>CM049320.1:61084259-61698259 GCA_026874595.1 Sipunculus nudus | reverse complement strand
TTGTGAGGTGGTATTTCAAATTAATTTCTCCCCAGTGGGTTTAAGCGGTCTTTCACGCCCGCACCTCACGCTGAGAGAACGTTGTATAATAAGCCAATCTAACTCTACAAGAGCTGCAGAACTCAGGGGCAGACGTCACTTCAATGCAGCACGGACTTTAATCTTGTGCTTATTTCCGAGAGTTTAGGATCATAACCCTGCGGCCATCTTCCCGGTACTAAAACCGGCGTCTGTAAACCATTAAGTAGCGAACACCCGCTGCGCCGTGCCACCCATCCCGCCCTGTTTCCCGCTTCTCTCCCCAGTCCCTTGCCAACAGTTACTCGACGTATCCTCAGATTAAACTGCCTGTGCTGTCAAAGGTGTTTCCCATCTGTGCAGTTATACATCCAAACATCTTACAGTGGTCTGTATAATACTAAGCCATCTTCCTTCTAATGCATATCCATTTTATGGCTTTTTATTTTGAAAAGGGCTGTCTGGGTATGAAAAAATATCATGTTGCAATATAATAAAAAAAATGATATTCAAGCGTCCTGGTTCTGGACATATAAAGCGGGGTGTGACCCCTATACGGTAGGGATGAAGTGTGATCATATATATATATATATATATATATATATATATATATATATATATATATATATATATGTGGAATGGAATAATCAGCCTGGAAGGAAGATGTCTTTTAAACAGACGGTAAACAAGAGTAAAAGTTGTTAATCAATGTTAATCATATTTCCGGTATGCACGTTCTATCATGTTCCTTTTTTATTTATCCTATGACGATTTTCGAAATAACGTCCCTGAGACTGATCTGTTTCTGAGTATAAATTATAACCTGCAAAGAAAAAAGGACATGCAGTTATAATCATAGATATCATAGCAGATATTTAGTGTCTCCTCGATATTGCATGCAAATTCGGACGGTAGGGAGCGGGGGACATGGTCTAGGAAATAATATACCAGGGCACCATGCAAAGGGCAACTTCCAATTCAGAGACGGGAGGGATAAGCCAGATCTTTAGGTCATATGCATTTCATACGTCAGAGAAGGCGAAGGGGCCGTTAAGCCGATATGTACAAGAGTTCTTGTGAAATTCTAGCTCCTCTGGCGCGCTGTGTGGGTAAGGGGAGCTCGTCATTGAACGACTGGAGCCGTCCTGTCATTTTATGCTTTCTTCGTCTCTAGCGGTGGATATATTTAGCTGGTCATTACAAATGGTCATTGTTCTTTTTACTGAAACTTCAGGAGCGTCAGCTTTGTAGTACGTGGGCCGATGTTTTGTTATCCACCTACATTCATGCCAATGCTATTGTCTTATTACAGAAGCCATATACTGAGTGGGGTTTGTAGACTTTATTAATAGTAACTGTATATTTCCATGACGTACAGAGGATAATCACATGCGTGCACATTTACCCTATATACTTACGATATATTTACAAAACTAGAAATCTGCATTATAAGGAATGCAAGCCACAGCCATGTTAGGATTGTTATTGTGGGATTCACCCAAAACCGTGTTTACATTCACTTATTCGGCCCTTATCCCAGGTATATAATTGACTGTACATTTGTGAATATTCTTTAATGACATTCTTGAATCCGGATCAAATGGTTAAGAATACATTCAAAGAAAAACATATGATGATCAACCAGGTTCAGTTTCCTCCAAAATGTAGCAGATCATTTCATGGGTGTTGCCTAAACTCTTAACAAAATGTTATAAAAACTTTAGCAGTACCTTTGCTGACAGACACACCAATTAAGGTGACCAAGGGGACAATTTAATAACTACGACCGGCTTCTGTGGCTCAGGGGTAGAACGCCATAGGGGACTCAAAGCCGGAAGATCGTGAGTTCGAATCTCAGCCGAGGCGTTGAGATTTTTCACGGTCGGCCCGAACCCGGGGTGAGCGCTCTGCAGGCTAAATGGGGAGACTGTGCCCATCAGTAGTGTTTCACTCACAAACGAGTGCGCCTTTCGGGGGTTCCTTTGTGTTATGACCTAGAAATGAGGATGACACACACCCAGGGCCCGCATGAGTGATGTGCCGAACCTGGTTATCACCAGGAAAATAATCAGATATAAGCCCCTGTAACATTTTCCGAAACCAGAATGGAACTCTGCATATATACATATACTTAGTTAAGCAAAAACATTCAAAAAACGGAGGCGGTTACCTCAACAAAAAAATATTAAAAAATATAATTCCTACGCATAACACATACCTAGTCAGTACGAAAAGGCTTGTTACTTTTTGAAAGAAATTTCCTTGGAGAAAACTGGGCCCAAAGGCATGATATTTCTGCTCCAAGTCAAGAGGGACACATTTCATATAGAAATGAAAATTTGCGTGGACTTTGGTTACGCTGCCAATAACATGTAGTAGAGCTGTTTTATCACAACTCTGATCTGTGTGGAGCACGATATACATCCACTTGTGTGAGTGTAACTCCGTGTTAAAGGACGACGGGAAGGGTGATCTTCGCCATCATCACTGTCACCTTGGTGACACGCGGCATCTTTTGAATGGCCCAAACTGCCTCAGAGAGAGGTTAGCTGCTGATACGTCTCGATCTCCTGCTGACGGGAACACGGGAAGCACATTACCTTTCTCGTCACCGACCAGGACCGATGGCGAGCTCAGACAAAACCCGTTATCACATTAGACAATGCCCTCAAACTGTAACGCGGCATCCTTTCTGAAGCACCGACACCGCATGATGCGTCTTACAGCGTAATTATTTTAGGACTCACCTAAAAAATCGCCCCAAGCCGACCACCTGATTCCACGTGGCAATCAAGCATCCTCTTATAGCAAATATGAACATTGTAATGATCCAATGTTGTTCCCGTATTTCTTTAAAATATTATCAAGCCAAATATATTTATATTGATCTATTCATTTGTATAAACCGACAATGGAAGTCAGAAATTAAAATTTAAGGGCGCCTGTGACCAGTTCGGTCCCACACCCCTGAGCGTTAATATGCATTTCCATGTACAATATACTGTGCATATATTCATACACTGATATTTGTTCTCAAGTGTTTAAAACTCGCGATATTCGCCAAAGGGCAATTTCCGCGATAATAAAAATTGACATCAGGTCTCGATCATCAAAACATGGGTTTTAATGTGAAACCTGCCAGAAACCTACTACAGAAGAATATTAAAACTAAAGCTCAGTGAACAGTTAGACTGCATAAATATGGGATCAAAAAAGATATAACGGATTCCTAGCCCAGACTGGACACTACGCTCTGAACACGGCGCGCGACCTACAGGTGACCTTCCACACACACGCTGTGAGTAAAGAGCCGGATTCTTCAGGTTTGGCAAGGTGCCAAACACCCAGGTCAGTTTGCGCTGGATAAAGTAAAATCTGATTGGCTTTGCGTTTAAACAAATCTGCAGAACTGGTAGAAGAAATCCGATTGGCTTAGCGTGTAAACAAACGTGGCAAGCTTGTGTAGCACGGCAAGAGATTGGATATGCAGGCAGTGGGGGATAACTGACCTCAGGCCACACCAGCAAGTCAGTATAGAGATTGGGTTGAAAGTTGACGATTGCACCGATGTATTCAAACGGAGGGCGGAAAACGTCTTTGCTACCAAGCGCTTTCCACCGCAGTGCAAAGAGGCCGGTATCTAAGAACATCCGATTGTGATGGTGATTCCTGCGACGTGATTGGTTAAATATTACGCAGGGGGAATTCCAAAGAGACAGCACCGCCTGGTATCCAAACCTGACCGTTTACTAATCCATCAGTCTCCTACTGCACGACACTACTTAACAATAGACGCCCGAACAATGCCATAATTCTTGTCAACTGATCCCGAGTAGGAACTGCTACCTGAGGAACAGCTCCATTCACACCTGAAGAAGAGGCCGAGAACCCGAAAGCTTGTGTACAATAACCTGCACATAGCTAGTCAATAAAAGGTGTCAACCATTTACATTACTTTTTGTAAATAACAGACTAACACGGCATTTCAAAACTTAACACACACACACACATATATATATATATATATATATATATTTATTATATCATAAATATTATACCATGTACTCTTATTGTTGTTCCAGATTTCCCTTTCTGAGGGAGGCAAAGACCACATATAATAACATTACATATAAACTATTGCATTTTGTTAGTTTGTTTACCACAGCTGAGCGGAAAGTCAGGTTCGTCCTGGAATCAGTTTTGTTGGACAAGTGCCCGTCATATATCAAACAAACCTAGATAAAATCGGCTACGTATGGCTGTCAATCTTTATCTGTAGGGATCAAATGTAAGAAGAAACAAGACTATTTTAGACGACAAAGGGGAGGGGGGATACGTGCACAAAGTTCACTCGGGGATCCTGCGTAATTCTGTCCTGATCAGGGAAATATCTTGTGAGTGATGAGTCGCCCGTAACTAGATCATTTAGTTCTGGCACACCGGGCTTCAATGGTGGCAGATATTGTTGAAATAAAATATAACCCACTATTTGTTAACAGATACACTGTCGGTGGACAATCAAACTGTACTTAACTATACACTTTACATAACTGAATACTGAAATGTGATATGTTAAGCGATGATAGCAAGCAAAGACCATATAATTTCGGGTTATAATATCAGAATCATCTATCTGCATTTACACACTGTTAAAAAAAAACGAGCGACTCAAATAGTAACGACATTTGTGGCAAAGGCTCCCTACAGCTTATAAGATGACTCCTCAATTTGTCTTCGTATCCAAAGCCCTGTATTTTTTTCTCTCCAGGATCAAACTTATAAATTTCATACCCAGAGGGCAAATTCCAGTGTCTAAGGTTTTTGTTTTATATCTGTCTTTTCAGAAGACCAATAAGGCACATTCTGCTTTCTAATTAACCCTATATGTGTTTTCTTAACATTTCGTTGACAATATATGGTTTTATCTAAAATGTATTTGTGAGGTTAAATATATATATATATATATATATATATATATATATATATATATATATATATATATATATATACTCATGAACGACGTTTGAAAAAGAACCACTACTATTTTAACTCAAGTTTTCTGCTTATATTTATTGCATGTCAGCAAATCATTTGGCAGTCAAATTGGCAGCCTATAGTTTAACCGAGGACAAGTGTTATTATATTATTTGTATAACCTCAGTCACCTGTTAAAACCCCGCCCTCTCAGAGGTTAAGAGGTCAATTGACCTGGTGTTCCAAGCCAATCACGTGGCCCATTACTCAAAATAAACGACTTAACCCTGTCAACGTACAGGTCAGCAGCGTTTAAGGCCATATATCAATAATGACAAAAGAGGACGGTTATGATATAAATGACTGACGGTTCCCCAATGACAGCTGGGAATTTGACTCTTAGTTAAGACGTGAGCTGTCCGGGAACTGGTCCGGGTAAGCCCCTGTGACCCTTTATGATGTGGCTGACGCTGCACATGAGCCTGCATACATAAAAAACACCCGGGATGTGGAAGAATAAAGACAAAATACCATTTTTATTGCTGCAGACACGCCCGTACGATGATATAATTCCCATCAATGATAATGAGTCTGCTTAATGATAAGCCGAAGTATAGTACCCAGGATGATATGTTCTGCTCCTTGGTGTCGTATTATACTCCCAATGGGAGTAACATGATAGTTAACAACTACAGTTTATATATACGCGAGACATACATCAACATATCAAATAAATAATTTTAGACCCGTATGGCACTGCTTGCTTTGAAACAAATTTTATGAATGCAAAATAAGGTAATTTTGTATGTACATTAATAGCGATAAGTATAAATGTATAAAACTGTATACATATTTTCTGATAATATACGTACATAAATGTGTGTGTATTATTTGTATCGATAATATGCACAAATATTTGCATTTTTCATGTACATAAGATTATATAGATCGGATCAACATGCATTTATTAATGATACATAAAGAAAAACATACATACATTCATATCATATTATATAAATATATGCAAAATCTGCTATAATTACGAAAGCATTGATTCACAGCAACAAAATAAAAGGGTATCCTTGTTAGTTAAAAGGTATTTTCAACTTTATCGTCATTATATTGGCTACCGAAGCCACGTGGATAACGTGACGTCATGTTTACTACATTACTAACCCCGTGACGGCGCGATGATGACGTCATCATGCAAGTCAAGACAATAGATTGAGTAATGAGAATCATTTAACATCAGGTGATGGTCTATGCCGACAGCTCGGGACACGGGACTGACGCTGATGTATTTGCTGACGAGAGTAAGTGAGCATTTTAAGGATAATGATATCACTTATGGTTAACAAGACAAAGGAAAGATTGCCACGCAGGGCCTACGGTTACCGAAAATAATATGAAATTATCACCTGTCAGTCAAAATGACGCAAATTAAGGTTGTTACCCCGCGGGAGGGAGACAAGCCACGACGGCGAGAGACAGCGAGAATTGTTCCATCAACATTGCACTTGGCTTATACATTATGTGTTGTCAATATATATATATATATTATTTGTTCTTGAAGTGTAAAAAAAATGTTTGGAAACGGCTTTATCGAGGTGATTTCTCTAAAATGGTAATTCCTTGGATTAGATGCTCAAATTACAGATTACAATATGTTTTTTTTTCCGATGTATACAATATTTGACTTCAAAATTTTCTTCTCGGAGCTGTCGGAATACATGTTTTAGGTTATAAAGCCAAACATAAACAAATTACCTTTACTGTACAACGATAACCCATTAAGTGTTCTCGTTATATACAGCCTGTGAAAGATTATAATGTTATGATACTATTCATGGGCCAAATGGAACATATAATTTTGTGATGAACAATCCAGTAATATTGTGATGATATAATGAGACTGATGTTCGCTCTCTCGTTCTTTGTCTGTCAGTCTGTCAGTCTGCCTGTCTGTCTGTCAGCATCTCTCTCTCTCTCTTTCTCTCTCTCTCTCTCTCTCTCTATTTATATATATATATATATATATATTTATATATTATGATGTATATATATATATATATATATATATATATATATATACATGCATATATGCTGATACTTTTTGACAAAATGGTTTCTTATATTTTACCTTGATAAAAATAACCGTCCATGTAATAATATATATATATATATATATATTATATATATATATATATATGTGAGTGTGTGTGTTAAACTTAAACTCTTAACAAAACAGATAACTGAGTTAAAACACATTTATTTAATGAGAAGTGGATATACGGGAACATGTAACCCCCACGTAGTTTGAAACATGTAAAACAAACTTACTTTGATATATTTAGTGACAAAGGGATTTTTGTTTGTATATAGCAGTCTATACTTGATTATTCAAAGGTAATGTTGATGCTCCATTATACATGACTGAACAGTCCTTTTCCAATATCATACCTCCTACGACCAAAACCTTCAATTCATTTACATGACTAAAGACAAAGCCTTATAATAAATCACGTACTATCGGTCATTCTCCCTTATAAATGGCACGATCCGTTACTTCAGTTTTCATTAATGATGCCATATCTTGTATTTTTTTTTTCCATAATACTTCAGCTTTCTTTAATTGCATTTTTAAAGATAAGTATTTCGCACTGATGACGTAGCCTAGCCTGCGTCAGTCTCCCTGCGTCAATTGTTTTAGCAAGTAGCTAATCCTACATTGTTTCGTAATGTATTATATGGATATATTTTCCAGATAGGTATTCCATGCTAGTGAGGTTATTTATTACGTCAGTTATTTTTGTTCTCCCTACTTTGAACATGACGCAAACTGGCACAGATTTTATGGACTGGTATATTAACAGAGTATGGATTTCCTTTAAATAAGACGCAATATGTGTGACGTAATGACGTGTGAGGTTTCTTGTTAAACCTGCTCCCCATGTTTTTGTATTTGGTTGATTAATCAATGATGATAATAAACAATAATAAAATAGTCATCAGGTTCATTGGTTTGTAAATTATTCAATAATACTGACGCAATATAAATCATATTTCATAGGAGATACGTATATGATTAATAAAGTACAATCGTGCATTTAATGCTTAATGGAAGTTTCGAGTACTAAATCTCATTTGACATTGCCGATATATTTAACGTTGATATAAAACAACGATATACGTGTAATATTATAACACAGACATGAAAGGAATAAAACGAGTATTAAAGATCAATGACCTGATTAATTAGTAAAAACGGAAAAAGATACCCAGAAAACGTGGCCGAGTTAGACATACTGACATAACATGTCTTGACGTAGTCCCAAAAATGACAAAGGGACATATATCTATTTTAAACCAAACTTTCATTGCCGACAGACCTATCAATCGATGACGTCATTAAATCCCAAAATAGTCGGTATGGTTTTCATGAGGAAAAAGTTCTTGGCCATTTTTAACCCTCGAATTTTATCTGTTTTTTTTTTCCGTTAGAAAGATACATACTGTTCTTTCTACATTCACACAAGTTTCGAAGTGACTGCAAAATGTCATCCTGCAACTGTAAAAATATAAATAAAACTATAAAAATAAAAATGACGGTCTATAGTATATCGTATTATGATCGAACTTGATCTCACATGAGAATATATCGGTTAAGAATGGTAGGAGGACTGTACTGTTAATTCACTCTCTCATTCATATTAATCACCGGTTTGTATGTAAATATACGCAGGGGGGGGGGGGACGGGCCCATCTAGAGACTGTGGAGGGTTTCTGACCCGTTGATGTCATAAACGAAACCGTGATACTGGCAGGTTGACGATATAAACAATACCTTTACGCACGTGGGCATGTAGTATGAATAAAATACCATGTGAGCAGATGTAATTAACATTGGACCGCTTTCACTGCATTTCCATCACATTAAATAAAACTTGGTTGAGAATATCTCCAAATTTCCTTAATAGCACAATTTTCCAAAATTAATCTGAAAGATGGACAATCTATATATAAAAGAATTTATCGTCTTCATTCTAAACACATTGTATTAAAATATCTGAATTTGATAGTGCAATTACAGTCTTCATTGAATTCAAATTTTCAGAATTTCACGTAATTATAGAATCAATAGGTAATTGTTATTTATAAATCTTCACACTCACCTACAGACCAAGTGCGATAAAAGTCAGTTTAACTATAAATTGTAATCCCTTTGTTTAAAAGAGGGGTCAGTGTAATTACATTATAAACCTGTCTTTTTTTACCAAAATAGTGTCCAGGAAAATTATTGAAAGTAGACTACGAACAAGCTTACGGTGTACGAATTAGTCCTATATTTGCTATATAAGAGTACCAAGACTTGTTGAGTTAATGGAAGACAGTTGAAACAACAGCAGCAAATATCATTGACTACGAATGAACATTGTGCTTTCATCATCCTCGTTTTTGTGTTTGTAACTGATCTAGCGGTATACACCTAGTTCAGGCATGCGAATTGTGACATCCTGGTTTCACTTTTTTTATCGGTACTTTTGCGATGCCAGGCTTTGATAAAGGTACGAAATACAGTATTATACAGGGAATGAAACCAAAAGCGGGATGAACGCTCTTGGGATGATTACGCCTCCCTCCGCAAGTTATTGGAGAATTACACTAACAAATACTAAACAAAATCCTACGAAACTTTATTTTGCAGTGGATAAAAGACCAGGGAAGACCACTATTTCTTTTAGTGAGGATGCGGGTAAAGGAAAGAATTTTTCTTCTGGCGGAGGTATGTGCTCTTCTGGCCGCAACTCTGGTTTCCAAGATAGTCCGGCTTGAGAAGTGCCCTGAAAGTCCAAAGCCTATTAACTTTAAAATTAAACGTAGAAACACACAGTCAGGAGTATGGTCAATCCAGGTTAGTGGATGAAATATTGTCGAATAAACGAGGTCATACGGTATATACGATGTTTGATGCGCTGGCACCGGAAAAAATTACCCTCAAGAACCATGCGCAAACATAATAAAAGATAAGAGAAAATTCCAAATTAACGTTGCTCAGTACAATTATCTCGGAACATATTCCTTTTAAAAGGTCCTAATTTTATATTTCCATTTGTGCTTTTTTCCAGCAAATCCCTTTGTCCAATATACTATTTGAAAATTACTAATGACGCAGTTAATGAACTGTTATTTTTATAAATATTAATTTGCATAAAAATGTTTACTATTATAATGATTGTATATTATCAGTCATGTTTAATTAATGGCATTTATTACCCAAAAAAAATAAATGTTAATCGCGCATGGAACCGGATGAGAAAAGAAGCTACAATTCGTGACTTTTAAGTATAAATCATTGCTGTACTGACCTTCAACGGACTATCTCCTTCAGCCCGCACATTGCAATATGAAATATAGTTCTGTGGAATAATGATTATCATATATAATCGATAAAAATCTACCATGTTTGTACATGCAAAAAGTCAATAACCAAAATGTATATTCTAATACAATTATTTAAATAAGAAAGGCGGGAAACTGGGCCAGCGAACGAGTGTCAACAAATTGCCATTACCTTGACCTCTCATGGTGTACAAGTCAGAATGAATTTACTTGGTCAACATTTTATGGTAAAATTCTATAAAGCAAGTTCCACAGTAAAATAGAAGGAACATAAAATAATCGAATAAAAATATTGATCATGGATCGTTTACATTCACTGAATCATCCAACATTAAATCACATACAAATCCGACCATAATATATAAATATACATATATATAAACAGAGAGATAGATAGATGGAATAGCGAGTTCTGCTAGACCATGCTGGATGAAGCATTCAATCAGCTGGTATTGAATCTTGTTATCAGCCATGGTACTATCCTAGGATTCCATCTGACCCTATATTTAAGGTAGATGTACTAAGGTCCAAAAAAGGTAAATATATTTAACTTTGGGTCGTCTGCGAGGGAGGCGTGGTCCGCCTACTCTAATGCGCACTGTCAGCACAGATTGAGTTCTCCTCTACGTTCTCACACGTACTCCATGTGTTATGGAAGAGGAACATTAGGTGAGGCCACCAGGAGACCTGTTGGAAATACGTAACCTATTAGTTAGAGTGTTGCAAGTCCATCTAACTGAATATACCAGCTACGGGTAGAGCACAGGACTCAAAGCCAGGAGATTGCGAGAAATACCGTGTCCCATAGCATATATCACTCATTAACGAGTGCATCTTTCGGGGGTGCCTCGGGGTTATCGTACAGCTATTAAGAATGGTTACACAAACAGTACCAGCGGGTGCGACACACCGAGCCTGGTTGACGTCAGGATAATCGCGTGACGCCCAGGGGCGTCAATATGGGGGGGGGGTATATATACCCCCAACTTTTTGGCAAGGGGAGCATCTACCCCCCGCACCCCACTTTTCAGAGAAAAATATTATAATATTGCAAATGAAATTTATTAATAAATAAAATCAAATACTTTGGATCCATTTACTAAAAAATGTTATATCTTAACCTTGCTTAGAATTCACAAAATAACTTATTTTCTAAAATTTTATCATTATTTGAAATATGATTAAGTATATATATATATATATATAATTATATATATATTTGAATATGTCACTCAAAGACGCTGAAAAAGGTATATATATATATATATATATATATATATATATATATATATATATATATATATATATGTGTGTGTGTGTGTGTGTGTGTGTGTGTGTGTGAATAAATTGATCACTATTTGTTGTTAAACAGGTAAAGATTTAGACAAGGTATCAATGGGAATGTGCTGTCTTGGCTACAATCATACATAAAAGGTAGAACTCGGTTAGTTTTAGTAGGGGATGTGACATCAGGAAAGGCAGTCTTGAGCTGTGGTGTTCCTCAGGGGTCTATACTGGGACCGGTACTATATAATTTTTACACAGCCCCTATAGGAGATATATGTAGGGCCCATAATGTTAGTTTGATGTTATGACACACAATCATATATGTCATTTAAATCAGAATCACAAATGAGTAGGAAAAATGTTATCAGGAATTAGAAAACTGTGTCAGGGTCATCAGACTCCGGATGAAGACAAATTTGTTAAAACTAATGGATGAAAAAACAGAATGTATTGCTTTTGGTACACAACAGCAGTTAAATAAAATTGGTGAATTTGCAGTTCTGACAGGTGAAGATAACATCACAGCAAAACCTGTAGTGAGAAATTTAGGATACTATATGGAGAGACAAATGAAACGCAAAGAACATATAAAGCAACTGTATTGTTCTTCTTATCTGACACTGAAGAATATTAACAGGGTTAAACATTCATTAACAACATAAACTATTCAGTTAGCCGCCTGGATTACTGCAACAGCCTTTAGCTTTGTGCACATGAATGTTTTATATAGTTGATTCAGAATATGGCAGCCCGTACAGTGCGTGGCTTTAGAAGTATGAGAGAATCTCTCGAAAGCTTTAAGATCTTCACTGGCTTAAATTAGAGAAAGAATCAGTTATAAAGTTCTTGTGCTAGTTTAACAGTGTGTCAGTAGGTCAGCTCCAGTATATTTCCAATCATTTCTTGAATATGAACATAGCAGAGCCTTAAGATCGCAGAGTAATAACAAAATACCGGTTTCAAAAGCTAAATTGGAGCAAGTTAGACTATCATCTTTTGCACAAGCAGGTGGAATGAATTACCAACATTTGTGAAGAATAGTCAATCTCTTAATGTTTTAAATCCAGACTTAAACATTTTTATTTCGAAAATCATATCATATTGATTATAGTTGATAGGATATTAGTTCAATTTATAATGATATTCATACTATGTACTATGTACATGTTTTACTATATCGTACTATGTTTTACTGCTGCACAGCTATGATTTTTAAATATTATGATATTATGATAATATGATAATATTTAATGTGTTAAGCGCTTTTGATATGTTATGTATCCATTATAAGAAGCGCTATATAAATAAATTATTATTATTATTATTATTATATATATATATATATATATATATTATATATATATATATACAATGTCATCCCCCCACCCTGGAAGAAAAATACACGCCACTGGTGACACCCCTTGCCTTGTAAAGTACGAATGGAATTATTCAGATGAACGTATTATTAAGTTAAGCAAGCATTAGCAATAAAATCGGTTACCTCCTTCCCCCACCCCCTCCCAAAAAATAAAATAAAATAGGTGTTGGATTTCGTAGCTGGTTCAAAGCGGGTCCTTGGGGATAATTACCGCCTGAACCACCGAACCATACCTATGAGATATCTAAGAAACTCAGACAATTTGTTTCAATATCTTGTCTACAAGTTATGACTATATAGCTATAATATATTACCATAGGATCAAAACACTAAAATAACAAATGCTAAATCTAAATGAGATATCGTTTTAATGATATAGTAACCGCCTCATAATTAAAGGATATAAAAGTATCAACCACAAGCCATGGACCTAACTTTAATAAAACGTAGCACAAACTGTTCTCACTACTAAGATGTGTGTCTCTTTATCAATTATTTATTTATCTTATAAATACATGCTTATAAACGGTCTATTTAAATTTTGGATATCATTTGGCTGGTGTGTTCATTTTTTCTTTGACTAGTTTCACGTAGAAAATATGCACAAAATTTAGAGGTATACGAAATGCTGCCTTAATATTCCGTGAGTGGTTGGGTGATGCATTTCCGTTGTACTTTAGACCTTTATTATACAATATATACCTTTATTACACAGTATATGTTATCTTACTGGATAAGTGGGAACTAAGTGCATTCAATAAGGCATGATTTAATTTGTTTTTTTTTTTCAAAAAATGATGTAAAATGATTTTTTGTATAAGTTTGAAAACTGGATACTAAATGCATCACACTCCGCTGAATCGCTGTCACGTGCTCACGAAATCATAAATTTATGAGGGGAAAATCAATCATTTACCCTGATTCCTTATACATTTTTATCGAAATTTAACAAAGAAATAAGATGTAATAATTGCGTCATGAACGTTCTAAGTAAACGTTTACCAAAGTATAACGGCAAAACCTTACTAATGAATGGTATTGGGAATTTTACCATTTCAATACTGTCACTTTTGGTTCCGGTCAAATACCTCAATTTTTTTTTTTTTTTATGTTGCTCCCTTGTCAAATGATTTAACTTTCACTCCACCCACACCATTACACCAACTCTGACAGGAGAGTATAGTACTCCACAAAACGTCACTGTCTCACGGAGATGGTGTTGACAGTTAGCGGCGTCTTGAGGGGGCTTTGGTTTACATCTGGGTGAGCCAAAGTGTGCGAGACAGAATTGGACGCTTCAAGCAGAAGACCGTAGGTTAGGAAAAAGGACTTTCCATATATCATGTATAGACCTTTTAAATAGTTAAAAGCTACTCTTTTTTGAAGTGGTTGTTCATGCCTCGCTTTTTGCAGGCGTATGAAAAACACATGTGTACTTATTATATGTAGTTGTTACGAAAGTATTTGAATTTGCCTTTGAAATTGAAATTTCTTTATTTTATATTGTGATAATCTTTATTGTAAATTTCATAATTTGATAATTTATTCCCGATTTATTTAACCTATATAACTAAGATTTAAGTAGTAATTAGTGGGTATTAAATGTTAGTATTTTGTGATATGAAAGATATCAAACTTGGTACATTATATAGTTTGATATTAATTAACGAAGGGATATCTTTAAAACTTGGTTCTTGGATCAATCAATGGATCTCGCTAATTTCAGTTTTTCAAGACTTTTAATGAGCTTCCAGGTCTGATTATGCTGATAGTGAGAACCTGGTTGATTTAATTAATTTTTTCATGAATTCGACATGAATAAAATTTGCCAAATATAATATTCAATTATATGCCAATGATATGTTTTAGGTATAATTCCCATATATCCGTGAAAAAATGTATATAATTTACTAATTCAACAAAGGTGAAAGACGGATTGTATAGCACATCGAAGCTTAATTAAGCGATAATTTAATTGGAGTATTACTTTACATTATTGATTCCTATTGACGCCTTTTTAATTACAAACAACAATTAGAAAAATAATTAAAAATAAAATGAATGTGTCTTTTCCATATCATTTTTATATAATATTTAAGACTGCCGCTTAGAAGCATTCTTTAGAGTTGTGAAAAGTTCAAGGGGAACTCATGCAAGTTAAGATGCGAAGCCAACTCGCGCCTGATTCCCTCGTTTGTTGTTAAGAGCGTTGGCGACGATCCAAGAAAGTCAACATTACACCCAGGGGAATATTTTCAGTGCTAATAATCAATTATGCAATGCGTAACTGTTTTTACAAAAGGGCAATAAAATATGATTTGCTGGGATGACGTGAAAACAGTTGTTTTTTTCTAACAGCGTTGTCATGTGACCATGAATTATTTCTCTCCAACGGCGAACTTTTTTTTATTCTTGCCTCTTGTGGGTTTGTCCTGGCATTGTTTTGATTTCCATGTGCGAACACAGACCAAGAACATATCGGAACTCATTTATTGTGGGCATGATAATCAGAGCGAACAAGCTTTACAATTCCTGCTAATCTAAATTTTAGAGTCTCACACTTCAGTTCTATTATGGGTTTACAGGGGCCTATTCCGATATATGATGTCTATTAACTAAAGATAATCCCTATAATATTTTTCTTTCATAAAAATCTCACCGCACAATGGCTGTTTGTTACTTTTATATCCGCGCATTTATAACAAATATCAAAACAGTGACATCTGGAGGTAGGGAGACAAACCAGAGTTTTGCTAAGAACGTTTCGCAACTGGTGACGTTTCTACGTCCGCACATATGCGACCAACCGCCTTGGTTACATGTGTTTTTTTACGTGTCTACTAGCAGCTAGTAGATATACAAGCTTTAACATCGGTTACAGAGGCGTTTTGAGAACATTTCTTAAGAGCAATTACCTACAGATTATTGATATGTACGAATAGTAAGCCGGCATGCACATAAATATTACAGCGATGACAAGTAAATATCTGGCGTTAAGGAACAACGAAACCAGAATAATATAAGCTGTGTTGGTCAGAATCCATCCTGGTTTTAGTAGTATGTACCTATGGCTCTGTGCTTAAATTATGTAGTCTGAAAATGGCATCTGTCCCGATCCAGTCTTTTATTGAGTAAAACAAATGATTTAAATGGCATCTGCTTTGACCCAAGCTTTTATTGAGTCAAACTAATGATTTAAACTGGGAGCATGGCACTGCCCTAGAGAGACCCCAGACGTTCTCACAGAACTCTGTAGAACAGATGTAAAAGTTAGATGTGCCGGATCTGAAGAAATATAAACAGCTGGTTCAGGTTTAAGTGCTACCATGAACCTCGGTGTACCATGGGTGTAAATCTATAAATTCAGAAGCGAAGTGACGTAACAGGTTTGTAATCACGAGGCGTTCGATCTCTGTCAGTAACATACACAAAATCATAAACACTGGACGTTCGATCTATGTCAGTTATATACACAGAATCGTAATTACAAGATGTTCGATCCAAAATCATAGTTGGTGATTGTAGGGTCGGTGCTAGAAAAGTGCTCTGCTCGGGAAAAAAACCCCAGATAATTCATAAGACAAATGCCACGCAATAAGATGTTATGTTTCCTTACCAGACCAAAATTGGACATTCCTCCGAGTATTGGGCTTTAGATCAAACAAATTTGTCTGGTGTACCAAGCGTTATTGTTTGTCGAGTTGATAAAGGACATCGACTGTTTGTGCTCCTTGACCTTTAAAAGGGCGGTCTTTATCATTACAATTACTCATACTGAAGCGCGAAGGCTGACATTTACACTCGGTGTTGTAGCTTGTATTAAGATGAAAGACAATAACCGATTTTCCTATCTAGCTGCCCAGGGGTTTTTGCATTAATATGCCCATTCCTAAGTAAGACCTGTGTTAAATGACCATTTTGCATCAGTTCCAAGTCATTTTGTCTTTACATCAGTATCTAGTTTAATTAAGTAAAATATATATCTGAAGGCTTTCATGCAGATATTGAATGGTGACGTCATATATAAACTACTTCCATTTTTGGATGTTCGGATTGATGTGGTAGATCCAATCTCAAGTAACCTACAAAAAGTTGGCTATAAGGAGTAGGGAAACACATCACATAAACGTCAAAGCTATCGAAATAGCAAAACTACCAGGTTCTTCTACTCTTAACGACACCTGTCAAAAGAAGGCCATAATGCTATAAATAACGATTTAACGCAATAAACCAAACACATTCAGAAACCAGAAGAACCTAATAAGCCTTAGAGATAAACATCTCGCCTTTGGTTTCACATTAGCTATGCAATTAAGTTGCAGATTTCCGTATTTATTCCTCAATTAAGCGTTATTGAGAAAGACAATGATCGTATTCTGAAAATAAAATCTATTTAACAGACAAAAAAACATGAAATACATACGTATTGTGGTCCTGACAAACGTAACATTAAAAGCATAACGACAAACGTAACATTAAAAGATACAAATTGCTGTTGTTTTGTTCGTTAAATCTTACTGATACGGGCTTTTGCTAAATCCCGTGCCCGCTCGTCATGTAGTATGACGTAAGAAATCTCCTCTTATGTTTGGCAGAAATTATGAAAAGGATAAAAATAAATAAAATGATTAGTTTTGAAAATGAAGAAGGTAAATAGCATGTTTAACCGAAATCGGTAAAGATGCTTATGCTGTTTGTCTGTCTTTTTATCGGACCGTCTTTCCTATCAATGTTTTATATATTCCTCCTTTATTTTCTCTCTTACTCCGTTATTCATTTCCCTTCTATACCAGCGCCAAATCTTAAAACAAGCGTTCAAGTGGCTGAGCGGATTAGGATATGAACTATGCACGAATAGAGCGGCAGAGCAGGAAAAACGACGGCCATTAGAACCAAACTTTGTTATCCATAGTTGGTCTTCTTTGTAGCCATCGTTTTTCTCATCCAAATTTATGAGTGGCAGTAATGAGATATCGCATAATGCGTCGGCGACGCGGTATTAGTTTGTCTTACGCTCGGCTGACGCGGACCATTAATAATAAAGTGATAATATTCATACGACGGCCGTGCCGTGTCGTCAAGTGACATCACTGTCGCCGGGCAGTAATTATCGGAGGAAGAGTTTGATATAAGGGATGCGGTGTTAATATACGGACCGTCTTCTAATTGGGTGAAACCCTGAAAAAAAGAGATCCACAGTAATATGTAATTATTCCTAAGCTGCATAATGAGTAGAGGGATTTATTCCAGGGCAGATATTTATCTACTGCACGTTCCATGGTTTTTGCTTGCTATTTGATGTACATTTTTTTTCTGATGATTACTCCTTGCTTTCATAAAATTATACTGATAGAAATAAACGTTTGTCTACAAATACAAGTAAATATTAATAATGGTAATTTCCAAAATGCTTCTCATGTGTTATACCCGTAGTATACTGGGATGCGCAGGTACTAAGTTTGAGTTTTGTGTAATAAGATATTTCGGAAGTAATGAGTATATGAAATAAACCGTAACTTTTAGTAGGTTTTACCCCTAAAAATCGCAATCTAGTTAGGAAAATAGAAAATTTGTAGACGCAATTGAAATCTGAATCAATTTGTAACAATGGTTGTTATCTGGAATATGATAAGAGTTAAATTTAAAATAGGTTATAAAAATGGCTCTAGTCGGGAATATATATATATTATATATATATATATATATATATATATATATATATATATATAACCTAGGTTATTATCTGGAATAAAAGTATACCTCAACTGTCCTAAGTTAGATCAACAGTTGTTTAACGGAATAAATTAATACAAAACTTTTACTTCGGAACAATTTTTAAGATAATTGATAATCTATAATACAAAACATAAAAAGTATAATGCAGAATATTTATACAAAGATTACAATACGGAATCAGTTGTGAGCGAATTATAATAAGGAAATAGGTTTCATTACGGTCAGATCTGGGATTAGTGTATCACCAAAGGTGAAATACAGAATAATATATAAACAAAGATGTTATGTGGAACATCTAAAAAATGTGAAATTTATGACAGATTATGAACAAGTTAGCTAGCTATAAAACGTTAATACCAAGGTTGTAATTATTGATATTATGAAAGATGTAATTATGAAAAAATAAAACCAAAGGTGTAATTCGTAATACGGTATAAAGAAGACCAGAATCCAGAACACGTTAAAACCAAGGTTGTTACACTGCGGTAACCTGTAACTCTTGAAGGTAGCAGAACATACAAAAAATCCCTATATCAACCCAAAGAAAAATACTCAAGTTTTTTTTAAGATTCATATTAGATCCCATTAATAATACATTGTTTAAAACCTGGTACGGTATTCTATCTGTAGGGATACATAATTCTAAACTTGTTATTTATTTTAACATTGTTCTGTAACATTTTAAAACATTTTCAACAGTTACATTTTTAGTAGACTAACATTAAGATACATAACATTATCTCAAAAGTGTCCTTTTTTCTTTGCTGTGTCTTCTTAAAAAAAAATGGTATTTTGATTTTTTATTAAATCAAAATTTAAAATTTAAGGTTTGAGGTTAATAGAGATAGATAAAAAAAAACAAAAATACTTTAAGATATTGTCATGTACTTAAATGTTAGCCTGTGAAAAAGAATGAATGAAAATATCAAATTATGAATACCAACAGAACACTCTATTCTATATTTAAAATAGTAATACTTCATGGTTCTTAAATGAATGTAACACAACTTTTGAAGTGACTTTTATAGGCATTTCTTGAAAGTTCTGCTACCTTGATATGTTATAACCATACCAGGTTGCAGGACTGTCAATGAAACAAATGATAGTTGAGCAGGCAGTACACTAACCACGTTGTTTGAAGTGTTATTTAGATTTTGCCATCAGGTGGTGGCAATTATTTAACACGTATATTTTTATGGAAACTTTACTTCAAGTAAATTAACACGATCCCGAATGTAATATATTACAATGTTAAAAATGCTTTAACATAATATATTTTGGCGATGAAGGTCACCTCCAAAGTTTAAGGTTGTTTTTTCATGGTGTTACCAAACTTTCGGCGCAGTTTCGCCAAATTCCTTTAACACTTTTATAGTACAGATGCCAGAAGACAGACCGACTGACCAATAAACGGCAACGAAAACATTCTGGCGAAGTTATAAATAATACGTTATTAATCCCAATTTGATACTCTGAGTTCCTGCCACAGATAAATCATCATTTCGCTGCCACAGCAGTACGGCTCGCTCTCTCGTCGAAACTCTGTTCGTCAAAACTGAGAAAAACAGCAAATTGTCTCGAGAAAAGGGATGGGGCTTTAATTATAAAGCATGGATCCTGTCCTTATTAATGGCCACATTAAAGTCTGTTTACGTCCTAGTTGATGGCTCGTTATAACGGAACTGCTAACTTTAGTTAATCTAACATTAGCCGCAACATGACTTGTGGACTATCATTTTCACGAATGCCATCAGTGTCACGGAGATCATGAACTTGGTGACTTCAGTCTGCTGTTTCATGATTCCTCTTAAATGAAAGGTGTAATGAATAATCTTGCTGAAGTGATTGATCAACTGACATAGGTGGCGTCTTGGTCCAATTCATAACGCACATTACCACTTTTAATAATGTTTAAATGGGGGGTGGGGGGGTGGGGGGGAAAATAACTTTGAAATGTGAATGGCGTTCTATGAAAAAAATGTTCATATCGAATGTGGTGTTTTGGAAAGCCAACATTCGCAAAAAGACAGTATAAAGCACTGAGGAATATTACAAAAATAGCTGGGTTTGATCGTAGGAAATACAGGTTAAGGTAAAGAACTTAAATAAATATGGATGCAAGCTGACTGAAGCAGCACTCAAAAAGCTCTAAAGAGGCGGTTAAAATAAAGTGATGACGGAACAATACATGAAAAGGTATTAAAAATAAAAAATGAAAATAAAATCCTAATTGACAGATATAACCCGTTAACATCGCATAAAAGGATAATCCATTACCTAATCCTCAGGATTATAGATGAACAGTCACCAATAAGCTTTAAAAGGAAAATAATCCTGCATTATTTAAAGAGATTAGATATAGAACATATTTAAAAATCTGGTTAATTTTTACAGTCTAATATGATTTAATTGATCACTCATTACTTTTAAAACAACATATACAAAACCTTATAACGGATTTCTGCCCTGATATTTAAAAGGTTAGATATAATTTCAGCAATAAAATCTGATAATTGGATTACTCACCTAATTACCAAAGGTCAAAGATTTAAGAGGCGATGATCTGAGGCAGATATGATCCGTCGCAGAATTCAGTCCTAACTCAAGAAGACATCAACAGTGCACCGAGTGCGGATATACTACATGGACGGCGGCGACGCCATTGAATGTAAAATCTCTAATATTTTACCATCGTTAGAGGGGCTGGTTGTGACGTCATTGAAGCAAACTGAAGGAGCTGAGCTCGCTCATTTGGCGGTCCTAACCTCTCCGGCCATCTGTTGGTATCCCCACCGCCTCCTAATAACACCTCCTATAGCCTATTAATATTGTTTTTACCGGCTTCTATAGATCATTGAAAGGGATAATTATGTTGGTTTATTGCTTCTGCGAGAAACTCTCAGGCTTCCATTATCGTCTTGTTAACACTTAGCAGGGACGCTGAAAACAGCTTTTGTCCCGTTTTATCCGAGATATTGGAAAACGTGCTCGCACCTGCTTTCGGACAAAGCATGGTGGCGGGTTAAACGTGCTCAATGACTCCTCTGATTGAGGTTCTGGCATAGTGTAGGACTGTCATGTGAATGATTGTTATAGGGAGCAACAAGCCCCCAGGGGATCGCCTTTATCATTGATTATATACCGGCGAAATGAAGCTATTTGCATACAAATAAGCCGAGCCTCACCCCCATTAACTTATAAGAGTTGCTGAAGATAGCAGAGTGTTTAGATGTCCCATCCGACGCCTGTTACCCGAGCTTCATCGCAAATATATATATCCATCATCCCACTTTTTTAAAATACAACGAGCCTTTCATGATTGCGATTCTTAAGCTTTCAAAACTGAATAGAACCAAAGTGCGGCTAATCTGAGAATACACAACAACTCAAGATGTATCATTAGGCTCAGGTCAAACTTTACGTATGACAGTGAGGATGTCTTTTACAGTGTGTATGTATTAATATTCCGCCAAAACAGGAAAAAAACACCTTTCCTACTAATTAGCTACAGTACCCATCAGCATCAAAGGAGACAATTCCTTTGAAGCTACCACAATACGAGAGAAAGCTTTTGTTGTTTTTCCTGTTTAAAGTCTATTCAATTTGCTATAGAAAACATATCCATCTACCAGCGGCATATGGACTTTTGGCCAGTAAATCATCTTCTGTTATACTGTTCAAATTATATTACAACTTTATAAATGGAAGGACTTAATTACTAATTGGAGAGGAATAACTACATATTTCCCATGTTGTCTACGGTAATATGTTGATAAATCTACCAATGTGTTTTATAGCACGTCTGGCCGCAGTGTTTCAGTGCAATAATCGAAACCGACACAAAGTAATTAAAACCTGCCATTTACCATTTGAATGTGTTATGGCTGAAACCCTTCATGTGCAACATTGCACCCTGCAGCAATGCGTCAAGGACACCAATCCATACAAAAAGAAAGTGTCGCAGAATCAAATTGAATATCCGGGACAGGAGAAATGGATATATGTTACGGCAGTGACACTAACGTGTTAATAAAGGGAATTTGAAATGCTTCATTTCCCTGGCCCGTTTCCCGTTTCCACTCGCTGAATTTTAGCAGCAGATATTCTGTCGCGTCAAAACATGCCTAAAGAACAAACAAACCAATGAACCGCAGTCGAAACTTCCCAACAATGCAACAAAGGGCCATTTTTATGTTTATCAGTTCGGACCAGCTGTCGAAGTTCAAAGGGAGAGATCAAGTTAAGACCGATTGAGGAGAATTAAAACTTGCGGAAATAATGAAACCCAAAAGCTGAGATGAAACATAATAGATTATGATTTTAAGATATCTGGAAGTAGAGAGCGGCAAAACATCAATGGCCGAACTTAAATCAGAAACATAAAGACGGTGAAAACGCCCTGACAACTTGATAACACTTGGCCAAACATGAAAGGATAAATGTAAACTGACAGGAGACATGTTGATAAGTTGCTGGTGAAGATAAGTCCAAAGCCGATGCTGACAACCCCTTAATCCTGCACTTACAAGAAAGCCTTCATTCAAACCCAAGATTGCCAGGCATGCTAAGGTTCAAAAGTTTGGGAAATCGTGTCAGTCACGTGACTAAGCGGAAGTGAACTCCACTGGCTGTTTTCGCTATTATGTCACCCCGGCGCTCTCAGATAGTCAGGGCGACAGGCAAAACTGGTTATACCGTTAGTGTATCGTTGCAGCTTCGGGTACACAGAGTTGAGTGTCCGTTTGCGTGCTTCCTCCATATCTACTTGAACAAGTTTTATCTTCTCGTTTTGGTGTATTAAATTCAACTATGTAAATCAGATGTTGCTTCGCCACAGTTACACTCTTTCACATTATTATTATTTTTAATCATTTGATGTTTAAAGAACTTTTTGAGGTATTTTCCGGTCAAAGACGAAGAAAAAACTTTGGAGATTTTGGCTTGGCAAACCAAAAAGACGCGAAATTAAAAAAAATGATTGGTTCCCTGTACATATATAGTTTTGACAAACTGACAGACAAGCAGTCAGGGAGACAGGTTAAAATTGCGATTGCGGAGGATATAATCACCACAGTACTTTGGATCACGTGACTGAGATATGGCTGGTCACATGTCACAGTGACGGTATCCACGCTTGGTCAGACAGTAAAGGCACTTTTTCTTTATTACAATGCCACGAAGTCAAATAGACTTCGGAAACCAGTCTCTTTTTATTAACACTTCAATTTATCAAGGGTATTTGTTGAAATGAAACCCAAGGATGAAGCTATGCAAAGTGAAAACAGCAGATTCATTGCACTGAACCAATAATAGGTTTGGTGTCGTGTTAAAAGGCATCGATTTTGTCATGCATATTCTATGTTTTAGTCCGATGTACATTTAAGCATTCCAATGGCTGAATTTAACAAATATAAAAACTCAGAGACTGTCTAAACCACAATTAACATTTTACAGGTAGGTTAAAGGTACATTCGTTTTTCATTTCATTGTTTTCATGGCTTCAGTAGGAACAATAAGACAGAAATGGAATTGGCATAAATATAAAATATTGACCATATGACCATAATTATCTCGAGAAGAACTCATTTTGTTTTTGTTCATGTGAACAAATTCTTAAAAAAATATATGAGACGTAAACTTATTAATCGGATACTCAGTAATACTCAAAGATGTCAAATTGTATAATGCATATGCATTACACATGCCTAGTGTAACATAAAATGCATAAGTGTTAGTCAAGTAGGCATAGACACCAGTTTGATTACATCCGGGGGGAAGCCATGGTCAGTTGGAAATGAAAATTAAGGCCGGCCTCAGGAGAGCCAGTTCTGCGGCCAGTTTGCTTGACCATGAAATAAGGAGTGCAAATACTACGGGAAGTTTAATAATGCGTGATTCCTACAACGGGAAGTCGCTCGGAACATTAACCATGGTCACTCCTAGCGGGTGAGCAGCGGACATGGCTTCTTATGTGCATAGTAGAATGTGGGGCAACAAACTAGTATGTCACTACCTATTCTGTTGGTTTTCTTTCTTCCAAAGAATCTTTTACAATGTATGGCTGTGTATCAGTGGGTTAAATTTAGAATTGTATAATTTCTTGATGATAGGAGGAATCGAGTAACCTTCATTTCTTGCAACGTCATATATATATATATATATATATATATATTAAAATTAATATACTGATTTTTCTGCAAGAAATAACTGTTAGTTATACAAATATAGAGGAATATATAGACAGCCTTACCTGATAAGTGCAATAACATGTCTGACAAAATGTCGACTCCTCTAAATGTATATATAACTATATATATTATAACTATATATATGCGTGTGTGTATGTCGCCTTACGGTTATAGCAGTTTATTTTTTTCTAATAATGTCGAACTCAGAAGCTGAGTGGGTCCTGTGATCACAGGGACGTATACCTTAGAATAATGGCCTTTCGTTTAAGCTCAGCCGCCGTTGAAAGTCAGACAGCTTATACAAGGAACCGTTCTTACAAGGGCATCATGTTCTCAAGCAGATAAATATAAGACAGCCAAATCATGTTAGTTAGACAAGAAAAAAGATAAGATTAAGTAGGCACGACATAGAAATCTACGTCAAAAGTTTCATTAACAATGACCAGGGATCGGAATTAATGGTATCTGGACTCATAAGCCGGCTAGCTGTCAGGTTTCCAGCGGCAGCAAGTAATGTCGGCGGCTGTATCAGTCAATACAAAGAAACACTCGGCGTAAGAAAGGGTCTCGTGTTGATTTAAGACCTGGGAAAGCATTATTGCGACACTGCTGGGAACATGGCGGGGAGATGGAATCTGATAAGGATGGATATAACACAATTTAAGTGTGCATTAATTATTAACGGTATATTTCAAGACAACGGGCAGGTCACGCTGAGCAGAAAAAAAAAACAATAAACAGTGAATCGTGCTACCCGACTTCACGCCAGCTTAAGTTGGAAATTCCTGAAACTAACTTCATTGTCCGGTTTCGATTAAGTTACGTAGAAATCAAGTAAAGATCAGGCTTTCCAGACAAAACTATGACTAAAGCTTGATTTATAATTCTAACTTCTTTATGGCGCATGAAGAGGCCGTTATACCAATTTATGTTCTTGCTTAAACGCCATATATGCCTTTTCTTATCGAAATTTAATGTGATTTGATATGTGGAAGAAATTGAGAAAATCATTTAGCTCTATCGAATCGAGTATTTTCAATAAATGTTACAATATTTCAAAGAATTTTCTAAGCACTTTTCATTATGGTCATTGGAAGCCGACAGTAGAATGAATGTTGGCAGGGAATTAAACAATACAAACCCGCGTCATTAAAACATTGTTAAATCAACGAATTTCCAACGACCCGGATTGGTTCCCTAGTTTCAAAAAGCCACTTATATTCAAGAATGTAATGTGTATCCCTAGATGGCTACGGTGATTCAAGCTTTGATTAGTAACTTGAATATAAGAGTGGTTTGGAGTTTTTATAATAGGTCGTTTATGGCACTGGTGGCCTGCAAGGAATCACATAAGACAATGTGCGGTTAATTTCTGACGTCGTTGTTGGATTTACGTCAGCTTTTTTACCGTAATTATTTGTAAGTTGGGATCTATTTAATCTACAAATTATATAGCTATGTCAACCACTTCTTATCCATTTAACCTTCCTGTCTGTATTTTCATTCGTTGTAACCATAGCAACAGGATGTAACGTAAATTAGTTGATAGGGTTTCACGCTCTCATTACTCAGTACCAACACGCGGTCGTAGAGGAAATCTGCAATTTCCGTGCTATCTATCGGGTCTAAAATGTCAAATTTATATTTATTAAGTATAATATTATACCCATACTGAAAAGACAATCATTTTTTTTTTATTTATTGGAATTTGCACCTGAATCAAAATAAACCACATACTACCACACTACGGCGAATCTTTATATGTAACCATTAATCATCCATCTCAAGAAATAATGGAAGAAAATTTTATATACGCAATTATATATTATATAATTATTAATCCATTATGACTGGCTGCAGTGAATACAACGGGTTTAGAAAAAATCTATAGAGATGAGCAAGCATATAAATAAAAAGTTAATTACATGATTAAATAGAGAAAACTTTTATCAAAACGATCCAGGTCATCCAGAGTATATGACATTTAAAGGACACAGAAGACTATTGAGAAATGTATTCATGGGCGACACAAAAACAACATCAATAAAGCCTAACAATAATATCGGCATTCCGGAAGCATTGAAAATATAACGTATGAAGAGTAATTAATGGTTTAAACTGAACTTAAATCTGTTTATCCATCGTTCGAAACACAATCCTTTCACGTGCTTCTTTTATAGCAATTATCTATAATATTATTTTCTATTCTATTCCATGTATATATGTAGTGTTTATCAAAACATCAAAGTTTATCGTCTATTCTGTATATATATATATATATATATATATATATATATATATGTATGTATGTATGTATGTATATATATATATATATAACGAATATGATTGCATTAAATTTATTGACTTAATCCTTGCTAAAAGAGAATAGAGAAACCTGTTTTTTTTATGATACCTTGACTGCGCTCCGCATGCGCAGGTACTGATTAAACATATAACTGTGATACTAAAAAACTACAGGTGTTCTATTCCTAAATGAAATTAAAGTGTTTGACAACTTGCGCAGTTCAGCTCGTTAGAAGGGGTTTTAAAATGAATATGCAATGACATTATGTGCACTTGTATTAGGAACCTTGTATACGGATCTAATTTTGCTCCTCATGTTTTAAGTGTCATTGGATATTAATGAACCAACCAGTTATTGCTAAAGGTTATCATCAAACTCAAAGGATGGAGTTACACAAGCTAAGAAACAAACACAGACTTCAACGTGAACATGCAAATACACATACATATTCACTGCCCATTAGCAATTAATTGGTTTATGGAATTTACCTCAGAATAGAAAAAAAAGAAAAATCCAATTGTTTTACCATATCTGCCGTAAAGAGGCTTAGCTAAACCTTATTTGGATCACTACATCCCATTTCAATATATTATATAATATATTCCTCCTGAAAAAAAAATGTGAACTTCAATTTATCCAAAAACATATATGTGTTGAAAGCCATGGGATTTAAGGACGCTTATATGTGTTATGAATGCGAACTCACGTATTGTCAGCTTAAATATTATTTTCTTTTTATCTTAAATGACGCAAATTTAACGGAAAACCCTTGGGACTCCGGGCAAAATGAAAAAGGAATGATCACAGGAAAGAAATGATTAAAAATAACGTCGTCAATTAGACGGGTCCGCGCGATTCAAGTGACCTAAATAATGGCGCGCTGGTTTTTCTCTCCCCTCTCATTGTAACCTTTCAGAAACTGATTTTGCTCCCCGTGAGGGTCGTAAAGGGGACTCTTCCGGGAAAATGTATCATTAATTACCGTTGATTATAGCACTAATGATGTTCACCATATGCTCGACACTTAATTCACAGCAGGAACGGAAACTAACCGAACATTTAAACCAAGAACCCACAGAGGAAGCGTAATTAGCGTTTCAGATGTCTCCTTCGGGGAGTTTATCAAAATCTTTTTCCAGTGTGTCATTAAATATTTTCTACTATATGAACATATATATTCCGCGTTAGGGCGATAAAATAAAGGCGGTTCATATTTTCATAAACGAAGGCATGAAATGTATATAAAATAAGGACTTGTGCGAAGGAGAAGTATGATTAGACAAGTGACTCATCAGGGACACGCTAAGTTTATTAGACATAATTATACAGCATCTATTTATAGCCGTTGTTAATGACAGTAAGCTACCTACCTTTCTGGTAGCAGGTTGCTGAGCTCCTCTCGCCGGATACAGTGTTAACTGAAGCAGAGGCCACTCGTAACTGGCCGCCTCCCCTACACACACTCCAGCCCTGCTAGTTCAGATACAGCCCGGCACAAGCAAGCTCTCTACAAGAGGAGGGGAAAAACAGTGGGTTAGTCAAGGATGTCGGCTCTCATGCAGGTCCGGACGGCAGGCCTACAGAGATGTAACTCTCTGATAAGCACAACGTTCCTAAGAAGCAAGCAAGAGCACCCTTCAAATATACAAGCTCCTTACTGGACTGATTGTGACACAGAAGGGAGCTCTTCCGCCGCCTGACAAGGGTCCTCGTTGCTGGTATACTGCACGGCACAGGGACGGTGATTTACGTTACAGATATATAAAACCACCACTCGTGTCACTGACTAACTGCCGGCAAATAATGACAAGTCAAACTCTGATGAGGCAAGCTGAAATCAAGAAAAAAAAATGTATAACACGGCGCTGCAATAGTTTCCGCTAAAATATTTCAATGTCGGCAAAGTTAACATAGTGGGAGAGAGAAAAACTCGGGGAAAGACAGAGAATGCCATAGATTTATGAACTACAAATATAACTTGCCAGAACAGACACTAAGTCGATGGCTTGAAAATGATCAATTCTGTCCCCGCCAGTCAAGATACATAGCCCGTTTCTTGGAGCCGTTATTACCTTTCAAAAGAATCATTAAAATTTACTTGCTCGAAGAGATAAATGAATGATGCTAAATATAACGGTTCACAATACCCTCACAGGTCGTAACGCTGAAATCTTCATTTCGCAGTCGGTTACGGTCCAACTGGCAACGGGTCCATTACGTCAGGTTTAAAATAAAACATATGGAACTTAATATAGCCTGGCAAATGGGAACACAGATCAGGATTTGTCTGTCTTTATGAGAGTTATATATGGATTCTAACCTTTAAACCTTATGAAAGATTAATCTTACTTATATTAAACGACCAACGCAAGTCTGGATTACCAAGATAATGATGAACTGCTAATCCTCAAATGCGACCTATAAATGGTTTCTCTGTTTTCCAGCTGCCATTTTGACGACAGTGCTATGAGTTACTGATTGCTAAAGAAAACCCTGAGAGTTATTTTGCCTCCCATTGCTCGATTTCTTTGGCTCAAAGTTTTTTTTTCATGAACATTATCATTTATTACGCTGACATTCTGAGGCTTGGCGTACTAGAGCCGTGATTATATTATTATATATAAGAGACACTTCTTACAGGATCAGTATTTTTTTATCAAAGAAGCTAGGAAAATCTGATGTCGAAAAAAAACATTTGGTTTTGCAATTGTCAGCAATTTATCAAAGACTATAATTTCTTTTGAGTATGGCTTTCAGATCAGCTTCCTTTTAGATAGTATCTTTGAAAACTGTTACAGCTTTTTATGACTGGCTTCTCAAAAACAATTATGTTCTTGGTTAAAACCGGCCATCAAATAAATTATTATCAAAGAAATTTAATGCTTTACCAAATAAACCGACTTTTTTTTAAATATTTACCCTTTTTCTAGCGATTTACAACTGAGGAGTTTAAATACATAATACTAGGATACAATTGATGTATTTCCGAGGTCATGCATCTGTTGGATAGATATGAATATTTACCTAATAAGTGTTTTAAATAAGAGGCTGATTGGTGAAGCCTTTTCAAGTATTTATAGAAACAAGTAAAATATTCAGTTCGTCTTAAGGGGAGAATTCCGATCTCCGACGTCTATTAACTAAAGATCATCCATTGAAACTTTAATAAAAGTAGACCAGAAAACGCTGATTCCTTCAATCGCCGATAGGCGGCTCGTTTTGTTTGAGGCATAATAATCAAAACACCTTAACGAAGGACATCTGGTGGCAGATTAGACAAATATGATTTTAAAAAGAGCGTTTTCGACTTCCTCACATATACAATTAACATATGCGTTATGTTACATGTTTTTTTTTTATTATAAAACCAGCATTACTATGTTTACTAACAGCTTGTAGATATACAGGCTCACACCTTGCTAAAAAGTTGTATAAGAACTTTTCTTTACAGAATTAACCTAGAATTTATTGATTTGCATGCAGTATAAGCCAGAAAATCACAATTTCTTTTAGAAATAGTAGCTAGCTTTGAAGAATTATGCACAGCTTGGTCTGGTGGTGGCGCTAACTGATAATTGGCGATGAAAAGTTCTCTGGATTAATACATTTTATCTGCCGGATTTAGAATTTCCTGAGCTTAAAATCTTTTTTTTTTAATATTGGAAAGAAAAGTTTGGTATTTTCTGACATTCAACATTATAGCAGACAGGTTTCCACGTCGACCAAAAAGGGGACCTTCGGCTTCGCCTTAGCAACAAGACAACGTTTATTGCTTGCCGGAAATCTTCGATTTTCGCAAGCATGTTCGTCAGTTGCGTATGTCTGTTTGTTACTTGCCGGAAATCTTCGATTTTCGCAAGTAAGTTGTTCAGTTCCGTATGTTTGTTGCTTGCCGGAAGATTTCCGGCAAGCATGTTGGTCAGTTGCGTATGTCCATTTGTCTGTTTTTTGCTTGCCGGAAGATTTCCGGCAAGCATGTTGGTCAGTTGCGTATGTCCATTTGTCTGTTTTTGCTTGCCGGAAGATTTCCGGCAAGCATGTTGGTCAGTTGCGTATGTCCATTTGTCTGTTTGTTGCTTGCCGGAATCAAAGATTTCGGCAAGCATATTGCTCAGTTGCGTATGTCTGTTTGTCTGTTTGTCTGTTTGTTTGTCTGCACTCTCCTGGCCACAATTTTGCCACAATCACCTTGAAACTTACAGGGATGATGAAAAACATAATTTCTAGGTGCCCTATTGTTTTTGGTTAAAATAGGTCAAAGGTCAAGGTCAAGGTCACGACAGGTATGGTTAACGGTTTTTGCACTATAACTTCGCCATAAATAGGCTTATCCACTTCTGCAATAGCTCATTTTTTTCGTCATCACCTGGCCTTTCTTTTTACATGTAGCTTACTTAAATTTGCTGTTACCATGGTTACGCAATTTTGGGGAGAAATCATGGAATTTCCTGATATTTTTCAAATTTGTAGCAATCGTACTGATTCTGAGATATTTTATGTAACACAAGAATATCTCGAAATTGTTTTTTCAGATTTTGGAAATGGCCGCCAGGGGGCGTTGCAGATGAAAAAACATGAAAATTTGTTTTGGTGCTATACCTCCAGAACTATTAAACATTGGGCCATTTCCATCACAGCACCTTCAACTGGGGTCCATGGGCTTATTTTTGCGCATAGGTGCCAAAGTGCGCTATTGCCAGATTTCTCTATTTTTGGGGTAAAACTTTTGAATTTTGAAAATATGCAGTTTTCAGCTTCTAACTCTGTCAGTTTTTATGCTGGAGAGGTCAATTTTTTTGCATCTTGTAGCCCTTGGTGAGCTCTCGGTGATCCAATCAAAAATTTTGCAAAATCTCGCACCGTTTCTCGTCAAACGAGAGTCTTCGAGATTTCATTAAATATGACCTACAGGTTGCATTTTTTTAACAATGGCTTTGAAATTGATATATTTTGTGTTATTTATAAATATCTCGAAATCAGTTTTTCATTTTTTGGAAATAGCCACCAGGGGGCGTGGTACCTGAAACACTGTAACATATCATTTTTCTGCAATATCTAAAATAATTTTAAACATGGCACAATTTTTATCGTTGTATCTTAAACTAGGAACATTGGCTTATTCCTCCGCACATGTAGCTTTGTGCTGCCGTTACCATGGTTACCAAATTTGTGGGTTAAACTTGACGATCTGAAAATATGCAGTTTTTGGCTTCTATCTCGGTTAATATTTATGTTTCAAGGGTCTAGTTTTTTGCATAAGGCTGCTTCCCCTTGGTTCTAAGTCATTCAATTGCAAGTCTCGTCAAATTTCGCTCGGTTTATCGTCAAACGAGAAAAAACGAGATTTCACGGAAATGCTTATAACTCGGCGACTTTTACAGCTACACAGGTCTAGTTTTCGGCATTTCATAACATATGACCAGCTTGACACGCCAGAAAAGAAATCAGGCCAAATCTCGCACCATATCTCGTCAAGCGAGAAAAAAACGAGATATCATGGAAATGCTTATAACTAGGCGACTTTAACAGCTACTCAGGTCTAGTTTTTGGCATTTGGTAACATTTGGCCAACTTGACATAGTAAAACTGCGATACTTGGCGAAATCTCGCACTACATCTGGTCAAATGTGGAAAAACGAGATTTCACAGAAATGCATATAAGTCGGCGACTTTCACGGCTAGACAGGTCTAGTTTTTGGCATTCATTAACATTTGGACGGCTTGACATGACAAACCTGCAAGACTGGCCAAATCTCGCACCATATCTCGTCAAACGATAAAAAAGGAGATTTCACAGAAATGCTAATAACTCGGCAACTTTTACAGCTAGACAGATGTAGTTTTCGCCATTTCGTAACGTTTGGCCGTCATGACATAATAAAACTGCTCGTCTTGTCAAATCTCGTACTATATCTCGTCAAGCGAGAAAAAAACATGATTTCACGTAAATGCTGATAACACGGCGACTTTTGCAGCTAGTTTGTTGCTTGCCGGAATCAAAGATTTCGGCAAGCATATTGCTCAGTTGCGTATGTCTGTTTGTCTGTCTGTTTGTCTGTCTGTCTGTTTGTTTGTTTGTCTGCACTCTCCTGGCCACAATTTTGCCAAAATCACCTTAAAACTTTCAGAGATGATGGAGAATTAAATTTCTAGGTGCCCTATTGTTTTTGGTTAAAATAGGTCAAAGGTCCAGGTCAAGGTCGTCAAAAAATTCTCAAAACGGTTTTTTCTTCATATCTTTGTGACTATTAGTCGTATTTACTTCAACAAAAGCTCATTTTAATCGTCATTCCAAGGCCTGTCATCTGGTGTGTAGCAGACTCAAATTTGCCGTAACCATGGTTACAAATTTTGGGGGAATAGTCATGATATTCGAATATAAGGGGTCTTATTTTTCTAACTTTGTCAGTTTTAAAGCTAGTGTGATCTAGTTTTTTGCATCAGGTAGCATTCAACTAGTACTACAAGATTTTATAACAAATATTGCAGTATCTCGTAAAATATCTCGTGAATAGAGATATTTCGAGATTTCATTCATCTTGCGCCAAAGGCCACATTATTGCAGGAGTCTTCTTGAAACTGACATATTATAAGTCCTACACTAGTATCTAGAAATAGTTTTTTCATTTTTTGAATAGGGCCGCTAGGGGGCGCTGGATGCAAACCTCCCGAACATATCATATTTTGGCCATATCTCCAAAATTATAAGCCTCAATTACATAAACTATACCTTATTTTCTTTCTCTGAGTCTTCTCCATAACCTAGTGTAGTCATCTGGTCACAATTTTGTGACACTTTGTCAGTGTGTCTGTCTGTTTGTCAGTTGTCCTCAAATTTGCCTGCTTGCTCTTGCATCTCACATATAGCATTCTACAGGCCACAGTTTTTAAAGAAGCATTTTGAAACTATTACATCTTAAGTCTTACACTAATATCTCGAAACCAATTTTTCATTTTCCGGATATGGCCGCTTGGGGGCGCTGATATCGAACCTCTCCCAACATATCATGCTTTGGCAAAATCTCCAAAACTATAAACCTCAGTTACATAAAGTGTAGCTTTTTTCTTCCTTTGAGTCTTCTCCATAACCTTGAGTAGTCATCTTGACTCAATCTTGAGTCACTTTGTCAGTGTTTTCGTCTGTTTGTCAGTTGTCCTCAAATTCGCCTGCTTGTTGGCTCTTGGGTCTCACATATAGCATTCTATGGGCCACAGTTTTGACGGAATCCTTTTGAAAGTATTACATCTTATGTCTTACACTAATATCTAGAAATAAATTTTTCATTTTCCGGATATGGCCACAAGTGGGCGCTGCACACGACCCTCACACACATACCATTGTATTGGCCATATCTCTACACCCACAGCCTCAGTTACATAAACCATAGCTTATTTTCTTCCTTTGAGTCTTCTCCATAACCTGATTAAGGCATCTGGTTTCAATCTTCTGTCACTTTGTCAGTGTGTCCATCTGTTTGTCCGTTATCCTCAAAGTCGCCTGCTTGCTGGTTCTTACGCCTTACATATAGCATTCTACAGGCCACAGCTTTGACGGAATCCTTTTGAAACTGGGACATCTCATGTCAGACACTAATAATACGAAACGCATTTGTTGTCTTCGGAATATGTCTGCTAGAGGGCGCTACAGTCGAGCCTCCCAAGTATATCATTAATTCGCCATACCTCCAAAACTATAAATCTAAATTACATAAATTATAACTCATTTTCTTCCTTTGAATCTTCTCAATCACTAGGTTATGTCATCTGGTGCCAATCTTGTCTCACAAAGTCACTATGTCTGTCTGTTCGTCTTTTGTTGTCAGCTTTGCTTGCCTGTTCTTTTGTCTTATATGTCATTCTACGGGCCACATATTCTCAGCATTGTCCCTGAGAGTCATTCCATTAATAGAAAACCGACAATATGTTCTGTCTGTCCGTCTGTGTTTCACTTCCGATTTCCGGCAAGCGTTCGACCTATGGTCGTCTAGTTTTTTTGTTTATTTGTTTTTTTGTGTGTTTGTCTGCGCTCTCCTGGCCACAATTTTGCAGCAATCGACATGACCCTTACAGGGTTGATTGACAACCGAACACCCTGGAACCCTATTGTTTTTGGTCAACATTGCTCCAAGGTCAAGGGTCAAGGTCACGACAGGTGTGGTTAACGGTTTTTGCACTATAACTTCGCCATAAATAGGCTTATCCACTTCTGCAATAGCTCATTTTTTTCGTCATCACCTGGCCTTTCTTTTGATATGTAGCTTACTTAAATTTGCCGTTACCATGGTTACATTTTTTTGGGCAAAATCATGGAAATTGGAAATAACACGACCATTTTTTTGTAACTTTGTCAGTTTTTAAGCTAGGCAGATCTAGTTTTCGGCATTTTGTTCCACATGACCAGCTTGACACGACAGAACTATAAAGTCACGCCAAATCTCGCGCCATATCTCGTCAAACGAGAAAAAACGAGACTTCGCGGAAATGCCTATAACTCGGCGACTTTTACAGCTAGACAGGTCTGGTTTTCGGCATTTCGTTCCACCAAACAAGCTTGACACGACAGAGCTGCAAGACAAGCCAAATCTCGCACTGTATCTCGTCAAACGAGAAAACACGGGATGTCACGGAAATGCTTATAACTGGGCCAGTTTTACAGCTAGACATGTCTGGTTTTCGGCATTTATTTCCACTAGACCAGCTTGACACGACAGATATGCAAGTCTGGCAAAATCTCGCACCGTATCTCGTCAAACGAGAAAACACGAAATTTCACGGAAATGCTTATAAATCGGCCAGTTTTACAGCTAGACACGTCTGGTTTCCGGCATTTCCTTCCACATGACCAGCTTGACACGATAGATGTGCAAGTCAGGCCAAATCTCGCACCCTATCTCGTCAAACGAGAAAACACGAGATTTCACGGAAATGCTTATAACTCGGCGAGTTTTACAGCTAGACACGTCATGTTTTCGGCATTTTGTTCCACTAGACCAGCTTGACACGACAGACATGCATGTCAGGCAAAATCTCGCACCGTATCCCGTCAAACGAGAAAATACGACATTTCACGGAACTGCAGCTAGACAGGTCTAGTTTTCGGCATTTAGTTCCACATGACCCGCTTGACATGACAGAACTCCAAGTCAGGCACAATCTCGCACCGTATCTCGTCAAACGAGAAAACACGAGATTTCACCAAAATGCTTTTAACTCGGCGATTTTTACAGGTACGAAGGTCTAGTTTTCGGCATTTTGTCACATATGAACTGCTTTATTAGATAAAGCCATAAGTCTGCCCAAATCTCGCACCATATCTTGTGCAACGTGAACAAACGAGATGTCACTGAAATGCTTATAACTCGGCGCCTTTTACAACAAAGTAGTTCTAGTTTTCGGCATTTTGTCACATATGACCAGCTTGACATGACAAACCTGAAAACGTCTCACTGCTTCTTGTCAAACGAGATTAACGGGATTTCATGAAAAAATTTGAACTTGGTCCCTTTCACACTAGAAAGATATGCAGCTGTTAAAGGTCAGCATGCATAAATAAACATATTATCCGTTTCTGCTGCCCCCACAATGTTGCTCATTCATATAACTGTTTCTACATGCACTCTCTGTCTATCTGTCTGTATCATTTCCATTTCCGGCAAGCCCGTGACCTCTGGTCATCTTGTTGCTTGCCGGAAATCTTCGATTTCGGCAAGTTGGTTGGTCAGTTGCGTATGTCCATTTGTTTGTTTATTTGTTTATTGCTTGCCGGAAATCTTCGATTTCCGCAAGCATATTGGTCAGTTGCGTATGTCTGTTTGTCTGTCTGTCTGTTTGTTTGTCTGCACTCTCCTGGCCACAATTTTGCCACAATCACCTTGAAACTTACAGGGATGATGAAAAACATAATTTCTAGGTGCCCTATTGTTTTTGGTTAAAATAGGTCAAAAGTCAAAGGTCAAGGTCACGACAGGTATGGTTAACGGTTTTTGCACTATAACTTCGCCATAAATAGGCTTATCCACTTCTGCAATAGCTCATATTTTTCGTCATCACCTGGCCTTTCTTTTGACATGTAGCTTACTCAAATTTTCTGTTACCATGGTTACGCAATTTTGGGGAGAAATCATGGAATTTCGTGATATTTTTCAAATTTGCAGCAATCGTACTGATTCTGAGATATTTTATGTAACACAAGAATATCTCGAAATTGTTTTTTCAGATTTTGGAAATGGCCGCCAGGGGGCGTTGCAGATGAAAAAACATGAACATTTGTTTTGGTGCTATACCTCCAGAACTATTAAACATTGGGCCATTTCCATCACAGCACCTTCAACTGGGGTCCATGGGCTTATTTTTGCGCATAGGTGCCAAAGTGCGCTATTGCCAGATTTCTCTACTTTTGGGGTAAAACTTTTGAATTTTGAAAATATGCAGTTTTCAGCTTCTAACTCTGTCAGTTTTTATGCTGGAGAGGTCAATTTTTTTGCATCTTGTAGCCCTTGGTGAGTTCTCGGTGATCCAATCAAAAATCTTGCAAAATCTCGCACCGTTTCTCGTCCAACGAGAGTCTTCGAGATTTCATTCAATATGACCTACAGGTTGCATTTTTTTAACAATGGCTTTGAAATTGATCTATTTTGTGTTATTTTATAAATATCTCGAAATCAGTTTTTCATTTTTTGGAAATAGCCACCAGGGGGCGTGGTACCTGAAACACTGTAACATATCATTTTTCTGCAATATCTCAAAAAATATTAAACGTGACACCATTTTTTTTGGTGGTATCTGAAACTAGGAACATTGGCTTATTCCTCCGCACATGTAGCTTTGTACTGCCGTTACCATGGTTACCAAATTTTGGGGTAAAACGTGACAACTTGAAAATACGAAGTTTACCTGCTTCTATCTCTGTTGATATTTCCCATAGAAAGGTCTGGTTTTCGGCGTTAGACAGCATCCGTCTAGTTCTTAGTCATTCAATCGCAAGTCTCGTCATATCTCGCACCGTTTCTCGTGAAACGAGAACACGTGACCATTCAAAGAAATGCCTATAATTCTGTCATTTTTTTACGCCACAGACACATGGTCTGCAGCGCCGGATAGCGTCGGACACTCGCAGTCACATTCAGGGGTCGCATTGTTAGTCTCGTCAAATCTCGCGCCGTTTTTCGCCATACCACGAAGACACTCGCCGTCGCCGCAAGTGGCGGCAGGGTCCTTACGGTGGGCGGCCGGCGTGTGCAGCGGTCCGTGACGGCCTCTCCGGGCCCCGTCTATGATCATACATGTTGGAGGCACAGTCCATACTTTATTGCTTGCCGGAAATCTTCGATTTCCGCAAGTATGTTGTTCACCCGCGTATGTTTGTTCCTTCATCTTATGTTTTACACTAATATCTCAAAACTTATGTTTCATTTTCCGGATATGGCTGCTAGGGGGCGTTGCACTAGACACATCCAAACAAATCAGTTTTTGGACATATTTCCGTAAGAGTAAACCTATGTTACACAAACAGTAACTTATTTTCTTTCTCTTGGCCTTCTGCAAAATATGGTAACGTCATCTGGTGTCCATCTTGTGTTACTTTGTCAGTATGTCTGTCTGTTTGTCAGTTATCTTCAAATTCGCCTACTTGCTGGTTCTTGCATCTCACATATAGCAATCAGATTTTTTGAGGAATCCTTTTGAAACGATTACATCTTATGCCATTCACTAATATTACGAAACGCATTTGTCGTCTTCAGGATATGTCCACTAGAGGGCGCTGCAGTCGAACATCCCCAATATATCATTATTTGGCCATATCTCCAAAACTGGAAACCTCAATTACATAAACTATACCTTATTTTCTTCCTCTGAGTCTTCCCCATGACCTGGTTAAGTCATCTTGTCTTCATCTTGTGTCCCTTTGTCAGTATGTCTGTTTGTTTGTCAGTTGTCCTCAAATTCGCCTGCTTGTTTGTTCTTCCGTCTCACTAATAGAATTCTACAGGCCACAGTTTTGAAAGAATCTTTTTTAAACTATTAAATCATATGTCTTACAGTTATATCTCGAAACAGATTATTAGCGAATCTGTGAGCTTATGCTATGGTGCAGCGTCGTCCGTCGTCTGTAGGTTAACCATAGATATCTCAAAAACGGCAGGAACTAGCATTACCAATTTTTTTTGTAAATAAACAGTCATCTGAAAAGCACTATCGGATTTTGTTTATTTTTTGGCTTTCTGCATTTACTGAGATTTTATAGGGAAAAAGCTAAAAAAGCTTTAAAAATTTTCTTCTACGAAACTGTCCGGCCAAATAGGCCAATATTTCTAAGAAATGATCTCTTGAACAATCTATCTCAAGTTTGTTCGATTGGTTTCAGTTCGGAGATTAAACAGGAGGTTGAACTTAGTCATCTGCCAAAAAAGCAAACTAAAATTAAAATCTCAGAAACGGCTAGAGCTGTCATTACCAAATTTTATACCTATATTTGTCTCATATGTCATATCTGAAATTGAGGTATTGGTGGCGCCACTTGCATTGATCTGTTTTTTACAAGGGAAAATGTAATTTTAGACTCCAGGTTATACTCTGTTTTATGATGAAACTGTTAAGCTGATTGGTTTAAACTTTACAAGAATTATTCTATGGTAGGTTTCTGCCAGTTTTATAAGAAGAGATTGGGTAAATGCAACTTTAAAAAAGCAGTGTAGCCAATTGAAAACTATGATTTATTTTCTTCCTCTGAATCTACTCGATAATCTGAGTAGGTCATCTGGTCTTATTCTTGTGTCATTTTTTGAGTATGTCTGTCTGTTTGTCAGTGATCCTAAATTTCGCCTGCTTTGCTGGACCTTGCTTCTTGCAGTTAGCAATTTTCAGGACACAGTTTTGAGGGAATCCTTTTGGAACTGGAACAACATCTTATTTCTTACATTAAAGTCTCAAAAGAAATTTTTAATGTTTGGGATATGGCCGCTACCATATATTGGCCATACCTCCGACACTATAAACTCTACCTACTAAAACTATAGCTCATTTTGCTTCTATTTACGTTCCCAACTTTTTTCTGGTAGTCTGTTATCTCAGGTGTGTCAGTATATCTGTCTGTTTTGAGCCAAGTCTACTTTCATGGTCTGTTGTGTGATATATGTCATTCAACATGCAAAACTTTCCAGCAATCGCTCTGAAAGTCATTCAATTGATAGAAAAGCGACAGTTTGTCCTGCTTGTTTCGCTGTCTTATTTCCAGCCATTTCCGGCAAGCGTTCGACCTCTGGTCGTCTAGTTTGTTTTTTTGTGTGTTTGTCTGCGCTCTCCTGGCCACAATTTTGCAGCAATCGACATGACCCTTACAGGGTTGATTGACAACCGAACACCCTGGAACCCTTTTGTTTTTGGTCAACATTGCTCCAAGGTCAAGGGTCAAGGTCACGACAGGTGTGGTTAACGGTTTTTGCACTATAACTTCGCCATAAATAGGCTTATCCACTTCTGCAATAGCTCATTTTTTTCGTCATCACCTGGCCTTTCTTTTGATGTGTAGCTTACTTAAATTTGCCGTTACCATGGTTACATTTTTTGGGCAAAAATCATGGAAATTGGAAATAACACGACCATTTTTTTGTTACTTTGTCAGTTTTTAAGCTAGGCAGATCTAGTTTTCGGCATTTTGTTCCACATGACCAGCTTGACACGACAGAACTGAAAGTCACGCCAAATCTCGCGCCATATCTCGTCAAACGAGAAAAAACGAGACTTCGCGGAAATGCTTATAACTCGGCGACTTTTACAGCTAGACAGGTCTGGTTTTCGGCATTTCGTTCCACCAAACAAGCTTGACACGACAGAGCTGCAAGACAGGCCAAATCTCGCACCGTATCTCGTCAAACGAGAAAACACGGGATTTCACGGAAATGCTTATAACTAGGCCAGTTTTACAGCTAGACACGTCTGGTTTTCGGCATTTCCTTCCACATGACCAACTTGACACGATAGATGTGCAAGTCAGGCCAAATCTCGCACCCTATCTCGTCAAACGAGAAAACACGAGATTTCACGGAAATGCTTATAACTCGGCGAGTTTTACAGCTAGACAGGTCTAGTTTTCGGCATTTTCTTTCACATGACCTGCTGGACATGACAGAACTGAAAGTCAGGCCGAATGTCGCACCGTATCTCGTCAAACGAGAAAACTTGAGATTTCACGGCATTGGTTATAACTCAGCGAGTTTTACAGATAGACACGTCTGGTTTTCGGCATTTTGTTCCACTAGACCAGCTTGACACGACAGACATGCATGTCAGGCAAAATCTCGCACCGTATCCCGTCAAACGAGAAAACACGACATTTCACGGAACTGCAGCTAGACAGGTCTAGTTTTCGGCATTTAGTTCCACATGACCCGCTTGACATGACAGAACTCCAAGTCAGGCACAATCTCGCACCGTATCTCGTCAAACGAGAAAACACGAGAATTCACCAAAATGCTTTTAACTCGGCGATTTTTACAGGTACGAAGGTCTAGTTTTCGGCATTGTGTCACATATGAACTGCTTGATTAGATAAAGCCATAAGTCTGCCCAAATCTCGCACCATATCTTGTGCAACGTGAACAAACGAGATGTCACTGAAATGCTTATAACTCGGCGCCTTTTACAACAAAGTACTTCTAGTTTTCGTCATTTTGTCACATATGACCAGCTTGACATGACAAACCTGAAAACGTCTCACTGCTTCTTGTCAAACGAGATTAACGGGATTTCATGAAAAAATTTTGAACTTGGTCCCTTTTACACTAGAAAGATATGCAGCTGTTAAAGGTCAGCATGCATAAATAAACATATTATCCGTTTCTGCTGCCCCCACAATGTTGCTCATTCATATGACTGTTTCTACATGCACTCTCTGTCTATCTGTCTGTATCATTTCCATTTCCGGCAAGCGCGTGACCTCTGGTCATCTTGTTTTGTTTTTTTGTTTGTTTTTTTGTGTGTTTGTCTGCGCTCTCCTGGCCACAATTTTGCAGCAATCGACATGACCCTTACAGGGTTGATTGACAACCGAACACCCTGGAAACCTATTGTTTTTGGTCAACATTGCTCCAAGGTCAAGGGTCAAGGTCACGACAGGTGTGGTTAACGGTTTTTGCACTATAACTTCGCCATAAAAAGGCTTATCCACTTCTGCAATAGCTCATTTTTTTCGTCATCACCTGGCCTTTCTTTTGATATGTAGCTTACTTAAATTTGCCGTTACCATGGTTACATTTTTTGGGCAAAAATCATGGAAATTGGAAATAACACGACCATTTTTTTGTAACTTTGTCAGTTTTTAAGCTAGGCAGATCTAGTTTTCGGCATTTTGTTCCACATGACCAGCTTGACACGACAGAACTGAAAGTCACGCCAAATCTCGCGCCATATCTCGTCAAACGAGAAAAAACGAGACTTCGCGGAAATGCTTATAACTCGGCGACTTTTACAGCTAGACAGGTCTGGTTTTCGGCATTTCGTTCCACCAAACAAGCTTGACACGACAGAGCTGCAAGACAGGCCAAATCTCGCACCGTATCTCGTCAAACGAGAAAACACGGGATGTCACGGAAATGCTTATAACTGGGCCAGTTTTACAGCTAGACACGTCTGGTTTTCGGCAATTAGTTCCACTAGACCAGCTTGACACGACAGATATGCAAGTCTGGCAAAATCTCGCACCGTATCTCGTCAAACGAGAAAACACGAAATTTCACGGAAATGCTTATAACTGGGCCAGTTTTACAGCTAGACACGTCTGGTTTCCGGCATTTCCTTCCACATGACCAGCTTGACACGATAGATGTGCAAGTCAGGCCAAATCTCGCACCCTATCTCGTCAAACGAGAAAACACGAGATTTCACGGAAATTCTTATAACTCGGCGAGTTTTACAGCTAGACAGGTCTAGTTTTCGGCATTTTCTTTCACATGACCTGCTGGACATGACAGAACTGAAAGTCAGGCCGAATGTCGCACCGTATCTCGTCAAACGAGAAAACATGAGATTTCACGGCATTGGTTATAATTCGGCGAGTTTTACAGATAGACAGGTCTGGTTTTCGGCATTTTGTTCCACTAGACCAGCTTGACACGACAGACATGCATGTCAGGCAAAATCTCACACCGTATCCCGTCAAACGAGAAAACACGAGATTTCACGGAACTGCAGCTAGACAGGTCTAGTTTTCGGCATTTAGTTCCACATGACCTGCTTGACATGACAGAACTCCAAGTCAGGCACAATCTCGCACCGTATCTCGTCAAACGAGAAAACACGAGATTTCACCAAAATGCTTTTAACTCGGCGATTTTTACAGGTACGAAGGTCTAGTTTTCGGCATTGTGTCACATATGAACTGCTTGATTAGATAAAAGCCATAAGTCTGCCCAAATCTCGCACCATATCTTGTGCAACGTGAACAAACGAGATGTCACTGAAATGCTTATAACTCGGCGCCTTTTACAACAAAGTAGTTCTAGTTTTCGGCATTTTGTCACATATGACCAGCTTGACATGACAAACCTGAAAACGTCTCACTGCTTCTTGTCAAACGAGATTAACGGGATTTCATGAAAAAATTTTGAACTTGGTCCCTTTCACACTAGAAAGATATGCAGCTGTTAAAGGTCAGCATGCATAAATAACATATTATCCGTTTCTGCTGCCCCCACAATGTTACTCATTCATATGACTGTTTCTACATGCACTCTCTATCTATCTGTCTGAATCATTTCCATTTCCGGCAAGCGCGTGACCTCTGGTCATCTTGTTTGTTGCTTGCCGGAAGATTTCCGGCAAGCATGTTGGTCAGTTGCGTATGTCCATTTGTCTGTTTGTTTTTTTGTTTTTTTGTTTTTTTGTTTGTTTTTTTTGTGTGTTTGTCTGCGCTCTCCTGGCCACAATTTTGCAGCAATCGACATGACCCTTACAGGGTTGATTGACAACCGAACACCCTGGAACCCTATTGTTTTTGGTCAACATTGCTCCAAGGTCAAGGGTCAAGGTCACGACAGGTGTGGTTAACGGTTTTTGCACTATAACTTCGCCATAAATAGGCTTATCCACTTCTGCAATAGCTCATTTTTTTCGTCATCACCTGGCCTTTCTTTTGATATGTAGCTTACTTAAATTTGCCGTTACCATGGTTACATTTTTTGGGCAAAAATCATGGAAATTGGAAATGACGCGACCATTTTTTTGTAACTTTGTCAGTTTTTAAGCTAGGCAGATCTAATTTTCGGCATTTTGTTCCACATGACCAGCTTGACACGACAGAACTAAAAGTCACGCCAAATCTCGCGCAATATCTCGTCAAACGAGAAAAAACGAGACTTCGCGGAAATGCTTATAACTCGGCGAGTTTTACAGCTAGACAGGTCTAGTTTTCGGCATTTTCTTTCACATGACCTGCTGGACATGACAGAACTGAAAGTCAGGCCGAATGTCGCACCGTATCTCGTCAAACGAGAAAACATGAGATTTCACGGTATTGGTTATAACTCGGCCAGTTTTACAGCTAGACACGTCTGGTTTTCGGCATTTTGTTCCACTAGACCAGCTTGACACGACAGACATGCATGTCAGGCAAAATCTCGCACCGTATCCCGTCAAACGAGAAAACACGACATTTCACGGAACTGCAGCTAGACAGGACTAGTTTTCAGCATTTAGTTCCACATGACCGCTTGACATGACAGAACTCCAAATCAGGCACAATCTCGCACCGTATCTCGTCAAACGAGAAAACACGAGATTTCACCAAAATGCTTTTAACTCGGCGATTTTTACAGGTACGAAGGTCTAGTTTTCGGCATTGTGTCACATAAGAACTGCTTGATTAGATAAAGCCATAAGTCTGCCCAAATCTCGCACCATATCTTGTGCAACGTGAACAAACGAAATGTCACTGAAATGCTTATAACGCCTTTTACATCAAAGTAGTTCTAGTTTTCGGCATTTTGTCACATATGACCAGCTTGACATGACAAACCTGAAAACGTCTCACTGCTTCTTGTCAAACGAGATTAACGGGATTTCATGAAAAAATTTTGAACTTGGTCCCTTTTACACTAGAAAGATATGCAGCTGTTAAAGGTCAGCATGCATAAATAAACATATTATCCATTTCTGCTGCCCCCACAATGTTGCTCATTCATATGACTGTTTCTACATGCACTCTCTGTCTATCTGTCTGTATCATTTCCATTTCCGGCAAGCGCGTGACCTCTGGTCATCTTGTTGCTTGCCGGAAATCTTCGATTTCGGCAAGTTGGTTGGTCAGTTGCGTATGTCCATTTGTTTGTTTTTTTGTTTTTTTGTTTATTTGTTTTTTTGTGTGTTTGTCTGCACTCTCCTGGCCACAATTTTGCAGCAATCGACATGACCCTTACAGGGTTGATTGACAACTGAACACCCTGGAATCCTATTGTTTTTGGTCAACATTGCTCCAAGGTCAAGGGTCAAGGTCACGACAGGTGTGGTTAACGGTTTTTGCACTATAACTTCGCCATAAATAGGCTTATCCACTTCTGCAATAGCTCATTTTTTTCGTCATCACCTGGCCTTTCTTTTGATGTGTAGCTTACTTAAATTTGCCGTTACCATGGTTACATTTTTTGGGCAAAAATCATGGAAATTTGAAATAACACGACCATTTTTTTGTTACTTTGTCAGTTTTTAAGCTAGGCAGATCTAGTTTTCGGCATTTTGTTCCACATGACCAGCTTGACACGACAGAACTGAAAGTCACGCCAAATCTCGTGCCATATCTCGTCAAACGAGAAAAAACGAGACTTCGCGGAAATGCTTATAACTCGGGGACTTTTACAGCTAGACAGGTCTAGTTTTCGGCATTTTCTTTCACATGACCTGCTGGACATGACAGAACTGAAAGTCAGGCCGAATGTCGCACCGTATCTCGTCAAACGAGAAAACACGAAATTTCACGGAAATGCTTATAACTGGGCCAGTTTTACAGCTAGACACGTCTGGTTTCCGGCATTTCCTTCCACATGACCAGCTTGACACGATAGATGTGCAAGTCAGGCCAAATCTCGCACCCTATCTCGTCAAACGAGAAAACACGAGATTTCACGGAAATTCTTATAACTCGGCGAGTTTTACAGCTAGACAGGTCTAGTTTTCGGCATTTTCTTTCACATGACCTGCTGGACATGACAGAACTGAAAGTCAGGCCGAATGTCGCACCGTATCTCGTCAAACGAGAAAACATGAGATTTCACGGCATTGGTTATAATTCGGCGAGTTTTACAGATAGACAGGTCTGGTTTTCGGCATTTTGTTCCACTAGACCAGCTTGACACGACAGACATGCATGTCAGGCAAAATCTCGCACCGTATCCCGTCAAACGAGAAAACACGAGATTTCACGGAACTGCAGCTAGACAGGTCTAGTTTTCGGCATTTAGTTCCACATGACCTGCTTGACATGACAGAACTCCAAGTCAGGCACAATCTCGCACCGTATCTCGTCAAACGAGAAAACACGAGATTTCACCAAAATGCTTTTAACTCGGCGATTTTTACAGGTACGAAGGTCTAGTTTTCGGCATTGTGTCACATATGAACTGCTTGATTAGATAAAAGCCATAAGTCTGCCCAAATCTCGCACCATATCTTGTGCAACGTGAACAAACGAGATGTCACTGAAATGCTTATAACTCGGCGCCTTTTACAACAAAGTAGTTCTAGTTTTCGGCATTTTGTCACATATGACCAGCTTGACATGACAAACCTGAAAACGTCTCACTGCTTCTTGTCAAACGAGATTAACGGGATTTCATGAAAAAATTTTGAACTTGGTCCCTTTTACACTAGAAAGATATGCAGCTGTTAAAGGTCAGCATGCATAAATAAACATATTATCCGTTTCTGCTGCCCCCACAATGTTACTCATTCATATGACTGTTTCTACATGCACTCTCTATCTATCTGTCTGAATCATTTCCATTTCCGGCAAGCGCGTGACCTCTGGTCATCTTGTTTTTTTGTTTGTTTTTTTGTGTGTTTGTCTGCGCTCTCCTGGCCACAATTTTGCAGCAATCGACATGACCCTTACAGGGTTGATTGACAACCGAACACCCTGGAACCCTATTGTTTTTGGTCAACATTGCTCCAAGGTTAAGGGTCAAGGTCACGACAGGTGTGGTTAACGGTTTTTGCACTATAACTTCGCCATAAATAGGCTTACCCACTTCTGCAATAGCTCATTTTTTTCGTCATCACCTGGCCTTTCTTTTGATATGTAGCTTACTTAAATGTGCCGTTACCATGGTTACATTTTTTGGGCAAAAATCATGGAAATTGGAAATAACACGACCATTTTTTTGTAACTTTGTCAGTTTTTAAGCTAGGCAGATCTGGTTTTCGGCATTTTGTTACACATGACCAGCTTGACACGACAGAACTGAAAGTCACGCCAAATCTCGCGCCATATCTCGTCAAATGAGAAAAAACGAGACTTCGCGGAAATGCTTATAACTCGGCGACTTTAACAGCTAGACAGGTCTGGTTTTCGGCATTTCGTTCCACCAAACAAGCTTGACACGACAGAGCTGCAAGACAGGCCAAATCTCGCACCGTATCTCGTCAAACGAGAAAACACGGGATGTCACGGAAATGCTTATAACTGGGCCAGTTTTACAGCTAGACACGTGTGGTTTTCGGCATTTAGTTCCACTAGACCAGCTTGACACGACAGATATGCAAGTCTGGCAAAATCTCGCACCGTATCTCGTCAAACGAGAAAACACGAAATTTCACGGAAATGCTTATAACTGGGCCAGTTTTACAGCTAGACACGTCTGGTTTCCGGCATTTTCTTCCACATGACCAGCTTGACACGATAGATGTGAAAGTCAGGCCAAATCTCGCACCCTATCTCGTCAAACGAGAAACCACGAGATTTCACGGAAATGCTTATAACTCGGCGAGTTTTACAGCTAGGCAGGTCTAGTTTTCGGCATTTTCTTTCACATGACCTGCTGGACATGACAGAACTGAAAGTCAGGCCGAATGTCGCACCGTATCTCGTCAAACGAGAAAACATGAGATTTCACGGCATTGGTTATAACTCGGCGAGTTTTACAGATAGACACGTCTGGTTTTCGGCATTTTGTTCCACTAGACCAGCTTGACACGACAGACATGCATGTCAGGCAAAATCTCGCACCGTATCACGTCAAACGAAAAAACACGACATTTCACGGAACTGCAGCTAGACAGGTCTAGTTTTCGGCATTTAGTTCCACATGACCCGCTTGACATGACAGAACTCCAAGGCAGGCACAATCTCGCACCGTATCTTGTCAAACGAGAAAACACGAGATTTCACCAAAATGCTTTTAACTCGGCGATTTTTACAGGTACCAAGGTCTAGTTTTCGGCATTGTGTCACATATGAACTGCTTGATTAGATAAAGCCATAAGTCTGCCCAAATCTCGCACCATATCTTGTGCAACGTGAACAAACGAGATGTCACTGAAATGCTTATAACTCGGCGCCTTTTACAACAAAGTAGTTCTAGTTTTCGGCATTTTGTCACATATGACCAGCTTGACATGACAAACCTGAAAACGTCTCACTGCTTCTTGTCAAACGAGATTAACGGGATTTCATGAAAAAATTTTGAACTTGGTCCCTTTTACACTAGAAAGATATGCAGCTGTTAAAGGTCAGCATGCATAAATAAACATATTATCCATTTCTGCTGCCCCCACAATGTTGCTCATTCATATGACTGTTTCTACATGCACTCTCTGTCTATCTGTCTGTATCATTTCCATTTCCGGCAAGCGCGTGACCTCTGGTCATCTTGTTGCTTGCCGGAAATCTTCGATTTCGGCAAGTTGGTTGGTCAGTTGCGTATGTCCATTTGTTTGTTTTTTTGTTTTTTTGTTTATTTGTTTTTTTGTGTGTTTGTCTGCACTCTCCTGGCCACAATTTTGCAGCAATCGACATGACCCTTACAGGGTTGATTGACAACTGAACACCCTGGAACCCTATTGTTTTTGGTCAACATTGCTCCAAGGTCAAGGGTCAAGGTCACGACAGGTGTGGTTAACGGTTTTTGCACTATAACTTCGCCATAAATAGGCTTATCCACTTCTGCAATAGCTCATTTTTTTCGTCATCACCTGGCCTTTCTTTTGATGTGTAGCTTACTTAAATTTGCCGTTACCATGGTTACATTTTTTGGGCAAAAATCATGGAAATTGGAAATAACACGACCATTTTTTTGTTACTTTGTCAGTTTTTAAGCTAGGCAGATCTAGTTTTCGGCATTTTGTTCCACATGACCAGCTTGACACGACAGAACTGAAAGTCACGCCAAATCTCGCGCCATATCTCGTCAAACGAGAAAAAACGAGACTTCGCGGAAATGCTTATAACTCGGCGACTTTTACAGCTAGACAGGTCTGGTTTTCGGCATTTCGTTCCACCAAACAAGCTTGACACGACAGAGCTGCAAGACAGGCCAAATCTCGCACCGTATCTCGTCAAACGAGAAAACACGGGATTTCACGGAAATGCTTATAACTAGGCCAGTTTTACAGCTAGACACGTCTGGTTTTCGGCATTTCCTTCCACATGACCAACTTGACACGATAGATGTGCAAGTCAGGCCAAATCTCGCACCCTATCTCGTCAAACGAGAAAACACGAGATTTCACGGAAATGCTTATAACTCGGCGAGTTTTACAGCTAGACAGGTCTAGTTTTCGGCATTTTCTTTCACATGACCTGCTGGACATGACAGAACTGAAAGTCAGGCCGAATGTCGCACCGTATCTCGTCAAACGAGAAAACTTGAGATTTCACGGCATTGGTTATAACTCAGCGAGTTTTACAGATAGACACGTCTGGTTTTCGGCATTTTGTTCCACTAGACCAGCTTGACACGACAGACATGCATGTCAGGCAAAATCTCGCACCGTATCCCGTCAAACGAGAAAACACGACATTTCACGGAACTGCAGCTAGACAGGTCTAGTTTTCGGCATTTAGTTCCACATGACCCGCTTGACATGACAGAACTCCAAGTCAGGCACAATCTCGCACCGTATCTCGTCAAACGAGAAAACACGAGAATTCACCAAAATGCTTTTAACTCGGCGATTTTTACAGGTACGAAGGTCTAGTTTTCGGCATTGTGTCACATATGAACTGCTTGATTAGATAAAGCCATAAGTCTGCCCAAATCTCGCACCATATCTTGTGCAACGTGAACAAACGAGATGTCACTGAAATGCTTATAACTCGGCGCCTTTTACAACAAAGTACTTCTAGTTTTCGTCATTTTGTCACATATGACCAGCTTGACATGACAAACCTGAAAACGTCTCACTGCTTCTTGTCAAACGAGATTAACGGGATTTCATGAAAAAATTTTGAACTTGGTCCCTTTTACACTAGAAAGATATGCAGCTGTTAAAGGTCAGCATGCATAAATAAACATATTATCCGTTTCTGCTGCCCCCACAATGTTGCTCATTCATATGACTGTTTCTACATGCACTCTCTGTCTATCTGTCTGTATCATTTCCATTTCCGGCAAGCGCGTGACCTCTGGTCATCTTGTTTTGTTTTTTTGTTTGTTTTTTTGTGTGTTTGTCTGCGCTCTCCTGGCCACAATTTTGCAGCAATCGACATGACCCTTACAGGGTTGATTGACAACCGAACACCCTGGAAACCTATTGTTTTTGGTCAACATTGCTCCAAGGTCAAGGGTCAAGGTCACGACAGGTGTGGTTAACGGTTTTTGCACTATAACTTCGCCATAAAAAGGCTTATCCACTTCTGCAATAGCTCATTTTTTTCGTCATCACCTGGCCTTTCTTTTGATATGTAGCTTACTTAAATTTGCCGTTACCATGGTTACATTTTTTGGGCAAAAATCATGGAAATTGGAAATAACACGACCATTTTTTTGTAACTTTGTCAGTTTTTAAGCTAGGCAGATCTAGTTTTCGGCATTTTGTTCCACATGACCAGCTTGACACGACAGAACTGAAAGTCACGCCAAATCTCGCGCCATATCTCGTCAAACGAGAAAAAACGAGACTTCGCGGAAATGCTTATAACTCGGCGACTTTTACAGCTAGACAGGTCTGGTTTTCGGCATTTCGTTCCACCAAACAAGCTTGACACGACAGAGCTGCAAGACAGGCCAAATCTCGCACCGTATCTCGTCAAACGAGAAAACACGGGATGTCACGGAAATGCTTATAACTGGGCCAGTTTTACAGCTAGACACGTCTGGTTTTCGGCAATTAGTTCCACTAGACCAGCTTGACACGACAGATATGCAAGTCTGGCAAAATCTCGCACCGTATCTCGTCAAACGAGAAAACACGAAATTTCACGGAAATGCTTATAACTGGGCCAGTTTTACAGCTAGACACGTCTGGTTTCCGGCATTTCCTTCCACATGACCAGCTTGACACGATAGATGTGCAAGTCAGGCCAAATCTCGCACCCTATCTCGTCAAACGAGAAAACACGAGATTTCACGGAAATTCTTATAACTCGGCGAGTTTTACAGCTAGACAGGTCTAGTTTTCGGCATTTTCTTTCACATGACCTGCTGGACATGACAGAACTGAAAGTCAGGCCGAATGTCGCACCGTATCTCGTCAAACGAGAAAACATGAGATTTCACGGCATTGGTTATAATTCGGCGAGTTTTACAGATAGACAGGTCTGGTTTTCGGCATTTTGTTCCACTAGACCAGCTTGACACGACAGACATGCATGTCAGGCAAAATCTCACACCGTATCCCGTCAAACGAGAAAACACGAGATTTCACGGAACTGCAGCTAGACAGGTCTAGTTTTCGGCATTTAGTTCCACATGACCTGCTTGACATGACAGAACTCCAAGTCAGGCACAATCTCGCACCGTATCTCGTCAAACGAGAAAACACGAGATTTCACCAAAATGCTTTTAACTCGGCGATTTTTACAGGTACGAAGGTCTAGTTTTCGGCATTGTGTCACATATGAACTGCTTGATTAGATAAAAGCCATAAGTCTGCCCAAATCTCGCACCATATCTTGTGCAACGTGAACAAACGAGATGTCACTGAAATGCTTATAACTCGGCGCCTTTTACAACAAAGTAGTTCTAGTTTTCGGCATTTTGTCACATATGACCAGCTTGACATGACAAACCTGAAAACGTCTCACTGCTTCTTGTCAAACGAGATTAACGGGATTTCATGAAAAAATTTTGAACTTGGTCCCTTTCACACTAGAAAGATATGCAGCTGTTAAAGGTCAGCATGCATAAATAACATATTATCCGTTTCTGCTGCCCCCACAATGTTACTCATTCATATGACTGTTTCTACATGCACTCTCTATCTATCTGTCTGAATCATTTCCATTTCCGGCAAGCGCGTGACCTCTGGTCATCTTGTTTGTTGCTTGCCGGAAGATTTCCGGCAAGCATGTTGGTCAGTTGCGTATGTCCATTTGTCTGTTTGTTTTTTTGTTTTTTTGTTTTTTTGTTTGTTTTTTTTGTGTGTTTGTCTGCGCTCTCCTGGCCACAATTTTGCAGCAATCGACATGACCCTTACAGGGTTGATTGACAACCGAACACCCTGGAACCCTATTGTTTTTGGTCAACATTGCTCCAAGGTCAAGGGTCAAGGTCACGACAGGTGTGGTTAACGGTTTTTGCACTATAACTTCGCCATAAATAGGCTTATCCACTTCTGCAATAGCTCATTTTTTTCGTCATCACCTGGCCTTTCTTTTGATATGTAGCTTACTTAAATTTGCCGTTACCATGGTTACATTTTTTGGGCAAAAATCATGGAAATTGGAAATGACGCGACCATTTTTTTGTAACTTTGTCAGTTTTTAAGCTAGGCAGATCTAATTTTCGGCATTTTGTTCCACATGACCAGCTTGACACGACAGAACTAAAAGTCACGCCAAATCTCGCGCAATATCTCGTCAAACGAGAAAAAACGAGACTTCGCGGAAATGCTTATAACTCGGCGAGTTTTACAGCTAGACAGGTCTAGTTTTCGGCATTTTCTTTCACATGACCTGCTGGACATGACAGAACTGAAAGTCAGGCCGAATGTCGCACCGTATCTCGTCAAACGAGAAAACATGAGATTTCACGGTATTGGTTATAACTCGGCCAGTTTTACAGCTAGACACGTCTGGTTTTCGGCATTTTGTTCCACTAGACCAGCTTGACACGACAGACATGCATGTCAGGCAAAATCTCGCACCGTATCCCGTCAAACGAGAAAACACGACATTTCACGGAACTGCAGCTAGACAGGACTAGTTTTCAGCATTTAGTTCCACATGACCGCTTGACATGACAGAACTCCAAATCAGGCACAATCTCGCACCGTATCTCGTCAAACGAGAAAACACGAGATTTCACCAAAATGCTTTTAACTCGGCGATTTTTACAGGTACGAAGGTCTAGTTTTCGGCATTGTGTCACATAAGAACTGCTTGATTAGATAAAGCCATAAGTCTGCCCAAATCTCGCACCATATCTTGTGCAACGTGAACAAACGAAATGTCACTGAAATGCTTATAACGCCTTTTACATCAAAGTAGTTCTAGTTTTCGGCATTTTGTCACATATGACCAGCTTGACATGACAAACCTGAAAACGTCTCACTGCTTCTTGTCAAACGAGATTAACGGGATTTCATGAAAAAATTTTGAACTTGGTCCCTTTTACACTAGAAAGATATGCAGCTGTTAAAGGTCAGCATGCATAAATAAACATATTATCCATTTCTGCTGCCCCCACAATGTTGCTCATTCATATGACTGTTTCTACATGCACTCTCTGTCTATCTGTCTGTATCATTTCCATTTCCGGCAAGCGCGTGACCTCTGGTCATCTTGTTGCTTGCCGGAAATCTTCGATTTCGGCAAGTTGGTTGGTCAGTTGCGTATGTCCATTTGTTTGTTTTTTTGTTTTTTTGTTTATTTGTTTTTTTGTGTGTTTGTCTGCACTCTCCTGGCCACAATTTTGCAGCAATCGACATGACCCTTACAGGGTTGATTGACAACTGAACACCCTGGAATCCTATTGTTTTTGGTCAACATTGCTCCAAGGTCAAGGGTCAAGGTCACGACAGGTGTGGTTAACGGTTTTTGCACTATAACTTCGCCATAAATAGGCTTATCCACTTCTGCAATAGCTCATTTTTTTCGTCATCACCTGGCCTTTCTTTTGATGTGTAGCTTACTTAAATTTGCCGTTACCATGGTTACATTTTTTGGGCAAAAATCATGGAAATTTGAAATAACACGACCATTTTTTTGTTACTTTGTCAGTTTTTAAGCTAGGCAGATCTAGTTTTCGGCATTTTGTTCCACATGACCAGCTTGACACGACAGAACTGAAAGTCACGCCAAATCTCGTGCCATATCTCGTCAAACGAGAAAAAACGAGACTTCGCGGAAATGCTTATAACTCGGGGACTTTTACAGCTAGACAGGTCTAGTTTTCGGCATTTTCTTTCACATGACCTGCTGGACATGACAGAACTGAAAGTCAGGCCGAATGTCGCACCGTATCTCGTCAAACGAGAAAACACGAAATTTCACGGAAATGCTTATAACTGGGCCAGTTTTACAGCTAGACACGTCTGGTTTCCGGCATTTCCTTCCACATGACCAGCTTGACACGATAGATGTGCAAGTCAGGCCAAATCTCGCACCCTATCTCGTCAAACGAGAAAACACGAGATTTCACGGAAATTCTTATAACTCGGCGAGTTTTACAGCTAGACAGGTCTAGTTTTCGGCATTTTCTTTCACATGACCTGCTGGACATGACAGAACTGAAAGTCAGGCCGAATGTCGCACCGTATCTCGTCAAACGAGAAAACATGAGATTTCACGGCATTGGTTATAATTCGGCGAGTTTTACAGATAGACAGGTCTGGTTTTCGGCATTTTGTTCCACTAGACCAGCTTGACACGACAGACATGCATGTCAGGCAAAATCTCGCACCGTATCCCGTCAAACGAGAAAACACGAGATTTCACGGAACTGCAGCTAGACAGGTCTAGTTTTCGGCATTTAGTTCCACATGACCTGCTTGACATGACAGAACTCCAAGTCAGGCACAATCTCGCACCGTATCTCGTCAAACGAGAAAACACGAGATTTCACCAAAATGCTTTTAACTCGGCGATTTTTACAGGTACGAAGGTCTAGTTTTCGGCATTGTGTCACATATGAACTGCTTGATTAGATAAAAGCCATAAGTCTGCCCAAATCTCGCACCATATCTTGTGCAACGTGAACAAACGAGATGTCACTGAAATGCTTATAACTCGGCGCCTTTTACAACAAAGTAGTTCTAGTTTTCGGCATTTTGTCACATATGACCAGCTTGACATGACAAACCTGAAAACGTCTCACTGCTTCTTGTCAAACGAGATTAACGGGATTTCATGAAAAAATTTTGAACTTGGTCCCTTTTACACTAGAAAGATATGCAGCTGTTAAAGGTCAGCATGCATAAATAAACATATTATCCGTTTCTGCTGCCCCCACAATGTTACTCATTCATATGACTGTTTCTACATGCACTCTCTATCTATCTGTCTGAATCATTTCCATTTCCGGCAAGCGCGTGACCTCTGGTCATCTTGTTTTTTTGTTTGTTTTTTTGTGTGTTTGTCTGCGCTCTCCTGGCCACAATTTTGCAGCAATCGACATGACCCTTACAGGGTTGATTGACAACCGAACACCCTGGAACCCTATTGTTTTTGGTCAACATTGCTCCAAGGTTAAGGGTCAAGGTCACGACAGGTGTGGTTAACGGTTTTTGCACTATAACTTCGCCATAAATAGGCTTATCCACTTCTGCAATAGCTCATTTTTTTCGTCATCACCTGGCCTTTCTTTTGATATGTAGCTTACTTAAATGTGCCGTTACCATGGTTACATTTTTTGGGCAAAAATCATGGAAATTGGAAATAACACGACCATTTTTTTGTAACTTTGTCAGTTTTTAAGCTAGGCAGATCTGGTTTTCGGCATTTTGTTACACATGACCAGCTTGACACGACAGAACTGAAAGTCACGCCAAATCTCGCGCCATATCTCGTCAAATGAGAAAAAACGAGACTTCGCGGAAATGCTTATAACTCGGCGACTTTAACAGCTAGACAGGTCTGGTTTTCGGCATTTCGTTCCACCAAACAAGCTTGACACGACAGAGCTGCAAGACAGGCCAAATCTCGCACCGTATCTCGTCAAACGAGAAAACACGGGATGTCACGGAAATGCTTATAACTGGGCCAGTTTTACAGCTAGACACGTGTGGTTTTCGGCATTTAGTTCCACTAGACCAGCTTGACACGACAGATATGCAAGTCTGGCAAAATCTCGCACCGTATCTCGTCAAACGAGAAAACACGAAATTTCACGGAAATGCTTATAACTGGGCCAGTTTTACAGCTAGACACGTCTGGTTTCCGGCATTTTCTTCCACATGACCAGCTTGACACGATAGATGTGAAAGTCAGGCCAAATCTCGCACCCTATCTCGTCAAACGAGAAACCACGAGATTTCACGGAAATGCTTATAACTCGGCGAGTTTTACAGCTAGGCAGGTCTAGTTTTCGGCATTTTCTTTCACATGACCTGCTGGACATGACAGAACTGAAAGTCAGGCCGAATGTCGCACCGTATCTCGTCAAACGAGAAAACATGAGATTTCACGGCATTGGTTATAACTCGGCGAGTTTTACAGATAGACACGTCTGGTTTTCGGCATTTTGTTCCACTAGACCAGCTTGACACGACAGACATGCATGTCAGGCAAAATCTCGCACCGTATCACGTCAAACGAAAAAACACGACATTTCACGGAACTGCAGCTAGACAGGTCTAGTTTTCGGCATTTAGTTCCACATGACCCGCTTGACATGACAGAACTCCAAGGCAGGCACAATCTCGCACCGTATCTTGTCAAACGAGAAAACACGAGATTTCACCAAAATGCTTTTAACTCGGCGATTTTTACAGGTACCAAGGTCTAGTTTTCGGCATTGTGTCACATATGAACTGCTTGATTAGATAAAGCCATAAGTCTGCCCAAATCTCGCACCATATCTTGTGCAACGTGAACAAACGAGATGTCACTGAAATGCTTATAACTCGGCGCCTTTTACAACAAAGTAGTTCTAGTTTTCGGCATTTTGTCACATATGACCAGCTTGACATGACAAACCTGAAAACGTCTCACTGCTTCTTGTCAAACGAGATTAACGGGATTTCATGAAAAAATTTTGAACTTGGTCCCTTTTACACTAGAAAGATATGCAGCTGTTAAAGGTCAGCATGCATAAATAAACATATTATCCATTTCTGCTGCCCCCACAATGTTGCTCATTCATATGACTGTTTCTACATGCACTCTCTGTCTATCTGTCTGTATCATTTCCATTTCCGGCAAGCGCGTGACCTCTGGTCATCTTGTTGCTTGCCGGAAATCTTCGATTTCGGCAAGTTGGTTGGTCAGTTGCGTATGTCCATTTGTTTGTTTTTTTGTTTTTTTGTTTATTTGTTTTTTTGTGTGTTTGTCTGCACTCTCCTGGCCACAATTTTGCAGCAATCGACATGACCCTTACAGGGTTGATTGACAACTGAACACCCTGGAACCCTATTGTTTTTGGTCAACATTGCTCCAAGGTCAAGGGTCAAGGTCACGACAGGTGTGGTTAACGGTTTTTGCACTATAACTTCGCCATAAATAGGCTTATCCACTTCTGCAATAGCTCATTTTTTTCGTCATCACCTGGCCTTTCTTTTGATGTGTAGCTTACTTAAATTTGCCGTTACCATGGTTACATTTTTTGGGCAAAAATCATGGAAATTTGAAATAACACGACCATTTTTTTGTTACTTTGTCAGTTTTTAAGCTAGGCAGATCTAGTTTTCGGCATTTTGTTCCACATGACCAGCTTGACACGACAGAACTGAAAGTCACGCCAAATCTCGTGCCATATCTCGTCAAACGAGAAAAAACGAGACTTCGCGGAAATGCTTATAACTCGGGGACTTTTACAGCTAGACAGGTCTAGTTTTCGGCATTTTCTTTCACATGACCTGCTGGACATGACAGAACTGAAAGTCAGGCCGAATGTCGCACCGTATCTCGTCAAACGAGAAAACACGAAATTTCACGGAAATGCTTATAACTGGGCCAGTTTTACAGCTAGACACGTCTGGTTTCCGGCATTTCCTTCCACATGACCAGCTTGACACGATAGATGTGCAAGTCAGGCCAAATCTCGCACCCTATCTCGTCAAACGAGAAAACACGAGATTTCACGGAAATTCTTATAACTCGGCGAGTTTTACAGCTAGACAGGTCTAGTTTTCGGCATTTTCTTTCACATGACCTGCTGGACATGACAGAACTGAAAGTCAGGCCGAATGTCGCACCGTATCTCGTCAAACGAGAAAACATGAGATTTCACGGCATTGGTTATAATTCGGCGAGTTTTACAGATAGACAGGTCTGGTTTTCGGCATTTTGTTCCACTAGACCAGCTTGACACGACAGACATGCATGTCAGGCAAAATCTCGCACCGTATCCCGTCAAACGAGAAAACACGAGATTTCACGGAACTGCAGCTAGACAGGTCTAGTTTTCGGCATTTAGTTCCACATGACCTGCTTGACATGACAGAACTCCAAGTCAGGCACAATCTCGCACCGTATCTCGTCAAACGAGAAAACACGAGATTTCACCAAAATGCTTTTAACTCGGCGATTTTTACAGGTACGAAGGTCTAGTTTTCGGCATTGTGTCACATATGAACTGCTTGATTAGATAAAAGCCATAAGTCTGCCCAAATCTCGCACCATATCTTGTGCAACGTGAACAAACGAGATGTCACTGAAATGCTTATAACTCGGCGCCTTTTACAACAAAGTAGTTCTAGTTTTCGGCATTTTGTCACATATGACCAGCTTGACATGACAAACCTGAAAACGTCTCACTGCTTCTTGTCAAACGAGATTAACGGGATTTCATGAAAAAATTTTGAACTTGGTCCCTTTTACACTAGAAAGATATGCAGCTGTTAAAGGTCAGCATGCATAAATAAACATATTATCCGTTTCTGCTGCCCCCACAATGTTACTCATTCATATGACTGTTTCTACATGCACTCTCTATCTATCTGTCTGAATCATTTCCATTTCCGGCAAGCGCGTGACCTCTGGTCATCTTGTTTTTTTGTTTGTTTTTTTGTGTGTTTGTCTGCGCTCTCCTGGCCACAATTTTGCAGCAATCGACATGACCCTTACAGGGTTGATTGACAACCGAACACCCTGGAACCCTATTGTTTTTGGTCAACATTGCTCCAAGGTTAAGGGTCAAGGTCACGACAGGTGTGGTTAACGGTTTTTGCACTATAACTTCGCCATAAATAGGCTTATCCACTTCTGCAATAGCTCATTTTTTTCGTCATCACCTGGCCTTTCTTTTGATATGTAGCTTACTTAAATGTGCCGTTACCATGGTTACATTTTTTGGGCAAAAATCATGGAAATTGGAAATAACACGACAATTTTTTGTAACTTTGTCAGTTTTTAAGCTAGGCAGATCTGGTTTTCGGCATTTTGTTCCACATGACCAGCTTGACACGACAGAACTGAAAGTCACGCCAAATCTCGCGCCATATCTCGTCAAATGAGAAAAAACGAGACTTCGCGGAAATGCTTATAACTCGGCGACTTTAACAGCTAGACAGGTCTGGTTTTCGGCATTTCGTTCCACCAAACAAGCTTGACACGACAGAGCTGCAAGACAGGCCAAATCTCGCACCGTATCTCGTCAAACGAGAAAACACGGGATGTCACGGAAATGCTTATAACTGGGCCAGTTTTACAGCTAGACACGTGTGGTTTTCGGCATTTAGTTCCACTAGACCAGCTTGACACGACAGATATGCAAGTCTGGCAAAATCTCGCACCGTATCTCGTCAAACGAGAAAACACGAAATTTCACGGAAATGCTTATAACTGGGCCAGTTTTACAGCTAGACACGTCTGGTTTCCGGCATTTTCTTCCACATGACCAGCTTGACACGATAGATGTGAAAGTCAGGCCAAATCTCGCACCCTATCTCGTCAAACGAGAAACCACGAGATTTCACGGAAATGCTTATAACTCGGCGAGTTTTACAGCTAGGCAGGTCTAGTTTTCGGCATTTTCTTTCACATGACCTGCTGGACATGACAGAACTGAAAGTCAGGCCGAATGTCGCACCGTATCTCGTCAAACGAGAAAACATGAGATTTCACGGCATTGGTTATAACTCGGCGAGTTTTACAGATAGACACGTCTGGTTTTCGGCATTTTGTTCCACTAGACCAGCTTGACACGACAGACATGCATGTCAGGCAAAATCTCGCACCGTATCACGTCAAACGAAAAAACACGACATTTCACGGAACTGCAGCTAGACAGGTCTAGTTTTCGGCATTTAGTTCCACATGACCCGCTTGACATGACAGAACTCCAAGGCAGGCACAATCTCGCACCGTATCTTGTCAAACGAGAAAACACGAGATTTCACCAAAATGCTTTTAACTCGGCGATTTTTACAGGTACCAAGGTCTAGTTTTCGGCATTGTGTCACATATGAACTGCTTGATTAGATAAAGCCATAAGTCTGCCCAAATCTCGCACCATATCTTGTGCAACGTGAACAAACGAGATGTCACTGAAATGCTTATAACTCGGCGCCTTTTACAACAAAGTAGTTCTAGTTTTCGGCATTTTGTCACATATGACCAGCTTGACATGACAAACCTGAAAACGTCTCACTGCTTCTTGTCAAACGAGATTAACGGGATTTCATGAAAAAATTTTGAACTTGGTCCCTTTTACACTAGAAAGATATGCAGCTGTTAAAGGTCAGCATGCATAAATAAACATATTATCCATTTCTGCTGCCCCCACAATGTTGCTCATTCATATGACTGTTTCTACATGCACTCTCTGTCTATCTGTCTGTATCATTTCCATTTCCGGCAAGCGCGTGACCTCTGGTCATCTTGTTGCTTGCCGGAAATCTTCGATTTCGGCAAGTTGGTTGGTCAGTTGCGTATGTCCATTTGTTTGTTTTTTTGTTTTTTTGTTTATTTGTTTTTTTGTGTGTTTGTCTGCACTCTCCTGGCCACAATTTTGCAGCAATCGACATGACCCTTACAGGGTTGATTGACAACTGAACACCCTGGAACCCTATTGTTTTTGGTCAACATTGCTCCAAGGTCAAGGGTCAAGGTCACGACAGGTGTGGTTAACGGTTTTTGCACTATAACTTCGCCATAAATAGGCTTATCCACTTCTGCAATAGCTCATTTTTTTCGTCATCACCTGGCCTTTCTTTTGATGTGTAGCTTACTTAAATTTGCCGTTACCATGGTTACATTTTTTGGGCAAAAATCATGGAAATTTGAAATAACACGACCATTTTTTTGTTACTTTGTCAGTTTTTAAGCTAGGCAGATCTAGTTTTCGGCATTTTGTTCCACATGACCAGCTTGACACGACAGAACTGAAAGTCACGCCAAATCTCGTGCCATATCTCGTCAAACGAGAAAAAACGAGACTTCGCGGAAATGCTTATAACTCGGGGACTTTTACAGCTAGACAGGTCTAGTTTTCGGCATTTTCTTTCACATGACCTGCTGGACATGACAGAACTGAAAGTCAGGCCGAATGTCGCACCGTATCTCGTCAAACGAGAAAACACGAAATTTCACGGAAATGCTTATAACTGGGCCAGTTTTACAGCTAGACACGTCTGGTTTCCGGCATTTCCTTCCACATGACCAGCTTGACACGATAGATGTGCAAGTCAGGCCAAATCTCGCACCCTATCTCGTCAAACGAGAAAACACGAGATTTCACGGAAATTCTTATAACTCGGCGAGTTTTACAGCTAGACAGGTCTAGTTTTCGGCATTTTCTTTCACATGACCTGCTGGACATGACAGAACTGAAAGTCAGGCCGAATGTCGCACCGTATCTCGTCAAACGAGAAAACATGAGATTTCACGGCATTGGTTATAATTCGGCGAGTTTTACAGATAGACAGGTCTGGTTTTCGGCATTTTGTTCCACTAGACCAGCTTGACACGACAGACATGCATGTCAGGCAAAATCTCGCACCGTATCCCGTCAAACGAGAAAACACGAGATTTCACGGAACTGCAGCTAGACAGGTCTAGTTTTCGGCATTTAGTTCCACATGACCTGCTTGACATGACAGAACTCCAAGTCAGGCACAATCTCGCACCGTATCTCGTCAAACGAGAAAACACGAGATTTCACCAAAATGCTTTTAACTCGGCGATTTTTACAGGTACGAAGGTCTAGTTTTCGGCATTGTGTCACATATGAACTGCTTGATTAGATAAAAGCCATAAGTCTGCCCAAATCTCGCACCATATCTTGTGCAACGTGAACAAACGAGATGTCACTGAAATGCTTATAACTCGGCGCCTTTTACAACAAAGTAGTTCTAGTTTTCGGCATTTTGTCACATATGACCAGCTTGACATGACAAACCTGAAAACGTCTCACTGCTTCTTGTCAAACGAGATTAACGGGATTTCATGAAAAAATTTTGAACTTGGTCCCTTTTACACTAGAAAGATATGCAGCTGTTAAAGGTCAGCATGCATAAATAAACATATTATCCGTTTCTGCTGCCCCCACAATGTTACTCATTCATATGACTGTTTCTACATGCACTCTCTATCTATCTGTCTGAATCATTTCCATTTCCGGCAAGCGCGTGACCTCTGGTCATCTTGTTTTTTTGTTTGTTTTTTTGTGTGTTTGTCTGCGCTCTCCTGGCCACAATTTTGCAGCAATCGACATGACCCTTACAGGGTTGATTGACAACCGAACACCCTGGAACCCTATTGTTTTTGGTCAACATTGCTCCAAGGTTAAGGGTCAAGGTCACGACAGGTGTGGTTAACGGTTTTTGCACTATAACTTCGCCATAAATAGGCTTATCCACTTCTGCAATAGCTCATTTTTTTCGTCATCACCTGGCCTTTCTTTTGATATGTAGCTTACTTAAATGTGCCGTTACCATGGTTACATTTTTTGGGCAAAAATCATGGAAATTGGAAATAACACGACAATTTTTTGTAACTTTGTCAGTTTTTAAGCTAGGCAGATCTGGTTTTCGGCATTTTGTTCCACATGACCAGCTTGACACGACAGAACTGAAAGTCACGCCAAATCTCGCGCCATATCTCGTCAAATGAGAAAAAACGAGACTTCGCGGAAATGCTTATAACTCGGCGACTTTAACAGCTAGACAGGTCTGGTTTTCGGCATTTCGTTCCACCAAACAAGCTTGACACGACAGAGCTGCAAGACAGGCCAAATCTCGCACCGTATCTCGTCAAACGAGAAAACACGGGATGTCACGGAAATGCTTATAACTGGGCCAGTTTTACAGCTAGACACGTGTGGTTTTCGGCATTTAGTTCCACTAGACCAGCTTGACACGACAGATATGCAAGTCTGGCAAAATCTCGCACCGTATCTCGTCAAACGAGAAAACACGAAATTTCACGGAAATGCTTATAACTGGGCCAGTTTTACAGCTAGACACGTCTGGTTTCCGGCATTTTCTTCCACATGACCAGCTTGACACGATAGATGTGAAAGTCAGGCCAAATCTCGCACCCTATCTCGTCAAACGAGAAACCACGAGATTTCACGGAAATGCTTATAACTCGGCGAGTTTTACAGCTAGGCAGGTCTAGTTTTCGGCATTTTCTTTCACATGACCTGCTGGACATGACAGAACTGAAAGTCAGGCCGAATGTCGCACCGTATCTCGTCAAACGAGAAAACATGAGATTTCACGGCATTGGTTATAACTCGGCGAGTTTTACAGATAGACACGTCTGGTTTTCGGCATTTTGTTCCACTAGACCAGCTTGACACGACAGACATGCATGTCAGGCAAAATCTCGCACCGTATCACGTCAAACGAAAAAACACGACATTTCACGGAACTGCAGCTAGACAGGTCTAGTTTTCGGCATTTAGTTCCACATGACCCGCTTGACATGACAGAACTCCAAGGCAGGCACAATCTCGCACCGTATCTTGTCAAACGAGAAAACACGAGATTTCACCAAAATGCTTTTAACTCGGCGATTTTTACAGGTACCAAGGTCTAGTTTTCGGCATTGTGTCACATATGAACTGCTTGATTAGATAAAGCCATAAGTCTGCCCAAATCTCGCACCATATCTTGTGCAACGTGAACAAACGAGATGTCACTGAAATGCTTATAACTCGGCGCCTTTTACAACAAAGTAGTTCTAGTTTTCGGCATTTTGTCACATATGACCAGCTTGACATGACAAACCTGAAAACGTCTCACTGCTTCTTGTCAAACGAGATTAACGGGATTTCATGAAAAAAATTTGAACTTGGTCCCTTTTACACTAGAAAGATATGCAGCTGTTAAAGGTCAGCATGCATAAATAAACATATTATCCGTTTCTGCTGCCCCCACAATGTTGCTCATTCATATGACTGTTTCTACATGCACTCTCTGTCTATCTGTCTGTATCATTTCCATTTCCGGCAAGCGCGTGACCTCTGGTCATCTTGTTTGTTTGTTTGTCTGTCTGTTTGTTTGTCGGTGCTCTACAGGCCACAATTCTGAAGCAATCGCCCTGAAACTTATAGAAAAAGTGTAAAATCGAAAACCCTGGGTGCCTATTCTTTTTGGCCTTGAACGGTTCAAGGTCAAGGTCAGGGTCCCTTAAAAACCTTAAAACGGATTTTCCTTCATATCTTTGTAAAAAATAATCGTAGCGGCTTAATCTTTAGCTCATTTTATTCCTCATCATGTTACCTTTCCACATGCTAGCAAATATCTCTGATCATTCGTTACCATAGTAACGTATTTTTGGGAAGAAATGATAGAATTCGATATTTTCTTTCTAAATTTTTCATTTTTAAAGCTAGAGAGTTCTAGTTTTCTGCATCAGGTAGTATTTCATGAGCTGTTTATGATAGAATTGTTAATCCCGCAAAACCTCGCACTATTTCTCGTCAAACGAGAGTTTTCGAGATTTCATTAAATATGACCTGCAGGTTGCATTTTATTAACAATGGCTTTGAAATTAATGTATTTTGTGTTATTTATAAATATCTCGAAATTGTTTTTTCACTTTTTTTAAAAAAAGCCACCAGGGGGCGTGGTACTGGTAACACTACAACTTATCATTTTTGCACAACATCTTAAAAAATATTAAGCATATAACAATTTCTTTTGTCGCATCTAAGACTAGGATCATTGGCTTATTCCTGGGTACATGTAGCTTTGTGCTGCCGTTACCATGGTAACCAAATTTTGGGGTAAAACTTGACAATCTGAAAATAATTAGTTTTTTTGCTTCTATCTCTGTTGATATTTATACTTCAAGGGTCTAGTTTTCTGCATGAGGTAGCATTCCTTTGGCTCCAATCCAGTCAATTGGAAGTCTCGTAGAATCTCGATCTGTTTTTCCGTCAAACGAGAAATTACGAGATTTCGCAGAAATGCTGATAACTCGATCACGTTTTAGGTTAAAGAGTATACGGTTTCAGCCTCTGGTAGCCTTTCGGAAGCTTAACATGATAAAACTGCAAATCTCGCCAAATCTCGCATCATCTACCGCCAAACGAGAATATTCGATATTTTGAACAAAATATTCAACAAATGTCTTTATCTCTTTCAATTTTACGCTAGAGATTTTATTTTTCTACTGTTCAACAATCATTTGATTAGTGTTAAGTGATATAAATGAATATCTCGTTATATCTCGCACCATTTGTCGTCAAACGAGAACAGTGGACCATTTAAACAAATGCCTATTATGCTGTCATTTTATACCCTACAGACATATAGTTTTTAGCATTTGACAGCGTCTGACACTCTCATTCACATCATGTGATTTTATTGCAATTCTCGTCAAATCTTGCCTCGTTTTTCATCAAATGATGAAAATACATCCAATTGCCGTGAGCACAAGTGGCTTCAGGGTTGACCGGTAAGTGCCGGCAAGGCTATTACAGTTGCATGTTGGCGTGCGCGGTCGTCCATGAATCTCACAAAGCAGCATTGAATAGAGGACAAAAGCCGCTAAATGTGGAGGGAACACACCTGTGATTTTTATTGTGTCCCCTTGTGCGGCCACTTTGTTGCCAGGAACCACTGGCAAATCTTTGAAACCAGGGACGGATCCCCGATTTTGTAGTTGGGGGTGTCAAAATATGGGCTGATCCCTGGTTAAGCAGTTGGGGGCAGGAGTAAAATTTTAATTATACATCAAATATATATATTAAAATAAAATATATGGAAATTTATTTTTTCCTTTTAGAAAATAGCCCCCAGATGGCGCTGCAGCAATCATTATTGTGCCATATCTCCAAAACTATAGACAGTGTCACAACATTGATTGCAGCTTCTGAAACTATATTTAATGCGTTTAACCTCGTTGGGACTCTGTCGTATTCTGTGGGGGTTAAATTTTAATTATACATAAAATATATATAATAAAAATTAAAATATCGCGAAACTATTTTTTTTTCCCTTTCAGATGGCGCTGCAGCAATCATTATTGTGCCATATCTCCAAAACTATAGACAGTGTCACAACATTGATTGCAGCTTCTGAAACTAGATTTAAAGCGTTTAACCTCGTGGGGACTGTCGTATTCCGCGGGGGTTAAAGTTTAATTATACATAAAATATATATAATTAAAAATAAAATATCTCGAAACTATTTTTTTTCCTTTCAGATGGCGCTGCAGTAATCATTATTGTGCCATATCTCCAAAACTATAGACGGTGTCACAACATTGATTGCAGCTTCTGAACCTAGATTTAATGCGTTTTCCTCGTGGGGACATTGTCATATTCAGCAGGAGTTTAAATTTAATTATACATCAAATATTTATTACAAAAAAATAAAATATCTCGAAACTTACTTTTTGTCCTTTTAATAATAGCCGCCAGATGGCACTGCAGCAATCATTTTTTTGCCATATCTATAAAACTAGAGATAGTGTCACAACATTGATTGCAGCATCTGAAACTAGATTTAATGGGTTTATCCTCGTGAAGACTCTGTCATATTCTTCCGTTACCATGGGGGCCTAATATAGGTTACAATTAAATTCTTCTTTTTCCTGAAATTCAAAATATGAAGATTTATTCTAATTGACTGACGCTTATTTTATTCATGCTTTCCACTCTCCATGACAGGAGTACATTGCCTACACATGGAGTTATTTTCCGTCTGTCTGTCTACTCATTTGTGGCTATTGAAAATCAGCGAAATCACATAAAAATGTACTTCCATTTAAACCATGATAGCGGTTGTTCATTTGATCAAATCCAAACGTTCCCTGTCTGCCTGACTAGTAACTGTCCGTCTGTTTTGCTGTCTTATTTCCGGCCATTTCCGGAACTAGATTTAATGCCTTTAACCTCGTGGGGACTCTGTCGTATTCTGCGGGGGTTAAATTTTAATTATACATCAAATATATATAATAAAAAAATAAAATGTCTCCAAAATTATAGACAGTGTTATACGTTCCCTGTCTGTCTGCCTAGTAACTGTCTGTCTTTTTCGCTGTCTTATTACCGGCCATTTCCGGCAAGTGTTCGACCTCTGGTCGTCTAGTCTGTTTGTCTGTTTGTTTGTCACGACTCTCCAGGTCACACTTTTGCATCAATCAACTTGAAACTTACAGGCTTGATTGCCAAACCGATTTCTAGGTGCCCTATTGTTTTGGGTCAACATTCCTCCAAGGTCAAGGGTCAAGGTCACGACAGGTATGGTTAACGGTTTTTGCACTTTAACTTCGCCATAAATAGGCTTATCTACTTCTGCAATAGCTAATTTTTTTCGTCATCACCTGGCCTTTCTTTTGACATGTAGCTTACTTAAATTTGCTGTTACCATGGTTACGCAATTTTGGGGAGAAATCATGGAATTTCGTGATATTTTTCAAATTTGCAGCAATCGTACTGATTCTGAGATATTTTATGTAACACAAGAATATCTCGAAATTGTTTTTTCAGATTTTGGAAATGGCCGCCAGGGGGCGTTGCAGATGAAAAAACATGAAAATTTGTTTTGGTGCTATACCTCCAGAACTATTAAACATTGGGCCATTTCCATCACAGCACCTTCAACTGGGGTCCATGGGCTTATTTTTGCGCAAAGGTGCCAAAGTGCGCTATTGCCAGATTTCTCTATTTTTGGGGTAAAACTTTTGAATTTTGAAAGTATGCAGTTTTCAGCTTCTAACTCTGTCAGTTTTTATGCTGGAGAGGTCATTTTTTTTTTTGCATCTTGTAGCCCCTGGTGAGTTCTCGGTGATCCAATCAAAAATCTTGCAAAATCTCGCACCGTTTCTCGTCAAACGAGAGTCTTCGAGATTTCATTAAATATGACCTACAGGTTGCATTTTTTAACAATGGCTTTGAAATTGATATATTTTGTGTTATTTATAATTATCTCGAAATCAGTTTTTCATTTTTTGGAAATAGCCACCAGGGGGCGTGGTACCTGAAACACTGTAACATATCATTTTTCTGCAATATCTAAAATAATTTTAAACATGGCACAATTTTTATCATTGTATCTTAAACTAGGAACATTGGCTTATTCCTCCGCACATGTAGCTTTGTGCTGCCGTTACCATGGTTACCAAATTTGTGGGTTAAACTTGACGATCTGAAAATATGCAGTTTTTGGCTTCTATCTCGGTTAATATTTATGTTTCAAGGGTCTAGTTTTTTGCATAAGGCTGCTTCCCCTTGGTTCTAAGTCATTCAATTGCAGTCTCGTCAAATTTCGCTCGGTTTATCGTCAAACGAGAAAAAAACGAGATTTCACGGAAATGCTTATAACTCGGCTACTTTTACAGCTACACAGGTCTAGTTTTTGGCATTTCTAAACATATGACCAGCTTGACACGCCAGAAAAGAAATCAGGCCAAATCTTGCACCATATCTCGTCAAGCGAGAAAACACGTGATTTCATGCAAATTAGTTTTCGGCATTTCATATCATTTGGCCAGCTTGACATGACAAACCTGAAAACGTCTCACTGCTTCTTGTCAAACGAGATTAACGGGATTTCATGAAAAAAAATTGAACTTGGTCCCTTTTACACTAGAAAGATATGCAGCTGTTAAAGGTCAGCATGCATAAATAAACATATTATCCGTTTCTGCTGCCCCCACAATATTGCTCATTCATATGACTGTTTCTACATGTACTCTCTGTCTATCTGTCTGTATCATTTCCATTTCCGGCAAGCGCGTGACCTCTGGTCATCTTGTTTATTTATTCAAAATATTTATACAATGTAAACCGGTCAATGATAAAAACTGTTCTTACAAATGACCCTATCTTTATAAATTTAACGTTATATCCCGTTTTCTTACAGCTTAAAGATTCACATTCATTTGCAATAATATGTGTATTATCTATCTTAATAAGCACAATTTGGCTTAATACAAACGTTCCCAAAAATTTAAAAAAAAACATGAAAACGAGGAGAAGAAAGAGGAACGAAGAAATACGAAAGAAAAAACCGGTTTGAAATCTTGTTTTATAAAGTTGCGCGCTACGGCCACCATGTTGCATGCGCGCTACGTTTATGTTTTTTCGCCATTGATCGCGCCAGCTGCAAGATATTTTCCATTGGTGGACAGTAGTATTCTGAACATTTACTATACCTGGTATGTAAATAGGCATCTTTAAGTCTACTCGGGAAACGTCTTTCTTGTACGCCTACTTTTTGTTTTACATATTTTCCGCATTGACTGAATAAGATTAGGAGAGATTCAAATTTTGGCCGGGGGCCGTGGAGGGTGCGCTGCTTAGCATAACAATAGACGGCATTTTGTAGTAGCTTGGTTAAGAGGGGGTAATAGATCTAGTTGGGTCGGTGACAGGATGGAGTGGGAAAGCGGAAAGCGGCGAACAGTTAAAACAACACACTCTAGATATCCGCCACTCCGTGATGTATTGAGAACATAAGCGAGGCTGAAAATAAAGTCATGTTTCAATTGCTTTATCTTGCTCTTCTTTTGGTTCCTGGGCACAGCGCCGCTCTCAAGATCTTGTCCAGTTCCTGACAGAACTTCACTGATTAGTTTTTCCCCCTCTTCCTAAGCCGAAGCAAAGAATGGCAGAAGCTGCCACAATATGGCGGCGGACGTCAGCTATTGGTTTATCACATTGATATCTCTGCTGGTGGTAGCTCGCTTCGTATCCTAACAACTTACATGAGTTCTGCATTATTCTTCCATGAAGAAAAGTGGTTTAGGAATAAATAGATTTCATTCAAAAATATTTAAACAGTACACAATGAAAAAGAAAAAAAATCCTACTGCTCCTTCCTCGGGTATTTGTTTTTCATGTTAAACATAATTTGCTTACCTGATCAAGATTATATATGGTCATGTGATTATCGCGAATTACTCGTCTCTGCCTTTTACTGGAATCCATTCCTTGGCTGATAGTGTGCCTATTCTTTATGTAAAAATTACTTTCAATATTTTTGGAATGCCAAAAGCATGGCAGGGCGTTAAGTCTACTAACAATAATGCAGGCTGTATATATCAGTGCCTTTTGAAATAGCAGCGTTTATATATATGTACTTTTTTACAAGAGTATAGCATTAACACGCATCCGTAGATTATCGTCGCAGAACGAATAATCCAAACAAAAATAGATTACACGATAACTATTTATATCTTTGCACCACCGCGATTTGCAAAGAAACAAACATAAAATATTTCATAATTAATATGGAGAAAGACCGGGCCCGGAGAGTCGGGCAGTTACAGTGATGTTACGCTCCCTCCGCTGGCGATCCGGGTTCGAATCGCGGCGTGTCTGTGATATTAGAGGTTATAGGGGCCCGCCCAAGGTCGGGGGATTTCTCCGGGTCCTCCGGTTTCATCCACTCCTGTACATACTATGTAGAATAAATAGTCACTACAACTACATTATATTAACTAAAAGTTACTTAAAATCTATCTATAAGCATGGCAATATGCTATTTATTAAAGGCGTTTGCTAGAGCATATAAATAATTTGATAAGATCATACCAACACAAAACTTTGCCAAACCAGATTGAATCATAACCATGTTCTATTAGAGATAGAAACAAACCGAAACAAAAAATTAAAAAATATATATATATATATATATATATATTATAAGCTATGTCGCAGATAACCTTGAAAGAGTATGTCATTTTATGACTCTTTGTTTACCCAGATGTACCTATACAAATTAATACATGTTAAATTACCGTTTCCGTAGAACGTGACATTCGTTCTTATGAAAGGTATTTGCGTAATTCTTTCGGAATTCCACCATTTATTAATAAAATATGTACATTTACAAAAGATGCAAAGAAATATATGAATTAAAGTTGCATGATTTAGAAGATGGAATAAGCGTCTCATCATAAGGCAGGTATGGAAGAAATGAAGAGTAAAGACTCTGAGGGCATACTAAAATCTGAGAACTGTATTGATATATATATATATATATATATATATATATACATTTTAATATACTAGTACTATTATAGAGAATATCCTTACCTTTTTTAAATTACATAATGTAGGTCCCATTAATCTACAATTACGTGCAACGTTTACACTTATTAGCTAATAACAGAAGAAATAATTGTTAAGGTATTGAGGTTTATTTTTGGTGAAGGTAACCACTTCCATTTTTAAATGCTTACTTAAACTACGCTTATGTACATCTGCAGAATTCCATTCCGGTTTAGGACTACGTGACAGGGCAGTATCACACGCTTCCTCTCATTTTATATCCTGGCCCCACCTGACTCGGTGACAACAGCATCTGCGGGCCCCAGGGCGTGATCGTCAATATTGCTGAGTCATACAACCGAGGAACTGTCGAAAGGCGCACTCGTTTGTGAGTGAAACACGGCAGTTGGGCACGGCCTTCCCATTAAGGGCGTCCCCGCCTCGGCTGAGAATCGAACTCACGATCTCCCGGATTTGAGTCCTGTGCTCATCCCCAGTTAAAGTTATGGAGTTCCTGTCCGATATCATCGTATGTGTCTCTTTCGACTGCACACATTCCTTGCTGGGTCCTTTCTGCCTATAAATCTCGCGATTTTTCGGGATCACTGAGTATCATACACCTCCATCAACTATTGTAGTCAGTTAATGAAATGGTTTAATTTGCATGTCCATATCTGCTATAACCATAATTCACACATTTGTATGAAGGGGATACCCTAAGGGAAAACCAGGCCCTTATTTCAAGGGGCCATAGCGCAGAGACAATGTCCATTACCCTGTGGTTACAAGCATAATACCCTTACCGTTATACCACCGCGAACCACAAAACGAATGTATCAGATATAACACGGCTCCCACTGGCTGTTGAAGAAAAGCAGGAGTGTTATAGGAGCACCGGAGACAAAAATAAATGAGTTTATAAGAACTTCAGCCAGAAATATGCAATATATTTGAGTTTAATCTGCTCAATCGTGGTTTACTTGGTTACTAAACTTGACCATCAGTTCTTCAAGCAACATATAAAACCGTCTGCACTCAACACACCTCTGCAAGTGATCTTCAGGTCAAGCAAACATATTCCAAATCTCATTATATTATCATATAACATTGTCTATGTAAAAAATATTGATATAGATTTTACATAAAATGAGCCCAGTTCGTGGAGGAAAAACATTTTTTCTATCTTTTTTATCACAAAATACGTGAGTTTGTGTGATTTGGTCAAAACTATTGGCACATCTATGAGCACTGTCAATTGGGCAGTGACGTCACACACTGGGAAGTCCTCTGTGACAAAAAATTTTAGATCTCAGTAAAAGCACATTTTTGCTGCCAGTGTCGGTGCCAAAATTTCAGGAGGGAATAAAAACAACATACATTACTAGATCTGAGTTGTTGATAAAATTTAGTCCATGATGTCACATGTGTACCGGCCAATCAAACAGGGCAAAGTCTGGAATCTGCATGAAATCCTCCATTGACACAACAAACGCACGTGAAACAGGTTTATTTAACCTTTATGATTTTGATAATAACAGGTCTATACAACAACAGGGATTCAGTATTAATTATTTAACAGAATGGTGTAGTATAAAAAATTAGGAAAATTTAGGAGAACATAGTCTAAAAGCCGGACAAAAATAGGAAATTATTTGAGACAAAGGAAGCCCTAATATATAACGACCCGTTTGTGATAATATGTATAAATTAGTATACTGAAGTCAATACTACGAAAGGGAGAAGACAGTAGTGTATATCCACTGTGGTTGCCTTTTTATTCGCGATGGTTTGAAATTCGCGATATTTGCGACAGGGGAATTATCGCGTAGAATATACCTTTTTTTATAAGAGGTCCAATCATCGAAATCACAGTTGAAAATTTAAAGGTTTACATTTTGAATAAAAATAGATCGTGTATGTTCAAGGATTAATATTTGAAATTAATACCTGATCTTTCCAGTTGTCTACCATTAACGAACAATATATTGGTTAATTAGATTTAATGTTCATTATATTTGATACAATTGCTTCACAGTATAATGATTATACTCTGTTTATAGGTCTGTTGTATTGTGAGTTCGCTAAAACGAAACCCTCGCGAAATGCTGGAAAAGTGAAAATCACGAAATTTTTACCGTATATGAAACCATTCAAAGTATGTATTTTTCATGTCATATCACAATGATATCACATTTACCAGGCATATAAGGAATTATTGATAAGAAATATCATATAACCAACGCCCTTCCAGAGAGGTGACATTTTTCTTACCCTAAATAAGTACCAATATAGGAGCATTATGTCTACCGTGGTAGCATGTACGATACCGCATCCATGTTTATTACCATTCATTATATTTAGAAACAACAAAGGCGACTGAGTGGATTATAGTTTGCTGCAGTAACTCCGAAGGTCAGAATCGTTTATCATCTTATTAATAATGATATTTTAAGGTCTAAACTGTATAATCTGCTATTCAAAGTACTCATATACAAATCACCAAAACAAAGATATGTAATCCGTGTGACAAGCGAAGATGCCGTCATATTTGATTCTCAAGTGCTCCCTCCTTTTATGTTTCCCTTCACCTTTCTCTCACTTTTCGGTCTATCGCTGTCTCTCTCTCTCTCTCTCTCTCTATGTCTCTGTCTCTGTCCCTCTCTGTCTTTCTCTGTCTCTCTACCTGTATCTCTGTCTCTATCCCTCTCTCTATCTCTCTATCTCTCCGTCCCTCTCTCTCATTCTCTGTCTATCTCTCTCTCTCACCTACTCTCTCTCTGTCCCTCTCTCTGTCTCTCTCTCTCTGTCTCTCTCCAAGTCTCTTCCTGTCTCTCTCTCTGTCTCTCTCTGTCTCTCTCTCTTTCTGTCTCTGTCTCTGTCTCTGTCTCTCTCTCTCTCTCTCTTTCTCTCTCTCTCTCTCTTCCTCTTCCATTGAATTGTTCAAATAGTTATTGTAACTTATATAAACTAATCGATACACTCTATGGTTATGATGGTGGCGTTCACTTGTGTGTAGAGTTGGTGGAAACCAAAGAATCCGGAAATCCACTGGCCTTGGACGGGCCATTATAATCGACTCTCATGGCCACGCCGGGGATCGAACCCGGGTCTACGTTTACCCCTCGACCGTCTAGGCCCATATTCGTGGAAGTCAATAGGGAGCTTTATACGGTCTCTATCAAAACACTAATGTTCTGGACCACATTAAGTATTCATGTGCTCGGGAACTGGTTCTACCAGAACAGCTTCATATTACAGATGATGAGAGGCGCTGATGGTGTTATCAACCACGTACCAAGGGCATGCCGGGATGTCGACAGCTGCGCACCTTTTCATTAACTGATAGATAAGGCAGTCACGTGAGCAGCAAGGAAGGGCACTTACAAACTTAATCTCGCAACATTTGATGGGAAAAATAAGTATATTGGTGTTAATCATTCCGAGGAGAAATGTAATCGTGCGTAAAAAAATCCCGCGCATTTAAATCATTATCCCATGGTCACGATTAACCACAGGTTAGAGTACTTTTACTGGCTAATAGGGCGCGCTAATGTTCTTTATGCTCTGGGAAAATTACACCTGTCCTCAGATAGGGATGGTAAATTTTCCTCTAAGTCGGAAAAATCAATTAAACATTTGTGTTAGGCTGTTCATTATTATTCAAAAGAAAACTTTAGGTTCAGACTTAACGGATAAGAAATTAAATGTCTATTTTGTTTCTTTGATTGGTTTCTGAGGCACCTTTTTATAAATGAGTGCGGGCGGGCGAATTTATTCAACCTTTTAATTGACGCGCGCGCTGCCTGAGAAACTAAACTTCGTTTTCTCTAAAATGAAATATTAAAAAAAGTTTTACAATTAACGGAGATCAAATATTTTGAATATTTAATTTTAATTATTTATTGAAGTATAATTTTCATAAAATATATAAACCTGTCAATGGTTAACGTTCAAAATATTTCAACTTAAATCAGTAAAAAAATCGCTTCATAATACCGTGTAAATAGCTACTTTTTTTTTCCTCCATAAGCGAATACCTGTTGTGCAGGATGTACTTAATTATAAAGGTATAAAAAAAATCGTACAAGTTTTACAGGTGCTTCGAATATAAAGAACGAGTAGAAAAATAAAATTATATTATTCAAATTTTATTTTTGTTTTACTTACTGAAAGGGATTACAAATTTATTGTTGGGAAAAGTACATACATGGGATGGTTACATACGGTATTAGAGTTGTTGGTTTTCTTTATTGATCTCTCTATCTCTATTTCCCTCTCTTTATCTCTCTCTCTCTCTCTCTCTCTCATTCCTATGCTCCTACCAATGATACACTCATGTCATCCAATATCTCCTTTCGTTTATAATTTTAAAAAAAGTAAAGAATGAGAACGTGGTATCGCATTGTGCATCCAGCTACAACTTTTAAAAATGCGCAACCCGCTTTCGGTCGGTCCGATTCGATTCTTAGCCCTGTGCCAGAACCAGAATGGTCAGACCAACGAGAGCGGGAGGCGCATGTTTTAAATAAGTGGTGAAACTCTGAGAACGTTGTTATACAAAGCAGCGGGTAAAACAAAAGCTCTGGGACGAATGAAGTATTTACCTCTACTTGTGGAGCGTATTTCACTCTGTGAAAAATATTTTTGATTTTGAAGGGCTTATTTGTTAGAAAACTTTCAGTCTTACTTATAACAGATTGGCCATGTCGAGATTCGTCAGAAGTACCTTAATGAAATGTCCCCTTAAAAGCCCGAATATATTGTTTATCTGAAAACAAATGCAATATTGTAACAGACATCATGCAACAATGGCACCTCAGGATTTAATTTGATATATTGCCGGTTAAAACCAGCTGCGACGGTTATTTGAACATTGGAGACCAGCTTTGATTCAGCCTATCATTAATAATAGTTACGGTTCCATATGAGTTAATAAAACATGAAACAACGATAACATTCATCAAAGGTCGCACCAATGTTATCACGTAAGTAATCTCAATCAGAAACAGGGATACAAACATATATATCATCCATATAATCTTCATTGATAATGTTATGAATTAAAAGAATTGGGTTGATAGTCTTAAATCACCGACAATTTGTCTCTCTTCAGACCACTCATATTGTCATACTAGAATCTTAGGTTTATTCATGCTTTTGTATTTTTAAGTATAAAATTTAGCATAATTAAGGATAACTGTTCTTCAGGTGTCGGCCGGAAATGCAAAGTATCTTTATTAATTCCTATAGGTGAAGACGTGGTTAAGATCATGACCAGTGGTTATCAACGTAGAAAAAGGTATAGGCGTAACATTAACCCCAAATGTATATAGTACACTATAACCCCACCACGTTCCGACCAGGCGGGGGGGGGGGGGGGGGGGTTGGGAAGTCAAGTGGGAACACGTACGGCTCTCTAGGCTGGCGACCTGAGTTTTATATCCGGCATGACTGTGAGATTAGCCCCGTGGTCTTCTGCGGGTCCTCCAGGATTCTCCCATTACTGCAGACTAACAAACGACACCATCTGAGGCATGGAAAGTTCCTTTCGTTAATCATTACTGTAATATAGTCTATGTAAAACTACAGTTATAATTACATCACAGACTAGCTCGTTTTTTTAAATATTGTTATGGTGGAGTTAACCTCCAACATTTTAATGCTAACTTCCCTTACTAATACTAACGTAGCATCTTATCTACAATTCCATATTGGTACCACACGATTTCTCTCATTCGTATCCAGATTACCACATGGGCCCGGTCAATAAACATCCCGATTGCTGGATTATGTATCAGGGAACCTTCGAACGGCGCACTTGTTTGTGAGTGAAACACCGCCGTGGGTAACAGGCTTCCCATTAAACCTGCAGAATGCTCATCCTGGGTGGGACCGACCGTGAAAAAGTTCACAGCTGCTCGACTTTCACATTCATTTATGGAGATTTCATAAAATTTCTGTCATATAGAAAGAACTAATTTGGTCTATCTATCAGACTCAATCTGCTTGAATAAAAAGGAACCCGGTGTCCATATTTCAGTATAGTCTCTGGCCATGGTTATTTCCTTGTAAAGTTGTATTGTGACTTTTCCAATTTCGTTCAAGCTTTATCTTGGAACACCGGTCTGTTTAACCGCCTTAATAATTTAGAATCCTAGGGTGTTTGAAATCCTCAGACTCCATCTTCATTAAAAAAGCCTTCTACAAGTTCAAGTGATCTGTCACATCATATTAAGAGATACAAAATAGTAAAAGTCGATATACTTTAGCCACGTCAGCTATATTAATTGCTTTGCAAACAATATTGGTTGGTTTTATTGCTAAGGTACTTGAAAATACCCCAACAGGTATTGGTGATTATTGTTTTGATATTGGTAAATATGTTAAGGTAAAAGTCCTTTATAAATGTAAAGACATTCTGTTTAGCTTATTGTGTTATTTTTATTTTAGCAGAAGAATGTAATGTAATTAGCGAGGAGCCCTAGATACAGGCTCATCATCTAATTGTTCCCCGCCACATCTTCTTCCTCTTTTATCCTATGTACAAACCGATATATTATGAGCTACGGGAACCAATATAACCCACGTCACTTCTCTTTAATTCGAGAAGTCTTTCAGCAGAGCCGGTACCCGTTGAAATCAGTGATGCCTATAGATGTAAATTATAGTGTTTTATTTTACGTACACATTGTTTGTAAATAAAGCAGTTCTTTCTGACAGATCCAGCCTTAAGTAAACAAAACAAAAAATTAAAAAGTATATAAAAAGAGTTTAACTAAAGAAATATGAACTTATACTTTTTAGATGATAACAATGAACTGGCAACAGTTCACATATTTGTGTAACATGGACTTACTGTGTTAACTGCAATGGGTACGTTTGTCCCTCTCATTGGTGTATACCTGAAGTTCTCCTTTCTGCATTTTGTTAACATGCTAATTTGACTCGAATACATAAGACAAGAATTGAATGTTAGGTTTTAAAGAATTCCATTTTCAATGGTAATATAAAGTTTTGTGCCAATTGTTCATTTTCTTTCACAATCAATTAAATTTTTTGCACTTTCGCGGCGAACAGGTGTCGACCATCCGGCCGTTACCTTTACCATTTAGCGTACTGTACAAGTTTAACTGAATTTACCCAGGCAATTCTTAAGGTACAATTCTGCATATCCGATTTTATATTTATCCATGGTTACCTTATGGATTCTTCATGTGTCTTTCTTTTTACAAAAATATCCAACATTTTACAAGGTGTTGGGGAATTATTTTTTGCGCCCCGTCCCCAGAACTTATCAGACAAAATCCATGATTTTAACTCATGGATATGTAAAATTATAGTTTATCCAACTTGCAATTATGCAGCCCATGCCATATCTCGGTGTTTACGGCTGTACTTCTGTTTAATGGCCAATAAAAAATGTCAATACTTCAGTTTTTTTTACTTTGCGTTGCGCTGCTGGTTGGTTTAATATTTTTCTTGTTTATTAGCAAAGTACAAATGTCTGTGGGCTTTTTTGCTTTTATTAGTTTAAACAATAGAAAAAAGAATATGTAGAACATATACCTGCTACCATTATTAAAAGAGAAATATACCATATATCATGTTTATTCTCCTATTTTCATTATAGAGGTTTAGTTATTTGGATTTGCCCCCGACCGAAGATCTTATCTGATCTCGTATTAAGGTAACACCTTATGTGTCAATAACCGAAGCTGCGATACATATAGTACTCGTCGGATATACGTCAATGAGACATGTTTTGGTACGGTCCGTTAACCCTAGGCCAGCGTAAGTTGGGGTCGGTGTGTTGAACACGGCTCAGGTTGACGAGAGCCAACTTCACCACTACCTAATCAGGGCGAATCTCGTATACCGCTTGAACGAGTTTGGTTATTGACTTTCGCAAGCGGGTCCTTCAGGAGAGAGATTAATTGGTCAAATAACCCCGAGATGGATGTATCGATCCTCTCATGTCTGCGGCCCGTCCCAGACCCCTGCTAAAACACCCCCGGTCCCCCCGGGCCGCGGCTGTCTCTGTGATAAAGCGACCTGTACATATGTATCTTTCTTGGACCAAAGAGGCCAGTCATTAAGCAGCAACTGATAACAAGCCGCATATCAGCTGGAAAACAAAACACAAGTTCTTCGCAGGCAGTTCAATGGCGGCTGGCCAGGCCCTGACAAGAGCTTCGCTAACGAAACTGATACATGCGCACTTGGCCTAATTTAAGGGTCCCCTCGTCAATCCCAATACGTTATTTCACAAAAGAAATGATCGTCTATATGTGATCTTTCGGTGAATATGTTTAGTTTGATATGTATTAATTTAGTTTGTGAATGGATTCTTACACTACTTACCATGGAACTTTTCTAAGTGCAGTTCATGTATCAAAATCTTTCTCCGTATCTCCGCGTGCATGGGGAACCAAATTATCAAATGAAAAAAAATAAAATGGCCATACTTAATTACACTTGATTACAAAAACTGTGCCTTTATAAGACGTATGTGGGCTTCGTTTTATTGTTAAATAAAAAAAACACAATTAATTTAACATCTTTCGAAAGGTCACCTTACTTTAAAAAGAGAAGCACATAATAAAAAAAATTATATAGAGATGAAACTTGTTGTCCATATTGATTAAATTAAATTTAAATAACAATATTTTCACTAAATTGGCCATATTTGCTATTCAGCCGATTTTGTGTGTTTGGTGTTTCTGAAAAAATCACCAATCAACGTTTACAAGAGAAAATTAATCTATGTTCCTCGAACTTAAGAGAGACATAACCACAGATCAATAATTAATGTAACCGACCCTAAAAAATTTGTACTTTTCCTATCAGTACTTCAGTATATACCTCCGTCATAAGTCTAAATATTATATAATTATTTAGATTGGGGGCTAGCTCATTGGTTGGTTTGTCTGTTAGAAACTTTGCGGGGAAACATCAACGAATTAAGACTGTTATTAACGGAAAGTTCAATAGGATTCTGACCGAATTATCCATGTTTACAGGGTTTGTTTGTTTTGTTTTTGAACATTAGCAACTTTAAGATAAACGGATAAAAATTGTTATTAAAGGAAGTTTGATCTGGCGGAGATCACCGTGTAAAATCAGACTACCATTAACTAGTAACTCTGCCACTGAGAACGAGACTTAGGACGTTGGCTACCATTCTAGTTTAATTCTATTTTGCTAACAAAACAGAGATGAAATTCCAATACTTTACAGAAATGAACCCAGCAATGCTGATTCATTGATTCCATTTAATATAATGTATTTAATCAAATACGATATATAATAAAACAGCGTAGCTACATTATAAGGCAAACACCCACGCATCCATGTTTAATCACTATTTTACCTCGAATTATATTTATTTTGTAGCCTTTTTTTTACGTATCAAGTAAAAGGTTGTTTATCTAATATAAATCGAAACCAAAACTATACAAGTGTCATTAAATAGATAAGAAATAAGTTACTATTTCCTCAAAATTAAACCCATATATATATATATGTATATATATATATATATATATGTATATATATATATATGTATATATATATATATATATAGTTATATATATATATATATGTATATATATATATACATCACAAATATAAGTTAAGAGAAAAAATAAGACAAGATAAAAAGGACAAAGTGATCTCAGGGCACGGGACGAATGTTAAGATAATCTTTTGCGGGTAGAAAAAAATACATTTCTTTTGGAAAATAAATCTTCTTTGAATAAGCACACCAGGAGTCTCGCGAGGATGGAGTCAGCGATTTACCGGTGTCACCTAAATGCAAGGCATGAGGAAGAAACCCCCGAGAGGCTCCGAACGGAATTAAACCAGATGAGAGCTATGGCGGGCCCAGACAGATAATACCATAAAGTACCCGTATAAAGTATAATAGTTTAGCCATCTACGGGCGTCTAATCGGACCTCTGTAGCTATGTGCGTGCTTGACTTGGGTTTACTGAGATCATCTTAGCCAAGTTAGTCGCTGTACTGAGACAGGGCCCAAAGAACCGTGTTCCGTGTGTGATAATTGATTCCAATTTACATGAAGCTGTTGAGGGAAACGGGACCTGGGTTAGCACTGAGGGTTTGATGATTAAGGGGTTGAGGACCTAAGTGATTGAGTTTTATGGGTAGATTTGCCCAAAACAATGTGTCTTCACCTTTTATCTTAGTAAATGGTGTTAGCTTTCGTTCTTTCTCACTTCCTTACGAGAAAAATAGGGACACGTCTATAACCACTGAAACATTGGCGATCGCGTTTACATGCTGTTCATTATACTATTTATGCCTGTTTTCTATAAAAGATTAATAACGTAGACAATGATATTATGACTTTCGACTGACGTATATAGTGACTTTAGATTATTGTAAAATGACTTTGGAATATATAGTGACTCCGGAGTATGAAAGAGTGACTGTGAACCAAGGTCAGGTGACTTTTGATTATGATATAGTGACTATCGGTTGTGGTGTAGTGACTATATGTTGTGGTACTGTGACCATGGAATGTGGTTAAATGACCTTGAACTATGGCCTATTGAGTATGGACAATTTTAAAGTGAGTTGGACAATAGAGCAGAGACTTTTAACTGGTACAGTGTGGTTTATTACAGTCCCCTCCGGTCAACTTAATAATATAACCCTTCAAAAAAAGAAAGGTAAATGTCATTTGCTAGCTTAATTCACACATGAAATACCTTTTTCTTAAAGTGACATGAAAATTTCATTTGCCAAAAAGGATTATTATTCAAATAAATTAATTTGTTATTTGATCATACCCATACAGACGCATGTGTACGTGTAACAGCAATCGTCTCATTTACGGAGACTAACGCTACATTGATTTCTATTCGTTTTAGCCGGTTTTCACATTTCCAATTTTTTTTAGACTAGACCCGGAGTTGTCCCTGATAGAGATATCCATAATAAATAAACGATCGTTTCAAATAGGTCAACTTAATGACAGGTTTTCCTGTGACAGAGAGTGAGCGTAATCTGGTCATATCAGGCCATCTTATTAACATATGTATGATAGTGATAACCCGGAAGGAACATTACTGAAAAAAGACAACATAATCAGCGAAAGTGAATGTGTTACGTCACTTTCATATATTTCATTGGCAGTTATGCGTTATCACTGGAGGAAATAAAAAAATTATTTAGAACATTATAAAAATCGTAGAAAGTCCTTTGTGGAAAGACTTGAGAGTTCCGGCTGCTCAACGGTTTTCTGGAGTGCACACCGGATGTCAATTAACAACAGTCTTAATTGGCTTGGAGATCATTTGAGTAGTGACTAAGCATTGGCAAGGGCAAGTCAAATAACACAGGAAGGGTTTATGGAAATCGTGACCATAAGAGACTTCTTGTGATCGTAAGTGGCCCGTGAGGCCTGCATGATTACATGCAGTATATGCCGGTGCATAAATGTGAGTCTTTCCATTGGTTCGCCAATGACACGCTCATTTTAAGGAGCTCACGATAAGCCTGGCGTATATCTAAATTAGAAAGGTCTGCGTGTATATAATTTGTTTCAATAATGTAATTTTCACTGCGCTATGGCATGAATTAACCTAGAATTTCTAGTATCATCATGTTAAGCTTTTGTATTTACATCTTTCGCGAAAAGCGTCAAGTACAGCTTCCGGATGCAACTCTGTCCCATGCTTAAGGACTTGTTTTTATATAATATGTTTTCTCGATTTCAAGGAGTCTTCCTGCAACATGTTTTAGATTATTTGTTTTTTTTTCTTTAATTCGAATGTCTTATATATAGGATTTCCTATCTTCATCTTCATCCCCATGAAATATTGATGTTTATTATTGATACTGCTGTGTTTTTCGCGACTGATTCATCGTTTTATCATTGTTTCTGCACTCTTTTCTGAATTTGTTACATTTTTTTTTAATATGAGAATATTATCATTATCTTTGATAACAAATTGTATGTCATTTGTAGAGTGATATCTTAGGTTGGGATAATAAACAAATACTAAACTGACTTGAAATAAAAGAACACATCGCCGAATTAAGCTTGTGTTGCTTGGACAGTGGACTACATTTGTTTTTTTTTATTTCTGACCAATGTACCACATATGGCATTGATATTCAATAAGAGAGTCATTTACATTCTTTTATGAACGTGACAATTTTACTCAAGACCATGTTCTAAAAGGTTTGGTTGCAAAAAAGATTCGAATAAAAGAATTTAAATGACGCAAGTGTTAGCTCTAAAGGCGTGTCTGTCATTTAGAAATCGAGATCGTATTCGAAAGAATAAAAAGGTCGCCGACAGAAACCGTTGTTTCGAAGTCGTTTATTTAACCTAACATTATTAGATTTATTGATGGCATATAGAGACGTGTTTGAAACAGGAACGTGGTATAGGAGATAATGATGACCAGACTCATCAAGTTACCTGATAACCTAATAATTCTGTCTTAGGTCAGAACACGAGGACTTTTCTTCGATGTTTTGCTTTTCTCTTGGCTTTCTTCATGACGAGACCGAGAAAAGAAGCACATACTATGTTGTCTAGTAAAATGTCACAACCGACTGCAGCACGACTGGATCCCGTCAAGTGTGGACAATTATTTTTGCTCTTGTATCTTCAAAGGGAATATCGTTATGGTACATGTGGAAACGACGGTCGTCCACGATTATGAATAATCATATAGAAGACTTATAGGTTTTAGTTTTGTAAGTACCGAAGTGGTTATGTCAAAATGTTACAATAATGATATATCAAATAATTATCAAGTTCCATTGAATCTGTTTTTCTATTCCGACTGTGTGTCGCAATTTGCGCCCACGGTAGTTTATTAACTTGTATTTTCACTTTTGAAGTTTGGAGTCGAAACTTTTCTTCATAAAAAATCTCTGACATATAATTTAATCACATGCGGATGTAGAATAAAAATAAACTATGGCAGGAGTGGAACTGAGTAACTGTAGGTTCGGAAGTTCAGCATCTAAACCTACCTCAAACTCGATTCACCAGCCTTTTTTTATAATATAAAAGAAAACCAAGAAGGGTTTCAATGGTCACGTTGGGAGTCTTTGTGAGGGCGGGTGGTCCTAGGCCTGATAGACAAGAATTAGTGTGTCTGAAAAGCGGCAGGACCCCGGAGGAATCGGTGTTTAGCCACGATCAGTCGATTAAGACCAGGAGTTGAAGCGCGGAGAAACGCTCGAGAAATACACAGAGACCCATCTCAGCAGAGACGGATTGTTGACAAAAGGAGGGAGGCCTTCAGTAAACGCTGCTGTCCCACTTCAGCTGGCTGTTGTCTCTGATGGATGTGTCTGGATACTGGGGACAGAATATCTTGCTTTGCTGTCGGGCACATAAGGGAAATGGAAAACATTACTCAAACCTAAAAGTGGTCCCAAGTTGAAGAGTTTCCCTTTACATGCTGCGCAAACCAACAGCGGTACCGTCGTCTGAAACCATTCTCTGACTTGCCTGTATCACCCTGTCACTCACTGAGTACACGATATAGTGGTGTTCAACTATGATATTTACAAGATAATCCGTTTCTAACGGTTTTCTTGTGAACCAGAATCAGTATTTACGTTCACTACTTTAACGTATGTCAGTTGACCCTATATAGTTTACATAACAAATCTTGCCACTGGTGAACAATTGTTACACAACCAGATAGGCTGCCGTGGAAGAGGTTTAACCCTCTGTCACACACACTGAATCAAGCCGGCGTGGAGTTCTATAAAAATGAGGATGTTGACCTTATAATCGCAAAACATGGCTGATAAATGGCTCTTGCTGCAGATGGCAGTCTGAATTATAGCCGCTGGCGTGGTTTACACGAAAAATCAATTACAAACCAGATTCATAATGGATTGAGAAACCTTAGAATGATTTCAGCAATGTTTACTAAATTTGCTGGTCGTCCACTTTTAAAAGACACACCAAGAGTCAAAGGAAAGGCGTTCTAAGGATACAGGGGCGGAATAAGAGGGGAACCTTTTCTTACTAAAAATATGTAAGAATGTTAAATATTCACTTGAAACTGGAATGCAACGCCGGGTTTTGTGCCTTGTGTCCTGTTCTTCCCTGTATGTCTACAAATTTTTGTTAAAGGTGCCTATTCATCATCTTTTGAAAAAGAATTTATGTGATTTCTGGGTTGGTCTGTGTATGTATTAATGATCTTAGGGGAAATCTTGTTATAAAACGTTCTGATAACGCCTACGTGAAGACAGTATGAACTTATTTGCCAACAACATGTTTGTAAACACAACAATGTTGAAAAAACCGGGGAAAACATGTAAAAAACAGACTGATTCGTTTTGTTTATTCAAGGCTATTCGAATTTGATAAATAATATAAACACACTTCCGCCAGCTCAACTAATTTCCCTTCAGTAAACAGTTACTCGGATAAAGTATATAGACCATTCACCTACATTTTGTCAATGTATTTATGTGATTGCTGGTTTAATGTTTGTATATATTAATGATCTAAGAGTATTTCTAGTAATGAAAAGTTCTTATTAGGCCTCCGCGAAGGATGTATAAACTTGTTTATCAACAACATATTTGTGAATACAAAAATGTTGAGAAAACTGGAAAAAATATGTAAACTATGGTGGTAGGTTGCAAATATGCGGAGGTAGAAATGTCCCCTTCTGCAGAACTTGCTTTCAGGTTCCCGTATTGAATTTTCTTTTGATTATTTTGGTCGGCCCCACATATTATTAACACGTTTATATAAACAAAGCAAGCAGCCTGTGAGCGTTAATGTCTAATTTTCTGGCCTATTTTAATAAAAGCTCTAAGGGAATAACTTTCGTTTATAACAGTCACATAAGTGACTGGGCCCCTTTAAAAGTCTACCAGAACTCCCGGCACATTTATTTGACCCCGCTAACTTTACTCCTCAGAACCTTTATCCGCCCCTTTGGGACTTTTGAAAGCCTCCACACAGCAGGATATAGAGATACTCGTTGGGTCATTACTTCCGTAGTATGATATATTATGAAGCTTAAATGATCCCGCGGTACAAATATGTTGAATATACCTTGCGAACTTGTACCTTGGATGTGGAATCCAATGAGTTATACGGGTTTTTTTTTCTGCAGGCAATAGCTGGGCGTACTACCAATATTTACTATGGTATACTGTCTTCATCTTTTGTCTGTTTTACTGTTAGTAAGATTACAAAAGTGTCTTTGTTACGGGCCAAGTCTAGGTATCACCGTGATGGGTTAATTCTTCGTGCCTTCGTGACGTGCTTATCTTTTTTTTCCTATTTTGAGGCTGAGCTGTGTTTGATATCGTCCTGACTTATATATTCATTACATCTCCGTGATGGGCTAAGCATTAGCATCTGTAAGCTTTGTATTAGGGTAAGTCTTTACATCTTCATGATTGGCTGTTACGAGGTATCATGATGGACTAAGCCAAGGTGTTCCCGTAATGGGACTCGTCTTGGTAATTTTATGGAAAGATTTGTCTTGGTTTGTTCGTGATTCGGTTGGCCAACAAGTTCAATTCGTGTAACTTATTTTTTTTGTCCCACTGGTGTTTAATGAAATGATGGAAAGTTAAGGGTGAAAATGTAGGTATTCTTTTAAAGGAAAAAGTAAAATAAACCTGGCAAGTTTTTTAAGAAAATAATAATGAACTCGGTGAAATTATCTTGCCTGGACGTTGAGGAGAACCGTTGCCATGGGCAGAACTGGGCAGTACGAACTCACTTCAACTTACGATTACCAGTTTTTTTTTATCTATTGTAACAATGGTATGGGATGACATATCACTTTTCCGTGTTAAAGTTTTAGGCTCATTCGTCTTCATAGTAATGATAAGACAGCTTAACCAGGGGTATTTGTGTGAATTATACCACCATTTATTAAGGCGCTGTGTTAGGAAATAAGAAGCCGCGGTGGGATGTGTAACTTGTGGGAGCCAGGTTTGAATCCCAACAGTGTCGTTCATCTACAATATCTTCTCTCTTAGGGCAGATTCCCTAGAATGTTAAGCCCTGGCAGATAAAATCGACCATTTTGCATGAGCATGCGCAATGACTGAAGGTCCCCAGTGTTCATGTCACCTGACATATGGTCATTGGTATATTAAGTGTAAAAGAAGACCAGTATTAACGGAATACGCTTAGTGAATGGCAATTTGTTCAGAATTAGGTTATAAAAGGTTGGTTTAATTTCCAGGCACCATGCGTCTTTTTTCAACCCAACATTATTTAATCATTTCTTTAAGTTCAAATTTACTGAAGTTGCGCTACAGTCGGTTCTTTCAAGAAAATGGAAGTTTGATCAAATTTCATTTTGTTTTGTTGCATTTTTGTTAATCCAGCAAAACTTCTGCTTCAAATTACGATCAAATGATTTTTTTTATAATAACAAAGGTAACAACAAATCGATCGCCTTGATTGAGTTTATGAAAGACAGACCCTTTTTGTTTTGGAGATAACTGATTCAAGGATAGACCCACGATCTGTTGCATGTCACGGTCTATTTTATGAGGATAAAGGTGACAGTGATGTTAGAATTGCGCTATTATTTACCCTTCTGAGTTTCAAACTTTCAAAATGAAAGAGGTCAGGGCTAACCCAGAAGGTATACCCTTCACTAATTTCACTATTTTGCGGTTGTAAGGCTTCAAGTATCAAATATTTTCAATTATGCTTGAAGAAAATTATCGGGTGATGCATGCAATTTGGTGTGATAACAGATGAATTTGAATTCGCCAGTTCCTATGAAACCTATAATAAATGGTGGAAATTAGTTGTAAAAATGTAGCTGTTAGAGCAGAGATAAAAACACGGCGATTTTCTGACAAATTTAATACAAATGACTCCAGGGGGATGATCATGACAAGTTTGATATCACAATAAGCCCGGTAATGATCGCAACTCTTATACTCAGGGTGACCGGTTTTTCAAGAAGCCACCGGCAAAGGAGGCACGTATAACCGCTGGATGTCTCCGAACAAAAACAAGGAAAAAAAGCCATTATAACATTAACAGGACCGGTAAGAGAAAAACCGTGCCCATGGGCAGAACTGTGTTAAGTACAGATTGCCTTCCACTTATGACTTTCAAGTACCACAGAGCTTTCGTGACACCCAGAGTTGTTAAACTAATTACCCTAGGGGTCCTTACCGGGATCGGCATATTCATTTTACTGACAATTGCACAAGTAATACCAAAATGCATAAACCGGAATCTGCCGGTGCTGCCTGGTCATATAACCATCATTTAAGGTATAATTGGTATTCATAGTATTTAATTTTATTGCATTATTCCTTTCTATGCGGTATAAAAACATAATTGCATGCAGCTAAAACCTGATTACGCAAATAAGTTCACATATATCGTGACGATAAATTTCATGGCTGTTAAAACAAATTACGTTTAAATAATATGTATTTAACAACGAAATTATGTTTACGTTTTCGGGCCATTGAGCATTTTACTTTCGATACACTAAAAAAAATAGTTAAGATCACATACAAAATACATCGATATCAAATATTGCAAACCTCATTTGTAACATATTAATATACAACAATAACCTAGGCGTAATCTACATGTCACTGTACCGGAGCGCTACCAAATTAACTTCAAATTAATTCCGATAGATTAGGATATCCGTTTGTATGATATATATATCCATACACTATGTAATTTTGTGACAATGTAGGAATGACACAAGGTTATGATATACGATTATTTGTATTCTGTGTCCCATGAAAGAATTGCCACAGAATTTAACACCTAAATTCGAAAAATATTACAGAGTATTTCTCCTGGCAAAAATGTTCACTTAGACTAATATATATATACGCCTTTCGCCAGAATAATAATTCATATTTCCTTAATTACTCATCTTAAGCTTGAAGAATCTGGTTCCACTAAGACGATGTGAAACTGAGGCTGTACGTTGACTTATGGTGTCGTGGTCTGTGGAACACATCTGCCTCGTTCCCGTAGCATTGTTTATTTGATTTATGGTGTCTGGGTCTGTTTACAAGGGAATCGTAAATTGTCTCGCGAAGAACAACAGAAATTAATAAAACGTGTTCACCCGTCCAGAAAAATAGCATCAGGTTAATAAAATATGTGTAAGTACCGTAATAGATTTTATGTATGCCACTTAATGACCTTCATCTCCGCTAGGGATTCCGTCTACACACATAATTAGTCACCAGGGGTACGGTATTGTGTATTGTTTGTTTGACATCTACGCTGTGTACGTGTGGACGAAACAATAAAACGGCCAACAAGGATTTTTTGTGTGTTCTTTAAGTTCGGTCCAAAGAATTATAACAGAGAGAGAGAGAGAGAGAGAGAGAGAGAGAGAGAGAGAGATGGCTAGGAAAGGAGAAAAAAGAGAGGAAAGGAGCAAACAGTTTTGATTTTCAAATAAATTCTTGAAGGATCGGTACTTTCTCTTTGAAATCTGATAAATGCTGATAACAAAATTTTCTAATGATTTCTTTGCTGAAATTTTATACACACGAGATCATGTTTATAATACACTTATAACCGCTTGGTTTACCTATGGGAGACTTTCAAATTAAAAAAAATTACTATAATTTGAAGACATATATTAGAGAATAATAAATCACGTGAAATATTTATAAAATAGTTCACATGTCATCAAATCAATTTAAAGGAGCATATTCCGTTATTTTATGTCTAATGACTAGAGATGATCCATTTATCCTTTTATAATATTGGCCAGAAAACACCAATCCTTCGTTACACAAGCTGTTGATATCCACTTAATTATAAATTTCCGAGCACCTATCCGGGAAAGTGAAACTTCTGCGGAACAAAAATGTAGAGACAAAACAAATGCAGAGCGCCTGAACAATTCATTCTGATAATAATTAAAAAACAAATAACCACACCTTTATGTAAAGATATAACAACAGATGACTGATTGTATTAAAAAGAAAGAATATCTTGTCAATAAACATAAGGGTTAATACAAGAAGGTAGAAAAAAAGATAAATGCACCTGCTGGGTGTATACATGGAGCTGGGACCAGCTGGTTGAATCCGAACCCACTATCTAAGGCGGCAATCTGTTGGAAGCCGCCGGGAATTGTCTTCTATTTTTTTAGTTCTATCTCTTTGATGCGAACCAGACCAGATAATTGGCAGTGTATACCTGACCGACTTACACAAAGGTCCATTTCTTTATCATGATCTTTTTCTTTCGTTCGGACTATACAGGTACTTCATTTAGTCAAAGCAACAAGGTTTATATATATATATATATATATATATATATATATATATATATATATATATATATATATCTGTGTGTGTGTGTGTGTGTAAGATTAGATAAAAGAGAAAATTAAGATCAGACATGTCGGTTCATTGTATATAGATAAATGGAAAACTACTGACTCTATATAAATATATATATATATATATATATATATATATATATATATATATATATATATATTGGACTCTTTTTACTAGAATTGACTGAAATATAAATTTATGAATCTGCTTCAAATAGCAATTGATAGAATCTATATATATTTTATATGAATGAAAATATATTGCTTTCAAATTGCCTGACTGGTACAATGAAAACAAAACATTGATTTTAATCATCCTTATTCCGGAAATTTTGGAAAATGTAAACTTTTATTGTAATAATGTCAATAAAGTTTATTCCTTAATGAATAAGGTTTTTGTATAAATGTAAACGACTACGTGGACGATGTATGACTAGATCGTGATGTGTGCTTGATATAAATATATATATATATATATATATATATATATATATATATAAATATATATATATATATATTGCGATATTGGGTAAATATATATTCATGTATATGTAAAACTATACAATGTTATAGTGTTAAGGACTTCAACTTACAGCCATGAATTTAACTTTATGTCCTCTCACCGCAGAGTGGACCAGTTGCTACGTTTATTGGATGTATGTCAGAGCGTGTTTATTACGTCAGCCATACCAGAATGTCAAACATGGGCCCGATCATATGTGAGATCCTTTAAAGAGCCCCCCCCCCCCCCCCCCCACGAGTGTGTTGCAATCGCAACACGAATATAACCTATTTCTGCACTCACGAAACGTGAAAGTTCCATGTGGACGTCATTGTTACTTGTCCTAATCGTGTGAAAGTTATAAACTGACCAAGTAATTCCTTGTCTAAAATGCGTGTTTTGTCCTACATGGCCTGCTGTTGTTTTCCAAAGCACAACACTAATCTGGTTTGAAAATGACGAAATAGTCGTTAAAAACGGCGAAGTTTATGGTAAATGCTGATAACCCTGTCGTACACCCGGCTCCGGTTTTATCATACAAGTTGCAAAGTCACAGCAAATATGTCAGATTCATGGCTAGCCTAGTTAAATAAAATAAGACATTTCTGCTGAGATATATTTATTTCTCACTACAAGTCGGGAATGATCCTTTATATAGTGTTGTAAAATAAGGAGCAAAGGAAAAGCTGCCTGTTCAGCGAGAATGAGTGAAAACATAAATCAACAAGTTTTAAGTAAAACAACAAACTACCAAAACAAGAAGTGACAAAGTTATATGAAATTGATCTTATATCACCGCTAATTTATAATTGTCTGTTGTTTAATTGGCTCATAGACTTATTCACGTGTTGCCATTCAAAATCGTGTGTTGTTATTAAGTATGAATGTTTTCTTTGAGAACGCCCTCATAGCAAACCCGCAGAGTATTCTCCAAGTGTAGAGCTAACCTTAAAAAAGGGCGCTGAGACAGATTCGAATGAAAAGTGAAGTTTATTGTTCTGGCTTGTTAGGTTTCAACAGGCACAAGCAATTCCATAAATAAAGGTTCCGGTGTTTTTTCAAGATCACTTGTTATTGGGAGTCGGACCATCGAAGTGATTACTGTGGTGCCGCCGGTGGGAGAGAAAATTAACTTCGGGACCCTGGATATCTATTGCAAAGATTAACAAAACCAGCTCGACATGGGTGATATTTTTTGCCTCATTCGGGACTGGTTTCCGCCTCAGTACGCATCGATAGGGGGCGCCCCGAGGGAGCCGAAAATTACGGGGCCATCGCCTCGTGAGCAGAATGATTCTTTTTGTGTGGAACATTGGAAGAAATTGATGTTTTTTCCTGTATTTACCACCCGCATTCGCTGCCTCCGTTCTCATTAAGGCTATGATTTTACAACATATTTTATGAAGGTGAAGGTTCCCTCGCTTTCCCACATTTAATTCTATTTATTCTGACTACCCGCTGATCCTGAAAGGCTTTATTCTTTGTTATTTACAGTAGCCATATGGTTCCATTTTTTTTCTATTTCTATCATACACTCTGTTACTCTTGTCATGCCCTCATTTGATCACGTATCTGCACCATCATTGATTATGATCAAAGGCATATATACCTTGAATTCTAACAGGCAACTCGGGGTGAGATAAATGAACTATAGTTTCAAAGCACAATCAATTCCAACACCACCAAAGTTAATAAAGCCAATTGACAGCGACATCTATTAGGAGGTAAGGAAACTAGGTAAGTGCACGCGTGACAGGTTAGTGGATGCTGAATTACAGGTAATAGTCTGTCAGACCAAGGTGCCATGCAAGATGGACCCTCAGGGATTATGAAAATAATGGCCATGAAACTCAACAGCACGCTTTGGGAATTCAAGTCCTTTAGATTAACAGACATTATGCATTTTATTTATTAATTTATTTAAAATGTATAAATCAACAGAATAACCCATCCAGCATATGTTTGACCTGTTTTACTATAGGGTCCTGCACTTAAGCAACAATAAAAGATTGAATGATTCAACATTTTTTAAACAATATAATACACAAGCATTCATACACATCATGCTAAAATATGGCCAATTAATAAAACGCGTGAATGCAATAAATGTACACAAATCTACACACCAATGGTAAAATCAATAGAGTGATGTATTGAAAATTAACTAAAATTGTCTTAAATTATTGAACATGATTACACAGAAAAGTCGGTACACTCCGTATTCATATATCTCTCTACATTATAAATTATGTTATTGATATATGTTTGAGTAAACAATGTTTAACATGGCCAATATAAACGGCAGATGAAATACGCAAGGAAGTAGTTTCCAATTGCTCGGACTAGCATAAATGCATATACTTAATAGTATCCTCTGAATTTGGATATTACATCTGTGCCTCCCCATATAGATTATAAAGGCAACTATCGAAAAATAAATATGGTCTTTAACTGTTTATTCTTAGATTTCATATGACAGTTGTATTGTTATCATATTAAATGATAATTTTAGATTTCATTTTTAAGCTGATTTAATTTCAAGCTGAGAGTTTATACTATATAAATCTTGCTGCCAGTTAACACAAACATGTGAAAAAAGTGATATTTCCAGAAGAGTCTAAGCGGTTCCGTCTAACGTTTGGTTATTCGGCTAATGACCTCGATCTAAACTGTTAAAAATAAACTGAAAACTTGATGTTGAAAAGGTAATAAAAACTTATATATCATTCATGGAAATACAAGATAAGTTTTAGCCATTCAATAGGCAATACCGACTGAAGCCAGTGGAACCCTCATGGAAATTGTTTAGGATTGCAGTTAATGGTTTGTATTGAATGAACATTCCTCAAACGTTTTCTACGTAAGATCTTCAGGGGTTTTCAATGTAGCTATAAAGTGACTCCCGCGACCGCCAAATTTGCAACCCATTGACAACAGATTCTGATTGAAATACAAAGGTCATGGCATTTGGACGCCCTTTTTTGATACTGAGCCCTGTGGGCGAGAACCGTTTAACTCGAATAACTGGCCGTAACTAAACGGTCTTACATTTGAGGTGACCTTTTGTGGTATAATGCCATGGAAGGGACGCTTGAAAGGACTGGGTAATCTCTTAATCAATTCCCTGTATCCTTTGGATGATTCAAAGCTAATATCTGGATAACCTCGTGCCGTACAGGATCAGAAGAAAACCCGAACTTACTTCTGGAAATGGAATCATGGTTCAATGTTTCCAAACCAATCGGACAGGAATCAGGTAAATCAGTTTATCTGATTATATTGTCCTACCACTATGTTCCTTCTGGAGCATATTTCTGTTCTATTAAATAGAAGAACAAAAATTATATTTTACTAAATCTAAAGAAATGATTTTGGAAATATACTGATTTCATGTGTATAATTCCTATATATCGCACGATTTTCCAAAATCAAATGGTATTTTGGCAAATAAATGCAACTGATAATCAATTAATGATTTAAAGAAACAAAAAAAAAAACAAACAAACAAGTACACCAATACAACAATATAAATGACACCTTCGATGGGAAAAAGCGCATGGTATAATAATACAAACAATACAGAGCACGTCTGTATTTCATGTTTCTGTTCAATTCATGTACTAAAACCACTATTTTGGATAATATTGCAGATATTTAACGCTTTCAGAGATATCTCAGTTCTGACTTTTGGTTGGATTTCACGAAGTATTAAATTTTCATGACTAGCCATGTTTCATGTCCTTTTTTTCACTAGAAATGGATCTGTCAGTTCCCGCGGATGTCGATTATACAGTCTCACCTGCGAGCGTTACCAATATGGCGAACACATGGTCCACAGACAAGGTTTACGCGGTTTTACTTTTTACTGATTTTCTTACCCGTGTTTTCGAGCTATGTTTAACAAACAAAAGCCGTTCGCTCCATTTTCAAGGTCTGCTGAAAGCAGGACTTTACCTGTTCACCAGGTGTCATATTTGTACCATATTAACATCCACAAGAAACCTTTAACAGTTTGCCATGTTATTATGATGAAAGTGAATTAAATACATATCTTTCCATGGAGAAAGAAATACATTGTATGAATTGCATTTTTTCATGATAGACCTTCGTCCTTTTCTTGAGGTTTGAGCATTAAGTAGCTAAAAGAAAATGATTGCCTTCCCATTAATTCCTAAGATCATTAAAATTGAAAATTCATTTCAAATTCTAACATGTTATACAACAACAAATCTTGGACAGATTTAATGGGCCATAGTAACAATATGTCTTCCATAGACAGTCACATTATAAAATTGATCGCACAGGGTAGGGAGACACAGCCCAGTGGCTGAAGCGTAGGACTTCGGATCTGAAAGTCCCCGATTTTAGGTGAGCAAGGCCCTCAAAAGCAAAGGTAAAATACCAAACTGACGAACGACTGCGCCTTTCGAGGTTCCTCGGTGTATTGACCCATAATGGGGATGACACACACCCAGGACCCGCAGGAGTGCAGATACACCGGGCCTGGTGACGCCAGGATAACCCGTGTTACGTGGTCCGAAACCGGATTTAAACTCTGCAGATGTACATGGTAATAATTATGAGCAAGCATTAAAAATAAATAAGGCGGTTACCCCCATCAAAATAAAGAACGGTTTGAAAGCAATGAAGAGGCGATGATTGTCTGTGAACCGAGTTTCAAATGACTGGTAATTGTTCTGTATCAATGGCAGAGAGAGAGTAAGGCACCAGGGTACATATGATACGCTAATATATCACCGTATACGTAAAAAACATGGTATGCTCCATCCGACTGACCTAGTAACTGCAGGAGCTGGGGGCTAAATATAAGCTTATGTATGTCAGCTCGGCTGTGTGGCGGTTCTTAACGGAGCGACTGTAGATTTACGAGTTTCTCCGCCAGGTCTTTCTGATTCCACCAACGGGTTTATGCAGCAGCCATTCTAATCCTGCACTAGATTATGTATCCACGGTGCCTGCCACATACACTGGATACTGACCTGCATGCATAAACAGATTTTTCAATACCAACACCAGGACTATCTGCCAGATAAGTAGTGGATAGGGAATACTAATGCGGTGGACCCGCTCCCCTTGGGGAAGATCAAATACAAAGTGACCTTTCGTGGAACACCTTTGGAGGCAGATAGCCGTTGGTGAATTCCATAAGCGGCCCCCGATAGATGACTTGGAAATTTATCTTAGATCTCTCCACAAGCTAGTGTTGTCAACAAGGTTTCAGTGCACATTGAAGTCTCCCCGATATTTCTTGAAATGTGTAATAACAATGTGATCAATCTTGTTCTGTGGACACAGAAAGGTGGTGAAAAGCGTAAAATTTTCCCCACGCTACGTTAGGTTTCGGCTGCGGAGACAGGTATCAAGGAATGCCCTATTGATGCCTGCTCCATTGTTGCTGTGTCTCTCTCCGATCAATCTCCCAACCGGGCCGCTATCAAACTCTCTGCTTCGGTGCTTTGGTACAATGTCATTACATCCCTCAAGCAACTCGCCTTTAAAATACACTGGCGGATACGAGGATGCGACTTGCGTTCTTTTTGTTTAATGGTCTTTATAGACTGGCAATATCTTGTTGAAGTAAAAGACCGCTATTTCGTTAAGTCGTGCACTCGCTGACATCAAAGTAAAAGAATGAGATACCATGATACACAAGCGGATCGAGCAGGAGTACAGACTCCCTAAATTTAAGCAACCTATTTTAAGAAGTCTTAAACCAATTTTGTGCAAGGGTACGCCCCCTGTTTTTGAAATCGAGGATCTTTTTTAAGGTTTTCTCGCAAGTCGTCCTTGGTAAGACCCCTGCTTTTCCACCCTGTCATATAGATTCATATTTTATTTAAAACAAACTGGAAAGTCATGGGGTAAAACGTTCAACTCTTCCAGCTGACGGCATAGTCTATTTTGTTAACTCTGCTGAATGAAAATGACGGTATACAAGCGATAAAAAGGATATGTTATAATTATTCTGGTGAATATATTATCTGGTTATAATTGGTACGCTATATTTAAAGCACTCAGTAAAAGTAAGCCATTTTTTAGTTGGGAGTAATGTTTAACTACATGACGATACTTTAAAGGCGTTTGTTTTTCCTCTTCTGTGTTTCTTCTTGATGAAAAATAAAATTTTAAATATTGTATTGAATCAATGTTTAAAATTTCAGTTGAAGGTAGACAGAGGTATGATGGTTGAAAACAAAACAACGCTTTTGACATATTCACTATTAGCCTGCTAAAAAGTTACTTGCTGTTACCGGGTCCTTAAAATACCGTATTATTTCAAACTTTAAAACATTTTAGATGTTAAACCATCATATGAAATGAATGAAAATGTAAAAATATGTATACCATCAGAAAGAAAACCGTAAAGGATTTAAGATAATGTATACTTTATGGTTGGAAGTGAATTTGGCGCTAGAGCCATCACAGGTCTCCAGAAAAAAACCGGCCCGCACTGGCTCTCTCAGCATTGAAGATCACAGTGAGAGAGGTGGAGGAAGCCGGAGAAGCCGGAGAAAACCTCCAACCTTGGACGGGCCACTACAACCCATTTTTATGGCAGTACCTGGGATCGAACCGGGTCGCCAGCGGTGAAGGCCGAGCGTCTTAGTACTAAGCTGTCCAGGCCACTGGTCGATTTTAGATATAAGAGTTCAGTGCCAGTTCTGCTGTCTTAGAACAGATCAAATCTCTGAGCACATATCGAGATTACACCATTGTACCAGCGAAGCACCGTCGATGATTGGACCGAGAACATTTCGTTAACGCCTTAACCACAAGGCTACGTCCTTCCCATTGACCTAATATTAATAATTTTCAATAATGATTATTGAACACTTGTTTTATTCCTCATTGACATGTCAACCTGGTAATCTTTAAAATGTGACTCATGATTATGTTTTTAAATTTCACATGTAAATGATAACTAGGATGATATTTATACCTAATAAGGATTATACCTCCATTTTAATGTCCTATTCTGCGGGTTCGTTATTATTCACGCAAATTAAAAACCGTTCACATATTAATAAAACACTAGTGCAGCTGGTCTTGATAGAGAAAAAAAGTGTCAGGTGTCTTTTTAAGATGGCATTTGATACATGTCATCTTTCACTCGGGATTACTATTAACTTTTCGTGATTTCTCTTATTTCCCCAGAACAGTTTTTTATGTGTTTTACTAAATTAATCAAAGATTTATTACAATTTGATGTCACATGGTAAATACACTTTAATTACCTTGTTCTTCCAAAATGTTTTCTTTCCAATTTAAAAAGTAATTATATATATATATATAGAGAGAGAGAGAGGCAGACAGACAGACTACTGTTAGACACTAAATGGCGTTATATACATTTATATAAATATTGGCAATGGTGCAACTACACTCTCATCACACACCTTTTCTGTGGCCATGCCTATTGAATGCACTATTTTCTATGAACAGGTTTCAAGTACCAAGGGGGGAGGGGCATTTTCCATATTTTGCGGAGGCGTTATCACAGCGCTGTCTGTTAAAAACTTCGCCAGTGTACCCCGTGGTTAAATCTACGGCGTCATGTATCGAATTTAGAATTAAATTTAATAAGCTTCAAGTGCAAAATAATGACTGGGTAATATGATGAAATAAGCTCCGGCACGTTGCCATTAGCATGTCATTGGTCGTGATTAGCGAACATAGGGGTGTGCCCACAAAGCAAGGGGGCATAGTCAATGTTAACATTTCTTCTAATTTTCAGAAAATAATATTTATATATATACGAAATGAAATATATTAATGATTAGAGTGAGGGGTGAGGTGATGGACGTCACTTGATTGAGGTGATGGTCGCCACCTGAGTGAGGTGATGGGCGTCACCTAAGTAATGGACGTCACCTGAATGAGGTGATGGACTTCACCTGAGTGAAGTGACGGACGTCACCTGAGTGAGGTGACGGACGTCACCAAAGTGAGATGATTGGCGTTATCTGAGTGAGGTCATGGGCGCCACCTGAGTGAGGTGATGGAAGTCACATGAATGAGCTGATGGACGCCACCTTAGTGAGGTGATCGATTTCACCTGAGTCAGGCTCCTTCATGGGCTGGAACAAGTGGACAGTTTTGGGCTATAGTTACAGACCAGGTTAGGAACAACCCTGTTAAATTTGCGCCACAGTAATATCCCACCTCGATTATTGTCATTCAGTTCTTGCTGGGTTACCTGCAGAGCAAGTCTCGCGGCTACAGATGGTTCAGAATAATGCGGCGCCTCTCATTCTTTAGAAGCGTAAGACCGACCACGTCACCGACTAACTTCCATCATATTTGACTGAAAAAATAATAACCTATCGGCCTTTGCGTACGCTGCGCTCAACTGGCGGAAATCTTCTTAAAGTACCAAAGTGTAAAATGAAAATCGGTGAACGTTCCTTCCGTTTCATAGCCCCAAAAGTTTGGAATTCACTTCCCATTACACTTAGAAAACCTCCAACTCTTGTATCATTTAAAACTTATTTAAAAACTTATCTCTTTAGGTAAGCTTTTGGTAATTAATATGGATTTTTTTTTCTGCGTCAGGCACAGGGAGTAGATTTACATGAAATTGTATGTGGGTATGTGAAAAACCGAAAAATACCACCGACCATTAATGCCAACAGAGCCCAAACTCATAACCTCGCGGGGGATTAAACCTAGGTCGACAGCGGAGAGATTGGATCAATGAACTTTCTTCATCGCTTCCATACGTAACAAACACAGAAAGACAAACGTATTACACACAGTGACAAACGTCACTCACGGAGTGACAAACCTAACACACAGATTTACAAACCTAACTCACGGTGTGACAAACGTTAAGCACTGAGTGACACACGTCATACACAGTGTCACAAACGTCACACACACAGAGTTACAAACGTCAAACAAAGGGTGACAAAAGCCACACACAGAGTGACGAAAGCAACACACAGGGTGACGAAAGCCACTTCCAGAGTGACAATGGATCCAATGGAGAGTAGGTGCAATATACAGTAGAAGCGTACTTGTTCTTAAATGCACTATCTGAAGAAAAGCCTTTAGACCTAAAAATACAGCGGAAAAAGATAAAGGCCTTGGAGAAGGTCATTTGCTTAAAAAAATATAACACAGAGCCGAAAAAGAATACCGACCCTAGACAAAAGAAAAATAAACGGAGAGGGACTAAATTATCGATAAACATCATTCGTGGACAGACCGTACATTAGAGGTACGAACTGCTGACACTGGCATATCCTTATATGGATTTTAACCTAACCATTTGGGGGAGAATCCTAAATCCCTTTGGACCAGTTATCTTTTTCTTAACATCTGCGCGTTCTTTCTGATAACATTAATCATGAAAGGATACATCTTTTTTACGGAAAACTAATTTCCAACAGTTTATATATTTTCCTAAGAGCCATTGCATTGAAACTATAAATTCCAAACACAATATAATACGTCATCTGAGCCCTTCTGCTGGGAGTATCTTTCAATCCATGCCCTAAAAGAAAAGTTTCGTTTTCTTAAACCTGACAATGCAAATTCGAAATATTTTCTCTTAAAATAAATATGTTTATCTGGATTAGTTCATCACTTCGCCCCTGTTTGGAAAAATACTTAATCAAACACACAAAATACGTTTTTTCCTAAAACATATAAATTTAACATATATACATTTCTTATTGTCGAGCATGCGTTTTGCGCAAAACGGTTGTATACTATGTTTTTTTCCTTCATTTATCTTCATTTTAATAACATACATGACAAAGACTGCGGCAATATATTTATGTCTTAATTTGTGTAGGGCTGACAGCGAGCAGCCACACATATATTTTTTTTCACATTGGAAATACTGGCAAACAAAATCTCCTGAAAATCATTAAACAAAGGAAACTTAAATAGGTGCTGCCCTGTTCACCCTTATCGTAGTCAGAGCCACCAACAATCCTGCTGGTCCAGCCATATTCATCAATTAATTGGTTATTTTGACAACAGTTGGACTGCGGGCCGCACGTTTGTGAATTATGCGATAGAGGAGTGAACGTTTTATATCAGTTTATAATCGCGCCATTGCTCCATAATATCCGGGGATATTGAAAACTCCTCTGATATGACACTCTACGTAAGGTTTGATGGATTGACCTTACCTGCGACAGCTAACGTCGTCTGGAATAATTCAGGACCGTCGCACACACCGACAGGGCCCATTAGAAACCTTGTCAACGCCTGCAGGTGATCTGAAGTCTATGGCGCCGCCAGACTTGTTTCTGCTCCCTTTTAACTGTCATATTTACTTTGAAGTGCCATTTAACGCCGCCTCACACGCCTATGGACAATCGGACCGTGAAATTGATAAGCCAAGTCTCCCCTTCAAAACGGCCATTATACCCAGCGACTATCCATTATTATTAATAAATTCAGATACAGTTGCTCAACTTCTCTCCTTATTTCATATCAACACTTTTTATCAAAGGAAATTATTGTTCATTTATAGGAAGCGTGATCATGAAAGAAAAGCCTGAACAGAAGGTGTAATACCACACGTTTTGCAATCTCCTGTTTCGAGTAAAAACTTGTTTTTCAACAGAGTGTTCACAATTGATTTTGTAACATTTTCAAAGGTGCCCTTCCCCCCTTTATTGAATGCACGTCACCTCGTTTAACCACATCGTTGTTATTTTGGGCATCGTTTGTCAGTTTTGCGTCTCTCTGACGGATTAGAATTTTGCATGTGTCTTCTGCATCACTATAGGCTAGCAGACACGAGTGTATTAAGTACACGTTACATGTTACTGCCTAGACCGTTCTTATTACCAAAAACGATACCACCGCTGTCCGCCAATATGGAGTTTCCATAACGCTGGAATTCATCGACGTTTGGCAAAACTAAGAGGTTTTTTTTTTCTCAGGGAAATTTCTTGTTGAATTGTTAATCGTTAATCGAAACGTTCTTGCTTTTTTGGATAGGTTTACGATAAAAAAATATTTGATCAGGGGAAAACATGGTCAGAACCAAATTTTTGTGGTGACCAGACAAACAACAGAACACAAGGAACTTTTATCAAAATTTTATTTATTTATTTTCTTTTTATTTTGTTGCAATAAATATCAATATAGAATCATTCCGGCTGAGAATGAAACTAAAAAAATAATGAAGCGAGAGGCAAAACTAGTGCCTGAGAAAGCAATGTTTTATTTTTTACTTTTTGCTTAAAATCCACCCATTTTTCTGTAGTCATATTCAGTACTGGTGTATCATCACTGATTTGTTGATGACACAGATATCGTTAGCAATCCGCGAAAGGGGCAAAATATAACACAACAACGTTGTACTGATTTTTTTTTAATTTTTACTTCATTTTCCTGTGACTTTTTTTATATGATACACAGAGTATATCGTGAATCTGCCTATATTTCTACCTTATTTACGAGCGACAGGTGTGTTCTGGCCAAGTATGTCAACATCGGGTGATTTTGAAAACGAGTATCAGCCGCCCACTACGACATGGACTTGCTCGTTATAGGGGAGGGATCTTTGTAACTTAATAATCTGAGATGTTACAAAATGTTATCTGTGTCAGACCCTAAAGCTTAGCGTGCACATCACGACATTTGTTCATATTGCAACGTCGTATCTTAAATACGGAAGATTCGCATCGTATTTTCTTGTACATTATTTAAAATTCGTGCAAACGGGATGGGATAATTAGATCAAATACTGAACAACAACATGGCTGCTCATGAAACAGGTAGACTTATTAAATCGCAGGAAATTGACTTTTCGCGCCACGTACAGAAGACACCAGAAGGGTACCACAATGACAAAGACTAAGTAACTTAATACTAGACAACATAGTTCTTCCAATCAATAATCACATAACCACAATATCCGTATATACTGTGACTGGCTTTATTTGCGAGTCCAAATTTCGCGATTTCTATATTTTGTACATTCCGCAACGGATTTTCTTCGCGGTATAACCATAACCTTTAATATCTTAATACAACAGTATTTGTACTTAGTATAAGATAAGATTAAATCTCTGAATACTTCACTTATTTATGTTACAGTCATTTTACTCTGACCTGTGTCACAGTCGATATATTCCCAGTAATCACCACGTTTTACAATTGTTAATGCGCGTCTGCATTGGCAAGGATCGATAATATACACAGATTAGGTTGCTGATTAATGAACCATGGTTTCAGAAGTGTTTAACCAATCAGTTTGTGTAGATGTATCAACCCCTTTGTTCATTTTACTTATTAGGCATCTATTTCCGAGGGTTACAAAATCGGGATTATTACCCAATCGTGATTATCGCGATATTTAAACACATGCAAAAATTAAGGAACCCACAGTATTGTTGATATTCATATCCCCATACACAGCTGTGGCGTATTTATTTTTCACTTATTTTGTCAAAACTATTCCCATTCTGAAGATAAAGCAGGTTTGCTTAACGAAACCGTCCGTAACTATAACTCACCAGTTTGTATATCATTAATGTTAAAATAATTGCTTAACAGTGCAGAGAAACCCACTGAAATAGTCACATGTTATCTGGTTCATTTTCTTTCCGTAACCCTTCAATACTGAATCAAGAATTCATTTCAAACCCTCATGTAACAGGAGATGCAAGGTCACCTCATAGAGTGTATTTTTTATGAGACAGGGTACAGGTCTAGTAAATAACCGCAAGAGTATCATCATGCGCTCATGTAAAATTGATCGACGATCGACCATGCAACTCCTAGCTGTGCTGACCCTAATAATCACATGCAATGGCCCTTGCACGTAGTATTGTACTAAAAGCAGATGGTTAGATGTATTCATTTACGCATAAGAAGTTTTATTTGAACTCAATAACGTCGTTATTTGGCGAAAATTGCGTTACAAAAACCCAATTGTCCTGCGACACCCGGAACTTATCCAATTCCTATTGATTGAAACGCGTCCTGACTTCACTTCTCATGCAGTTTAAGCTGCACTGATATTGTGATGATATTTCTATGTATTCTAAACAAGAAACATATCTTTATTTAATTCAGTGCAACGGCGATGCGCTGATATTCAATGATTTAGTCCGCTCTTGTTCTTTATTTACACTTACTATTTTACCTTTTTACTGTGTAATTATTTATCTTTCTTCATACCCAATAGTTCATGCATATTATACCTGTGTTGGCCGAGATCTCCTATTCAGGGGATATTAGTACTGAGTTTACTGGAGGAAAACTGTCTTTACCGAGCACGTCCATGAATAAGCCTATAAGACCACTTCAAAATCATAAGACAAACGTTGTAAATTCAACTCGCTGCTGTAGTCTTTTCTCTCCTTTCTCACGGAAAAAGTATATATTCATGCATATGTTAATAAAATAATAGAAATGAAAAATTTATAGTTATCGTTAAGAATTCATTCCCTTTTACATTAATGAAAGGTCTGCATAATTCTCTTATAATTATCAATATTTATCTTTATAATACTGAATATAAGCAAACTTAGAAAATTATAATAAAATCAAAATAAACCAAACAATAAGGACGAATTAAGGGGGAAGCAAAGGGCGCCCTCCTTTTATATTTCCTAAAATTATCGGATGCAAAATAAAATATCTCGGAAGCAAAACAAAGCATAATCCTGAAACACAAAACAACACCGAGTCATGTGTCTCGAACCGTTAGTTCTGCATTAGAGTTATGTATACCCGCCTTCCGTAGGCCTTTTTTTGCATTTTGGCGATTCGTCCCTAGATTTATTAACCCCACTATTCTTAAATCTTGCTCTATCCGTCTCTGGACATGTAGCGTCAGTATCTTGTTTAAATCTCTCCCTTTGAAAGGACTACGACAAACCTTAGCTATAAGGAATCTAATTACTTATTTTTAATTTAAACGTATATTCCATCGGGGGTATCGAGGGGCGGGTAACTGAAAATAAAGCCGTAGAACGTGGAGGCTTATTGCGGTCGATGAGTTTATTTCTATATTCATATTTGGGTGAAGATAATATACGGGTGGACCTACTGCCCCCCCCCCCCCCCCCCACACACACACAGTGCAAAACCATCGATTTCAATGTTTATTCATATTCTTCTTATATTTTGGTTTCTTCCGCCATTTTCTGCTTGCGCTAGAACTCCAATATGGCTGATTTTCAAAAGCACAATAATAATCCCAGGTCACAGTGTGCACCTGATATTTATTTTTGACGTTATTCCCAAGATCATACACTCTATAGCCAATCCCCAATTATCGCTTAGTCGCGGCCCTCGGAGGGGGGGAGGTGTTTTGTTGTTCGCTTGGTGACTGCTTATATCTTGTTGAGAAGGCGTTTAAAAAGCAGAACTATTCTCCTTCCCACTGATTGCAAACTGACTACATATTTCCCTGACATTGGCCGCTTTGGTTGGCCTTATTGCCAGAACACTTGTCTCCAAGGGTGGGGCATATTAACCTTAACACAGCCAACCAGAAGGGCCAATAATAACAATCGATACAATCAACATGGGCAAATCAAGCACTGAGAGTCGCTTGTCTTTCAAAGTTATTGTCATTTGGTGGCAGAGAGTAAAAAAATGGAATTTTACCTTGATATGCGGCTACCGCCTGATGGATGGTCCCCGGGGTCAGAGGGCACGGACCAATCGAAGTCACTGGATCTCCCGGCTGGGCGGCTTGCTTAACTCCGCGTCATGGTTCGCTTCCAGTTGCCCCTGAAAGGAAGGCATCACTTTGAGGTATTATACTATCAAGCAGAGCAACACAGTCCCATGATTTCCGGCAAAATATCTTCCCAATATCAAAACGTTAAATATTCTGCGGGGAAAATTTATCTTTAAACATAACAGTTTGATTGATTGAGCAGAATAACATAACCATCAATGCCTCATCAGATAAAACTCGGCATTACGCAAGTCCTGCGACTGCACCAGTTTGTCACGTTGGTTCCTGAATTATTTCTTTCGAAGACAAAATTGTTGCAAGGAACATTTGGATTAATTAATGCACGGGTGCTAGTATACGCAAGGAATTCCAGGGCCTCTCTCTCTCTCTCTCTCTCTCTCTCTCTCTCTCTCTCTCTCTCTCTCTCTCTCTTTCCTTTGGTCCATTAACATTTTCCTTTTTTCATATAAGTTTATTTAATACACTTTTTGTAAGATATTATTACGTATTATTATTATTGATAACATTTTAATCGTATTCTGTTATTTTCTTCCACGATAAGGAAAAATGACAGCTCTGTAAGCTTGTGATTCTTGTAACTGTCGAACAGTCCTTAAAGACCCCCGGCCAAGGTAAATACCGCAGCATATTATTCCTTAATGTTAAGATTGAATATTTTTTAATGTCCTATGGGTTTCTTTAGTTGCTTACACGAGATGCATTAAAAAAGGGCAGAAGCATCATCATGTATAGATGAAAAGCTAATGAGAACATTCTAATAATCATGAAAGTTAGAATAAGGTCAAAATTAAAAGAAAATAGAGAAAAAAATAAAATAATAATATTAATATTCATAATAATAATAATAATAATAATAATAATAATAGTAATGATAACAATGATAATAATAATGAAAAAATCATAAAAAAAAAACAGAGACATAATTGTAATTAGCATAAAACTACAAAGAAAAAAATAAAATAATTAAAAAAATACTATTAATATTATGATTATTTTATTATTATTGTTATTATTATTATTATTATTTTATTATTACTACTATTATTATTATTATTATTATTATTATTATTATTATCATTATTAATTGTAGTAGTATTAGTATTATTAGTATTTTTTTAGTATTATTAGTATTTTTAGTATTATTAGTATTTTTTGTATTATTAGTATTTTAAGTATTATTGTGATGTCCGCCATATCTTACGTCACCTATGACATCGTACTTCGTTCTAACAACAGAAACAACAAGATCCAAAATCCGTACGAACTTAATTTCAAAATCGATTTTGCGCCTGATGGATGTGTGTAAAACATTATCAGAATAATCATTAGTACATCGGCATATGTTGCAGCATATAATTCATCATTCATCCAGGAAGTCAGCCAGCAGGACCGGAGAAAAACAAAGCAAAGAGAGTTGTAATAATACGGGTTAATCTCGTACTTTTCAACACACTGTCAATAATACATCATACGCCCATGTGACAACTTCTGTATTAAACCCAGTGAGGTTGATGGATCATGCGAACCTTCATTCTTTGTCCTGTATTTCTTTTTTGCCAAAACATAACTGCATATGTATGAGTTTTGTTCAACATTTTAGTACATGCGCCTTCGTGTACGTTTGGTGATCCTAGCTAGATTTCTTAATACTTTTTATTAAACGAACGTATAATTGTTAGTGCAATTTAATTGCAGTTTTAGTATCTTGAACCGTGACTGTGTGTATACAAAAGATAAATCAATCAATCATGCAAAGAATCAAATGAAATTTTCAAGGCTCCTCGGGAAGGAGCCAATGAACAGTCGATTAGATTTTGGTATGACTTAAAAACGTCATAAAAATCGTAAATGTAGAGTCACTTATGCATCAATAAACCTGGTAATATGGGCCGAATAACTGAATACAAACACGGGTTTATGAGCATCCCATAATAGCCCCCCGCCCTTGTGGAGGCTTGCATTCCTTGACATGCAGATTCCTAGTTTCTGCTTTTCTTCAAAAGGGTTAATTTTCCTTAAGCATGATACACATTCTGTAAGAGGTGTTGGACACATTTTCTCCCCTCTATATTCCTCTTTCACAAATCCAACTTTGTAGGTATAAGTTATTTCAATATCTAAGATCATGCCATATTCACTTGGATTTTAAAACGATCCTTTTTTACGGTTTATTTTTAACATTTACCAATACCTGATCCATTATGGTCTACCTTTATTTTTTATATATCTAAAGCACAACCATAAATGGACGTCTTTAGTTAAATAAGTAATACCAGTACCGTTCACTTGCGTACTTCCGATACTGCACACAGGCTTTAAGTTTTTCTCCTTCATACATATCAAAACTACGTTGTACCTATTCATAAGGCTGTGGCAAAGAAAAAAAAAAAAACAGTTCAGTGAGCGAAGTCGTTTTATGCATTCTTTCCTTTTGATCTGATTAAATCTGGACATGTTTTATGAACATATTACCAACAAAAATACACATAGAATCCTCCTTTATTGTTATAAATGTATGTAGGTCAACGTTTCCATGTATACTTCCTGCCGGTGCGGTGTATCATGCATGTTCTTGGCTACATAACTCAGGGCTTATTAACTCATGGTGTTCGGCTCTGTGGCTTGGGTTTCAGCCGTAAGGTATAAACAGAAAATATCCAGACTCCTAAACCTATTAAACTGGGACACTGCGGCTGATATCTCGACGTTATTATTTTCATTACTTGGATGCAATGGGGCAACCCACCAGGCAACACTGATAAAACCCTGATTGTGGTTATGGTTTCGAACACGATGGATTTGTTTTGCGGCTATTTAGAAAACCCTTCTATGTTTAGCGTCTAAGAGTTGTTAGTTCTGAAAGATAAAATACCCATAAGATCATCGTCAAGATGCCAAGATAAAACATAGAAGAGATAATAGTTTTCCAGGGCGAAGTACTCCTCGGGTGAACAAAAAAATAAGTGCAATAGTTCCTTATCCAAGACTCATGTCATGCCAATGTCCATGGTAGTGTGTGTGTCCTTTTCGTAAGATTTTTTAATATGAAACCGGAGAACTCGGAGAAAACCACCGGCCTTGAACGGGCCACAACAACCCACTCTCATAGCCACGCAGAACCCGGGTCGCAAGTGGATACAGCCGAATGTTATACCTCTCGACTATCCCTTTTATTATTATAATTACTTTTATTATTGTTGATGCGGCTGTTGTTCTTCTTCTTCTCCTAATTGTTATTAAATTAGTAGAAGTAAAAGTAGTAGTAGTCTTATTATATTGAGGTGTTTATATTGCATAAGTTATTGCACTTTTAGTAGTTTTCTTATGATATAACAGCGTTAGTTTTTAAAAATAAGGAATAAATGATGAATGAGAACGAATATATTACACGGGCCTCGCGATCATATTAAACTGAATATATTTGTCACCATGAATTATCAGAACGTCAGTGGTAGCTATAAAACCAGAAAAACGATGCTGACAGTTTCCCGTTTTAAATAGCTGTTCGGGTCATGTGAGGTCACATGGGTCGCACCCTACGCAGTCAGGTGATATAGATAAGAGAGACATTGATGTTCTGGGTAACGAGACCGAACAGGCGTGCATGTTTACTGATACAGCATGCGTCCGTGTTTGACCCCGCGTGACCCTACTGTCCGAGTTTATTTCTTACGCCATTTTGACAATTCAAATCGACCAATGTCTGCCAAAAACCTAATTATCATAAAGGAAACAGTGACCTGCAAGTTCGTCAATATGGAAGAGGGAATGTCATGTGACGACCGCAGCTCGTAAAGTCAGCGGACCACGCGAGAGATTCATCTAATCCCAGAGAAAAAAATGCATTTGGTTAGTAATCAACATTTTCTTTATATTTTTCTTTCATAGATGTAAAGTATTATACAAGCGTAACATCACCTTCGATTGGTATTCAACATTTTCTTTTAAGGATATCCTTTTCTTTTCAGTGACGGATGCAGAAATGGATATATTAGACTAGCCCATCATCGTTAATTCATGAACCTCAGTATAATTTCTTTGCTTTATATTAATCTCGCAACAACCTACACACCTATGATTTCGAATTAAATGTATAAACGACGCGGCATCGGGATATGAATGAACCAAAGCAAATTGGGATGACCGGAGGAAATATATTTGATTTTTTTTTTTTAAGAATACAATTTGATACGTTCCCATCATAAGTAAACCCGGTAGTTTTTTTTTCCTCTAATACGGACACTTCTCCATCACAGGGTATTCAGCGCTTCGGTCAGTCTGTGCGTATATGTGTGTCTTGTGTTTGTCTTTATAACAGAGGGAAGAATAATAGCAACACTGCTCATTACCTGGTTCTGTATGCAATGACATAACAAATAGTTAAGGTTTATGCCCGTTAGGACTAGTGATCAATGCAGTTGAAAAAGAACAGCCCTATTTCCGTCTTGATTCATTATCGTATATTTAAGTTTGATTTTCTGCGCACGTTTGATTTATATAAGATCACCCAGGGTAAACATATTCTAATAAACATGTCAAGCAAAAACCTTTTCACGGAACAAACTGACAAAATAAATGCTTTTAGAAGCCAGTTGGTGAATAGCTGCTAATTTCTAATTATTGGCAGTCCCATTTGGATGATTGGTTGATAAACCAATTATCCAACATGGGCTTAGTGTTGATTGGTCAGTATCAATCAATTATCATCACGTGACTGATTCCCCTTGACACCGCCACCTCGCGGGGACTGAGGGCACTGAAGGTTATTGATTTACATATTAACAAAGCAACAAAAGCGACCCCTTTGGATCCAAATCGCATTCGTTGGAAGAGCTTATTTCCGTAATGTTATTAAAGAACGATATGAGAAGATAATACATACTACTGGTCTGCCAAAGCAAAGTCCAAAGGATACTTGAAATAGAGTATAGTAGTTCTACTAGTTACACTACTGTCTTTCAAGGAAATGTTACATGAGAGGCAAATCTTTCGAAATGCTACTGGGAGGACGGATAATTAATGGGATGTACATTCTTGTAAAAGAAGTGAAAGTCAACACAATGAAAAATGACTGAGAAGCCAAGTTTGTGGAATGCGCATTACTGTAAGAAAAAATATTTACAAAAAATTCCTGGATCGAGCATCACTCGCAGCGAGATATTCTGTGTTCTATAAAGTATTGTAATAATTGAGAGACGTCTGAACGTGTTACCTCACAACTCTGAATTTTTATATCGAAATTTAAAAAGATAATAAATATCATTCGGATTTACATTAAGAATTCAAGACAGAAGTGTTCTGGTTTCACACCAATTTATATACTATCGACGTGTAACGATTATAATGTCCTATTTTGCAGATTCAGGATTTAATTGCACACTTCAAAGGGGAAAAATACACAAAGATAAAAAAATAAAAAGAAAAAAGACAGAGAGTGGATGGAGATAGACAGACATGACGAGAAACAGATACACAGACGGGCGGACAGACATGCAGGAGAGGGGGAGATCGGGAGAGAGAGATATATAATTAATGAGATCGAGAAGGTACGTAACATATTAACGCATACAGGAGGAAATACGGACGGAGAAAAGATTAACAGAGAGAGATAATGGTTTAAAAGGAGGATGCAGTTAAATGGATGGATGGATGGAGGAAGGGAGGGAGGGATGCGTCACACGAGATAAGTGAGAACAATATTCTCATCCACATTATCATTCGTTCCAACTGTATTTTTTCAAATAGAGGAAATGTTCCCTGTTGTGGTTAGAATTAAATAGACGGATAAAGGGCTGGTTCGTTTTTTTTTTAATCAAGGCAATTCAAATTAAATAAATAATATAAACGCACTTCCAGCTGTTCAACTCATTTCCCTTCAGTAAACAGGTACTCAGATAAAATAAATTAACCATTAAAGGTGCCCATTCACCTACATTTTGTAAAATAATTTATATGATTTCTGGTTTCCTCTTTGTATATATTAATGATCTAAGAGTAATTCTGGTTATGAACAGTTCTCAAAAGGCCTCCGTGAAGGATGTATAAACTTGTTTATCAACAACATGTTTGTAAACACAGCAATGTTTACAGACAGGGGAAAATATGTAACCTCAGGTGGTAGGTTGCATACATGCGGAGGTAGAAAGGTCTCTTGTTTGCAAGACGCCATTTGTAAAGCTCTTGCTTATCTGACTTGCCACCAGATGCCCTTGTTGAATTTGTTTTGATTATTTTGGTGGGCACCTACATATTATAAACATGTTGACATAAACAAAACAAGCAGTCTGTGAACGGTGATATCCACGTTTTCTGGCTTTTTTAAAAGCTCCAAGGGATAACCTTTAGTTTATAAAGGTCAGATAGGTGATTGGAACCCTTCAAATTATGGATCTGTTTGCTGAACCTTCTCTCTACCGGAAGGCGCTTTTATATATCCGATTTTATATAGTTATTAAGTTACTGTAATAATTCAACATGATAAACCACTCAAGCTCATATATATTTAAAAATTATAAGAAGAAAAAATAAAATGTCAATTATTCCTCACATGGAGAATAAAACCGACGAATTTAATTTATATTCATGATCCTGTAGACCTAGTCTGTAGGGTAAATGTAAAAAGTATTACCATTCGCTGATTCAGCATAATTAATGTCTTAGCTGGAATTCGTCAGGCGCCGCTCGGGCCTATTATCTTAAACAGAAAGTTTATTGTAAGTGCTATACTTACCAAGGTCACGTGGTACAAATAGCGTCCCACTTTGGATGCAAGAGGTATTTTTTGTATAATACCCTCCAAGTTGGTTCACGTTATGTGTTATAATACTAACCGCATTTATGTGTTTTTGAATTTATACAAAACTTAAGTCAACTTGGTCATCTGGTAGACTTGTAACAACACGCAAGAAATATGTTTTCACGTGGAGCAATATGAAAGGCCTTTATTCTTCGATGCCGAACGTTGATGAATCTTCCTCTTGAAATGGCAGACAATTAATCATAAAAACTGTACTTTTCCCTGATATTTAACTTAACAACACTCATAATAAAGCGGGAATGATAATTTTACCAATCATAAATATTCAGTTTATCCTTTTGATGACTTAAAGCTCTGAAAAAAATAATAAACAACACCAATATTATTGCTGACAAAACTGCTCTTTTGGGTGAAAAGTTAATTAAAAAGGTCCATCAATGTTGAAAGTTTACTGATATGAATAAAAGACTATGTGAGGCGTGATGCTGAACATGACATTAATGTCAGATTGTATTATTTACTGTTGGGGTTATCACATTACAGGGGTGATGCAGTCAAGCATCGTGACCTACTAAAGAACCTTCAAGACTGCCTTAAAGCGACTTTTACGACATGCCGGCAATAAGTCGCCATTTACGACATCTAGGCGAAATAGTTGTTCGCTATCTCCGGTAGAAATAACCCCTTCTATGGTTATTTCAGCAAGGGAAACGCAGCTCGTATTTTGATAACCGCTGGTCTTTGATATTTATATAGGTTTTATCAGTAAATATATACACAACCGGGAGATTTCTTTATAAAGATGGACACGATAGTGACAGTTGTAAACAAGATTGGGTAGCAGGTTATACTATACAAATGGCCGGTGAGGGATCCATTAGAGGTCAACTGTTTTACCAAACCTTTTCCTTTCATTACATAACACACTGATTTACGGCACAATAAAAGCCGGCCCGGCTCCGACAACGGCCAAGGGCGCCACAAGAATTTGCCCTTTAGTCAGATCAGGGCCATATATTTCCTAATAATGTAATGGAAAGGCAAAACTATGGCCGTTGTGGATCCTATCAATACGTGTTGCAATGGAGTCAAATCCGGCAACACAAATTAGCTTGGAGGTCTGTTTTGTCTTGATTCCAAATTATATATTAATCAGGGCCCAGTTCTTATTCTGACTGAGATCAATCATACAATATCTCCTTTAATCAAGGCTTAGCGTGGTCATGACAAATAAGACTAAATGCCTTTTAATGCAGATCTTTCAGGTTAAAAAATATAACACATTTTTTGGCTTAATGGATTTGGAACATGAATATTCATTACGTCAACAGGATTCAATTTGCTTCTTGGAAATAATGGTGTGAACATTGGTCACATTAAGAAAAGACTATCCCAATACTAGTTTTCGTGTTGGATCAAATACCTCCTTACCGATGTCTTCCTGCGACGACCAGTGACTTGTCGTGCGACGGTCTTACGATTGACTCGACCCGATTGCCGGTCGTAACGAGTCGTAGCGGTCGTAAGACAGCAATGACACGGACGGACAGAAATCAGAACACAATGCCGTGTTCAGGAATTTTATCCATCATCATCCCTCACTTTCACTCCTACATTTTAAATATACATTAAAGCGGTAAAATTAATGGTGTTATAGCTGGTTATAAATAAAAACGTTACTTTCACCGTGCGTTACATTTTTTCCTTTAAGGTCTATCAGGCCTATGCATTATTTCAGCTCAGAATTTAAGTAACCATGATAAACTCCAAGTGGTTGTAATTTATTCATTCTCCTCGACATTTCACGCTTCCTAGTATTGCAGAATCTGATTTTTCTTTATCTCCGTAACAAAATGCATGCTCGTCACGACTACGTGATCCGTTGTTATTAGGTTCCGTAACATAAAATTGGGGGCTCGTCCGGGAATTGAACCCGGGACCTCTCGCACGTCTCCCATGGCAACGAAGTATGTTTGCACTACACATACACAGGCAAGACTCCTGCGCACAATGAAAAGAGACACCTGTAACAATGTACCTACATGCCACAAGTGACCAAGATGAATGTATTGCTTGGTGACGAGAGTAAAGGTCTCATATACCTATATTATGACATTACCTATATTAGGGACATATACCTGCATAATTTTGCGATTTCTTGTAAAACGAAATAACAAAAAAAAAACCGTAATCCTCTAAACAATTTCAATCTAGGAAGTTAACACGGGATCTGTAATTTGTATTTAAGTTTTTAAGTATCATTCTCACTAAAAGTATTAAAGAATGAATAAAAATGTGTCTTTTCTTTAAATGTGGCATGCTTTTTCTCAACAGAACAACGAAGGTCCAGTTACGTTGTTTTTATCGTCGAAACATATCAGAAAATGTTGACGGCAAGACGTACATAGTCGCCATATTGAAAGTAACAAATAGCGGTAAACAAATAATTATATCAACTGCAGATGGGACCAAGGATATATGAGGATGGGAAATTTCTTTCAAAGGAAGTTCGATAATAAAGGGCAGAGGATATGATATTTGCAAGAGTATCCGACATAGGCTGGGTGAGGAAAAAAAATCAAGATAAATGATACAGAACGTAGAAAACAGCACACACATCAGTAGTGAATAGTTGAAATATGTAGCCCATCAGAGCTTAGTTAAGAGAACGATGTTTACTGGGCAATTTATCGTTTTCTGTACAGGAAATAGGGGGCGCACGCTAGAGGAAATCCGCCATGTTTACACCACCAGGCCTTAGCGGTTATGTTTTACCCGGAAGCCGGCAGTCCAAAAACGCCACAAACTCCTCAGAATAAAGCAATGGAAAAATCCGTGCGTCCCATGTCATTCATTACAGAGGTGTGAGCAGAGATTGTTAGTCGGACGGTCGCTTGTTAACACCAGCATTGATGGAGGGCTGTTTTACCCGGCCGTAAACAAGTTGATTAATAAGAAGGAGGCCCTCGCAGCAACACGCGTCGGTGTAAAAACTTCAGTTCAGCCCCTTTTCAGATTACCCCCGGTAACTTAAAATCGATTAGATTACCACGGGGGTAACTTGATCTCAATTTCAAATTCCCCCCCCCCCCCCCCCAACTACAATTTAAGATTTCCCCTTTAAAATAGTTAATTCTTTATGTATATATATTTCAAATTCTCATATTATATCACACCTTTGTATTTGTTATCTCTATATGTAATGTGGCATGCGCTTTGGTGAAGTATATGAGTTAGTATAACATAATTAACATTATAATTAACATTTTCCGACAATTTTACTCGTCGTATGATGAATCCAGGCATCTCGTATCTTTCGGGTGTATTATACAAATAATATATCATAAGTTAAAAAGCACACGAATTTATCGCTTAGTTAAATCAGGGAGAGGGAAATCTAAACTGTACTGGGATAACCCGGGGGTTAACCTTGAATGGGGGTAACCTGAAGTCTTTACACCAGGTGTTCGATGAGGCTGGGTTTCCTTTTCGCCCGCACGGCACGATAACCGCAAAACACCCAGTATTAACGATTCACCAGAAAACGAAGGATCGGCCCCGGGTTAAATGTAACATTTGTTGCACTCTGCTTTAATTAGATTACATCTCACTTCGTTAATACAATACAGCATTTATCATGTTCATCTGAATGGAATATGATGAAACGGATTGATACACTGATCATCAAATATATCATATAGACACAACAAGAGAGGCTGTGAACACTACCAGTTTTAACTCTGTTAAGGTTGAAACAACTTCCAATTCACAAAAAATAGTCATTACAGAAATTAGTCATTACAGAAATTAGTCAGTACAGTAGTATAGTCAGTGCAGTAGTTAGCCAGTACAGAAATTAGTCAGTGCAGAAATTAATCAGTACAGAAATTAGTCAGAACAGAATTTAGACAGTACAGAAATAAATCAGTACAGTAGTATAGCCAGTGCATTAGTTTTTCAGTACAGACATTAGTTAGTTCAGAATTAGGTGAGTACAGAAAGCAGTCAGTACAGAAAGCAGTCAGTGAAAGGCGCGTTAATTAATTGCGGATTCTAATGTAATGCTGAATTATTTAGAAAAAAAATCTAACTATTAACTACATCTTGACTTGTTACACAATGCATATATGTTTTTAGCTTGGTCCGCCAGAAATGTGTATATATAATTCATTTTCTAAATCCTAAGGAAGTTATAAAAAGTAAATACCAATCAAACAGCTCCCAGAATAAAGTCAACGGGTCCACACACCTCCAATATTCCCCTTGACATGTAGTCAGTCATATTTTAGACAATACAAACTCGGGCCATTTTGAAAGTTTCAGGTTCCGCGTAAACGTCCCCTCAACCGATGGTATCATATGTAGCTTGATACTGAATCCTTTAAACCTGTCCATTTACTATCATGGCAGTTAACAGTATAGTCGGCTTAATATACGAGTGAACATATAGATATACTTTATTTATTTTACATGGGTTTTACAACCAGTTATAAATTTTAATGCTTATCCCTCTTTATACCCGTGATGGCGGCGTTCGGTGGCCCGTAGGGGTGGAGGATCCCGAAGTTTCCTGAAAAATCCAGACCTTGGACAAGCTACTACAATCCTCTCTCAAATGTACGACGGGGATCTAACCAGCAAGTCGCCATAGGAAAGCGCCGCGCTTATGACCACTCAACTGTATAGGCCCCATACTGACTTGCAACATATGCTATTAATTATTTCTTTTTCCTGGCATTGGATTTATGAATTTACATGATAGGTGTCTGCTGAACCATAAGAATTTGAGCTAAATGTTGGAACAACTATTGATAGCGAGTATCGAAAAAGGAATATATGGACATTAATATGGATATTATGGCCTTACAGATTAAAATAGAGATAGTAAAAACTATGTAAATACTGACTAGATATCCGAGCGTGGGAGTTACGTAGCAACGTACATACCTAAAAAGGTGAGGCATTTGTTATATTTATTTGATTTTAAGGCCACAAATTTAATTCCTCTGATGAGAACAAAAATATGGTTAATTTTCAGTTTGCTAATTTCGTTATTTTTATGTACTGATTCAGTCACGATAATTGTGATTGCGCATGCTTGACAGAAAACAAATGAAGTATGCTTCACAAAAATTAAAATCATGAACACAAACATTGGTTTATTTTATAAACCATATATAATCAATTTAAGGAATCGAGATAAAAAAAACCTCGAGACAAAAGCATAAATAAGCAATATCAGCGAATACCTGGTCCTTCTTTGCAAAAAAAAAAGATAACGAAAAATAAAAATAAATTATTAACAAAAACGGCAGCGGCAAAAACTATATTTTTTTGTTTATGACTTAGGTTAGATTTTTTAAGGTTAGATCATTTCGATATTTTGGGAGCAATCAAATATCGTATCGCGTCTATAGCATCGCTCAAGATATAGATATACCGGCATCCAAAATAAGAAAAACCAATGTCAGCCGGATCATGAAAGGGTAACTGCTAGTTAGAGGTGAGGGAGTGCACCTGACACCAAGGTCAAGGTCGATGAAACTTGTTAACCTAGTCCGTATCCTGGCAGCTGAAAACCAACTAGTGAGTCAAGATGACCATACAGCGTGAAGAAGGTGGAACCTCGACTGACAAGTGCTTTCAGCAGAGGGCAGCTATGATGGCCTCCCAATAGTTTGACGACACCATCCAACCTAACAACTCATGGATTGTTTTTATAAAAGTAACCGTTAACTGTCCAGATCGAGTTTAGTGTGACAGGTAATCTGGCCGATAATCTCCGTAGATTGAGGCAAAGGATCCGGCATTTCGTTCGCACGAAGGTTGACAGATTTACGGGCTGGGCTTTGCATATCTAGTTGACTAAATAGACGGGCCGCGCTCAGAGGACAGACCACACCACCCTGTGACCGTCATCGATTTGCTGAAACGGGTCTGTCCGTGTGGGAAATAAACTTGATTACTTTGTGTATTGGGCATATCCCTGCTAAGACGTGAGATGGTCAAACGTGATACAATAACTCGTCTGCACTTGAATCTGGATAATAGCACCATCAGTTCCATAAATAAAGAAGAAGACCAAAGTAAGTTCGTGAAGCAGCCAGGTCATGTTGTTAACGACAGCCTGTCCTGATTTAGGTCGATATACGGGATAAGATTAACTACACAAGGCCGGGGGACACGTCCCCGTATTCACAAGTGTTCTGAGTATACCAACAACACGTGGTCCCTATTACACATTGAATATTAAGACTTGACTCTTGTTATACCGATAGGTGTATATGCTGTTTAGACTCCATCGATACCTGAAACGCCTGAGCGTCTTTTTCAGAGCATGTTTGACTTTTTTTCCTAGGAGTTTCTACCAGTGGATACCACGTTTCAACCCTTTGGTTCCAGCTTCCGAAATATAAGTGCCTAAATTTGCGGTTGGAAGTGCAGAGACAACATTCCATGAGAGTGACAGTTTTCTCGTAGAAATTAAGTTCCATAACACTTAAATGGCCTCATAATACAGGGTATATGCAGTTGACCCATAGTTTTGCAGATATAAAAAGAAGTGTGCAATTACAAATTCTGAATTTGTGCAGTTAAAATTTTCATAGTTTTACTTCTTGACAGAGACTGAAAACGTTTTTATGTAAAAAATTAGATAACGGAATATTATCGAGCACTGTGTATGTATATGAGTTTGCAAACCAGATGTTATGAATAATGTATATGTGTATTTTATTTATATAATAATTAATATTTAAGTTTTATGTAATTTCAATGTATATTATATATAATTTATTATATAAATAATTATATATATAATTATATATATATATATATATATATATATATGTGTGTGTATAAATATAATATCTTTCCTCCTTAATAATCTGATTACACATATTTATAAAATTTGCCTTACATATTACAAAACTGTTAGTTCCTTGGGTAATAAGGTTGGAAACACTTTCATGGCTGTTATTTTGTGACTCTATGATCCCTACCATCCATTGATTAATTTTATATTCTTAGTTAATTTCTCGTTATACCTCACGCTGGCTCTAAAACGCGTGTGTAAGATCAGTTACCTGTTGTGTTGGTGGAACTCTCGCTAATATGTCCTGATAGACTGATACCTGGTTAATACACAGGGAAATAGAGGCACAAGCTGGTGAAAATATAGTGGGTGTCAGACAAGTGCTAAGGCAAAATGAGTTAATATTTATACAGAATTCAACGTCGGACTGGGCGTTTAGAGGCAACGTGGACCTCATGTACGCTATTTACGTCTTATTGATTGCTAACAATATGGTCAATACTGGAAGGTAAACTCCCAACACATCCCTGAATGCAGCCTTTTGTCCTATATACAGTTTCATATACATCGGTGACCTTTGCTGAATAGTCCATATGAACATAAATTATTAATTTTCTCTCCCTGTCTCTGTCTCTTTTCCATTCTTTACTCCTGAATCCTTGGCATTTTTCAAGCGTCCTCAGGCCCCGTCTTGTAAAATTCTTCTCCTTTGCGTTGGACGACTCATCCCCGTAAATATTCAATGTTATTAAACATGTTAAACTTCGTGCTTATTATGTCGGCGCACGTGATAATCCTCTCTTAAATATATATTTTTTATTCCCACAGTTCGGTGCTGATTTCAGAGCGTAAGCGAAATCTGATATCAGATGGAATTTTTAAGTGACAAGAACCAAATATGTATTAAAACGACAATGTGTTTTGGACGGAAGACAGGGCGTCATTCATACTATGACCTCCAGCGTTTGATGATTAGACTTTTAAATATACGAGACCACAAGCCAATCAACGTCTGTCACAACTGATTGTTTATGCCTGTCTTCAACATCCTTGACACCGTTACTACAACAAAGATGCCATGGAAAAATGGACTGTTTCTTAAATATTGAATAAATTGCGTTATTAACCCTGCGCGAAGCGAGGGTTATTGTTCCCACTCGATTCTCTGTGTATTTTTTCTAGACTAAAGTATCTTTCTTGAACCCCCTTCCTATAATGACACAAATTCATACACTGTTTTAAGATTTCTCTTGGCATCTCCAGATTGAGCAGCTATAATTCAGTATTCATGGCAACAAAACAACAGACTGGTTTCACATTAAATACCTCTTGCGTAAGAATCAAGGTGACGGGAGTGTTAGTAATACGATGGTTAAACTCTAAAGGAATAAAGGATCTTCTCTGAAATCGATAAGCTGCTTCAGTACAGATCCAAAAGCCTGATTCTCAATGAATGTCACATTTTTTGTTTATCATAATGTCACATTTAGGAGGCGTTATAGATCCGAATTTGTGTTCACTGCCACCACCAGGAGGTTATGCACCCATCTCTGTTCGTGTTTGTATGTGTGTGTTTGTGTGTGTAATTGTTTTTCCGTTCGTGCACAACATAACTGACGCAATCATGAACGGATTCTCAATAAATGTTCAGAACATTTCAGGAATGAGCCTGTAAAGAACCGATAAGATTTTAGTCTAAATTTGGCACATGTTCCGGATTTAGGAAGTCACCAAGGAATCATGGACCTTGGAATATAGGCCAAATAAGTAAATGCTAACACGGATTTTGGAGCACCCCCCCCCCCCCCCCCCCCGCCACATTGCGCAGGCTTGCATTCCTTAAACTTTCTAATTAACAAATATTTCACGTAACATAATTTGCACAACATGATTCAGTTGGGCCATCTTCCCGCTTTACCTTTCTTAGTTAAAAATAGTATACTTAACCTTAACTGTTGACAACACAATTACTGAGTAATTCATTGGTTACATTTTTTTTTCATAATTATAAATTCAAGAGGTTTAGGAAAATTTTATATGAAAGCTCACAGTACTTGATATCTACAGCCCTTGCATATTTGAAACGGAGTCTTGTAGTCGTTTTTTTTTCTTTTGTTTTTTTTTTTTTCTTTTCTTTATTTCCTTCCCATGTCTCAGTGATTCCGTCGGAGAGAAGGAATATGCCCTTATCGTTCATAGGTAATGTTGGATAGCTTACAATGAATGATCAAATTTTGTAATTCCACTTAGGTGTCATTAAATATCTTAGACTGTGCAGTGAATGCAGAAATAAGTTATATGTGAGAAACTCTTTAAAATGACCAGAATTTCCATATATAGTTCCGCGATCTCGTTACATTAAAATATCTTAAAATACATCCTTGCAAACAGTTTTCATATAAAGCATGTCTAGCTTATACATAATTTATATATATATATATATGTGTGTGTGTGTGTGTGTGTGTGTGTGTATGTGCGTGTGTGTGTTTGTTTTGTACGGTGCAAAGTGCTCTATGGCCTTCAGGCAAAGCCATAGCGATAAAATACTAAAGAAAAAACAACGAAACGACAAGACACGACAGACTGTTTCACGGAAGGCGACCCGATCCTTAGGTTAATGTTGTGAGAATGTTGTTTTTCAGTGTTATATAAATATATATATATATATATATATATATATATATATATATATATATATATAAATATATATGCACGAATTCAAGCAATCTATCTATAATATGTACCTGAAAAGTGGGAGCAACTCGAACACTGCTCCCACGAAACAGTGCTGATGAAGTATTATCTGGACGAAGTCAAAGTGACTGAACAGAATTATCTAATATATACTATTTCCGTACTGTAAAGATAAGATTTATTTCTAACAGTTAGCTCAGTATATGCAATGATTCCTGTCCACAATTCGTTCACCAACTGTATCTTGTACGCAGGGTTGGGGAGGGGGGGGGGGGGAGCAATAACATTGAAAAGTAATCAATACAATTATAATTAATAAAGAAATCCCAATTACAATTACAATTACAATGTACTTATATTTCACAATATAATGATTAAATTATAATTATTTTACAAATATAATCAATTCCTTCCAATTAATTAATACAAAATCTACAGTTCTGGGCACGGTTTGTGAAAAGTATCACTCATACTAGAAAGGAGAACTTACTAAAAATGTAAAGAGAAAAGTACAAACACTAATGACGTCTAATATCATGAGATTTTTACCAAGAATAAACATTTATGATGGCATCATATTATTTTTTATGAATTGGCAAATTTCATTGCCAGAACACATGTATAAACATTGCTTGTATTGCTTGTAGATTAAGGAGTTGTAGCTTTTTTATTTTATTTTTTTACATGAAGAAGTGTATCTGAAAGTGTGAAGGTAAACTGTGCATTATTATGAAGTCAGCACTATCATGTATTGCTTGCTTGATAACATTGGCACTAATTAGATGTGGTAACAACTGTTGGTTCAAACCTCTGATGATCTAAAATCCTTATAAGCTACTGAGCCTTCACATTAATCAACACACAATTCCTAAAGTGGTAACTTACAATGTCAATGCCCATTAAAGTTATGTCGTAAGCACTGAAATTTTAAATACAATGTTATTTTAACAACACTCAGAGAAGTTAATGTTTCATATGAATAATTCGTATAAATGTAAACATGCCTAAGATAAAATATATAACAGTTTGATACAATGAAGATAGTTATATGAAATATCTTTGTTTATTTTCTTTATGAATGGTTAGTAGTATAGATTGTCCAGACTCCCCAGGTTATGTCTGTCACAGGAAAGAGTGGAGACAGTCAGCTACAGTCAGCCAACTGAGACAGCCCTGCTATTTTGATAACAATCTCTGTTTACCTTACGGGCCATCCACTAGAGGTAATTCAGTTGTCCCAGATCATTAGCCTCTTTTGTCCCTGTGACTCTCTCTGTGTCAGTTAATTATCAGATAAACACTGATGTAATCAGATCATTAGGAGTATGCTCCAGTCAAATTCATTTTAGTGAAATGTAGCAAGACCATACTTGTCTTAGTGTAGCACTGGATATAAGTGTGCAATAGGAAATTTTATTACTTTATCTGGATGGCAGCAGAGGCATTTGCAAAAAATAAAATAAATAAATAAAAATAAATAAATAAAATAATTCCTAAAAAAAAGGCCAGTATATATAAGGCGTACTAATTTAGTAGTTATCATGCCTATTGCATACTCGTTATCCCAACCCAAGTGTCTTGGTAAAGAGTACAAATGAATGGAGTTTAAGGTACAGTGCTTTGTCATGGGTTTTGAAAACTAATTAGAAAGTAATTGGAAAGTAATATTATATATATTTTTATGCTTGTAATCATGACAATTACAGTAACTTGTAATTGAATTTTGTCCAATTACAAATTACATCTAATTACTTGAAAAATTGAAATTTATTACAGCTAATTACAATTACACATTACAATCACTGAGAGAAACCCTTTATGACACCCAGGAAAAAAATCACCCTTTTTAGAATATCATAACCTATTACGCTCCAGGCACATACCATGAATTATATTAATTTTTTCATACCAGAATAATTATCCAATATTCAGAATTGACATAGGATTTAAACATTTAAAAACATGGGCTATAACTAATGTCGATTAACTAAGGCAGATGACATATGCATATTGTTACGGAAGCTAATATTAACAGATCATGTATGCGTGATGAACATAAATTTTGTAATCGAGATAAAAAAAAATCAGATTCTGTAACACTAGACAGCGTGAAATGTCTAGGGGAATGAATAAAGAAGTCAGTGTTTTTTCGTTAACAAATAATTATAATTCATTCTAACAATCCTAACATTACAATACACTAAAACAATACAATTTCACAGTACAACAACAGTACAACAGCAAACCAATACAAGTATATAAATAAAGTGTACAATACCTGGATACTACCATTGTCACAGCGACAACAAGTCTTTTATAACGCACAACCCAGATGAACAGTTCACATAAATCTTCTCAGAGAATAACAGTCCAGTTCATTCACAAAAATCAATCCGTTGTAATCCAAAAGTGAAGTTCTTGTTAAAATCCCGGAAGCAAACTGAAGACTATATAAGATCCGTCACAAATTTAGAAGAAAATCTATTACTGCCGGAATTATAGGAAAGGGACCACTCTTCTGTGTCCTCTGGAATATTCACTCACCTCTTCTGCTGGCTCTAAAACACAGCCCCTTATTTATTATTTCTCACCCCAAGTCGAGAACTTTCCATTTCTCGAACAATCCAAGGAACCCAATAGTACACAAGTTACAGGAAACATCTATAACAACGAATGCCGTGCCTCTACACGTCATGGTTTAAACGTGGGCCGGCCCGGTTCAGCCAGGCGATAAAACCCCAGACAAGCATGACCGCTGTGTTTAAACGTGGGCCGCACCCGGCCAGCTAGAACGTTGTAGCTTTGCAACGCCCAAACACGAGTCAGAATGTCAACAGCGCACAATAAAAGAGACATGTCAACAGCTCATAATAAAAGAGGCATCTGTAACAATATGCAGTTTCTTATATTTACTCAGTAAAATAGATATAAATTGAAACAACATTGCGGATGATTGATGAACTATAAACTGATTGGCATTATCTAGAAATTAAAAGCTTATGTTTTATCCCCTTTAAAACTGAAGGGGACACTGCGTACTCACACAGTCAACTAATTACAAAAGTTAAGGGAAGTATTTATCCGATATTTTATCGTCAACTTTGTTGCACTCAGCGTTATCATAGCAACAGTGGCATTGATTGTATACTGTTGGTCGGGAAAAAATTAAAAGAATCATAGAGTTTATCCGAGTTATTTGTTGATGTAATTTTGTTTTTCTCTGTCTCGCTCCCACGTGTACATTTGATTGAAATTAAAACATACCAAGGGCAAAGTATGCAAATTATGCCAACCAAAAGCCGAACCATCTTCACCCCCATGAAAGGGATGGACAGCGTCATTTACTGACAAATCTCGTTTGTTGTTTAGTCTGGTAGTATTTTGCTGCAAAAAAAAGTATTAAGCGGTTTCTTTGGCTTTAGCATAACACCTTAGGAAAATTCCATTAAGTTTTGTAGGCAATCTATACCACCACAGGCCTTCTTTCAATTCAAACGATTATATATCACTGTGAAATCTTGCTTTTTTTACCGTAACAGCGATGGTCATAGGGATTAATTCACCTGTGACCCGTGTTTGCTAAGTATGAAACACTAAGGAAAGAGCACAGGGTAGTTGGTTTAGGATCCGGGCGGAGGTAAGAAGGCTTGGACTACATTTCTAGTTAGTATTTCTTTTACATAGGATTAAATGTACCACTTTCGACGAACTTATATGGTATGCACGCTTCCCTGCTAATGTATCAAAACATATCCTGAGCTGATGACATGAAAAGGATAAAACATCTAACAGCAAAACCCATTTGAGAACAGGTAAAGTTTGTTTAAAATCTGCCCCAAAGTTTGAAAGTCACAAACGGCATGAAAACGCCAGGCCCATTTATATCAAACCAAAAAAGACGATCTCTTCCGTGCTATTTGGGTCATGTGATCAGAACGCCTTCAGGTTTTCATGTCATTTCGTACATATGTCTGTGCCTTATATTACGCTTAAAGCTTGAAATAAATTAACAATGCAAAACACCAGCAAAAACCCATTACGTGAAGCAGAGAGGTATGATATACGTTCCTGTGACATCCAAGCCCCCGCTATGGCTTTTACATGTATGGTAAACCATTTCCTTCATGTCAACTGAGCTAGGCTTTTATCGGACGGTCTGGGAAAATGACGCCAACAAAAATTCCAGGAAAACGATGTCGATATGCCTCTTACGTTAGCTACAACTGCCTCAAATTTAATCTTTCACGTGACCTGTCTCCAAACAAGTGGCTGATCTTAAAAGGCAAGAGAAGTAAGGGCTTCTTCAGAATGGCACATAAAGTGCTGATTCTGTCGTATTGGTGAGATGAAAACGAGGCTCCGGCCTTGAGCTTGGGCAGCAGACGGAGATTCGAGAATTTAGGCGGCAATTATTACCAGGGTACTTGAATTGGCAGACGACATGCGTGTTTTTTTTTTTACCTCTCTTTAAAGAGAGTCAGGGTTACTAATGTCATACTAAAGCGCTTACACGTTTTTTATCTCTAGTGGCAGGTGTTAATCCCGCAGTATATTAAGCCAGGCAGGTGATTGGTTATATCCTTTAAATAAAATATCACGTGACCTTGTGTCACCAATAGTCAGAAATGTTGCGTCGGCTAAATATACTAGATATTGTAGGTCTAGGACATGTGTTTACAATTACAGTTTATAGATTTATCTTCATGAATAAAACATACGCGATGCTGAGATGTTTTGTCTTATTTTAGTTAGGTTAAGACAGTTGCTAGATGACCCAAGGACATTTTATTCGCCATATGTCTGGAGTGTTCTATATACCAGTTCGTTAGGTTTCCCCTTTATCGGATATTTTGGTTTATAGTTATCCTTGTGTCCGCTCTTTAGTTTCGTAGATAATGTCGCACAATATAGAACGTAACGATAAATCTGTTCCATCACATGGAAGCCCCCTCATACTTACTACTGTAGATGGAAGTAAAAATATTCTTTCATCAGTTTGTCAGTTAGGTCACACACCAGAAATAATGTTTTGTGGACTCTAGGATAAAATAAAATATATGGTGTGAGCGGGCCATTTTTCATTATGTTTTTAAAATTCCGGTAGAAACACAAAAGGTGGAATTTTTGCTGGCTTACCCAAAATATAAACTTTGCTCCAGTTCTTGAAATGGTTCATATGAACAACAAAAAATTTAGACCGCTTTCCATGCCTTTAGGATTTTATTGCAATGTTCTTACGCCATGACACAAAGGAGAAACACCACCTGGTTTTCACTGGGAAAAAGCAGAATTTTGACCCACGAAAATATGTGCGAGAAATTCGTAGAAGATTAAGCGGTCTTGTTATCGTAAACAGACATAAGAGGATTGCATTAACTAACACACAAAACCAACACAATTAAATGTAAAACAAGTAAAAAAACAATTGACACTGGGATTGTGTATCGAGGTCCGGGGGGGGGGGGGGAGGGGGGGGGGTTCGCCATGAACGGTTGTATTTCGCCGGAGATGAACAAAGTGCGGAATAGGATGAAGTATCTCTAATACTGTAATAGCCCATCTTGTCATGTGAACGTTAATTTGCATCCCCAATCTGGTGATTTGTTTTATCCCATACACCGACTGGCGCCATTTTGTAAAGCATTTGGTATTATAGCAAATCGTTGATAAAGTCTAATGATTTACAACATCAACATAAGAACTGCCGGGCAAACCTTTGTTTGTTTCTGCCAGATAATTCCTGTTTACTGTATAAAGCTAAAATCCTGTGTGCACAGAATTGTTGTCATTTTCAACATGTGGCGATTAAGCCTGAGCCCTGTTTGCTGATTAAATATTATGAATAATCTGCAACAGCAAAGACAAAATAACACCCTCCCTCCCCCTCCTGCAAAAACTGCCCTGCCCCCCCCCCCCCCCCCCAACACATACACACACTGAAAAGACGCCAGGAAAATATCTCAGACCATTCCTCCTCTTTATAAAGAACAGAACAACGAGAGTAATGCATACCATAATCTTCCTAATATAATTACCGTTATCTAATTAATAAACTCCGTGTAACTGCAGTTAAAGGTGCCCATTCACCTACCTATTGTAAAGGAATGTATGTGATTTCTGGCTTCCTCTCTGTATATATAAATGATCCAAGGGTAATTTGGTAATGAAAATTTTTTAGGCCTTCGTGAAGGATGTATGAACTTGTTTATTACAAAAATGTTTGTAAAAACAGCATTGTGACAAATGGGAAAACATGTAACCTAAGGTGGTAGGTTGCATATATGCGGAGGTAGAAAGGTCACATGGTGCAAAACGCCATTTGAAAAGCTCTGGCTTTATCTGACCAGCTTCCAGATGCCTTTGTTGAATTTGTATCGACTAATTTGGCGGGTCCCTATAAATTATAAACACAATAATATAAACAAAACAGGCAGTCTTTGTGCGGTGATATCCACGTTTTCTGACCTATTTTCATGAAAGCTCAAAGGGATTACCTTCATAAAGGTCAAATAGGTGATTGGGCCCCTTAAAGAAAGGTCCTGTCACGCTTCTGTGATATATATAAATATATGAGCTAGTTTAATTTCAAAGTAGATACAGCAAGGCTTAGAAACGGAAAAACACTTAACCTTTAGTTGTTGGTTGCATATGTGCGAAAGTTGAAAGGTCACTTGTTGCAAAACACCCTTTGTATAACTCTGGTTTGCCTGACTATCACCCAAGTATGTGTTTTGATTATTTTGATGGGCCTACCACCAAAATGTTATAAACGTATTGATATTAATAATATGAGAGCTTTTGTGTATTGGTGGGATTGGCATTTTTCGGCCTATTTTTATAAACGTTTCAAGGGAATCTCTTAAGTTATTAGATACCATATTCTGGAATAGGCCACTTTTAAGGCAGTTTTGCTCAGTTTTATTATAGTGTCATTGGATCAAATCCAAAAAGGCAGTTTTGTGGAGGTTATCGCCGCTTTTTTATATTGTCTAATTCCTAATCTAAGTATGTACATCTGCAGGGTTTCATTTCGGTGTTGGACTAGATGACAGAACGTTAGCTCTCGCTTCCTATTATGTTTTCACCATGCTTACAGCATGCCTTCTATACATACATATATAAATGTTATGAGCAAACATGGACACTCACCAGCTCTCAGACTCACTAGGATCATGAACCAGCTTAAATGAACAGCATCAATAATTGTGTCTGCACCGTACCATGTAGCGCTCGATTCAGAGAGGGAGATAATTATAAATACAGCATTTTTTTTCAATCTTTCTCTTTTCCCCGGACCACGACACTTGGTAAACATGTAATATTTCAAATAAATACCAAATCCAATAAGTATGACTATTATTCGAACAATATGCTGAAACAGTTTAAGAATTGAGCGATAGTGGGAACAGGCTTTGCAATGCGCGGCCTCGAAAATAAGGTCACATGTGCAGTCAAAAATAAAATATCATGTACAAGTTTGTCATATATAACAAATATTGTTCTGAAAGTTCAGTTTTTGAAAACCAACCATATTGGAAATCTATCTCAAACACGGGCAGCAGATAGAAAAGAAAACACAATTCAACGATGGTTTTTCACTTGAAGGAACCTGAAAAAAAAATCAAAGTAAAATAATGAAATTGTCTATACAGAGTCGACTGCTGTGTTTTGGTTCAAGGTGCCAGAAATTCGTTTTCTAATTGAACTCAGACACATGAGCGAGTTTCGGGAAGGAATTCCCCTTTTCACATATCAGAATTAGAGGTATGACAAATACAATTGTTTGTTAGTTCGAACACTTACTGTAAGTCATCGCTAAGAAATGTCGCTAGTGTGGCAATAACGCTCAATTAAACGGTCATCCGCTCTCCTAGATAAGCGTCAGCAGTTCTTGGGGACCTGGTGTGTTCTAGAGTAAGAGAGAGAGAGAGAGAATTACGTGGGAGACAATCCATTATAACTCAATTATGAATGCTAGCGTATCACCCGAGCGACTTTGCCTGTGGACATTTTTTCCATGGGCCACGTTGACACAGCCTGACTTTACTGCCATAGTTTCTGAGTGATCGATGGTACTTCGATAGACACTTAGCGAAATAATGTCATTTTTTTCAGGATGTTGTTATTTGTGCAGGAAACTGATCCCCTTAAGAGGCAATTGGTTGTTTAAAACAAAATTTGTTTCCAAAACTAAAGACAGATATTTCCTCCGCATGGCCAAAGGGGAATTTGTGACATCGGCTGAGTGTTATAATTGTCAATACATGATGTCAGATGCAATACCTTAATTTGATCACAAATAGAGATTCTTCTTCGCAGTTCCGGGTAAAATTTCAAAAAATAGTTTCATAAAACATGGCATAAATTGAATATTTCAGTTGACAAATTATAATTGAAGAGATACGGGATTGTACCTTTGTAATCTGTTGACTGACAGACATATATATATATATATATATATTGTTTAATATCACAACTGAGTGCTGACGTCCCATAATATTAAGGACCCAATCACCTATCTGACGATTATTAACTAAAGGTAATTCTTTGGATCTTTTATACAAAAATAGGCAAGAAAACGTGGATATCATAGCACACGGTGTAGACAACATCCTTCACAAAGCCCTTAGAAGAAATTTTTATAACCAAAATTACCCTTAAGTCAATAAAATATAAGAGGAGCCCGCAATATCATAAATTCTTTTCAAAAGGTACGTGAACGGGCACCTTTTAGGAAACCAGGCCTAGAATAATTTCTTGTAGCTGCATAGTCAATTAAGCAGGAAAACGTCCATTTCTTCTCAGCAATAGTACCTGACATTTCCAGACACCCTTCTTTGCAATGGGCCTCATCCCCAGATATATTTAGCAAGAAAAAGTTAGCTTTACTGTAACCGTTTATTTGTATAGCTGGTAATGGCAAACTTTTATCTATCTAAAAACAATCTAAATCGATTTATCTTTCTCTATCGATAAAATCACTGCCTTCACTTCGTTAAAATTCAGGTGGTTAATTGAGGAATGTCACTGAATCCTTACAAGTCTTTCTGTTAGAACTTATTCTGCGTTGAAAAGACAAGACCAAAACCTTCACTGGTTTGTCGGTGGGATATTAAGGGTGCGATAAATTGTTCTGAGGTCTCAACGTCTGGGCCCTGGTGGTTTAATAGCGTTCTCGCTGTCGCTCTCTTTTTAATCTGGTAAGATTAGTGGTTTTGTAAATGGGAAACCTTGTTCTTCATGACCAAGCTAGGTAGCCTGGTCATAGGAAAATACCGGAATACGTTCTGAAGAACTAGTCCGACATATGTAAATAGCATTGATACCAGTGTCGCTTGTTATCTGGAAAATATACAATGATTACAGCTGTTTTTTTTTATCTCAATCCAACTCAGTAGTAATATCCACAGATACTGAACGTAATTTTGAAAGACAAATTATTAGATCCAACGTTACTATTATCGACGATATACTCACGTGGGCCGAAAACAACCATACCTTTGTTAATGTTTTCTCATCCCAAGATATTTCAATTAAGGACTAACATCTGACACTGGGTTGAAATGGCGATTGCCACTGCATTATATGCAATCCGCGTGGTCAAATACATATTAGACCCTATAAAGTACATATCATTTTAACCTGGTACATTGCTCGTACTAATGGTCTATGTATTTACCAAATTCACATTCATTTCCATATGAATTTGATCATTTTCAAACAACCAGTAACATTACACCACTCCTAAATTAGCTACCCTCAAAATACATGACCTAGCCTGAAACCCGTTTTTTGTGGGGTTTTTTTTCCGGTATCATGTTTTTTCTAAATTAAATTTTAATTTTTACTATAGTTTTACAAGAACAAGGTTATTTTACCCAGAAGCCACACTTTTGGTGAAGTGTGTTGCGGTAACTACTGAATTACTTCTAACAACAATTCCCCGGGCCCCGGAGCTGGGCGTCATCCCTGCAAGCCCCCATATATTACGTAAATGTATTGCTCTGGGGAAATATTGGTCAATCCCGGGCTCGAACCCATGTAGGTGGCGAACATGTCAGGCGTCCCAAACGCTTCGCTAGAAAAACAAGTATCACTGGCGGGGCAGTTCGGTCCGCTTTTATATACACCCCGTAGCAATGTATATGATGTTATTGTATATCATAACTCATGTATGCGTATAAGATTTTTCAGTTGACCCCCTGTTATTTTATCTCAAGGGAAGGTATACTTTCCAAATAGAGAACTTTTATTAGAATCGGTAAAAATGAGCGAATTTCAGCGAACAGACGGCTGGTTTATCCCGGGATATCGGGGAGACAATGCCCAGAATAACATAAGATTCTAATATCACCTGCCTTAACGCGAGACGGAAATTTAGGCAATCCTCCAATACCGTCATGAAGTCTTAAGGTGGCCCCTAACGCCGGTCTCCCTGCTACTTACGCTAGCCAATCTAAAATCAAGTAAGGCGCGGGGCATTGAGGGCACAAAGTAAACCCTGGCAACAATAACAGCAGCATGTAAACACGCCACTTCTTGGGCCTGGCGACATTACTGGAGCTATCAGACTCAATTTGGTACTATTTATTGAAATATTGAAAAGAAGTCGCAATGATATTGCAGCAATTTTGCCTTGCGCTACGTTATCAGGATAGCACCCCGGTTTATACTGGAATACGTTTAATCAGAAGAAAAAGTACCCAATTAACAGTCTATGTAGGTGCAAATGCATTACCCGGGACAGATTTTTTATTACTGTTCTCTCACTACAAAATAGAAACAAAACTTACATGTGACAGCATTGTTAGGAGGGCCAAATGACCACTTGATATAAATAATGGATGTGATTGGACGTGTTCATTCACAGTATAATGGTGCAAGGTACCAGTCTACCTCTGAGACATAGACTCTTAACCTGCATCCTTTTTTTCTTTATCTTGTTCAAGTTGACAAATGCACTTATACGACAAAGACAATAACAAAACACGTTTTGATATAATATGTTATAAAATATCGTGATTTCATCTCCATTCAATGTCGTCCCTCCATTGTTAGTGCAGACTGACTTTATATATTTACATCAAGCTGTACGCATTCTAGGATTTAATAGATAATTTAGTCAAATTAAGTCGAAGAAAAATAAGTATAAGTGCTATTAGACCACATGATCAAATAAAGGACGGTGATTGGGTGTCGATACAATTACCTAAGATTAACCACAGTGTAACGGTGCAAAAGAGCCGCCTGCTGTTGTTTAGCGTGTTAACATTCCATTCTGAATCTTGGGGTTATATATCACTAAAATGAGCCGGGCCGCACGGCTGTCCAAACAAACACTTTTACCTCAGTACCATTAATTACAACCAAACCTAGTTTAGGGGCCCTCGCCTGACTAGAGAAAGCAGTCGTCTTTGAACGTGCATGTTAAAAATATACTATATTTGATGAAGAATGTTTGAAATAAAACCAAACGAGGAGGCAACTAAGCTAAGCAGACTATCCTGTTTAAACGACCATCTGGTTATAATAACCACCCCATTGAAAATACCACCTCGATGTGACGACCTCCCAACCATGACGACCACCTCGATATGACGACCTCCCAACAATGACGAATACCTCGATATGACGAGCTCCCAATCATGACGACTTCCTCGATATGACGACCTCCCAAACATGACGACCACCTCGATATGACGACCTCCCAACCATGACGACTACCTCGATATGACGAGCTCCCAATCATGACGACTCCCTCGATTTGACGACCTCTCAAACATGACGACTACCTCGACATGACGACCTCCCAACCATGATGACTATCTCGATATGACGACCTCCCAACCATGACGACCACCTCGATATGACGACCTCCCAACCATGACGACTACCTCGAAATGGCGACCCCAACCATGACGACTACCTCGATATAACGACCTCCCAACCATGACTACCTCGATATGACGACCTCCCAACCATGACGACCACCTCGATATGACGACCTCTCAACCATGACGACTACCTCGATATAACGACCTCCCAACCATGACGACTACCTCGATATGACGACCTCCCAACCATGACGACTACCTCGATATGACGACATCCCAACCATTACGACCACCTCGGTATGACGTCCACCCTACCTCGACCACCTCGTTTTGACGATCACCCAACTAAGACGACCAACTCGGTATGAGGTCCATCCAACCAAAACGACCACCTCGGTATGAGACCCCCTACCACGACCACCTCGGCATGACGACCACTGACATAGACCATTAACTCGGTTTTAGGACCACAGTGCTAATAAGGTCTTGCCGCTCACACGAACACACCGCCCCGACTACCCCCCCCCCCCCCCCCGCTAATACGACAACCTTGCTGAGACGTCCACTAATGTTTTTCAGTCGCACGGAGGACATACCTACTTGCCACAGACATCGAAGCAATCATACAAGTATATATACCAAGGCTTCTGCAATTCCTAGGATTGTTAGATTACCTGTGTTTATTTTTTATATACTCTGAACGTGTCAGTACTTATATGTTATATGAATGTACGTATATTAAAGTATCCATATATTCTTGATAGAATATGCGCAGAAAAGTAAGTTATGTATATATATATATATATATATATATATATATTCAGTTAGGTCACGCCCAAAAAGAAAGAGAGCGAGCGAGAGAGAGAGAGAGGGAGAGGGAGAGAGAGCGAGAGAGAGAGGGAGAGAGACTGACAGAAATAGTCAGTCAGACAGTGGCATGGATGCAAAAAGGCAAATTGAGATACAAAAGGCCGGCCCAGGGTAGTTCTGTCTATATTAAACTGAATATGGTCTAGGAAATGCGTAAACGACACAAAATGGGTCACGACCCCTAGTAAGTAAAGTGTAAAATATATATCCAATTGGGAAAAAATCAATTTGAATAGAGACAGATACACAAAAGGTTAGCTGGAGGGCCCGGGGCGGGTATACTGAACGAGTGTTTTCGGTATTATCCTCAAAACGTTTAACCCGAGGTCGAGAAGTATTAGTTGGAATTGAATAGCAATTGCATGTAGCCATGTCTCTGCTTCAACATAATAGTATAATCATAACTGGGGTTGTATTTGACCCTCACAAGCCTTTCATACTAGGAGTGTTAGGTGTCCCACGTTGTGGCTACATTATCCCTTTATTTAGATAATGTTCAGTGGTTCATTTTTAATTTAAGTTGTAAGTTGAGAATAAAGGAAGCAGAATCGAAAATTTCCGCACTCGTGTGTAATCGCTATAAAAAGGTATTCGTGAAATTAGTGGACGCTCCAATCATGTAAAATTACCAGAAACTCAAACCACCAATAAAATCAATATATTCCTGAATTTTTATTGACCGAACTAGCATATTACTTGATTACTGCATTGGGAAAGTTCCGCAGGATTTAGGTTATTTTTGCGGCCGTAGTATTCCATTGGGCGGCTTGACATGGACCGAGTTAACAACCGCTTTTTTCAGAGTCATAGTTGGTGCTGTGATATACCCTTCGCGAAAAAATGTAAACTATCTAAGAATTTATGACGGAAATATGGATAAAATGACCCCTCCCCTTAAGACATACTTGACATCGGTTCCGATACTTTAGGACCAAATCGGGCATTTCGAAAGCATTGGCATAGAGGAAATGCATCACAACGGTTGAATGTCCCACCCTCAGTCATAACAGCGATGAAGAAATCTTATTAGTCGTGGTAATACCCGGCTTCCTGAAGAAAACATAATTCTTGGTAATTAATTTATGCCCCACATAGTATACGGAAGAGGGTCTCTATCTTTTGCAAACTTCTACTGAAGTCTACAAGGGGTTGGAACCGGACTTCTTGGACCGGTCCGGTCCACAATTTTAGGCTAGATCGGACCGCTAACATTAAGTACCGGCCCGCTTTTACCCCGGACCGGTCCGGTCTGGGCTGCTCTGTCTAAAAGGCTAAAGCTACGCATTATGAATGTATGGATTAAGTGTCAACCTACCAATCTTGCTATGGACCAGATATAATTAACCTCTAAATAAAGGACTCTTCGGCTACGTAGAATGTATTAAAATCAATGGCAACTGCAAAAGTGTTACATTTCTGTTCTCGTGTTAACAATAAAGGGTAATTATTTTTTAAACTTATGATTTAAGTAACGTGTCCAACATTATTTTTTAATCCCCTGCTGTGTTGCACAATACTGAGGTTTTTTATACATATGACAGTTTATCGAAGTATAATAAGAACGGATTCTATGTAAAAACAAAGGCTTATATATACTCTATATATTAAATCATTAACATTTTCAGATTAACAATATTCTATTTTAAAATCGCAATTAAACCACTGCATCACTTTTCAGCTAAAATGTCATCCCCGCTCATCAAATTATTTGAATCAGCTCAACCCGACCTGCACATTCTAAAACTACCATACCCCGCACAGCAACGCATCATGTTCCACGTTTTCATTCAAACTCAATCCAAGATCTTGCGATTCACATATAGATTATAATAATACATTTATTGGGTTTTTTGTTTATGTGATTTACTGTTTGTTAAGTACATCATCAAATATATGCAATGAAAACATTATGTAGAATATGAGCAAATAAAAAAAAACTACAAATTTAATTAATTACATTTTTAATTATATTTTAATAAATGGACCGGACCACTTGGACTAGTCCACCTCCCGGACCGGACAGCCTACTGCTGAACCGGACCAGGACCGGACCGCTTATGTGATGGACCGGACCACCAGGGGGAGGGCCGGTCCGGTCCGGTCCGGTCCGCACCCCTGAAGTCTACACTTCTCACACAGCGGTAACACACTGCGATCGTTCGGTATCTTCGGTTAAGCCGTAGGTTTTGTAAAAATTATTACCACTATCGGGCCGCCAGAGGGCAAAAAAGGAATCAGCCAAATGAGAGCCTTTCTTCGCAATTCGCACCAACTTCAAGTTTTAAACCGGCGAGACCTCGCTCTCATTGGTCGGATTTTTAGCCCCCTGCAAGACCTGGTGCTGGACCCCCCCCCCCCCCCCCCCGAGTAAAAAACTTGCATAACAAAGCAGCGGTTAAAACGAAGGAGATCTGGAACGGGTGTAGTGTTTATTATAAGTTGAGAAATATAAATGTGTATATATGTGTGTGTGTTTATGAGAGAGAGAGAGAGAGGGAGAGATTCAGTTATCAGAACGCATAGATAGGAAAACCAAAATATATGTGTAGCATGTGTGCAAGAATGTGTGTTACAGTTATGTTAGTTTTTGTTGATTGTGTCAAAGCAACTAACCTGTCGAGATCCTGTCTCTGGGTCCGGTTATCTACATACTATCTATTTATTGAAGATTAGATAACATCCCGGTTAGATAACACACATGGTGAACTCTTATTATAGTTCTAGACCGGGTAGGTGCATATTCAATAACTGATCGAAGGTCCCGGGGCCGGTATCCGCAACTCCGACGTGGGAGGGTTCATGAAAACCGAGCACCTCTCACAGGCTGTACACAGGCTTAGCGGTCTCTGAGGTGCTTGCTGCTAATGGTTAGCTGTGTCTGACAGAGCTTCACCAGTCTAAAATCCAGAAACAGTAATAGATCTTTACTGAGTTAAACTCCGTGAGGATAAGCCAGACAAACGACCAATAAATATGTGTTACCCAGGGCGGTCAGCCAATCGAATTTGTGTCTTTCTGGATCTAAATGTACCCTCAAGGGGCAAGGAATGAGGCGGTCTTCACAGCTTCGCTGCCAGTACCGGGAGCTAATTAGCATCTCTTGCTTTCTGCTGGCAGCCAGCCTCAATGCAGGCAGCCAAAGGGAACCGGCAGACAACAAACTTTGAGACTACAACGGTGACCGGTAATTTAACTGACGGTTCTTTTTTCATCCTCCGTACCGCTGTACTGATGCCGGAGCTCGCGTTGGTGCCTCATCAATTGCACTTGAAACACTTGGGCGGCTTTTGATCCAACTCCACCATCTTTGGATCGGGGGAAAATAAAATCGCGTAAATTGAAACTGGAATTCCTATTGAAATTACATAATTAATTGAATAAAACTTCTGAATCAAGTGATGTTTTAATGTTAATAAAAGCAACATACTTTGTCGAAAATCAATATCGATAAATTAAAGCCAGCTATCCACCTATCCACTTCCAACTTTTCTGGAGAATTATGTGATTTCTTGCTTTCTCTGTGTACATATCCATGTACTGTTAGTTATTCCTTTTTTTATAACACCGCTTAACAGATGTATGAGTAACAAGTAACCTTAGGCGGTTTGGTTGCATGTATACGGAAGTTGAATGGTTATTGGTTGCAGACGCCCATTGCAAAACTCTAGTATGTATTACTTGCCACCAGGTGAATGTGGTTTGGTAATTATGCTTCGCCCTCACATGTTATTAACACTTAGATAGAAACAAAACAAACAGCCTATATGTGGTAGGATCGGCATTTTTTGGTCTAATTTACAAAAGTATCCAGGGATTATATGTAGTTTATAGACGTCAGTTATAGGAACAGTCCCCTTTAAGGAAATCGAATAATTATCGTGAAACTAAATACGTGAAATCTAATACTTCGTCACTGAAAAACAATAACATTTTGCTGCCTGAATAGGATTCTTAGGGAAAAGAGTTAGTTTTATCTAAAAAAATGGCTTTTCATGGGTTCTATTTTTGAAATCCCATTCATCAACATGACACAATCGGTATAACATTTCCCTGATAACTGGAGAATCTATATCAGCAAATAAGCGACCCGAAAAGGCAGGTGACGTGTACTGTCACGTGACCGATGAAGTAAAGTGATCTATAATCCATTTCGTGATTACATACAGCAATAGCTTCATAGATTTCCTTGAAGCGTCCTAAATATAAAAGGTATGAAATTGTAAACCCAGTTTATATATATATATATATATATATATATATAGAGAGAGAGAGAGAGAGAGAGAGAGAGAGAGAGAGAGAAAGAGAGAGAAAAAAATTGTTTCCGTTCATTTAATCAGGAATATACAAAAGCTCTATAGCAGAAATATATACAGAAATATATACAGTATATCCATATAATCTTTTAAATTCTTATACCTTGCAAGTATGTGAAAAATATAAAATGTAATATCACAAGCAGTTCAAAAGCATTCGCGAATCTTGGATGATTGACTCGGATTTTTGTGACAAATATCCCTGCCAACTCCTAACGAGGTGGTCGTTTGAGCGGCAAGGTCCTATTACCGAGGTGGTCGTTTTATTGGGGGAGTCATCTTAGAGAGTGGCCATCTCGTCTGGTTTTATTTCAAAGATTAGGTCAAACGTGAAATAATTATATGGTTTAAAGCCTACAATATATATATATATATATATATATTTATATATATATATATATATATATATATATATATATATATATATATATATATGCAATCGAAGTTCTGCGATACTTTAATACCATTGGTCTGATTTATATCTTCTGAAGTAATCAGGAATGACATTGAATAAACCTTTTTTTTATTTATCTTAAAAAAGTTCTTGGATTTGTTTCCACTTTTGTTATTCTCTGCATACACATTTCAAACTTACGATTATGATTATAAAATTGTTTATTTCTTAGTTCTTTTGTTCTCCATATTGGTTTAATTTCAACCTTCCTTTTCGTTTACGTTTATGATCTGTGTTCAAAGTTTTAGCAAAGTGACCATAAACCTCATTAATTAACCTCGTTTTATTTCAAAACTTCCCTCGAAAAACGGATACGCATATAGGGGTTGATGAATTTATTTCTATATCTTCAATTTGGTAAAATGTTTCTGTGGGAAAAAAGTCTATTTAATATATTAAATATATGATTAATTCATACTTTTTCTTTGGTCTGTCATTTCCTTTTGCAAACAAATCTCCAACATGGCTTCCCGCAAAAGCTTAAATTTGGGAATAATATTATTCCTAGTTCTTAGATTTGCATCTGGTATTTATTTATGGCATGGACCTTATCCCCAAGATCGTACATAACAGGGCTGATTCCCCATTATCGCTCAGTTACGGTTTTCATTTTTTTTGGGGGGGGGGGGGGTTCCAATGACAGCTTTGCAATTGCATGCATCTAGTCCTTCCATTGAAAACTGGCGATGATGAAAAACAGGTAAACTCACTATGAGCTGTCCAATATCCAGGTAATCCACTGCAGTCCCAAGGTACTGACCTGAAATCAAAGACACGTTTATTATTGCTGTTATTAATACATTAGTGCTACATATACACATTTCCGCCATTTGAGCATCAATATCCAGAATTCAGCTCAGCAGCTTCATGCAATACAACTGGTCATCTAAATCGTGTGACCTGCATTTTAAGATATATGTATTACACGCTGTTTTGGGAATCAGCATAATTGTTCTGTACACAACAAACTAACAGAAAAACACAATATTTCACCAAGAACAATACTAGCCAGCAGGAATGAATCTTATTTACCATATGTATGTTCAGTTTTACATCTATATTGTAAATTTATATTATAGTTTCACGTAATATTCGGTTATTTGCAAACACAATCGCCGTAAAATGCATATTAAATGTACGGATTAATCAGCATTTCTTTTCTATAAAAAAGGGAAAACTGAAATGAAGCCAAAAGCAAAATAAGGTGCACACTTTATGAACAATAAAAGTAGTTTTGCAAATGTACAACCCAAAAACTATATTTCCAGAAGCAATACCATTTTTAACAGAGACAGCATTGCTTACTTCATTTCACACCATGTACACATAACGTCACCGTTATAGATGTAATGTTTTATTTACAACCCATTACATGCGTGTTATAGCATGATCGCATGTGGGCTGACTACAACCAAAACCAGTGTAACAAGAAAACCTATGGGACTCCCTAGAAGTGGTCCGATTTTACCGTTGGTCTTATTAGACACTTAATTTTCAAAATTTTAAATTAGACAATTAATATTCCATTGAATTTCATTATGATGAACGAGATTTTTTTTTTGGGTCTAAAATGTTTCAGAATCCGATCGTCTGGCCAAAGACATCTGGAAATCTAAACATAGCAGTTAAATTAATTAAGCTTGTGTCGCCACACTATCACTAATACTCGTATGAATTTCTAAAATACCTCAAATTTCCCACTTATTTATTGTTAATTACACCCAATATAAGCCGATTGGTTTCCTAAAATATGTCTTGACTACGCAGAATAACAAATTCAGAATATTTTGTGCCCCGTTCCTGTGTGTAATTAAGAAGGCTTAAACTGCATATGGTGCAGTTAACACATGATCAGACAAATAAGTCATTGGCTCTGGTTCTGGGATTTCAGCCACCATGTCCCTTGGACCAGACTGGTCTTGGTATGCCGTGTGCTTTATAAGATGGGCGGTCAATGATTTCCAATCTTTTTTTTTCCGGGCAGTAAGTTTTCCGAGGCGTAATAATTCAGACAGATTCAACTGTGGTCTGGCCTTAAACCGGGAACTGAATGTCAAAGTGGACGACCGGGTCTCGGGGGTCTCAGTCTAATTTATCTCCATCTAAATAGCTCTCCAGCCCGGTAACTGATGCGAATTGGAAAATAAGAGGATAACGCGAGCATACTATTTCCCCAATAGAAATTCATTATATAATATAAAATTCCTGAAAGTTTTCGTACTACTCAAATTTGTAACAATGTTTGTTTCATGGTGTTTATAGTAGTGAAACGTATTTTGATAGTATCACCTCTTGAAAATCAATGGAACTGCGAATGAAATATTAGAAAACAATTTGACAAGAAGATAAATGGTATATGACATCGTTCAAAATAAAAAGTCAAATATGTATATATACTTGAAGCAATGATGGAGCGTAGTAATATAATAGGGTACCGTATTTCTTCAAATATTTCGACCACTTCGGTAATTCGATTTTATCGTACATAAACTTCCTGAATTTGATCTTTGGAGGTTCTCGTTGATTCAGTTACATGAACATTTAATTCTTATATTTGATATAGGTAAATTCGTATGAAAGTAAAAAAGATAGTGTGGTTAAGACTTCATAACAACCCTCAAAGTCATAGGACGCAGCCTCAAGGTTCAGACACTAGAGTTTGAAACTGATGGCCACCGGTTTGAACCCGCAGACGCGAAATGGCAACTTTGAGATTATTATCTTAACGAAAGGGGATGAATGTGGATTGTTATTAGCAGTGTGCATAAAACACCCTGACATCCAGTAAGCTCAACAATAATATCTCGTATTTTTACCATTGCCCTCCCTCAAAAGACGTATACTCTTTAGAATTTAACAAATTTATCGACTTTGATCAATTATTCAAACACAGTATATATATTACTATAATGTATAATTTATATATATTTTATATATATTTATTTAAGTTTTTGCTGTATAAACATTCAAGCTGGGTAATTAAAGTACTATTCTCGGAGCATATTTAAATTTAAAATGTTTCCTGTAGCAGTGTCAAGTAACTTAACTGGGGTATATTTCGTGGGGATGGTGTACTTGACAACAATGTATCCGAGGTAATTAACCGTTGGGACATCTCGAGTTACGACCCCAAGTCAATTCACGTTCCAGCCTGTATTTGTTTAACCAGCGACAGAGAACGGTATACATACTGTATACGATTATCCCGAAATGTTACTGATGCCGTGCTAGAACCAAAACGAACTGTCATGATAACAAAATTGCTGTGTTTTCGTGGTAGTCAGCGGTTTCACTATAATGTATATGTAATGGGTCTTGTATGTGAACATTATTTTTGTTCAATATAAAAAGGACCAAAACATTGTGGAAAAGACAATATAAAGCAGAAATATTTTATACATCAAGGTCAAGGTTTCTTAAACAATGGTTTGCAATTGGTATAGGCAAAAGAACTTCTGAGAGACTACTCCAAGTTTTTGGTGTTTCAGCCGAAAATATTGCTGATTCTATCAGGGTGTTTAAGAAAGACAAACGAGTTGAATAACAAACTATATACGTGTCTAAATATCTTACCATCTGGTAGACGCATAAGAGAAGCAACATGTTTTACCAGTCGTAAAGTAATATATCTGGTCAATAATCAACACCTATTATTCATGAAATTTTCCTTTTTTTTTCAATTTGAAAGTCTTATTTTACTTCATAGTATTATCACATACCATTTTGTCAGTGTCATCTATTGTCACCTCACATATTGTCTTTCACCATGCATGCATCTGTATTATTTATTAAAATGAGCTGAATCGGGGACGCAGAGGAAGAAGAAGACGAAATGAGCTGAATGAATTATCACACGAAGTTCGTTCTTGTTAGAAAGTATAATCCTGTACAGAGTCCTGATCAGACTATCATTCCACACCAGACAGAACACATGCAATACAAGTGGCACGGTCACGACGAAGATGACTAATACAATGTGTCATAAACTTCAATTCATGTCGGCCCGTTCGCTTAAATAGCCAGGCTTTAAAAGATTAATGTTTGCCGAATGTCCACCTTATTTATTGCTTGCCGGAATCAAAGATTTCGGCAAGCATGTTGGTCAGTTGCGTATGTCTGTTTGTCTGTCCGTCTGTCCGTCTGTCTGTCTGTCTGTTTGTTGGTTTGTTTGTCTGCACTGTCCTGGCCACAATTTTGCCACAATCACCTTGAATCTTTCAGAGATGATGGAGAATTAAATTTCTAGGTGCCCTATTGTTTTTGGTTAAAATAGGTTAAAGGTCAAGGTCAAGGCCATCGAAAAACCTAGAAACCTTATTTTCCTCATAACTTGGTCAAAAATTGTCGTATCAACCTCAGTCTTACCCCATTTTGTTCGTCTTTCCATTGCCCATATCCTGGTATGATCAACCTTTGTTGGCCTTGTGTCACCTTGTCAGTATGTCTGTCTGTTTCAGGGTTGTTGTCAATTTTGTCAACGGCCTTGTTGTTCTTTCTGACATTTAGCACTCTCCTGGCCACAATTTTGCCACAATCACCTTGAAACTTTCAGATATGATGGGCAACCAAAATTCTAGGTGCCCTATTGTTTTTGGCCCAAATAGGTCAAAGGTCAAGGTCGAGGTCATCAAAAGTATACAAAACGGGTTTTTCTTCATATCTTTGTAACTGTTAGTCGTATCTACTTGAACTATAGCTCATTTTAATCGTCATCCAATGGCCTTTCTTCTGGTGGGTACTTGACTCAAATTTGCCGTTTCCATGGTAAAACATTCTCGGGGAAAAATTATCATATTTGAAAATTAATGGACTAATTTGTCAGTTTTAAAGCTAGAGAGGTCTAGTTTTTTCCATTAGGTTGCATTCGTTTAATACTACATGATTTTATTAAAAGTCTGGCAATATCTCATAAGATAGCTCATTAAACGAGATATTTCGAGATTTCATTCATCTTGCCCTGGAGGCCACAGTTTTGCAGGAATGTTTTTTAAACTGATATATTTCAAGTCTTACCCTAGTATCTCGAATTTGTTTTTTTTTCATTTTATTTTTTTGGATAGGGCCGCTAGGGGGCGCTGGATGCGAACCTCCCCAACATTTCATATTTTGGCCATATCTCCAAAATTATAAGCCTCAATTACATAAACTATAGCCTATTTTCTTCCTCTGAGTCTTCTCCATAACCTGGTGTAGTTATCTGGTCACAATTTTGTGTCACTTTGTCAGTGTGTCTGTCTGTTTGATCGTTGTCCTCAAATTCGCCTGCTTGCTCTTGCGTCTCACATATAGCATTCTACAGCCCCCAGTTTTGAAAGAATCCTTTTGAAACTATTACATCTTAAGTCTTACACTAATATCTCGAAACCAATTTTTCATTTTCCGGATATGGCCGCTAGAGGGCGCTGAACTCGAACCTCTCCCAACATATGCTTTGGCAATATCTCCAAAACTATAAACCTCAGTTACATAAACTGTAGCTTTTTTCTTCCTTTGAGTCTTCTCCATAACCTGGAGTAGTCATCTGGACTCAATCTTGAGTCACTTTGTCAGTGTGTCTATCTGTTTGTCAGTTGTCCTCAAATTCGCCTGCTTGCTGGTTCTTGCGTCTCACATATAGCATTCTATAGGCCACAGTTCTGACGGAGACCTTGCTTAGACGACCATATCTTGAAAATACGAATGCTTTATTGATGTAAGATGTGTTGTCATAATTTTCGATTATGACCAACCTCAAATGAAATAAAGAGTGCCATTAGTTTATCTCCAACGGTGGTTTGGGGGTAGGGGCAATTCGCAAGCATGAGGGTTTTATCAAAATTGGGAAAACTATTTTTATAATCACATATACAGTAACACCGTGGAATTACGACTAACAACGGGACCAAAATATAGTGGTCGTATTTTAGAGAAAGTCGCTTTAGTGAGGTTTGAATATTACGGGTGATGCAACACCTTGAAAAAACGGGACAAAAAAGTGGTCGTAATTGCTAAGGTGATTGCTCTACTTAAGTTGTCGATAGACGAGGTTTTGCTGTAAGGACGCGCGTGCGCGCACACACACACACACACATATATATAAAGTTGTCTGTTTAACACATTTCAAATATATTACAATTGAGTACAAGGTTTTATAAAACAAAGTATTATGTTTTCAGTATAAGTTAATTCTACATTAGTTATATAATACAAGATATAACTAGTTATATAATATAACAAATCAAACTAAGAAATGGAAATATATTCTATATTCTAACTGTTAATTTATTTCTAATTAAACTCAGAAATGGAACAAACGTCTACATTTCTAAATATTAATATATTTCACTTCAAATATATAATTACTAATCTCTGAATAGCAAGGGAGGTCATTAGATTGGCCATTAGTTGGGGGTGGATATATACCCATACCACGTTTTGACTGCCCTGCAGTTGAAACTCGTATATACTGTAATGTTGTGCGAAACTCATTTTATGAAGACATTATAAGTACAAACTTTGAATAGTCACAAAAAAATCTAGTCATTCTTTTTGCAAAGGAAATTCCATTTCAGTATATTCTAATTAACCTGAATTTCTCTTGTTTCCAAAATATCGTTCTTATTAAAAAAATGTTATTTTTACAGTGTAGTATTATGCATCCTAACGTATGCATGGCTTAAGTCCATAAAATCAATAAATTAAATTAATTATTTTTTTTAGTTTTTAATAAGAGCGCAAACTGTTTAATTATAACACTAATATCTATATATAAACGTTACATTTTACAAAAAAAAAGCAAAGTCTGGTGTTGTATTGAAAATCTGTGGTTAGACTGAAGAAAAATTGATTGAATGTCATGGTCATGTTATAACAACATAGGACAAGGCTGGCTCTGGATGATGAACTAATTATAATCAGAGAACCCGGTGCCCGCAGTGCAGGTCTCTCGACTTAACAATACCCAGCAACATTTGTAAGGGTTATGTCGGCATTGGCTTACTGAGAAGGAAACTTGCGACAAAGCGAAGGGCTCTCGGTTCACAAGTGAAGCCGCTATCGGCGATAGCATCCGGCAACGCTGAAGCCGTTACTCTGGTTTTTCGGGACCTTCTGGTTCCACAAGACGAAACCAGCAAGCATTACGTGCTCGTGGTAAAAAAAAAGCAACTTCCGGTGACGTCAGAAGTATCGTTCCCTTGAGACCAAAAATAGGAATAAATACATATAAGAAAAGCCTATAATAATAACAAAATCAATGTGTTAGTAATATAACAACAAACGGAAATAAAAGCGTATACTTCAAAGTGAAATGCATGTTTACTGAACTTTTTGTGCAGGACTGTGTTGCAAAGTTTTAAGCAGTTTTATTTACCTATTCATCCAACTATTTAAAAAGAAACTTGTCCAATTATGTTAAAATAATATAAGATGAAAACTTTTTTTCAATAAGAATAGGTCAACGACCTGTTGGTGGGACTGTCTATTGAATAAGAATGAAGGTATCCATATGATAAGAATGATATGTTTATTATTAAGCATTCTGGATTTCAGGTTTTATATACACGGGGTTAGAAATAATCCAGAAGTCATAACCTGTCGTTAAGTTATAAGAGCGAATCATTGATGTTTCAACATCATGCCATGGATGGAGATCGAACCAGGGACCTTCAGCTCCAAGTCCAACACCTTAACCACTAAGCTACGCCTTACGCCCTGAAAAGGTCTGAATTATTATCAAAATTCAGTCTTCTGTTCTTTATTTTCTTGAAGTTTTTGTTTTGTTTTGTTTCTGAAAATATAATGCATAAAAACCTGGCTTGAATCCTTAATTTTCAATTGATCATGTTCGTATAATAGTATTATTATATTTTAACATCATCATAATTATATCGAGCAGGCTGAAGAAGTCATCGTTTCTTCGAAGATTGGCTGAATGAAACGCTGATCTACGGCTTGTATGGAATTATTTAACACAATACTCCAAACAAAAATAAAAAATATAAACATTTCTGCTTAAAGTTATGTTATTATGCCTAAGAGACAGGGACATGAACAGTGGTCGATCCCTATGTAGCAATATGAGCAGGTAGCATTGACCCGTCCAGTGTTAACGGTGTGCTCTTTGTCCTCCGTTTTTTTTTCGGATTCCGTTTCGGTTCGGACTTAATTACAGGACGAAATCACATGATAACCCTGGTGTCAACCAGTATCTGTGTACTGCACCTTGGTGCTGGATGTGTTACAATGAGAATCCACCAAAGGCGCATTCGTTTCTGGGTGATACACGAGTTTTGTGTATAGTCTCATAATTAAGCTTGCCAAGCGGTCACCCTAAGTGGGGGCTGACCATAGATAATCTCAACGCCTCGGCTGACAATCGAACTCCCTTTTGAGCCCTCGTCTAGACCATGGACGTCGGCATTAATGTGAGAAAGGCTGGTATCCTGGTATATCGTTATATGGAGCAACACATTACGTCGAATTTTTGTTTTCATGTTCCAGAAGGAGCTATGGTTCTAAATAGAACCATCATGGAACCATCAAGAACCTATTTTAGATGTATGCCTGTGGACGCAATAACTACTTAAATTATAAATATTTTTTTTAATGTTGCGGTGTTACTTGGCTTTGTTAATATGCGACTCCAACATAATATTTTAAAACGCAAGGTATTTAAAGCTGGAGAATGTATGTTCGAAAAATCGATTTTCGGACAACCAATGTTCGGAAACTCGATTTTGAAATGAACAAGTAATATAATGATGGATGTTTTATAAATCTTTTCTTTCAGAAAATCAAGATATAGGTGAATTAGCAGTCATCTTCCATAATATATTACTCAAATCTCCATTCGTTTACTTAGTCTATGCTTCCAGCAGAAGTTTGGAGGACTTAAACATGTCAAACGTTGGTTAGATACGCCTTCCGTAGGTGGGGAGCGTCTTCCGTACTGATCTAGAACTGGCATCAACCTGATCCCAGATAATACCCCCTCAGTCTTGAAGCATTCTGTATGTCAGCGTAATAAAGACAGAAATGTGATTACAATTAGGCCCTGGCTAGATCCGTAGCCGTCGGGGGAGTGTTGGGGATACGGCTTCAGCGTTGTATATCATGCAGACAAGCCCGTTATTTCTAGCTAGGGTCGGATTGTGTGGATGATTTATTTGTATGCCAGGCATAAAACTGAAGATTTTATTGTGCCATCACTGGAGAGGAAACACGCCACTCCTGCCAGAAGCGTTGACAGGCTGAATTGAATGACTATAGCCACTCTCAGACGGTTAATTGACTATCCACCAACAAACGACAAAAGAAGAGAATAAGGACAGTGCATGTGACACGTTGTGGTTTGCTAATGAAACACGTGCACAAGAATAAATTCTAAATGGTCAAACTAGTTGACCAAATTAGGTCGTAAAAAAGATTAACAAAATGCCTATAATCGTTGCTGATACAGTACTAATGCAATCTGCATAAAATTTCAAATGATTTTACATTCATAAGGACCTTGTGAATGTTATTTTGTGGTATTTACACAATTAACTGGCATTGTAATTATAAAACCGTAAAGGACATAACTGATGCTAATGAAGTTTTATAGGAATACAGCCATGTCCATTCGTCACGTATAACGCTGGGACGCTATGGTAAACTAGCCAAAGATGAATGTTGTACCACACGGTGTCGTAGAATTAAATTGATAATGGTAATTAGTACTCCAGCTAGCAAGTAAGAAAGCACGATGAAGCTGCTGACAATTTTAATTCAAAACACTGGAGCAATGTGGGTTAACATTTCTCATTTTCGTACCAGAGTCGTCTCAGTAAGAGAGACAGGCAATATTAATTTTATTTGTCTTTAATGAATTTGTAACGTTTTACAATTTAACTAAAGCAGGACGAATGCGTTTGATAGTCTGTAAAGGGGTAGGGGAAACAATTGCGAGATCATAGGTTACAATATCTTTTATCTCTTCCATCTGATATCTGTCTTCGGCATAGTTTTCCAAAACTTGCCTTGACAAAAGTAATTATCACTAGAAACATAGTGGCACGTACCCTGTATTTATTTCGTACCTCAGCCCAAATTTTAAAGGTGCCCATTCAACTACCTTTTCAAAATGAATTTATGTGATTTCTGGCTTCCTTTGTGTATAATTTAATGATCTCAGGGTAAATCTGGTTATGAAGAGTTCTTATAAGGCCTCCATTAAAGATGTATGAACTTGTTTATAGACAACATTTTTGTAAGCACAACAATGTTCACAAACGGGAAAAACATGCACACTAAGGTGGTAGGTTGCATAAGTGCGGAGCTAGAAAGGTCACTTGTTGCCAAATACCATTTGTAAAGCTCTGCTTTATCTGACTTGCTCCCAGATGACCTTATTAATTTTCTAAGATTATTTTGGTGGGCCCATATTATAAAAAAAACCTCTTGTAAACACTTTGAAATAAACAAAACGGCAGCCTGTGTGCGATGATATCCACATTGTCTAGCCTATTTTTGTTAAAGCTCCAAGGGATTACCTTTAGTTTATAAAGTTTATATCAGACTGGTGAGTGCATGGGCCCCTTTAAGCCTCATAGCCCAGCAAGGCTATCTCTATCATTGCTCCCTTGAATGGATAGCAGTATGGGAAGTTGGGGGGGGGGGGGGTTACAAGTCGGATGGGGGCTTAGGGGGTCGAAAGGGCGGGAGGGGGGACTTCCCTCGCTTCAACTTTGGGATTGCAGACATCTAGTTATTCGCTGTACCTGTATCAGAGAATAAAATATAGAAAGCCAACAGTTTAAACTACTACCGCAACAGTGTACGTTAATAGCGCGTTTGAGATGATGGGACCTGGAATTATCCAGGTCATACAGTATTGAAAAAAAGAGTAAGTGAAGATATCTGTGAGAATCTCTCATGTTCATTCCAAATTTTACCACTCAACCGTAAGAGCTACAAGGAGGACCGACCCGACCCTCGCTCGACAAATCTATCACCTGCGTCATACCGCAAAACGTCAGGGTTTTAAAGGCACAAACAGCCAGTTCAGGCTCTCCTGTTTACGTCTGACAGACATATTTAACTTACTTCCCAGTTATAATGTTATGTTAGACGCTGAGAAGTCCTTAATCCTTAAATAAACAGAACAAGTATATGCCTAACACCAATACACATCCGGGTTTAAAGATATATATTTGTTTTTATGGATCAACTCTGGAAACCATGAAGCTTGGTATGTTATTGTTTATTCTTGTCAGATCGGCCCGCTTAATGAGATATGTATATGGGTAAAACAAGAGCAGTTAAGTGGGATATATGACAATAAGTGTTTATAAAGGATAACTACACATGATAACCAAATACAAAACGCTGTACGGAATGGCTTATCCTATATGCTGTAAGGATCAATACCTTAATCGGTAAATTATTGTTTATATTCGTTTAATGTTAGCTGCAGGTTTAGATTTCTTTCTGTCTTATATAACACCTTCCATACTTGTTGTACTGGTTAGCCTATTAGCACCAAAACAGTTTGCTGTAAACAACACCATTTATTTGCTATAAACTATGTCACACTAAACACTTAGGTATTTCAGTCACCCAGTTAAGACGTAGTGATGCCTGGAAAAGCGATTTCAGATTATCTCCTACCGCCTCTGGTGTTTTTTTTTCTTGTTTATTCACTTAAAGTATCTATAATTTCTTCTTCTGGATTTTTCAAATTAGGTAGAATCTTTGTATATCTTATGTTGGCATGTTTTAATGTCATTGGCTTTGGTGAAGTGTACGAGTCAACAGGATAATTAGTAACACATAATCAACATTTTGCGATAATTTCATTTTTCATTGATTTTTTAATTATGCTGCTAATTGAGATATAGTGAGTTTAACAACAGTTAATTTGATCCGCCACTGGAATATTCGGTTTCTCACTGGAGAAACTGGAATTATCGCACAGATGTGTATATGCGCGCCAATCAGAAACGAAATTTGTGCGTTTTCTACATTTTGGTATCACAAATAACCTTATAAAATATATGTGAAGTCTATAAATAAATCGATGGATTCGTAATACCTATTTTGCCCTTTTTTGTCTATGGTAATAAATATTCATAGGATCGCTTTAAAGTCTGGTGTTGCGCTGAGCTAGGTACAGGCATTTTCACAAAATAAAATAAAAGAAACACACACACAATCCAAAACATCAGTCCCGCTTTTTCTATAATGTTTGATATATTTTATAAAATGTTGCAACCTACGCCACTGCTTTACGTGCATGGGCGAGTCTTGTATTTCCGTAAAAACTAAGACATCTCATACATCGCCATCTGTGTACTCTTGGATTTTTGTGCCACAGTCTTCCCTTTGGTGTATAGTAAATACTACTATATGCTGCGTAATTCCTCATATACGAACACACTGTTGATGTCAATTCGTTTCAAAATCGATGTATCCAGTAATAAACTAAAGGGCTTGACAGGGCACTGAGATTTTTTCTTCCTGCATTTCGTTTTGCTAGATAGTACGTCAGTAAATACTGTGAAACACACAATAAAATCTTTGAAATCTATATAATTATCATTACCTGAACTGTCAAAGACGACCTAAATCACGTGAGATAACGGGTCGGTTGCCCTGTACGATGACCACAGTAGCTCTCTATACTTTGGACCCTGAGTTAACTGGGTTTTTTAGTTTAATGGGGTTTTTTTTAACAACTGAAATTTCAATTTTACTCATGAAATGAATGCATAGAAGATAAATACCAAGCAAATGGGATTTGTAAAGTGACATGTAGTTTATTATTATCCTGCTGAAGGTGACTTGTTTTTTTATACGAGGCTAATAATCTCAAACTTTTATAAAAAATATTATGCAGAATTCTTTTTCTTCGCATTTAAATGTATTGTTAAATGTACCCGATTTTCTAAAACATATTGGTATATTTAGAAAGTAGCGTCATTAGCGAATCCTAGCCCACAGTTTAGGGTCAAGTTCAGTAACATAAACATGTTGATTCAAATTAAACCTAGCTATCGGTTTGGCTGCTCGAAATCAATACGTAAAACAAAACCATCAACGCAATAAACTTTACGCATTGATGATATGTTTATATTTCCTTTGCGACACTTCCCTGGATAAAATACAGCGGATTAGGTGTTTAAGTTCAGTGTCAGCAAACAGTAATCAATACACTCTATATGTTTATTATAAAGCGATACCAAATTATTTTATTTAATAAGCCATTTCATGTTGTCACTGCCATATTATATGTCAATTTTGATACATTGTGCAGATGTTTGGACCTCTAAGTAACGGAACATACCATATGTTAACAAGCTCTCATTTCAGACAAAATATATGAAAGAAGTTATCAGGCAATTATTTGCAACATTTTTCTGTCTACGTTGATGAAAGAGAAGGTATAAAACACACAAGGAGAAGTTTCCATATTATAAGTTGTCTCATTTATCAAAACCACGGATATGTCGAAAGAAAACCGAGAAAACACTGTAGCACAATGTGTTTGGTCATGGAGATGACTTCATTTTTTTCTTATAGTAAATGTTGCAATGATTTATTTCTTATCAACAAATTCATTTTTATCATATTTTCTTCTTCTGCCTACAGAACTGATTGCGTCTGACATTTATATAGCGTTCGGGAAGCTTTGTCGATTAAGTATCGTTTTAAAGTGGTATATTAATGTTTTATTGTCGGCAGCAATTGAAACCCTCGTTCTTGTAAATACCAAGCGTCCCTTTCATCTAGTTGTGTAATATATAAGGGACCTTATCGAAAATTCACACTGGGGTTATAAAAAACCTTTAGATAGACGGTAACTCATATTTCTCACCGACCAAACTCTCTTTGATCGAGCCGTATGTTCATGGAACTGATTGTCGTACTTATCCTTTGGGACAACAGAGGGGCGGAATTTTGAGGTAACCAATGGGGTAATTAAATCTTTGTAAGGAAATCAATCCCGCTGCTGGGATGAAAAGATTTATCCGACAATCAATCTTTCTCTAAACTAACGCATCCCAAAGGGGTCTGAGAAAAACTCTTGAATCCCAATTTAATGGGAAGCGAAGGAGAGTTATAAACTCTCCTTTCATATTTTTTCCTATCTTACAGACTTATTGGTTATTAGGAATATAATCGGACGGAATTATCCCTACAGTCACGTGAGGTCATTGCAGCCAATGGAGATCTGATCCTAAGTGGCATTTTATGGATTCCGGAAGCCGCACGAAATTGTGGGTTTTCTTTTCAAAACTCCTCTCGGAAGAAAGCAAACCTTATTGAAAGAACATGCTCGTAATAGCAACTAAAATATTATCATACGAACCCTGGCTGATTGCTCCTTTCACATTCCACACTTAAGAGCATTTGAAAATGTCTTCTTATACATTATACTGTTCCACTAACATGTGTCCACCTGTTTTTTAAAGAGAATGTTCTTGAAATTTTATATTTTTTTCTCAATTATTTCACTGGGTCTGCATATGGGATGATATGACAATCGAAAATTTTAAAATTAATCGCCAGTTTATATTCCAAAGCTTTTTTAACTCTTTCCAATGACTATGACCGGATCAGTTCTTTCAGACTGCATGAGTAGCCATCTTTGTTTTAGCTTGTCATATTTTTAGAGTGTTTTCATGAGAAATCGAAATCATCCAATCAGAAGCTGTTATCTGAGGTTGTTTGTGCATGTGACCTTTGAACTTAACAGCAATAAGTGGGTCTGATATGCTGTAAAATGTAGACTGATTTCTTGTATTATGAATAATTCTGTTTCTTTAATAATTTGTAGGTAGTTGTTTATTTCCCGTGTACAGAGTTGGGCTGTTTAATCCTCTGCCCTGTATTACCAAGTTCAATTTTTACTAAAAATAAACGTTCATAGCAAAATAAAACAGTTGGAGACGAGGTGACGGAACGGACCATTACGTGCGTGGGAGATCACGTTACGTAGACTTTAGATATTAAAAGTAAACATGAAAGATTAAGAGACAACTCCTTTTTGCCCGTGCCGTTAGGAAAATATATTGGCTGTGCGTGATATAATTTTAACACAAGGCACAAAGAAATCCGCTACATATCATGTAAAGTCCACTTTCTTAGGATCTACTTCGGATCTTAAAATGCAAATTAGAAATGCTCCCAATGGACTTGTGGTGTTATGACATAAGCTTTCGTTAGACCTGAATTTAAAAAACTTTGGCTGCAAAAAAAAAAATTGATGTGGGAAGAAAACATATGTTGTGAGCGGGAAATTTATTTGTCTGTTTCTTTTTTCTTTACAGTCAAAACACAATACATGGAAATGTTTACGCTTGTCTGGATAAAAAAGTGTAATTCAAACTCTTGAATTGGCGTATATTTTCAACACTAAATTTAATCATTTCCTCCCACCTTTCAGAATTGTGTAGGAAATATTGCCATAGCACAAACAATGAACCTTAACAAGGACAAGTTCCTTATTGGCAAAAAACATACGAACTACAAACATTTACTACAAACATTAACAATAAAACACAGGAATAAACTTACAAGTGCGAAACATAACCTCACTAACGATGTTAGGAGTCAATTGAAATAATATTGATCTTAGTAAATGGTAATCTTTGTTACTTGTTTACGAAAGATATTTCTTGGTGTTGTGATTTTTCCTTTATTATCGCTCAGACGCTGCTAAAAAGGCAAAGGTCAATTTTAAATTAACACCAAATCTATTCCAAAAATCGATATGGACATGTGTTAACCAGAGCGCAAGTTATGCGTGGAGGTTACTTTTCACTAGGCTTTTAGGAGAGTCTATTAAATATAAGGGAATCACGAAATATACTTTCTACATAATGTTTTAACAAAAAAAAATACAAAGATATAAGATCGCGTTACATATTACTTGCTATGTTACGTCTGCATTTGATTCTGTCGGTTAAAAATATTTTAACCAACGTTTACAATTTTCTAGGAAAGATCCCGTGACACCTTTCTATATTTCCCCAGGGATCACATGACCGTCACCTTTTATTACATTTGTTTATTATTAAGAAGTTTAATGGCGAGAGAGCCAAGTCCTGTCTCCCTCAGACCTCACTGATACAAATAGTCATGCCAGACTAAGATACCCAGGAAAAATAATTATTCTGACCTTTATGACAATAAATGCTCCCTCGGTTTTAGGACAATGTCTTTCTTTGCTTGGTGAAAGGTCACTGGTAACAGATCATCCTCTGTTCGGGGTTATTTCCGCAAACCAGTATTCTCTGTGTGTATTAGCCTTTGATAAACCTTCTGTAAGTCATACAACCTGACATACCCTTGTCCGGACGCAAATGGTATTAAAGAACAGGTTACGACTTTTTCACTGGCGCATGCGCATTTTGAGACATTGCGATGCCTTAAAATGCAGCTATTCACGAACCCTTTCTATTGCATTTATAGAATGTATTGCTTCCTCTCTTTAAACATTTATGAACTCTAGTTGTTCCTCTTAGGAAAACGCTGTTTAAAAAAACGAATCGAGTAGGTAATGTGCAGTTAGGTTTTTTGCCTATATTATTAAAGTTTCATCTTTATATTAAAGACCTCATATATCGGAATAGACCACTTTAAAAAAGAACAATAACATTCATGCACGTTTTAGTTTAAAAAGGGAATAGAAAGATTCCAAAGTAATTACAGAAAGAGGATATGCTTATTAGTTTTAAAACTAAAATGTGGCCGTTAGTGGTCTGAAATCACAGTCAATGTCAGCCTCATCCACTGTGCTTTCCTGGTGTTTCGGGCGTGTTCATTCTTGTGTTTTTCTCGGCTCCGTGGGGAACATACAACCCAGGCAGCCTTATTAGGCGCTAGAAGGTTATTCGTCCTAAATTTGCCTGCCAACCGGTACCCAGTCACCCCTGGGTCGAGAGAGTGCACCCTTGTGGTAAAGAGTTTGGCAAGAACGGATGGCGGTCAGAAAAGGAAGCGAACCCATCCTGTGTTCAGAAGACCAGCGCCCTCACAATAACGTCACTAGCCTTAACATGAAATATCATTCTTAATATACGACTGTATTCATTCTTATTTATAGGACAGTTCCGCAATCAGCGCACCCCTTGGCGTTCTTTAGTCATTCGGGAAAAGGACATAAATGATCGAGTAGACGCTTCCAGACAGACGGTTGAGAAAACAGTCGATTGATTAATATAAAATAACCACAACGCAACAATAATATTTATCCTATATTATTGTCTTCTTCGTCGTAAATATTATGAAATAAATAAAACCTAGTTCCCGTAGTTCTACTATCACTTGACACTGGATGGATATCGGTTTAAGTTAAGAAAAACTCAAAATTCCAAATACTTTAATCGATATTGAATACTACTTTAATCGAAGTATGCGCATTTATGATAAATAATAAGAAAATTGAAACTTTAGTGTCGGTTTATATTAAAAAAATGCTTTAATTCGTTATGTTTTGGAGGTATACATGAAAAGGAAGGTGCACGTTACTCTATCATATATATATATATATATATATATATATATATATATATATATATACATGTACACTTTGAATTAATGCAATCGTCGCAGAATAACCCATGCTGATTATCAATATTTATAAATCGACTTTTCGGTTGGGCAAATAAGTCAGAAAATAGTCAAACATTTGATACCTAATTCAATGCTGATAATTATGACTGGCCCCTTAAATGTTAATTTAATTCACTGTTTATTAAATTATTTGTTATATCAGTTATGAACAGTTAATGCAGGATCTAGTCGAGGAGACGAATGATAAAGCTGACTTCGTCAAAAAGACACTTATCTGAACTCCACATTATTGTTCAAGCGGTTGGTTATTTATCACAACCTGTCTCCTTTTTTACCTGGTCGGTTCTATTAATAATTGAACATATCCTGGTCGACATCCGGCCCTGACTGCTCCCTGTTAAAACGTGCGTCGTCCTGTCACTTTTATAAATGTCGCAAACATGCACGGCTGGTTTGTAATTAATGACCGCCCAGGTGCCGAGGTCCACGGCGGTGGAAGGAATGTTATTGCTGAAAAGCCAGGCTTAACGTGTTTTATTAGTACCTGAAGTCTCTAAACGACAGAAGAAATGTTACAATTGTTACTTCAAAATAATAAGCTGAACCAAACAGCAGAGGCGGGAACTTTTCATAAAGGGGGGGGGGGGGGGGTATGGAGTGGTAGAGTATTCAAAGTGAGGACAACTTTTTTTATAAACACGCACACACACACATATATATATATATATATATATATATATATATATATTTGTCTGTGTGACAAATTTCAAATTAATTACAAAGAAGTATGAGATTTTAAAAAATAAGGTTTGTTTCCAGTATAGGTTAATTCCAAATATTGGTTAAGATATATAATATCTCATAGTAAACTCAGAAATTGGACCAAAGTATGTAATTCTCATTATAAGTATACCAGAATTTCATTCCCAATATATAAATATAATTCTTTGAAAAGCAGGGGGGATGATTACATTGACCATCCCCCCCCCCCTTTGCTAAAAAGTGTGTTTGTGTGTGGGGGGGGGTATATATATACCCCTTAATCTCCCCTTTAATTACACCCTGCCAAACAGGGATTAGGGACAGGTTTTGTCTTGTCATACTCTTCATAAGAGCGCACGTTTATCATGTACTTCGATCAACAAAGGCCGGGTGTCCATCGCGATTATGTTAAAAATATAATTATATTTCGTTTTTAAAGAATATTTTGTTAATTTAATCTCCTTTTTAATTGCTGATTCCAGACCTAGGAATCTACATCGTTAGAGTCACCTTTTTATTATTGGACCTCGTGACAGGGTGGTAGCACTCGCTTCCTGTCGTTTCCTGGTTTCTACCTCATCTGCGGGTCCTGGTCGGGTCATGACATCGAGGAACCCCAAAAAGACGCACTCGTTGGTGAGTGATACACGGCTGTGGGCCACAGTCTTCCCACGTCCTCCCGGCTTTGAGTCCTACGCCTTACTCAAAGATGACAGAAGTCGCTAATTAACATTTGTTTACATTGAATCTCCCGACTAAAGAAATCTTTGATTTTTCTGTTGTATATTTATATCACAAACAACGGAAATTAATTAACAGTTAATTCGGACCCCTTGCAAAATCAAACAAACGTGTTCATTTCTATTGAAACTTTAACTCATCCATATATTCCTCAAAAGCATTGGTATACGTTTTTAAGTTTCTGAGATGCTTGTACAATGACAGACAGACAAACAGACCGGATAACATGAACTAGCATGTGTTATATAGAACAGCAATGAACAGAGAAATACAAAACCATAATATTTCTGAGAACTAATACTTATTTTTCACATGGCGCCGTTCGGTATGACATGGGAGATAAAAACTTTTCCTATACCTCCCGGTGTCATATATCTTCTTATCCTCCTGCTGAGGAAAGATTCCATTTATTTTTTTATGAAGCTGTACAACCAAGCCTGCCGTCATTAGACATTTGTCCATAAGAATGTCTGGACACCCTCTGTCACTTGTTTCCTGATCTATATCTTGTAAATGGCTCCCAGAGTTAAGCCAGAGGTACGTTAAAGTGGGCTCCGACCAGACTTGATGCAGACAGTCTGTGGAAGACGCTCGGCTGACATACCATCAGTAAACTTGCAGAACAGTGTTGCCGGGCCGCCCGCGTGGATTTTTCCATTTGGTAGCGGTATCGCTGCGCATGAGGTTATCAATTATAAGATTTAACATGTCCCGGCTCGGTTTCTCCAACTAACACAAGATGCACCGCAGCTGACCCACAGCAATACCATACTGTCTGATCGTATTTGATGAGCGGCCACATATTTCCTCTCCCCCGAGCACCCGATGATCAACATACCCCATCGGTTAAATGGCTCTCAGCATAAAAACTTCACTTTAGGGCAATGTAATGAAGTACCTGTTTGTAGAATATGATAAAGATGAAAATTTATCTTCCCTGCCTTAACGGTCCTGATATATATATATTTATATATATATATATATATATATATATATATATATATATATATATATATATATTAACCCGCCTCGGTTTAGCGTCCACCTCATAACGGCCACCTCATAATGACCACTAGTTCACGGTCCCGATTCTTTTTTGTTTGCACTTTATACAACTGAGACAACCACCTTGAAAATGTAACCACTTTATCGAGGTACCATAGGTGGTTGTAATTTAGGAACATATGGTAGGAAAACACGCTGCGTGTCATATATAAATATATATATATATATATATATATATATATATATATATATATATATATATATATAAGGTAGTGTTACCCTCCGATGTAAAGTGCTTTATGGCCTACAGACTAGGCCAGAGCGGTATAACTCTGAAGAAAAACAATACTATAAATTCACAACAGTCTGTTTCACGGGATGCGATCCGATCATCCAATATATATATATTGTTACGGGGTGCACATAAAAGCGGACTAACAAAATGGGGGCCCGTCCAAGGTGACGGTTAACTTTGAGATTGGAACGCCGGACTTGTGCGCCACCGAAATGGGTTCGATTCCGGGATTGCCTGAGCAAAATCTTTGTAACAATATATATATATATATATATATATATATATATATATATATATATACATATATATATATATATATATATATATATATATAAATATGGTTATACAATTAAGGGAAACTTGTTTACAGTATTGCATCAATTTGTTTCCAGGTTTTTTTATGCCTGGACATTCCAGTCCTATATAATTATTTTAATCAGTAATAAAATATGACATATATGCACGCGCTTGATACCCATACAAAGGTGTTTAAACCATGTGTATCAGTCTAAAAACGTTTAAAAGAAAAGGTTTTGGTGCAGGCTTTAAAAAACACCTGTACTTTGGATTAGATTTATACAGTCTCATTAATAACGTACAACAGACTATACGGAATTAATGCTGCGGGTAGGCCAAAAGGTTCACCCATTTAAAAAATGAAAGACCACTTACGTACAGGGCATAACGTTTAAATAAACACGTTGACTTTTTCGCGGGATTGCGATAAAAGCATGAAACTAAACGGCGCAGGGACTTCCCATTGTAAAACAGCAGCGTGAATTTTATAATGGCACAAACCAAAGGTCACAAGCTTTCGATAAAGATGAAATAACACCTTTAGTAGCTCTACATATAGTTCCATTATTTCGACATTGATTTTCTAGGAATTTTCTGTGATGCGACTATTGCCGTATAAATAATCTACAAATGGATCACGGGTTGCTTTTGTACATGGATTACGTGACAGTAGACGTGACCCGTCTGACCCCCTCACTAACCACTTACGCCCACATGACGAGAACAAATTTAACGTACACAATTTCTAATTTGTTTTGCAGCAGCATCTCACATTATAACCTTGGCTCCTGTATCAAATGGAAAAGTATTCCTTTCTCTAAGATGGTAAAGGCATTCATGGTTTTGTGTGACTCAGGGGACAAAGCCGCTCCCGATAGGTGTCTTATTGATCTCTTGGGTAATCTGGTTTTCAGTGAAACCGTCACCATATAAGGACTAGCTTTGCAAGTTTATTTCACTTACAGAAGATTCTCCCGTTACCCCTACGCGCGGAACCCATGACGCGTGTTACCTATGACGCGCGTAACCCATGACGCGTAACTCATGAAACGCGTAACCCATGACGCACGTAACCAATGACGCGTAGCCAATGACGCGCGTAACCCATGGCGCGTGTAACCTATGCCGCGTAACCCATGACGCGAAACAAATCAAATTTCCTAAAATATCACATGCATGAACCATCACATGTATAATGCATCAGGCGCGTCACCCTTCAACCATCAGGTGACTAAATTATCAAGAGAGAATTCGCGATACGTGCGTATCCCATTTCGTGCGTAACCCATCCAATCCGTAGGCTAACACGTGCTTTAATAATTAGATTCTTGAATCTTAACGTGCGTTACCCTTCGCATGCGTAAACTACATTGCTTGTGTACTATTTTTGTTGGAGGTAACAGCCTCCATTTTTTAAAGCTAGCTAACTAAGTATATATTCCTCTGCAGGATTCCATTCCATTTTCGGGGATCTTGATAGGGCAGCGTCACGCGCTTCCTCTCATTTTATATTCTGGCGTTAACCAGAACCAGTGACTACTGCACCTGCGGGCCGTGGTTGTGTAATCGCCCCCATTGCTGGGTCATACCACCGGGGAACCGCGAAAGGCGCACTCTTCTGCGAGTGAAGCACGGCCTTGGTAATTAAATTATCAATCAAATTATTAATTAACATTGAGAGCATCATCGTAATAATTCAGTTCGTGGATCAATCAACCTTGTATAGAAGCCTGATCTCTATATCACTGACCCTTGTTTGCCCGGAATTCATTGCAATGATTAGGTTAAGATGTCAACATGGCATAAAATAGTGATTATGAAAAGAAAATGTTTACACATGATCTCTTATTTTACTTTTTCCAGTAGATTGGTAAACAAAGTAAAGCACTTTATTTTAGCTGTTCTTGTGGTTTTTCTTTTAGCTTGTTTTGAGTTTTTGCATAACATTGCATATCTTGCAATACAGTATTCGTGACATGTGACATTGGCTGTCATTTCTGAGGTCAAATGCGGTAGAGGATAATAAACTTTCAGTAATATTGGTACATCTATATATGTTAATATAAATAGTAATATATATATATATATATATATATACATATAGTTATGTATATATATTTATAAATTTCAATATTCAAGAAGTATAAAATGATTTTTAATTTAATATATCTGTTTACAATAAGCTTCTTAATTAGATAAAAAAACAAGTACAGAAGTATAAAAAAAGTAAAGGTGAAAAAAGGTGAAAAAGTGTATGGCTGTTCAGGGATATTTACAGAGAATTGATTAATTCTTACACTAAAGACCTAGAACTGGATCCCATTATCATGGTTACATCACGAACTGCAATCAATACAATTTATTCAAACAGCTGTGACTTGAGACTTTAATATGTTACTTAAATCATATTGTCTTCCTGTGTAGGTTTTATGCAAAAAAGGTAAATCCTTTGGATGAGGATGTGACGTCATAAAAATAGTTTTAATCTCAATTGTGACAAAAAAAAACCAAGCGGATTAATATAAGGTCATGCGAATGTCTTCTTGAAACATTTCATAAACAAACATAAAATAGTGTAAAATGAAACAGGGCCTCCTGTATACATTATGTATAGTAAGCATAAAAGCAAACGTTGTAACACACGCCGGTCAAAGAAAAAAAATTAGCCCGCCCCGCCCCGCAGTTACTATGATTCTTTCAGCCCGCACCCGCCCCGCAAAATTTTCTTTCAGCCCGCACCCGCCCCGCCCCGCATTTTTCAAGTTTCCGGCCCGCAGTCCAGCCCGCAAAATAATTTTTTTAAAAGTTTTCAAATCCAAAGGTTTACATATCAAGAATATTTTATAGCACATATATAAGCCACGCTTCTGATTAATATATATGAAATGTTTGATGATTGGAATGAAAAATTAATTTTAATACGTTTTTGCAATCATCCAAACCATAATTCATGAAATATTTTAAAAGACATATTTGATTTGTTAAATGGATTTAATATATACATAATAATTTAACACACGTAAAATATGTTTTCATATTTTACAGGGGAAATAAACAAACCTTTGGTTTATTGTGTCTGTTTCTACTTAAATTTATTAAAAAAAAAAGTAAAGAAAAAAATTAGATTTCTTCAAAGTATATGTACCCAAAGTTACCCTTTGGAATAGTATTGGCTAATCACAAGCCATCAAACTACTGAGACGTGTTGCTAGTTAAAATCTTTTCAGTCATAATCTGCTAATTAGCTGAAACTGAGACTAATCAGGTCAAGGGAGTAAAGGGGTAATCTGACCGATGTGGCTTTAGGTTCAGGATGTTCATTGAGATAGACATGACCTGAGTGGTGTTTCTTATAGCAGTCATCACCACATTATGCAGTGCCCAAACAGGGAGTTGACCAGCCAGTGGTCAATGTAAGTTACAATTAGACAGCACATGGAGTTACAATTAGATAAGGTGTCCACCTTAGGCTTTGTGGAGTTCTAGGTCAATTGAGTCACCTACAGAGCCAGCTGTAGCCACACACTGTCTATTACAAGATCAAAGGTAATCAAGCCCTTGCTTCACGCCCAGCCATATTATGTAATATATGAGACCTGACACAAGTACAGGGTTATAGTCCTTATACAACATCAGGCCAGGTAACTTAATACAAAGTTATGACCAGCTTCCATTGCAAGGAAAATTGTTTAAAATCTAGATTTCAGATTTATTATGCATCATCTATTTTGTATAACAAATTGACGTTATACCTAGAAAAGGCACATTTGCAGTGTCAGTGTGTTGTTACAACTGTCAGTCATTGTCATATCACAGTCATTATCTTTTCATATTACTATTTTTTCAACACATGAAAACATTTTATACAAAAATATCAATGTCTTCAAATGATAGTTTTTTTAAGTATAATTTTATATTCATGTTCTACTGAACTGCCTAGAATCCTATATGCGGGGGACCGCGGGGGCCCGCGGGCTGCGGGTCAAAACCCGCTCCGCGCAGGGCCCTAATATCTATCGGCAGCATTCAGCCAGCGACTCGCCTTATACAGTCATTTTAGTTCATGAATGTCTCTTTATCACATTTATTCAATTTATCGTTTTTGCGACTCCATTACAAATCCCGGATATCTTTTGGGTGCTAAGCATGTTATATCCCAATTAAATGAATATCATATGAGCTAATTAGGTAGACGGAATTCCCGAGGCTCGACAAATCACCAATTTTCAAATAATTTATATTTTGCAATGCCATTAAACATGAAACATTTCCTCTTGGGGTTGATTTGGACATAAATCACAATTTCTGTGATTGTTTTTTTTTTTTTTGCTGTATCTTTTAAGCTTCGATGCCGGCGTGAATTCCGCAGCCAAGCTTTTAACAGGAATTAGCATTCCATCAAACCGGACAAAACATAACTGTTGATTTGATGATGTTCAAATCTGTAATTACGAGCTGCTCTTACTGTCGGCCATTTAAATAATGAAAACGACCCGAATCATCGGCATTAAAATGTTACATTCATATTGGTGAAAATTTGAAAGCCGTCAGCCTATAATTAATCTAGGTATGGATTTCGAGAATTCATATAATTTTCGCTAAAGGCTTTGAAGAAAAGTTAATTACATCGTCCCATAAGTTAATTAATATTCTGTTTTAATGAATGAAAGGTAAAACTAGAGGTCATTTTAGTAGTATCACTTTTTAACAAGGCTGTCCGTAACATATCTATCATAAAAATATAACCGAGTGTAAATTTATAATATTCGCTTTCATGTCACATTGCGAATTTTGCTTGATATTCAATATATGAACATTGTATAGAACATATTAATGTAATGTAATAAAATTAAATAATTAAGTACTCATGTTACTTTTCACTAGTGATAATAAATATTTCTTTTTAATTGTTTTCTTTCATAAGGTAAATATTTTATTCAAGTTTTAACAAAACAAAGCCCGTAAAACTGCGAGGTTTGTGAAACTTTTATGCTCGCGAAATGTCCGATCGTCTAGTTTGGGAAACATGGTTGCTCGACGATAAAAGGAACTACTACTTTTAGGAAAAAGAGATGCCGAGAAAATGTCATACATGTAATACAATATGTTAATACATTAGCTTAGTATAGGATTGCATTATGCAATGTATTAAATAAATAATTTTTAATATATATATATATTAAAACTTATTACATATATATTAAAACTTATTATATATATATACAGTAAGGCGCCGTATTTCCGAATGCCGGATTTTGCGAAAATTCGTTTTTCCGAAAATCAAAATTGAGTACAGAAAATATATTCGTATTTCCGAAATATATTTCAAGTATGTAAAAACCTAAAATGAGTATTGTAAGTACGAGTCACAAGGCCTGCAGTCATGTGTTAAACCAAGTGGTGACCCTAATTAATTAGTTCTGGGTCGATGTTCTCGCCTGGGCAAAGGTGTGAACACTACAGCTAGCCCCGCAACGCTCGGCCGCCTGTACCCCTAGCGAGCGACTGAGCAGTTTATCCGAGAGCACTTCTGTGTTATCAACCACATCTCGTTTGTACTCAAGCAAGCATGGTTCATCGGTTGGGACAGAATGCCCAAATAACTTAGCAGTTTACTCGCATCAGCATTGGTGAGGTATAATTCATTAAACGCTTGTGCTCGAGCAGCTTTTAAATGTCCCGGTTTTCAATTACGTAGATCGATAAGAAACACCGTGTTCCTTGGTGATGTCATTTGACTGTTCCCTCCATTGAATTTGATGAAAAAAGCACGCAAGTATCCTTACAGCAGGTTCGACTGATCTTTGCCAAATATGCTTAGCAATAATCCAATATTTTTTTTTACCTCCAGGTCGTCAAATACGAATATCGAAAAGAAACACCGTGTTCCTCTGTAAAGATGGCATTAAGGTAATCATTAAATGTCGTACTACCTTGCCGCTGGACCTTTGTCTGCATTTCCGAATGTTCCTTTTTACGAACAAAAAGCTTGTCCCCCAACACTTTCGGAAAAACGGCGCTCTACTGTATATATATATATATATATATATATATATATATATATATATATATATACTATATATATGAGCTTCATTCTAACCACATTCACCTGATGATCGGGTCGCACCCCGTGAAACAGACTGTTGTGAATTAACAGATATATATAAGACATCACTATGAGGATGAAATCACATGTATGCAGGACGTAGCGCACACGCCGTCCAACAGATCTACACGTAGACGCGTCGCTAGAGCGCACGTGTCACGCACCTGTTGCCATGACGTTAACCATTAACGTCATAAACAGACATTAATATCCTGGAACAAATTCCCAACATCCACCGTTATGACCTACATAATGTCTGGACTGGTTTATCAGTGCTTCAGGTCCACATTACCGGCGCGCTTTCTGGTAGGATAATCGCTCATTTAGCAAGTCAATATTGCATACATATACTGTATACGTCTATCGGGTACAAGGAATGTCACGGCAAGTTTAGCTCAGCTGTAGTATACTTGCGGGTTTGTTGATTGTTATGCAAAGGTAGTCTTTATTATTCTCTACTTATACCATATATATATATATATATATATATATATATATATATATTAGTTGGAAATGCATTTGAAATTTACTTATCAATAGCAGTAGATACAATAGTACTGATTGCAGGTAAATGTAATACGTGGTTAACACTGAAAAGAACTGTTTATGGATATTTGTCTTTGCATTATTATGATACTATTCGCATGAATTTGTAATTTGATATCATGACTGATAGTATTCCAGGAGGCGTTAGTATTTGCACGTGCTTTAATACATTTTACTCGATGCACCCTATATATTTATCATTGAAAAAATAGATAATTTTGTTAAAATCACTATGTTTGTTTCAATGTGAAGAGTTGCTCATGGGATACTAGTAGTTGTGGTTCAGTAACTGGGATATTATTCAAAGTAATAGTACTAGTACCATTAGTACCTGTTATTGTATAGTACTGCTAAAAGTAGTAGTATTCTAGTAATAGTAAATTCAATGGTGATTGTTGTTGTAGCAGTAGTTGTAATAACAGCAGCAATGGGATTTGCAGTTGTAGAAATTGGCTTAGTAGAAGTGGTTGTAGTAGTAGTAGTAGTGGTCGTAGTAGTACTAGTAGTGGCAGCAGTAATAGTAGTAGAGTCAGTGGCAGAAGAAGTAATGGTAGTAATAGTGATAATTATAATATGAAGTAGGTGTTAGCAATTAGTAGTAGTAGTAATATTAATAAGGATGGCACTAGAAATAACATTCAGCTTTGTATAAGTAGTAGTCGTAGTATAAGTTTTTTAGTAGTAATTATATGAGTAGTTGTAGTACTTATAAAGGAGGTAGTTGCAGTAGTAGCAGGGTAGTACTAATAGTAGTAGTTGTAATGATATATTGGCTGCAATTCTGCAGTGAGTGGTAGTAGTTATATAAGTGCTAGTACTAATGTTCGGAAAATGTATGGCTATACCAGCAATGCTTAATAGTAAGGCTGACACCTTAAAAAGACCAGATGAGACATATACGGTGTATGTAGCCTCCTGCCGGTCCAGCCTTACGCATGTTTGTTTACAGACCCCGCCTCTTCGGGTTCTATAAACAATCCTGGTTTATACAGTAACAACGAGTAAGTAGCCAGGTTTATATGGTAACGGCGAGTGACTGTGGAGGATTGTGTAGTAGCGGCGAGTAAAGTGTGGTCCGTTAAGCTACACTTAAACAAAAGGGATCTGGGTCTCGTTTTCGTTTACGTTGCCAATTTAAACATTTTCTTGGCAGGTATGGGGCTTGGTAAGACTTAAACCCATACAGCGAGGAGAGTTTGTAAAGTAATCATTAACAAACCACGAGCTGTTAATATCATTTACTCCCTCTTTAAGATAGGGCATTAATTTTCCACTACCTTTCACAACAATGAATAAAATAACGTTATTATACGAAAGGGTACTTACCTCATAAATGGATACTATTCCACTTATTAACAGTTTGAGCTGAGATTAGTGAGTATTTCTGCGGCTTGCTTTGACCGCCAGACCACAGCCGGTGACGGCAAACTGCTATTTACCAATGAGTCCCAGCACACGGTCTGCTCCCGCCTAGTTCCCGCGAACGCATATATTCTATTGATTACGGGCCGAAATAACGGCAGATTCAGACTTGCCTCTCTGCTGCATCTCGCCCAGTCAGCTGCCGCACCAGCAAGAGAGGTTCCAGCATTGCCAGACCTGCTGCCAGAGACCATCGCTTAATGATAGCAGTAACTAAGGCAGTTTATGAAAGTATTTGAAAGGGACTGGCTGCATGGCTGACACTAAGACTGAAGGGCCGAAATTGTACAATCCTAAAATGAGCAGGTTCCACACCAAGGCTATATTTCTGCTCGTTATAAATATACCCTGTTTCTTTATTTTTATTACAAATACTAATTTTTTTCATGTACGTTTTGAGCATATGTCGTTATATTTTTTTTAAAACAAAATTAAAATTTGGGAAAAATAATATTCATCCAGACATGTTTTTTACAGCTATATAAAACTGTTAGATCACTAATCCATGACACAGAGTTTATTATCTCTCTCTCTCTCTCTCTCTCTCTCTCTCTCTCTGCTTAGGTGCATACATTTGGTATCTTTACGGTGCTTATATAAACATTGTAAATTTACCTATGTTTCTTTATTTTATAACGAATATTGTAGTGTAATCAGAAAAAGTTTTTTTATGAAAATAATTCAATTACATTTACGGTATCGTAAATTTGCGCTTATGAAATTTATTGTAAAAAAAGAGTAAATATATACGTTTCCTTCCAAGCTTGGGACTAACTAAAAGTCTTGCCTCTACTAATCTATGGATACAGTTGTTCGTGTAATGTTCGCATGGGTTTCAAGGTCGCGATATTCGTGAGAGGAAATTCGCCAAAATAAAACATTCTTGAACAAGATGTACATCTGAACAGTAATTTATTCTATAGCTTCAATGGCAAATCATGTTTACTGTGCAGGAAGCGTCAGTATTAGCATACATTTTCTGTTACCTCTTATTCAACGACTGATAATTTAAATAATATCAATCCTTTAAAAATATACATCTATCGCATGAAGAATTCCATCTTTTTTATGTTTCTCTGAGCAGAGCTCCTAGTGCATTTGTTAAGATATTATGTGCATATTAGATAATTGATAAATTGACGGTTATGTACATTGTATAAGTAACTGTATGGTAAACTGCGAAAAGGAAACCCCTGCGATACACTGAAGAAGTAAAAATCACAAATATTTAAAGGTGCCCATTCGCCTACCTTTTGAAAAAGAATTCCTGGCTTCCTCTCTATATATATTAATGATCTAAGGGTAGTTATAGTTATAAAAAGTTTTTATTATGCCTCCGTGAATAAAGTATTTACTTGTTTATTAACAACGTGTTTGTAAACACAGCTTTGTTGACAAACGGGAAAAAACATGTAACCCAAGGTGGTACGGTGCATATACGTGGAGGTAGAGAGGTCACTTGTTACAAAACGCCTCTTGCAAAACTCTAGTCTACTGAATTGCCACCAGACGCCCTTGTTGAATTTGTTTTGATTATTTTGGCGAGCCTCTACATATTATAAACTCGTTGATATAAACAAAACTGATAGCCTGCGTTTGGTGATATCAACATTTTCTGGCCTATGTTTTATAAAATCTCCAAGGGATTACCTTTAGTTTATAAAGGTCAGATAGGTGATTTGGATTCTTTAACCACGCGAATATGAAGCTAACCACGGTTATTCTTCTTTAGTAATCATGAAGCTAACCACGGTTATTCTTCTTTAGTAATCCCTAAATTTTGCAAAATGCTATCAAGTAATCAGGTGATTTTATAATCCTTTTTTTTTGGGGGGGGGACGCAGGGGGCCGCTGCTTCTCACGTAGTTAGGAATGGATCAAAAGGTACTTTTAGCCCCCCTCCCCCTTTACTTGTAAGAGAAAAACTATTTTTTTATACTTCGAGATAATTCATCTGTCAATTGTCTCATTGAATTGTCACAAATGTTAGCCTTTTTTGCTGAATGTTTAAATCTAATGTAAATAATCAATAATTTAGCGTTGCATGACCATTGGGCAAAAGTTATTGTTGTATCATGAAAATAAATAGTTCATAATATGTGTTGGGCGTGAAGAAAATCATGATATATCACATAATAATATACACTACAAACAATCAGCAATAGAGCAAAGATACGTGACTTTTCCTGTATAATATATACTCTTTTAGTTCCAAAACAACCGTAGTGGTAACCTATTTTTTTTTTTTTATTTAGCTTTACTAAATACCTTCAGGCGAATGACCTCGGATAAGTAACATATCAACTCCCACTGGGAAAAAAAGTAGTACGACAATTTACGGTACTGACAGTTCTAATAGTACCGGTCCGTGATCAGTCCTAAGAATATATAAAACCAGACTGACAACGTGTCGCAGTGGGAGACTACCCATGCAGCTAGAATACCACAGAATGAAGGCAGAAAAACCTTGGAAGGTAATTGATCGGAAGAATAGAAAACACTGTGTTTGATTTACCTAAGATGTACTCTTGAAGAGTAAATGTACCGGGACGTTTTGATCGGTGTATCCTCAAACGACAGCATAAAAAGTCTGCCACTGCATCGTATTATTGTCGCCGCTTGACAAATAGATGTCAGCTGGGTAGTGAGAGCGCACTGGGGCTGTTATCATCAATATGTCAATCCAGATATGTGACCTTAGCAGTTTTATTTTTATTATATGATTAGTCATGTTAGTTTCTACGTCATTTCTAGTCTGAAATAAACAAAGCAGCATATTATCTTGTAAAAAATGTTCCAAATTTATCGTTTTCCCTACCATATATACTACTTGATTTGTAATGTTAAGATTTAACTAAGAATTAACGCAAAATAATACGTCTTACCAGCTTCTGTGGCACAGGGGAAGAGCGCAGGACTCGCAGGGAGATCGTGGGTTCAAATCTCAGCCGAGGCGGTGAGATTTTCCCGGTCGGTCCACACCCAGGGTGAGTGCTCTGCAAGTTTAATGGGAAGGCTGTGCCCCACAGCCATGTATCACCCACATACGAGTGCGTCTTTGGGGGAGGTCCTCGGTTTTATGACCCAGCAATGGGATTGATTAACCTCCCGGTTCTGTGGCCTAGGTGACACCAGGATACAAAATAAACCAAAAAAAATGATAGGAAACGAGAGTTACCGCCCTGTCAAGTAGTCCCAAACTGGAAAGGGGAACTCTACAGATGTACATACTTAGGTTATGACTTAGATAAGTAAGCATTAAAAAAATGGAGGTGGTTACTCCCACCAAATAAAAAGAAAAAAAAAGCAGACATGTAAGATTGGATATAGTTAATTCAAATTGATGCGATACAACTGGCAACCAATCAAGAAGGACCTTAAACAGTTCTTTATCAAGAACATCCTAAATTTTGTCAAACTCCACTGCAAGAGATCAGCATATACCCCTTTCTAACTAGAAAGGCAATGCGGTTTCAGCCCGTTTGAATGCGAATGGTGCGTTCGCACAGAAATCCAAAACATTTTCTATCGGTTTTGGCCAAAACGTTTTGAATCCTACTTTCAAATTGTTTCCAAGCAATGCGAATCGAAATATCCACTTTGTGAAGGTACCGTGTGAACACTGAATCCCCATTCAACTGGTTAGATCTAATTTCGAAGCGCTTGTGTCAGCAAGCTGTTATATTGTTTATATATTAAATGTACATCTTCTGCCCAGGTGCTAGATGCAAGAATGAACGCACAATACGGTATGAAACCGTTTTGATCAACCAACATCGCCCAAATCCTGTTAAAATCATGTTATGTGTGAAATGGTAACAATACTACCTCGGGACCGTATTTTTTTTTTGCTGGCGTGCAATGTGTCAATCTACATAAGAAAGCGTAGCTCCCATCTCTGTAGTAATCATCATCATTCCCTGTGCCTCTCACGACGTGGCTGACAATTTCTTAACCCGTTAGAGACATGATTTTATTCATCCATCAATAATGGAAGGAGATTACCAATTTGCTGAATTAACTGGCATTATTCTCACACAGATCTTATCGTATCTTATTGTTAAACTGATTAATCCTTAAGTAACAGTGTAATTCTACTCCGTGAAGCGTTCTTAAATATGACATTGTTTTAATCTAGATTTACAATACATTTCCAAATATATTGGGAGGCCTGCAACTGTGACATCACGATACACTCTCTTATATCAAATGATCAACATGCCGCTAATGTGAAGTATTTATACTTCAGACTATCCATCAATCTACATATATTCATCTTAAAGACTGCTGAACTGGGACATAATGAACATTGTTTCATCTTGAGCGCACCAGCTTGCTACAGTACCAGTCCATGGAAAACTAAAACAGCCTCGTTAATAAATGATTTGCACACAATAATTATTTCGTGTACGTTATATGTATTATCCGTTAATGTTTAAGATAATGTACTTTTTTTCACGAGCATGCGCATGAAGAAAGAACAAACATCGCGAGTGTCAAGAGACCTCAGATACAAACTTGAAGCTTAGATGCGTTACAATTTACATGAGAAGGCTGAACCAAGGATGGCATCTTTAACTATATGGATTTACAGTACAAAGGGATTTTTTCTATGGTATAGAGAAAAGAGGGTTTTTTTTATCAATGATATAAAGATCCATTTGTTGAATATTCCAATGCCGATCATGTGCGTTAGTTTTTAATTGTCACTTGCCAATAAGTAACCGGCTGAAAGCATTGTCACTACGCCGTTATTATTTCAGTATCATATCATCAGAATGTGTATATATATATATATATATATATATATATATATATATATATATATATATATACATATATATACATATATATATATATATATATATACATGTATATATTTAAATATATTTACCATATGCTGCAGGTTCTATTTGTAAAAGTCCTTTATTTATTATCCGGGCGACATAATAATTTAATATATGCAGGAATGTCACGTGACTCTCAACAGTTGACACCTCAACGGTGGACGAACCTTAGGAATATAATGAAAGTTTTTCTCAGATTTCAGTATAAATTATTTGATATATTAATTAATATTTTTTCATATAAATATATAAATATTTGAATTGGAACCATATACTGCAAGTCGTATATGTTAAAGTCCTTTAAGAAAGGGACAAACAAAAAATGTAATTTTTTAAATTCCCTTAGTTATAAATATCATAACACCAGATTAAGACCTAATTCCATTAAATTTTGGTATTCTCCCCCCCCCCCCCCCCTCTCTCTCTCTCTTTCAAAAACGCATAACTCAATGCACATGGCTGTCAGACTCGGTTTTCCCGTTTACTCTTAAGTTTAAAAGAAGAAACAGAAAATACCACTGGACATATTCAGACTATATCAAGTGTATTTGTTTTTATTCTGTTTTTTTTTATATTTACTCTCATTATATGACAGTTACATTGGCACAATAGTATTATATTTAATTGATATGCTGAATTAAGGGAAGCCAGGTGGGATTGGGGAGGGGGGGGGTGTGTTTACATTCACTTATTCGGCCCATACTCCCCAAGTTCATTAGTGTTAAGTGACTTTTCTTTTATGACTATTATTTGATAATGTTCCTGAATACGGATCATGTGGCACACTAAAATATAATCGCTCCTACATTGGCCAAATTACAAAATGCTCTGAAACTTTCATGAGATTCCGTCCATGATTATGAATATACACACTAACACACACACACACACACGGGGATGAAAGCCTTCCCTTCTGGCGAGGGCACTAAGTCGCAGACTGTTATTTATATTTGTTATCCTGTACCTTGTTTATTTTGTATATGTTCCGTAAGGATCGGGTGACCTAAGTGCACTTTCTCTGACGCTTTCATAAAAGTAGTGTTTATATCTACCACCAGGTGTGTAAACTATAAGCAAGACTGTTTACCGTAAACATGCCAAAGATGAAAACGCTGTTTATTGAAACACTGGGGTTCAGACAGATCGGTTATCTATGTGAAGACCCCACCTAATACATACCTGTAATGCTGTACACGTTATTTCCACACCCCCTGTCCACCTGTTTGCGTGGAGGTCTTGTTAACATTAAAAAATCATTGCAAAATTGATTGCCCGCGAAACCTCATGCATGAGGATCTTTTAACAGACTAATCCACAAACTGGGTATGTTAAATATATCTTAAATATAGTGTTCACAAACTAGGTATGTTAGATATTATATGGAAAAGTGTTCTCTCCTTGGAATATTATGGTACGATCTGCCAGTATGTCATTCTAAAACCGTTCGCTCAGCCCTGTACACGAGTCGCTATAAGCTTGTACCGGCGCGATCAGTGGTATAACCATAAACCCAGCGCGCACGCCACCTGAAAGCTGCTGCGCAACTTCGAAAGTCAAATTTCATACTTATGGATATTTCTTCTTCTTTTTTTTTTTTTTTTTTTTTGTTCTTCTTCTTGTTATGACGCGGTCGCGCATGCGCAAGATGGGATCTCGCTTTCTCACTAGCTGTCATGCTTAATTTCACCACTCGTTGATTTTCTCGTTTCACCATCCTCCGTTCATGCTCTATTTGGTCACCCCTGTCGTGCCCCGTTTCACGAGCCTTTTGTCTTGCTCGGTATCACCACCCATTGTAATAATCTGCCTCACCACCTCTTGTCATGCCCTGTTTCAGCATTTATTATCTGGCTTAGTTTCGCCACCCTCTTTTGTGCCCAATTTCGCAATCCTCAACCATGCTCTGCTATATCCCCTTTAGCTTGCCCTAATTCACCCCCCCCCCCGCCGTGCTATATTTCACCAGGGTAGCAAATTCAAATTAAAGCTAGATAACTAATTAAGGTATTTGTTAAAAGAAGTCTAAGGTAAGAGACGAAATAGGAATAATGTTACGTCCAGAAAGTAAAGTTAATTATCGGGGGTTACAGTCTTTTTGTCACAACAATGCAACCTCATTGAAATTCCTTCGTACCCCGCCATATTTAAAGACCTCAAATGGCACTCGACAGAGAGCATATCTCTGCCAATGCTTAAACGAAAACGAGAGTGCAAACAGATGTAAAAAATAAATGTTGATTCTTCTAATAAACCCTATATGGCCTTTTAATCTATCACTTCTTTGGATATTATTTAGTAACGTTTCGTTGGACAACAAATTTTGTTTCACTGACAATGCCCGTAAAAAAAAACAGGTAGACACGGTACGTGAAATATAACCGTACAGATAGAATATACATGAACCAGCATAAAGCTGCTGTTATGACGTCTATACAGCTAAGAGTGTTAAGTGCTTGAGGTGATCAGTGGTACCGCTAATACAAAAAGCTTGTACTTACCGCAACCCATCATGAAAAGCAGAACGAAGTACAAAGTAAGTCTGATTAACGGTCTTTGTTTGATCGTTCGGGGTTACCCGGTACTTGTTTCATGTTGAAAATGTTCTTCAATATATCAAGCGACCACGACCCTATATAACACGGACTCACAGGCTAGGCTTTGTTCTCCATTTTAGAGTCACACATGTTACATGAATATGCGAGTATAGTCAGAAAATTACCTAATATATTTGAGGCAACAGCTTTCACATTGTCACATTTAGGCCAAAAGTGAGTCAATGTTTGCTCCGGCACGGCATCTATTGTGTCCTTGCTTACATACAGAGTTTGAATAAAAGGCAACCAGGAAGAATTCCCGGTGTGTATATATATATATATATATATATATATATATATATATATATAAATCAGCTGGTTTCCAGCAATAAAGAACTGCTAGAGTGCTCTATGGTATGACACCAGAGCTTGATAATTACATAAATATAGAGGAATCAAATTTTGTGAGACTTTTTCACTACTATGTAGTTTTGTGCAACATGTTGCTGAACTTATCAGTTAAGACTGTCTGGTTGAAATGGTTTACCATTTATTCGTGCAACATGTTGCTGAACTTATCAGTTAAGACTGTCTGGTTGAAATAGTTTACCATTTATTCCTATGGTGCTGTACATTTAAACAATTCATGGTAGGTTGTTTTTTATCGGAATATTAATTAATTAAATATATTTGCTAGAAATGTTGGAAACACAAAGTGAAAAGCTCATTTATGTATCGCGTGATTACCGATGTAAAAATTTGCAATAAAGTTGAAAAGTCTGCGTATTCGGATGATGTAAGATTTATAAAACAATTTGAGCTCTATAACAGCAAACTTTGCAAAGTACTTAGAAGTTTGACTCAAACGTGTTCCTAAATCTAGCGGTGATACTTAGAATATTGTTGCCTCCGCCGGGAGTGTATGCGTTCATCCCCGTTCGTGTGTGTATGTGTGTGTGTGATTGTTTACAACATAACTCATGCAATCATGAACGAAATCTCATAAAACTTTGAGGGCATGTCGAGAATCGGCCAATGCAGTATCAGCTGGATTATGGTGTGGACCCGGATCATGATCGGGATTCATGAACGTCATCAAATAATATTCACAAATGTAAAGTCGCCTATACATGAATAAACACAGGAATATGGGCCGAATAAATGAATGCAAAAACGGTTTTGGGAGCATCTCACAATAGGAACCCCACTTAAAGGAGATTTGCATTCCTAAGAATGCCGATTTATAATTTCCTCTATAAAGTTCAACCAATACAACCTGTAATAAGATGAGACCATATAAAAGTTTCTTTCTTACCAGACCCAATGCATTAAATTACAAAACAGACAGTCTCGGCGTAATAAAAAAAATGAATTATGAATTCTTTCCATATCAATGGAAATTTGCTATACAGGATGAACCCCTCTCTCTTGAATACTTTAAAGCACAGTTCAATTATGCCAGGGCTTAAAATATTAACCCGGTGTTTGCGTCCTATACTGCAAAGTGCACTGGAAATATAATTTGATTATTTATTAATCAACTCTAAGTGTGACTACATCTATGGCATCTTAAAACAGCCAAATCAGCGCTAATTGATTTTCGTGCTTAGCATTCTTTATTCATAACTACCGGGACCACCGACTGCGAAAGGGGACAACTACCAACATAAGGATATAAAAGCTTTTATAGACAAGCTGACCATACGGGAAATCAATACGATTATAAAGTCGTGGTTAGTCCGTTTCATTAACTAATAAGAAATACATACATATACACAAATGGTGTATGTGTCTATGTGTGCAGAGAGAATGTGAAAGACGGAGAGAGAGAACAATTTAAAAAAAAAACCAGAAAAAACCTAGAGATCGGGTTTTCCCTGACCCGATTTTTTTACCTTTAATCCATTTTGTATTTCTAAATAAATAACATTTGATTGCCAACATTCGGAAAATATTCGTTAATATTCAGAATATTCAGTTGAGTGTAGGCACAAAAAAGCAAACATACGAACGAACATGAAGATGGAGTAGGGGTCGAGCTGATCAAACTGTCTACAATTCCGAGGCTTTGAAAAATTTATTTTCCATGTATTTTCGTCTCCAAATAATGTAAGGAGAAATGGAAGCGTAGTCTTTTGAATGTAACATTGTTGAAGCTTCACTAGGTGTCCAAGATGCCTTCCCAGTTTACCTCCAGAACACATGATACCGAGGTCAAGTAGAGATGTCGGATGAGCCAGCAGGGCAGCTGTAACGACACCCACTCCGAGATGAACGAACGAGCAACCCAGTCACCAGCATGCAAACAGTTTCGCGCTAGTCTATAGTACTGTTATATTGAATTATGACAGGCCGACCTTTATTTCCATCATTGACCACCGGAAGTATACGGAAATGACAAATATGTCGTCGAAACTCGATTTCGAGGAGAGAGAGAGAGAGAGAGAGAGAGAGAGAGAGAGGGAGAGAGAGGGAAGGAGGAAGGGAGGGAGGGAGGGAAGGAAGGTGGGAGAGAGAGAAAGAGTCTAATGCCCGGCACACAATTTCCTGTAGAACTGATGGTTTGTGACATAAGCGGTGGATTGAGTTATTGTATCTGCAAAAACAGAGTTTTGCGGATACAAGGTTTTCAGCCGGACTTTACCGCTGCCGCCGAATAGGTTTCTGGAGAACTCCTTCGTAACTACTGAACGGAATTTCACGGAACTCGGAATTATCATCGGGACACATGTGAACCGGTGTGCCCTCATTTTGGGTTGACCTCTGACATTTCCTTGCTGCACAGCGTCCATCTGTGCGTCTACTTTCACACATAAACCGACGTATCTTGTTACTCGTTTGGCCAAGTGAGCTGACAAATTGCACGAGTGTAGCTCTTGGATACCTATATAACACAAAACTGGTCGCGTGACCTGCACCATTCTTGCACAGCGTCCGTCTGTTCACTTGCCATGTGTTAAAATCACTCATATCTCGCCAGTGATTTGACCTGTCCGCCTGACATTTTGCATGTGTATACATCTCGGGTAGAGTACTTGTTTATAGGACAGGTGGCGCCACCTTCGATTACGTTCACGCTGTAGATATACATGCTAATATCTCAGGACTGGTTAGCCTTAATGGCTTGAAATGTTGCATGTGTATAGATCGTCCATGGCTCTTCTGCAACTATTTATGCATGGTGTCCATCTGTTTGTGTGTCAGGGGAAAAATCACTCACACCTTGGCGGTGGTTTGACTGATCCGCCTGAAAATAAGCATGTGTATACATTTTGGATAGCTTTCTTGTTCAAATGACAGGTTTTGCCACCGATAATCCTGTTTACGTGGCAGACATCCATGCTAATATGCAACACATCTGACACTTTTTCCCCTATACACTCAATCCATGCCTCACTTCTCCCGTACCACTTCGTATTCTAGTTTCTTGAACTGATATCTCATCAGATACAAGGGTTAGAACTGAGTGGTCATGTCCTTTGAATGGTCAGGGGATGTGGTGATATAATATGTGAACATAACTGTTACATACCGAGATGTATGTGTAAATCTTTAGTTCAAGTATAACAACTAGACGGCGATCCGAATCAACTGAGGTGCGTTAACCTTCAAGTTTCAAAATAACTCATAAAAAAATATTCCGGGTGGTCACGTGGCTAGTCACGTGCCTGATTGCGCCTGGTCAGTGGAGGTTGGGGTAATGAATGTGAAAGCGGATTGCAGGTTTAAAATTAGTCTAAAAGATAATTAAACATTTTCAATAACATGGGTACATTCTTACGGTGTTAGAGCATTTTGACACATAGCCCATCTTTAATTCACCTGTTTCATATTATACTGTGGCCCCCTGAACTGAGCGTCCGAAAGGGATTTCGAGCGTCACAGACGCTTATATTCGCATTCTTGAAAGCCGTATAGACGCTTAAATACTCACGGGTAATGGTATAAACAATTGGCGATGTCCAAAAACGGAGGAAGCTGGTTAAACGAAGATCCATTTTACTAGTGCTAATGAGATGATTTAAGAGGTCTTAAAATATAAAACTGAGATTTAATGTTCGAAACTTTTATAATTAATTCTAATAAATGACCTCTATTGCATTTAACAATTAATTGGTCTTTAACTATTATTAATTTCCTGAAATATTGTTTTCTGTCATACCGAATTCTTTTTTTTACACCTCACAACTGACGTCACTTGTTTTCAAATTGAAGGCCAAGTTATTGATTTGGTCACTGGTGTCTTGTGTATATGTTTTTTAATTAATATATGTATATATAACACATACTCAACTTTCTGAACTGATTCAGATGGAAGGAAAGGTAACCTATATCAGTTACTGTCTGTCCTTCATTTGATGTGATCTGTGTAGGGTCTTGTTTCGCGAGACCGCAAAAATAGAAACCTCGCGAAACACTGAACAGTAGAAAACGGAAACTATTAAAGGGGCCTATTCACAAACCTAGTATGTTGAATATACACGAAAAATAGTATTGTTTGCTAAAGTTTCGTTCTAAAAACCGTTTGCTCATTCTTGTACACAGGTGTAAAGAGGCTTACATCGTACGCGGTCAGTAGTGCAAAATATACACATAGCGCACGAAACGTCATCAATCAAGATATGCAAAACTTCCATTTTCATGGTTTTCCTCCTTTTTAAGAGATATCGCGCAGCTTGTCCAGTCGTGACGTATGGCTTCACAGCCCAGGCCATGGGATGCCAGCAGTACTGGTACTTCACAGCCCAGGCCATGGGATGCCGGCAGTAATGGCACTTCTGTGTGACAGCATGTTGTATGCCTGTCTCGGAGCTGCAGGTTGCAGCCTAGTTTGTTTGTGGATCTTAGTTCACAGCGACTGGGCATTTCAGTACTGATCATGTTATATCTGGTATTCGTTTATTTATTTCTGTGCATAGATATTAACTTTACATGACAATCAATATTAAATCATGAGCGAAACAGAATCACCCGCATTATAAAGAGTCAAGGAAAATCATCTTTGTATGCGTGCATTGACGCTGGTTATACGAAGATGCATTAATTTGCTTGTGCTCACGAGATGATTTAAGAGGTCTTAAAATATAAAACTAAGATTTAATGTTCGAAACTTTCAGAATTAATTCTTATTGAGGACTTTTTTCTGCGATTAACAATTAATCTTTATTATTATTAATTTCAGAAATATCGTTTTCCGATTGACTTTTCAAATGCCAAACTGAATTCTTTTTTTACATCTCACCAGCTGCCGTCACGTTTTCAAATTGAAGGCCAAATCATTGATTGGGTCACTGATGTGTCTTGTGTGTATATTTTAAAAATGATTTATATAAATATACATATATATACAGCACCGATTCGATTCATGTATATTCATGGCATTTAAACATATACACAACTTTTCTGATTCAGAAGAAAACGTAACCTAAAACGGTCTCTCCTATATTGATATGCTCTGCGTAGGGTCTTGTATGGCGAGACCACCAAAAATAGAACCCTTGCAAAACACTGAACAGTAGCAGCTCTAAACAGTTAAAGGGGCCTATTCACATACCAGGTATGTTGAATAAACACGAAATATAGTGTTATCTGCCAAAGTTTCGTTCTAAAAACCGTTTGCTTATTCTTGTTCACAGATGTAAAAAGGCTTGCATGGGGCGCGGTCAGTGGTGCAAAATATAAACATAGCTCAAATAACGTCATCAATCAAGGTATTCTAAACTTCCATTTTCATGGTTTTCCTCCTTTTTGGGAGATGTCGCGCATGCGCAAATAATAAGCAAATCTCACTGTAAGATTCTCTTAGGAAATCAGAAAATTCTAATAAACAGCCTAAATGTAAAGTGAACGTTCACTGACTGGTTCAGTGACTGGATCAGTGATTGGTTCAGCATTGGATCAGTAACTGTGCGACTGATGAGAGGGGCTGTCTCTTGCTTGTCCAGCCGTGACGTATGGCTTCACCGCCAAGGCCTTTGGATGCCGGCAGTAATGGCACTTCTTTGTGACAGCCTGCTGTTAACCTGTCCCGGAGCTGCAGGTTGCAGCCTAGTTTGTTTGTGGATCGTAGTTCACAGCGACTGGGCATTTTTCAGTACTGTTCATGTTATATCTAGTAATCGTTTAGTTATTTCTATTCATAGATATTCACTTTACATGACAATCAATATTAAAACATAAGCCAAACAGAAAATACAGTGAACTCCCGCATGACGACCACCCCCCTAACACGACCACCCCGCTAACACGACCACCCCGCTAACACGACCACTTTGCCTGGTCCCACATCATGAAGAGTGTCAAGCATAATCATTTTTGTAGGCATTAACCGCGTACAAGTAGAATTTTTCAATAGAACACATGTACCTTATCAAACGTAAAAAAATGCAATATTTACTTTTATTTATTACCGAACTTTTGTCAGATACTATATATATATATATATATATATATATATATATATATATATATATATATATATATATACCATTACATAGACAAACTAACATACGAGCAAAATCATGCAAAGAGTACATACAGTTTTCGTTAAAAATAGAATATCTGTATTGCTACAAATGCCGATTTTGGTGACATGGAAAGCTTATGAAATATTGACCATGATAATGATGATGACTATGATAAGATATGTTGATGATTATGGTGATGACGATGCGATTTTATCATACAACAGTCGTACACAGAATCTGCCAAATCCTGCCTCGACAATATTATTGTAATGATGCATATTTCAAGTATCCTACCCACTGGGTAATGTCTCGAGGACAAAAGAAATACAAAATATTTTTCTACGGATTCGACATCTAACTTTTTATGGGTCTACTTATTTTTGATTGTAACTGAAGGCCAGGTTCTGGGAAATATTCCTTATTTGTCTTACGGTAAAAATTCCTTAAAAGAATTTAGAAAGCTAGAAAACCATTTCTACATGATCTGACAAAATTCCACCTTTTGTTACCAGCCGGTGAAAAAAAAGAAATAAAAATTCGCCCATTCGCATCATTGTTTTAAGAGTGTGCATCACAATATATTTGTGTGTGTGTGTGTGACCTAAGGGTATCATGAATGGTTTTGCAAACATGCGAGAACAGATTCGGTGTAAAACCGGGAAAATTATATGTTATGTGAGAAATTAACAAATTATTAATATTATTGTATTGAGATACGTTGTTATCAAACATTATAACACATACGATAATTTTATATAAAATGTGTTTTAAAAATTCGATGCGATAGAAGCTAAAGCAATGTAACTTTTCAGACCAACTAATGTATGTGTAATGTGCTGTAACATTGATTGTCCAAACCCACTGGCGTATAACCGTAGCGGAAACAAAACATTTCAGAACAATAGCCGCATCGGGTAAAACCTCTTTGATCTCGCAAATGTATATTTACCGTACATTGAATACAAAGACCTAGACAAACTATGCCCGTACCTGAGTCATTAAGTTCTTCAAAGCTTTATGAATAAGACATTTTGTTGATGTATTCTTCCACATGACCACATGATTCTGCCCAGAGACGCCATTCCCTGCCCGCTAATTATAACTTAATCCCTAGTAATGGATGTCATAAGATAGGTATATGAATAATAGATAATTCAAGGCAGGCCTCAGCGGAACGTGTGGTCATGGCGACCAACTGTGGCAGTCACCTTACCTGACCACAAACATCGTTCATTCACCTTTGACATTAAGTTTTGGGCATTTCAATCAGGGCATGCCGCCTCCTTAATAAAAAAAACCCTGCTTAATGTCCTGGTTAAAATAGCCGATTTCTTTAATCAGTCGTTTTTTTTCTGGACCGACCTCCCGAATTTCCAGCAGCTTGACCACACAATTCGATGAATCAGTTTCTCGGAAATTCTGACCAACCGAATTCGGAAGAGTCTGAATTTGCTCGAATATCTGAATGTTTGATTAGCCCAGTTTCAACTCATCTAGTTCGTAGGTTGTCAGGTCTATGGGTCGGTTATACATACATTATACAGTTATACACAACGTGATCACCAAATCGAATTTGACGTGTAGTTCAAATTATGAACAATTTAATTTCAGAGAAATACTGCCGATTTTCCTAATATCGAGCAGGGGCATAACGGCATGAGTTTGGACTCATCAATGTCATTGTACCCCAAAACGAATCCCTTCCTAAATCTTAGTTGATTTTAATCCATTTCTCAATTTACCCCTTTTCAATCCGTATTGTCTACTTGATCATGATACAGAAAAAAATCAGCAGCCTGAAATTTCTTACACAAAACTTTTATACATATATGTAAACATATATATATATATATGTATGTGTGTGTATGTGTTATATAGGGGCTTGTTCCTAATCATAATATAATTGTGAATTTATGTAGCTTAGCAATCACTCGTTTATTACAACTTCTCCACTATTCTCAACAATTCTGGATGAAACAGCATATTGCGACTTTGTTATAAATACCAATTCTTTCCAAATGAATTCCAAGACAAAATCTTATCTAGAATGGCTGATGAAATTAATCGTTAATGTTAGGTTGCAGGGTTATTCGTATCATCATCATTTCGTTGCAGTCTGTGATTGCATGTTTATATCTAGCGTTCCAAATTGTCACAACTTCGGCCCATATGCCTGACTTGTCTCTGCAGGTTCCATATGATAACTGCCGTTTCATGCCACAGTTACCCAATACCCAATTATCTAACCTCCGTACAGGGTGAAAGGTCTATTAGGCCAATGATAGGACCCTGCCATTTAATACGGACTTAATTATATTTGACCAGACATTTGACCCAGTCAACGCCTCACTTGGGTGATCAGTAACAGATTATATGACGGATCAGGTATTATTCTGCATAAATAGTCATCTTTGTGTTCGATATTCCTATGTTTTTGATTGAAGATACGAATCATCCACGCATCAAATGTTAACATCTTGGCTACGACCCTTACTATTAAAGACAATATACAGCTCATAACAAATGATTCCTTAGTGTGCGGTTAAAAATTGTATAAGACCATGAATCAATTTTATAATGGTATCTTAAATCAGGATTCTATGCGTATTTTGCAAAATGCGTATTTTGAATGTTTTAATGTATGCATGCAGTATTAATATGCCGTTTTTTAATGTATTTTTACGGGTTGACATAAAAGCGGACCGAACTGTCTCGCTTGTGAAGCTTGCTTTGCTAGCGAAGCGGTTGGTACCAGTGGCGTCAATATTTCTTCCATGGTGGGGGGAAGACTTTGTATAAATAAATATATATATATATATATATATATATGAACCCATATATATATATACCTTTTTCAGCATCTCTGAGTGACATATTCAACTTTACATAAATAATTATTATATATATATATTTATTAATATTTCAAATAATTCTAATGATTAAGAAAATAAGTTATTTTTAGTGAATTCTAAGCAAGGTTTAGATATAACACTTTTTAGTAAATAGATCCAAAGTCTTCAATTCTATTTATTAATATATTTAATTTGCAATGTTATAATATTATTATCTAAAAAGTGGGGGGGGGGATGATTACATTGACCATCCCCCTTGCCAAAAAGTGGGGGGTATATATACCCTCATCCCCCTTTTATACTGACGCCCCTGGATGGTACGCCGGACTTGTGCGCCACCGTTATAGGTTCCAATCCCGGATCGGCCCAGTATTTTACCCCTCAACAATATGTCTTCGTAACAGTATAAATAAGTCAAAATCGCATGCAGATTTGCCACGCATTGGGTCTATATATGGCCAGTTTAATGCTTCATGGTTTTAGCTGACATTGACTTGCGGAAATCGGAAGCAGGACTTTGTTTCAAGTACCCATAGATCATTTTTATATGCATTTAAATTTGAAATAAAACTTTTATTTTTATGTACTGATTGATAATAGCATGCTCTCCGAAATCAAGTATCTGCATTTTCTACATAATTTCAAATTGATTGTACTCGGCGGCGCGACTGCCAAAGACGTTGAGCGCCACACGTTAAAACCGAAACATTCTTAAATATTAAACAGGACCGAAAAAGTGTTTTTAGCTAAAAGACTAGATATCTGGGAGACTGGAGAAAAGTAATCCTTTCAGGCATGATATTTCTCAGAGCATTTGAATCCAATATTGAGTTCAGCAATGCAGCAAGATTCATAATGAACCAGAATGCTCCATTGTTTCTCCCGAGGTTTCTCTTTTTTAGTGTTTAATGCAGCCTCCCCTAATTACCCTGTTCTCTGTCTCAGCTAAAGTTACTCCGCGTTTCACATTAATGTCTCTTACTTTTTGTACTCTTATAGTAATTGCTGGGTATCACCTATCTGTATTTTAATAGAGAGAAATTTGATTGAACACGCATGACTATGTACGTTAATTCACTCTACTGGCCGGGATACCCGAATTTCGGGATTCCCATGAATGTTCAGCTTCATTTCAAAATTTATTTACGGCATGTTTGTATTATACAATGGAAAGGTTATATAATTACAGCCTGAATAAAATGTCTTTTCCTAATCCCAACCTTCAAGATAGAGTTTGATTCGTTTGATTTAGGCCTTTAAAAGTTAACCGTTCCGTAAAGCGTTTTACAATTTCAATTTTTTGCTGTTTGTCGCAAAGAAGTAATGTTGCTCTGTTTGTCTGTTTGTATGTCTGTGCTTCATTGAGTCATCTTTTAGAAGGTGTCTCGTAAAGGGATGAATGGATTTCCTTCACATTTTTCGAAATCAGTTTTTTTCCGTGGTACCATTATTATATTCCACATAGTTGAGTTTTTCTACCTTTTAACGGTTTTATCTTTATTCATCTCATCTCACATCGTCTAAACGCAATGTAAGTTAGCGTATTTACGTCCGTTTCGGGACATCTGAACCAAATATGCTGACATATAAAGTAAAGGAGCGGAGCAGGATAAATATTATAATATTCTGATAACTATGGTAACCCTTGGTTGATAGATTGTAAGATTTAAATAGAGACAATCACAACGAGCTTCACATATACACAGAACATACATGTATATAAATAAATTTCCGAATTTAAAGGCGGAAACATAGAGGGACGAAGGGAGAGGGGGGCTTCCTTTTTCGACCGAAACAATCTGAGAAGTTGAACAGTCGCGCCTTATTTGCGATTGGCATATTATATATATATATGCTGGGTGTTTTTATGATGCGACCGTTAAGGTTTGGCTAGTCTTGATTCATATATCATAGATACAGACAGATACAGATTCTATACAGCGAGGTATAAATGTTTATAAACTAAACTTGTATGAATATCATAATAAGCCTGTAAGGCTTAAATTAAAATTTATAATACGATAGAATGCTCAAATACAGGCAAACAGTCTGTTGTTACGGAAATACTCACTTTATAACAATGTCACAACATGATAGCAGTGCACTGATAAAAAAAAATGTTCATACAATTAGGGTTCATATCGAAGATATCCCCTTTTCAAAAATGTTAATCATTCAAAACTCAAAGTACCTCATTCATTTGACGTAAGAGCCACTTATATTCTAGATAAAGTTTGAAATAAAAAAAAATAACCGTGCCTTAAAATGAAATGTAATTTAAAGGACTTTTTTTAATAATATAAAATCAGGGATTGTGTATCCAAAACTTTGGCACGTAAGCCCAACTGGTTAAGTGATAAGTTTGCAAGTTATCGATTGTAAGCAAAGAAAGATCAAGTATTAATCGCGCTAATGGGTGGAATGGATTAGTAAATGCACTGGCCTGCATTGAAAATTATATATATAATCCCTTATCAGTAAAGTTTTAGGTTATTTCAGAAGACCTATCTAACAGTTTAATGGATTAAATGCCATTTCTCTGTCGGTATACATGTATTTGTTTTACAGCTTACAGACATGAAATATATTTTATGAGCAATGTAGACAGTGAAAATACAATGTACCGCTCGTGTCTCTGCGACCTTGACCTTCGTTAGCTCTGTCTGAGCGGAGAGTGGCCTCTAAAACCGGAAGATTAAACCACCTGAGCAAACATTCCTACCTCCACCTACTAAAGTGCTGGCCGAGTCACAGGAGAATTTAACCAGTACACCCTGTCCAAGCATAAACCCATTACTCCAGACAATCGATTGGTTCTTAAACTGACTCGGAGGCATCGGATTGCGACTGACCGTTGGTCAAGCTGTGTTTGGATAAGCTTGTGTCATAGGAACACTTAATCCGATTCTGTCCTGTTGGAAACATTTGGTGGTCAGTTAATGATTGAGGTAAACATAGTAAGGGGGAACGATTGAGGCTGATATTATTTTACCTGGTGATGATAAATGTTTGCCTTAATGTTTTAACCTTTGAATACGTAACTCTTACAGGAATTTGTTTTACACATCCTATGAACGTTGCTTCTTTGCTCTACACATCGTTCATTAAAAATAATTTAGATTTTTTCTGATATGAAAGCAATTTTTTTAACTTATTTAATGAAAACACTGATGATTGTTTTTGGTGAGAAGTTTCAAATAAAAAATTATTATATAAATGCGTAACATTTGCTGCTCCAGATTAGCATAACAGTTCATATTTCGGGTATTGCAGGGACCTTTTTTAGTCCGATATAAAATTTTGATTTTAAAGTTTTTAAGTCATGCTATGAAGATGTGAGATAAAATGGAAAGCAGTTTTTCCCGACACCTTAACATTTCTCTTCTTTCTCTTATCATTCTTCTGTTATAATTAAAGTTTTTTTAATCGACTAAATTGATTTATATCTAAAAAAATACAGCTTACTGTCTAGGCCATATTTCTATGGCACGGTCATTTGAAGAACAATATCGCACATGATGACCATTTTGCATTTGTCTTATATTGATATTATATTCCTAACAGTAGCTGGAGGAACGTTTTAGGGATAACCACGCCCTCATCTGTCAATCATATGGTGGGATACAATGCCTCCTAGACAATCTGGGACAAGTAAATTCTATTTTGTATTATTTTTATCTGAAATAACCAATATGTATCGCTTAAATATTTAGAGACTATTTATCGTCATATGAAATATATGGTGTATACGCATTCCGTCTCTGTTGTACCAATTTAATTCAAGTGTATGATATGTAATTAACAAGAATAACATGTCTTTGGTCAATATTTCCTGCCAAATAGGTAACAAGGACCAATGTTCATAAAAAGTACGATAAGCTAACAAAAACAGCTGAGATTTCGGGGCAAAAAAACTTTTGACATGTTCGTTAAAATTTGAATAGAATTTCGTTGTTTGAAGTCCAAGGGACCTATTATGTGTAAAATATTAATTGATAAATAAAGATAAACTGCTTGGCATTTCACTAAAGAAATCGTCGTTTCTTCAATAAGAAAGTCGACTCCGTATTCTCCTGGATGATTTTTAACTCCAGGGTGGGGATTAGTACTAGTTCATTTCCTTTGCGTGCCGGTATTTCGTGAGGAACCACCTATTTGCAGTCAAAATGTTGGGTTTGTTAGTTCTTTGTATGTGGTCATGCAAAACCGACCAGTTTTTCGTGGTTTGTAGCGTGCCTTATTATGTTAATCACCAATGCTTCCTTCCAACTTTTTAAACACAAATACTGACTAGAAAACCTGGTGCAGAGCAGTTTTTATTTTCCTTAAAAATTAACTGAACTAGATTTCCTTCAGGCTGTCCTAAGAATCATGTATGCATATACCATTGTTGACAGATGTTTATTTAAAGATGGAGACTCCGATGCTAGAATGACACTTTTCCGCGGGTGTTTTACAGGGATTAGATTCCAATAATACCACCTTTGCGAGATACCTGTCATTTATTTCTTAGAAGAAATGGGGACAATCTTCCTGATTCTCATTTCCGAATGCGGGATAACATAAATAAAATACAACGTGACCCCGGGGGTTTGATAGGAATTGTAAATGCCAAGCGTGCAAGATCGCGTTAACGACCGCTAATCTCGCGTGAGCTTGTCTGAAGTTGTATATTTGGTCATGAATGACGTCATCAGGCGGCGTTAGAATATCTTGTCACCTGCACGGAATCGATCTGACCTCAAACAGTATGGTTTAAGCAATATGCAGTTTCCACATCTCTATCTACACAGACCTCAAAGAAATTCCTTAACAGCCGACTTGGCCGCATTTGATCAACTTGCTCAGTGGATAACTGTTTGCAATCAACTGGATATTGCGGGCAAATGTGAGATGAAAAGGAACCCGACTGAAGATATCACGTCTGTCAAGCCAGAAACACCTTTCAGCATGACATGGAAATCTTTTGCATTGCCCAAGCATATACATATCAAACCTGTTACCATATCTTGTACTTTAAAAGCATCGGGGACCTGACCTTATGGTTTTTGTCATATCACTCACGTCAACCAATAGTATATATAAAACCCCGCAGAGAAAAGCTGCGTTTAGTTTTATCGATCCATATCCGGTGATCTGTATCATTATTTCTTATCAACAGCTCTTGAGAACTTCAAGCCGACAGGTTGAGGGACGCAATGGTCAGTAAGCCAGAAGTACGTGAGGCGCTTGTAATATGTTTAAGTCTTGCGGCCGACTTTTGACAGTATGCTGAGTTCTGGTAGTAGGAGTACTTCACTTCAGGACCATTATGGGGTATTATCATTAACTTTCCCTGCTACTAAACTTGTATCCTGACTAACATCAGCTGTTGTAACTCAGTGTCTTTACTTGAGCAACGACACGGCAGAGATTGCGTTATCAGAAAATCCAAGAGTTTGGTCGAATGGTTTCCATCGAAGTTACACAGAAACCACAAGCAGCGCCCACGTGTCAGATGATGACAATTGCATTTAGTCTTGGATACCCAGTAGGTTAAAAAAAGGAACAAAAAAAAAACAACGATAATGCTTGCCTGCGTACGGAGAGTGGTAAAGATACTGGGCAAGTGGTCCACTCAATCATTTCCTGTGAGAGCAATAATAACGTGGCCGCCTACTCCCCGACACGAACCATCAAATCTCATCCACGTGGCGGACGAAATCCTTTTTGTACCTGTATTATCGCTCAGGTGTTTTTAACCGCGACGTCTTTCCTCGTATAATCAGCAATAATGGCCTATCTAAGCCATTATAGTTGAGAGCAGGTTGCCAAAGAACTATTGTTACTTCAGCTGTTACGCACCTGTAATGAGGCTACAAACTTTTTTCCCCTATGGCAGCTTTTATACTTTATCAAGAAGACTAACTGATATACCCCTTACATGCAAGCGTCATTAATTTCTTATCCAGGGCTGCATTTTACATTGTATCAATCTATCACACTTCGTCTGATAAGCTCCTTTTAATGAGGTTACGATTTTCTGACAGGGGGCAATTTTTATTTTATCAAACAAATGGTAAATATCAACGCGATATCTGCCTGTATTCTGTTCGACCTGTCATTCGCGTAAAGCATAAATCGTGAAAGGGCTTCTATGTAACAACGTGAGAACAGACTAATACCGGAACTCGATAAGAGGGAATTATTTGTTGAAGTATGCTGTCAGCATTACTAAATTGCTTTTCATATCAACCTGATCGACTGAGCATGTTTTAACGCTATTAGCATCTCTCCCTTTCTGGCGTTTGGACAGGTCGGTGCGGCATCGTGCGGGACGGATTTTCCAAGGGCAGAGTTTAAAATGGGAAGATCTTGCACCTTCGAAGTTTATGACATAGAAAGTAATGTCAAATTGCTCAGGATTTAGGGAAAAGTATGAACATCTTCCATCCTAAATTTTGCATGGTGTCCGACACCTTACAACCGTGGCGTAGCCACAAAGGATTTCCGTGACAACGTTAAAGTGTCACCACCGTCAAGTTTAATATAGACGGGTATGGTTAATAAATTGGATGACATGTTGATACCCTATCGGTGACACCGTTTTTTGTTATCGGGTAAAATAGCACCTGACAAGATTGAATTTATGAGGTCATTTTAAACTATAAGTTTGGAATTTCTTAATGGGATTGAATGACAAATTAACATTTCCTATGACAGTTCATATAACCACTAGACCACGTTGTACCCATGCAGATATGATGACACACATAAATTCCCTCTTTGCATCAAAATGTCACTTTTTACGTCAGATGCGTGATGACGATACGACTGCTACTTTTTAACAGCGTATGAATAATTTATACAGGGAGAAAATATGCTCTGTCCTCAAGGTTCACGTTTAAACAATAGTACCGTCACCAGGCTTGAGAAAACCTCGCACGCAAGTGAAAATAGTGATTTATCTGTTCCGGAAAACCTTGGCGCTACTACCGGTGTCGTAGAGAAAGACTGCGTGCAGCTGGTTAGTTCAGCAAATGCCACAAATGTTCACATGTAGTTTCATGGCTTAACAAAATGTACCGTCAAAACCATTCACTTTTATTAAAAAACAGCATACGTGTCTTGTTCTGACTTACGGATACGGGGGGGGGGGGGGGGGGGGTAGCCAGCCTTACATGTGTCTGTGTAGCGCTGGCGTTGTCCGTTGCCGTGGGAGACGCGCGAGCTGGCCCGGCCCACGTGAGGGGTCAGACGTGTAGAGACACAGTGGTCATGCTAATCGTGAACTTTCTGGGCTAGTCGCGCTCTGTGAGCGCGTGTCTTGTAATGTGTTTAGGGCGCGTTTGTATTATGTATCGTTCGGTTCTTTCGATTGTTCGTGAAATAGAAGTTTTCTAGAATTTTCGGATGAAATGTTATAAATAGAGCCAGGAAGAGAGGAGAGAGAAATATTCCAGCGGACATGGAAAAGTGTGAGTCAGTTTTGGGCCTTTCCGATAATGGCAGTAGTCTCGGGGATTCTACGAACTCTATGCAGATTTATAGCGGCCTGTCTCCAGTTTGCTTTCGGGATTATTACAAGAGCTTTACTTTGGACTATTTGAACTGTTTACGTGGATTATTGGTTTTTAAAGGACTTGTTGTCGCTGTGACAGTGGAGGTATCCAGGTACTGTACACTTTATTTAATATACTGTAAATTGTATCGATTTGCTGTTTTACTTTTGTTATACTGTGTAATTGTATTGATTAAGTGTATTGTACTGTTAGGGTTGTTTTAAGAATAAATTATAATTATTTTTTTAACAAAAAAAAACACCGACTTCTTTATTCATTCCCCTAGAAATTTCACACTGCCTAGTTTTACAGAATCTGATTTTTTTATCTCCATAACAAAACTTATGCTGTCACGACTACGTGATATGTTGATATTAGGTTCCGTAACAAGATATATATAATGTTTACCAAAGGTTATTCTGTTTACTCCTATTTTCTCAAGAAAAGAATGCATTATTACAGTTACTGCACATTATATTAAAAGTGGATGAAAATATCCGCATGATAAGAACACCTTGTCATTCAGCTCTCATTATTAATGTTTGGACCAGAAATACTGCCAGGAGGCATTTAATGGCATTTATTCCCAACTTCTAGGGATCTTGTTTTAAATCTGTTATTTTTTTCCTTTTTTGACATTTTCTTATAATCTTTCACTCGTATTCACTTGCTTTAATGTTAAATCATAAAACTTCAAATCATCCTAGGAGGATATACATTGTAAGTATTATTTATATTTATAAGATAAGCTCTAGATCTGTCCCCTCGACCTGCATACACTTAGCCTTATAAATGCAGCAAATATACACGAGTAATCAACTCATATGTTATCAGCACGGCCGTGGCTCCGTAAACACATAACTAATATAATCACCATTATCATGTTGCCGACAGGACCTGCTGGTCGTCACGTACGATTAAAATGAAATATTAAATGTATATATATATATATATATAGAGAGAGAGAGAGAGAGAGAGAGAGAGAGGAGGGAAGGGAGAGGGATATATAAATAAATATAGACATACACACATATATAGATATAGGTAAAGAGTAAGACTAACGCCTTTTAGATGGACTAACTTGTTTATTAATATTAAAACACGAGCTTTCGAAGCTTTTTGTCCGTTACCATTTATTTTATAAATTATAATTATATATATATATATATATATATATATATATATATATATGTTTATATATTTACCGGAAGAAATTTTACATTCGCCTTGTTAAAGCCCACGTTAAGTTACACCTTTAACACCTTCAAATATATATATATGCATGTTTTTGCTTTTTGCCCTGCGTGTTTGAATTAAATGACCTCTGCATAGCAGAGAAAGAGATGTCATAAGGATAATCAACTTAAAAACCTCAAACTTTTAGGTTGAACATTCCCTGTTTTTTAACCATTATAAGTTTCTGGTTAAATTACCTGAAGTTTATTGGCAGTAAGCATATACTAAGAAATCGAACTTGACACGTTTTCAGCCGTCGCAGTGCATTTAGTGTAAATGTCTCACTATGATACAAGTATATTATTTATTATTTTTTTTAATAATGAAAAAAATTAATAATGTTTTAATATTAATTTAAAAAAGTAAATAAATTAAAAGAAAATTAACATAAGATCTGGAAGCCTAACCGTACTCGTCCAATGCATCATTGAACATAACGTTCCCTTATGAGTAGGAAGTAGTTCTTAACATGTTCTTTACAATAAACTTTACGACTTTACGAAATTAACGACTCGGTTATTCATAATTAATTCCTGAAGAAGAGTAACTTTTTACCTAGTCCTTAAGACACTACAGTATTTAAGAATGATTCGACTTAACCACGATCCCAGGGGTGAAAATTTAATGAACTTTCAAGTAAAAAACTAATGACATCGTAATAAGAACCCTCTCGGAAAAGATTAAAACAGCAGTTTTCCTCGAATATGAGATAAATAAAAGTTCACTAAAACACACCTTCAATATGTTAACGCTATCCCTTTGGCAAATTAACTTTTGTTATTAAAAAAAGGTAATTTTTCACCCACCTTTACTGTGTAAGTATTATCCTAGAGGTGACATTTAAAGTGAACGTTTCTCTCATGCATTAGCCGACCAGACGGAACATAGTTTCAGTAGTCTACTTTGAGAGTGTATAGTCAGACACGTACGTCAAACAACTGATACAGCGGCTGAGGAGTCTCAGCTTGGAGGCTCTGGATGAGCTGATGTGAGTCTGACTGCGGGAGGCGGGCGACGGTGTGTACATTGTTATAGTAAACAGTTACTTGGCATGGGGAGCGTTTAGAGGCAGGGCTACTTCTGCTAACCAGCTGATCAAGTGCTGCACGATGCAGCCAGCCTGATAGACTATTTAGCAACCTCAGCACTCCTGTAAAAGCAACCTTACTTCATGAGGAGGATGGAAAGTAGCCCGGTGGCTAAGCTACTGACCTCCAAACATGATTAAACCTGTCCTTACAGTGACCAATGTTGGAAAGTTTAGTCATAAATTTTACCTTTCCTCAGATTTTAAATCAATCCCCTGTATAACTGATTTTCACTGGTTGTGAACAAAAATCCAGAAAACAGCAAATATTCATGTTCTTTTGCTGTAATATGGGTTTTATCTCACGTTTAGCTCATTATGGTTGAATACAAAAGTTTCCCAGCAAAACCAACTCCGCTTGATATCTTTAGTTTACCTATTCAATGCGTTGATATGGTTCTGTGTGTGAGTAAAGACACCCAACGTGCGTATGTTTACCATAACAAGACTGCCTGACCTGAGGCCCGATATTGCGCACGCGCGACAATTCCCAATAAGGAAAAGAAACATGAAAGAAGAAACATGGAAGAAACTTGAAACTTGAAACATCTTGATTTGTAAAGTTGTGGGGTACGGCCACCAGACTTCTCAAAAATTTATATTTATGTGAGACAGATATAGAAAACAATTTATTAAAGATTGAATTTTATCAAGTGCCCTGTTATGGATTGCAAGGTTAAAAAACACCTGGAGAGATATTATACGTAGCAATAACTAATTAGACATAACTGATTAACCAGTTCAGTCATTTTAGTCTAGACTTTAATTTCATTGAAATAAAAGAAGTTAAATCACCGTTTATGTCACTTGAAAGTTAATTCTGTTTTAATTAAAGAAGTTCAATATCCATAAATTTTATTTGAGTGGTCTATTTAAGTAACCATGTTGTGACAGAATCATAACGGTAAAATGTTATTATTCGCCGATTCAGCGGGACCGGTTGAGATTACATCTCGATTACGTCATCAGTAATAACGTCATGAGGAAGGCTAGAATTTCCCCAGCCTTGAGTTCGACATTCGGTCATGATATACCAAAGATCAAAGGCTTTACTGAATATTTACATGAAACACCTATCAAATGACGCCCTGCTAATGATTGTTCATTGCATGAATATGCCAGTAAAGTCAGATAAATTTCATGGCTAGTTTCATTCACAAGTGGTCTTATTAGCCCGGTCAGATATACCGAATGTGAATGTTTATTGTTTATTCAAATGAATTACTTAATGGCAGGGGATCTTACCGACAATTGGGTCTTTCAGACAGGGTTCACTGTATATATATGAACACAAGTCATTTATAAAGAATTAAAACCCTTTGACTGTAACCAAATATGGTCACATATAACATGATATATATCATTGAGGGATCCATGACTCGACCAATGATTTTTAATTGCAGATTTGTAGTTTTCTTCAATTTTTTGTAAACTATTGTGTATATATATATATAATAATTATAATAATAATTATAATAATACAAAATGAAGACGAATCAAGTATTTTCAGACATTTTACTACAACGTAGTTTCGGTATATACGTGTTCCATTCCTCTGTAACACATATACCGGTATGATCTAGTCCATTTCAGTCAGACAGCCTTACCTGATGAGAGCAACAACATGTTGCATGAAACTACATTCTAGTAAAATATCTGAAAATACTTTATTCGTCTTCAGTTTGTATTATTATAAAGCTCTGGAGAAATGCCATAAAGCACTCTAGTAGTTGTTTATTGCAATAACCTGCAGACCTCTCTCTCTCTCTCTCTCTCTCTCTCTCTCTCTCTCTCTATATATATATATATATATATATATATATATATATATATATGGTCTTTTTCTTTGTTTACGCACAAATGTAACCAAAGAGCCTTTTTTTCCCTAAAATAACGCACATGACATGTGCTCACGTAAGCTAACCAATACCCAGCGATACAGTATCACCACTGGTCAGACATGTAAACTATTAGTCAGCATTTAAACTTCTCTCTCTGATTGACAGGACGCAGCAGATGTCATGGACGGCATCAAGAAAATAACCAAGGTTATAAAATCAAACTCATGTCTGGCTGTAGTTTTCTTCAAAATCAGCTCAATTTAGCGTTTTCAGACAGACTTACAGAAGCTGTCTTTATAAAAAGGTCACGCATTAGTTTAATGAGAAACTAACCAAAGAAACGGATGGCTGACAAAAGGCAAAGGGCTGGTATATAAGCGGTTTTAATAAGTAAAATAGAGGAGCAGATGTGACTAGTGAATGGGCGCTGAAACAACAAGAAAGCTTATACTTGAAATAGTAAGAAACACCCGAGTCCCAGATGTCTGGAGTGAGCGTTATAAATGACCTTTGAATTATTTCTGATAAACCGTATGGAATGACTAAGAAAACACACGTTCCCCTGTGACATGTATATATGACCAAGTGATGCTCTTTTAAAGGACATAAAACAGAGAAGTGTAAACATCAAGGTATGTTACTTTAAATACATTCAAAGTAATCAATCTCTTGCTTGAACACCACCAGTATAAGTGCAAACAAAAGCATGTCTGTATTGCATTATCACGTGACCATTACATTACACAACGGATACTGCCTAGAAATGTTGTTATGCTATTTATACAAATCAATTGGATTTTTACTCAGGTATTTGTTCGTATTTTTGTATCATACTATTTAATCTACGTATTGGTTTTACATTGAAAATATTGAAATCCTGATGAAACAAAGTCCGTACCAAACCAAGTTCCATGAAAATCCATGGCAAACAACTCAAAACAAAGAAAAAAGGCCAATAAAACAAGCCAACAAACAAATAATATCAAAATATCATGCTTTTGAACATTTGAACTTAGAGGTAACATGCTTCTTTAAAAAAAAACTAAGGTCATTCAACTCTCTGTCTGAAAAAAAAAACAAAAGAAATTTTTGGAGAAGCATTACAGAGTGGAAGAGAGAAAGAAACAACCGAAATAACCAAATCTGAATTGGTGAAGAAAATATATAATGCGTTGCTGAAGAAGTTCAAAGGTCCTGAAGTAATGCTCAAAATAGAATCAACTGATTGAAAGAATGGCGACAGACAGGAAACCAAAACATGTGTACATTATAAAAACCCTGCACGGAAAATAGAAAAGGAAGCGAACAAATCACAAGTTGTTCTCCTGCAATCTCTTGAATATAGGTAAGACCTTTAAATAATAAAAACTCATGAAAATCACTTGGAAACAGGACAGAAAACAATGGTACACGCGGCCGTAGTGTTTTTAGCTTTTAACATAAGTGCAGACATCGGCCTTTTAAGGACGTATTACATTGTCGTTTTTTGGATGTGTTTCTAGATCACTGGGGGCAAGAGTTTCAGGATGGGATGTTAATCTGATGTAAGTGTAAAAAAGTAAAGAACAATTATAAAATACGACGAGACTTTCAGGAAGAAGAAAAACATTACTGATGCATTTTGCACACACAATGTTAAATGTAAGAAAGCTCCTGGTGAAATAAATATGAATTTTACTTAATACCCAGCATAGTTTACAGGTTTTTTTTTTAAATACATTTTCATTCTTTTACGGTTTCTTCTGTGAGGTTCATGCTCTTCTAACAGATCAAAATTACATTTTATATGCAGTCAAGGTTCCATCAGGAAAACACTAACAACATTGTTTTAATGAACGTATAGATAATGAAAAAGAGCCATCAATGCTCACCGGAACATTTGTGAAACTAGAGTTGAAGTCTGCGTCTTACATGATTACCTACGTCAGAATCCTATCCAAACTGTTTGTCACGGCTCGTTATCACAGTCCACAGGTCAGCTACTGAATAAAGACAGCCCCTTATATCAAAATGAATAGCCCCGGACCTAACTTTACTACCTTAAAATAGTATAGGATCATTTGAATTAAGTGGAATTAAAATTTATTGATAATCTATTTCATGCTTGACGGTGATACCACTCGACTTTTCACACAACTAAATAGCCACCCAATAGAAATGCCTGTTTTTTTCTGGATCTGATGAGACGATACCAAGTGTGTCCTAAGGGAGGATCGCTTCCCACTCTTTCCAATAAATCCTGCGACATTGATGTGAAGGATCAACTAAAACTGATCATTAACGGGTAATATGCTAATATAATATATTATATATTATATACAGTGGAACCCCGCCTTGCGACCACCCCGCAATTGCGACCACCTCCACAATTACGACCACTTTTCTTGGTCCCGAATATACGATCCAGGTAATTTAGGGTTTCACAAATACGACCACCCCCTAATTACGACCACTTTGGTCAGTCCCCAAGGTGGTCGTAATTGTGGGGTTCCACTGTATTATTATTATTATTATCATTATTGTTATTATTTGTTTACACTTTAAACACTAAAATCCTCAATTTACGATGATTATATAGGACACAGGAAGTGATGCAAACAGCGGGAAATAGTTCTTGTAAAATGCCGAGTGCAGACGCACCCGGCTACTTAGGGGTCGACCCTGGCACCTGTTACCGTGTGTTTGATGATAAGCACTTCCTTGGCTGATTATAAGGACAATAACCGCAGCAGATTGATAGTTTCACAAGCACAGCTGCTGACAAAGCATCCCGACTTGCTGGCCCAGCCGGTGGTAGGGATCGGGACAGAGCGTTCACTTCCCATAACTCTCAGCCTGACGTAATCAGCACGGATCACTAAAACCAGGGCAGGAGCAGCATTCACTCTCAGGAACCAAAGGGCCACTCTGATAATGATTTACCATCGCCTAACTTCCGAATGAATGAATCTTAGGTTCCTTCTTTGAAGTAGGCTATTCATCTATTTTTTAAAGCATTTAAGATTTATGGCTAACTCGGCTTAAATATTAATGAACTCTGGGTAATTCCTGGTCAATATTCTTATAAGCCTTCGTGACGGATGTATGAGCTCCTCTATCTACAAACATTTAGTAAACACACCAATGCTGACAAACGAGGAAAAAAAAACATGTTAATTAAGGTGGTTAGTTGCATATGTGCTGAGGTTGAAAGTAGCCCTTAGCAAAACTATGGTTCGTCTGACTTGCCGCCAGATGTCCTTGTTGAATAAGTTTTTTTTATTCTTGGCCCTGTGTCAGCCCTGGTGTCGAAACCCCGAAATACGTGCTAAAAAGCAGCGGTTAAAATGAAGGGAATCTGTAACGACTGCAGTTTATTACATCTGCATGAAGGTTGTACCTCATTATCACATGGAAAAAGCCACAAGCTTTCCCAAATATGTATATTGGGTATAACATCAGTGTTTTTTTTAAAAAGACATTTACAAACAAAAGTTTATTCACTTTATATTATTACTAATACAATTTTGGGTTGACAATGGCATACTACAATTGGTTTACCACAGCGCAGTAAGTTTTATAACAGATACACTCCAAACAAATGAATCACTCACATTCCCAATACTCCTCCAGCCTAACTGTTCGTCCGTATGCTATACCGGAATGCAAATCAAGTTTATTGAGTTTTGGATTATATTATGGTTTGAAAAAAAGATTATTAAATTTTATATTTTTATTCAATCTATTGTAGGTTAGGCATCATCATTATACATGGACTTAAACATAAATTCGGTCGAATACTTTTGCTGCTTTAAAACAAAGTGTTTTGGCTTTTAAGTCACTCAATATATATCTTCTGAAGCCTTGCTTCCTTTTCACCATTAGAGAGAAAAAAATTCAAATTTCTAGAGGCAGAAGAACGAATAAAATTGTCAAAAAATAGGCCAACTTAAGATTTTTGCAAGTCATATTTTGATCAAATAAACATGATTATATGACAAAACATATTTTAACCAAAGGTTTAAAATGGACAGTTTTATTGTAATTTGGAGAAGTTCCATAAAAGCTTTTAAAACATGGGCTGCACCTCCTCTCGTCTGATTAGATTACAACACTGAGAACCACGCGAGATACTCACGTGGCCGCGAGATTTATGGGATAACAGTGAGAAGTGACAGGCGAGCGGCAGGTGAAAGTGTTAGATCGTGAATATCATAACTTAAATCATTCTGATAGTGCGGCCTCCGCCTTACGAGGCTGATGACATTTGCAGGGAGGGATTACCAGGCGTCAATAAAGGGGGCGGGATGGGGGTATAAACCCCTTTCACTCTTAACAAGGGGGGGGGGGGGGCAGGTCAATGTAATTACCTCCCACTCCCCCCTTTATTCCCTTATATTCAGAGAATAATAATTATATTTTTAAAATTAAATATATAAATAATTTAATTCATCGGCTTTGGTTCGATTTCTGAATATATTATAAAGCCTAATACATGTAAAGCTAGGTTAGAATTAATCTATAATGGAAACGTAATAGCTTATTTTTTAAAACCTTATACTTAATTGTAATATATTTGAAATGTGTCACACAGACAATTAAGGTATATATATATATATATATATATATATATATATATATATATATATATATATATATATATATATATATATATATATATATATATATATATATGATCACGTCAGAAATCATCTAAGGCGATACAAAAAAATTTAATCTGCGGAGTCTTCTATTTTACGTGGGTGAAGACCAGTTCCTTATTAAAGTTGCTAAAGTGTATCACCAATTCCCTAAATCAATTAGAGGTATGAAAAAAAGGACTAAATTTAATCTTCATCATAACCATATACTTCATTTTAGGACCTTATACTGGTCCCATAAAAAAAACGAAAAACAATCCCCCCGCCCGCATTATATTTTCTTTGTTCTAATAGTCCGTGGAACAATATTTTTGTTTTTGGTGTAAGGCCTAAACCTGTGAACGACGATATATGAAATCATTTTTTTCGTTGTTCCATAATTTTTCTTCGCAATGGTTACTTTTTGTACGTCCAGCTGATTAACTTAGTCACTCCTTATAAAAACCGCCGTTTTCGTGTACGGCTGCCCCAAGTCTTTTGATTTGTATCAAAGTTTAGTGACACTCTAGTCAAGGGCTAATCGCTGACACAATGATTAGGCGTTTTATGTCTTGGCGATATTTTGGGAATTGTTTATAAGTTCTGAATTATTTTAATGAAAAATACGACCAGGGCTGAATCCATATTCTGTCACACATGAGTAAAAATGACTAGTTACATTCACTTAATGAGTACTGAAGCGTAACGGAAATTGTAGTTTGCATATGAAGATGTGTCCAAAAAATATGGAACTTTTACGACCAGTCGTGAAAATGGGAGAGATATGATACCCCAGTCTTTGTTTACTTTTGTTGTCTTAATTATTTAGTGATACATTCATGTCAATTTCATATATATATAACTATACATTTGCTTATTATTAGATAAGTACGACGCAGCACATAATGGAATACAGTTTGTGGGGTTTATAGATTAAGCTTAACGTTTTTTTATACCCAACAACTTCGGCTGTAAGTGGGGACGTGTGCAGCCACGCCAATGGCGAGAACGAGACGATAGTCTGTGTTATAAGCACGGGAACTGGCAGCTTCTAATGGCGTGTGTCAACAAGCGCTGGTTAACTGAAGTGAAGGCACTGGGAAGTGGTGGAAACTTTGGCTCTGTACCCTCGCATGAGGGAAAGGTGTTATAGACTGGTACCCCGCTCTATTATGGCACCGCTACTCTAGGCCAATCATAGATGCTTGGCTTGTAGGCCTTAACACAGCAGGGTACCAGTCTAAAGGTGTTATTACACTCGAGGTAAACCCATAATTCCAACGTGCGACATCCGGTACGCAAAGTGACAACATCCATGAGCGTTTTCGAAATCATTTCAGTGCGAGGTCCGGGCTTGATAAAGGCATGGGAAAAGGATAGGAGAGTACTCCGATTACGCTCGAGAGAGAGAAACCTATCTGTGGAGATTGGAGGCTATTTTACCCGTATCTGCCACATAGAAACCGGAGGAACGATTTTTGGATGACCACGCCCTCATCCGCAAATAATAACAGGATGCATTGTAGAAACTCACAGTATGACTGATATTAACATTCGGTTGTGACGTCACAAAACCAGGCTGCAGATAATAAGTTGTCTGGCTAGACAGCTAACCAAGACGTTTCATGAATGTTTACTCAAGCTCGACTTAACAAGCTAAAGAGTGATTGGGCCGATCGTTCCAACCTGAATAATAACAGAGATTCAAGTACGAATATTTCAATTTTAACATCAGTCTTTTTAATTTAATTAACCTATATGTATGATATGCAGTGATGAAACATGACAAGACGAACTTAATTACAAGTAGACTTTCATAGCAAATATCCAAGTAATTAGTACATAAAGACGTGAATGGGAAATGCCCTCTTGTACCAATCGCTGTTCAAAATAGCTGACTGGTTGAAAATTTCACAACTGTTAATTTAACTACTAATTAACTTTACTTTAGTGATAATCCGTAACGAGTCGTGTGGATCTGTTAAGACCAAGCAAGGACTAATATCGAAATACTACATTAAAAATGCAAGTACTATTTCCGCCAGAAGTAGTCAGGCCATAAGTAACACCTGTGTCCGGTGTTTGGATATTGTGTTCACTTTGCTCGGGGGCATGGTGTAATTATGCTGGGAACTATCAGAATATCTCTTACAGGTCATTCAGTGCACTTGATTGCAGCTGTCGGGTCCTCCCTGCGGCCTCCAGTTAAATACCTGATTGACCGGGTAGATTTAGGTCTAATGTTATCATGAGCCAACGGTTCTTATGAACATTTTATAATCAGACGGGACTGTGTCAATACAATTAATCTGATACAACCTTGCATGTACATTCAAAGAATGTTTCATTATCAATTAATGCATTTTGAGTGTGACTACATCCATAGCGTTTTAACACATAACTGTTATTGGATTTTCGTGCTCCGCATTCTTTATTCATAAATACGACGAACAGCCGCCTGAGGGCAAAGGACAAAACAGAAGCATATAAAAGCATATATATATAGCCAAAAGAAGCGAGATTTCCATTATTTTAAGGGTCTTATATCGTCGTGAAAAAAAAAAATCATAAATGTTTTTATTCCCCTGCTTGATCGTTGTTGCGTCTAGTCTATCACAAAAATGTTATTGACAATAGAGTTCACTTTAGGAATAACTAGCACGTTAACTGACTTGTCAGTTCCATACAGGATGTAAGCAAATGTGTAACAATTTGTAAATATGTCTGACAACATGTAGTCTAAAACGGGCTTTCCTTCTTTTTGACAATTTTTCATTTTGTTAAAAACAGCTAAGATTTGTGAAAAAAAAAAGAATTTTAGAAAAAGATAAACATGTAACAAATAAACGCCTTAAGGTACCGGTACATGCATGTATTTTAAGATTATGTTATTGGGAAATGCATATATGTGTATTGCCAGATATGAGATATATCACTTGTGTTTGTAAAATTTAAAATTTATCTTCAGAATAGCAACAATTTGTATCTTTTGTAATATGTATCTAGCAGATATAAAAGAGGTTCTGAGAATTCAAAAGATGTAAATAACATTTGGGAATTATGTTATTTTAATATACAATCTGATGTTGGACCGATCTGAGAGAATATGACGTAGTGAGAGTTTAACCTTTCGCGAGTTTCAGTCCCTCTGTACAACTTAGTGTAACATTACAAAACATTTTTTCTTTCTTTTTTTGGTGTCATTAGTGCCATAAAGAGTGCTGTGATGTTGGTATTCTAATTGGCCGGTGCATTTCTATCGTATCTTGGCTATTTGAAATCGAGAGCATCTTTTAGTGAACGTTTCGTAAGATGGTTATAATCGAGCCGCTATACCAACAAATGTACCCACATGTTTGTCTATTCTCATTGATACATTGTTACATTGATATAAAAAAACAGCTAGCTGGTGGTGTCTCTCAGATTGAAGATATATTTGCAAAGTCTTTACATTTAGAGTTATTGTGTTAGAAAATCAATACCATTTAAATATTTATTAACTATGCCCACCCAGACAGATCCTTAGGGTATTTTCTGCGTTTATATTGATTATACATACCCCCGCCGCCCTGTCCAGGTCTGGTGGCGTGAACCACCGTTTACATTAATGTTATTATTAACACTTGTATCTGTATGTGCCTTATTTTACGTCTGTTTGTTTGTATTTTACATTCCTTTTTTTTGTTGGATTTAACTGCCCCGATTTTGTTTAATGCTAGCTTACCTAAGTATGTACATCTTCCATTCATGTTTCCGACTATATGACAGAGCATTAGTACCCGCTGCTTCTCATTTTATATTCTGGTGTTAACAAAGCCCGGTGACTACAGCACCTGCGGGACGTGTAGTCGTCCCCGTTTGCTAGGTCATACCACCAAGGAATCGGCAAAAAGTGGATTCGTTTTTTTGTGAACTACGGCCATGGGACAATGTGGGTCGAGGCCACCCGTGACAAATCTCGCCGTCTCGGCTGAGATTCCAGACCACAGAAGCCGGCATTTAGCATTCCTGGTTGTAACGTTTAGGTGTTTGGATAACTGTTAGTTTGTCTGAAACTCTGTATAGTGTAGCCACACCAGCAAATAATCGGGATCGTGAATCGGATTACCCAGTGCGGCCTAGGCCACTAATCCGCATCAGTTCGGTTGCGTGTAGTCCGCTAAAAGGTGGTCTATAGTAGTTCGATTTACTTTAGTCCGGTTTACAGTTCTTAGTGCGCACATGAAAATCCTTTCCTTTACCATGTAAAACCGGTTTAACCACCACTGACCCAACCTTTTCCTAGATTTAACTTTTAGTAGCACAGTAAATCGGTATGAACAGTTTGTATATCTGTTAATGTTTCTATATTTCATATTTATGTGAATTTTCATGTTTCAACGAGTTTGTATTCTCATGTAAGTTGAATGAAAATGGGACCCAAAGGCAATATTCATCGTTGTCTGTATGTATGTCTCTCCGTGTAATTTATGGGTTCTGAACTTAAAAAATACGATGACAACATTTTCCTTGTTCTTTACGCTGTCCATTTCTTTTATTTCTTAAAATATCATGAAAAATCTCACGAAATCATGGTGAAAAGCAATGTGATGGGACTCTTGTATCTGCAGGAGTAGCTTAAGGATGGGACGTAGGAGGCGCGCGCCCCTTTTTTTACGAATAATCTGCAAATAGAAAAATAAGCGCTTATTAATACCGAAAAACATTACCGGCCTTGGCATCGAGATGCTTTCCAAACAAATCAAGCTTGCCATTACAGCTGAAATTTTCACAACAGTTTGTACACTATGATAGGGTTTGCTTACTCCCATAATCTGCCCGAACACCCTTCCCCTAACCCCATGCGCACGCCCTCTCTTTAAACTCTGTCCCCCCCCCCCCACCCACCTGATTTAGAATATTTCCGATTTATACCAACAACTAGGACCTTTCTGGTGAAAATTAAATGGGGATTGCATTAGTAGTTTCGTTATCAGTACGGTGGGCGCACACATGGTCGCTTTAGTCAATTACTTGAAATCTGCTCAACAATTAATAAATGGAATTTAATATCTAGTCGTAACATTCCCCATTACCAATGAGAAAGCATATTATTTGTTTTACAGATCAAGAATTTAATAATCTTCAATTTTTCTTTTTAATGGCATATTTGAAATATTTAAAATTGTTATTGTCTTAACTACACACGTAATTTGCAAAACATCAAATGCACCTGTCAAATTAATGTTGAAAATCTGAAATCTAATATCGAGGGTGTTGACTTCTTGTGTCCTAGAAGTTGTTCCCGTTTACTGGCGAAATTAGTTTCAATTGATTAATTAAGAAAAGAAAAGTTCTGTCATTTGCAGCTTTAAAACGAATTAACTAATATAATTACTTGGGCCAGTAAACCAAAATATACCCGCCCAATTGTAAACCGAAAAAAGGAAGTCTGATATAAGTAGCGTTGTATATACGTTTATATGCGTGACAATTCATATGATTGTTTAAGTGCCAGGTTCTCACGTGTCCGTCAGTGTATGTGCGTGTATTCGTGAAATTCGAGACCGGGATGAACTTCATGCTTAGAGTCTGAGCTCAAGGATTTTCTGTATTGAGGTCATTTTACATAAACTGTACCTCGGTACTACCACTTTTTATTTCCGCTGTCGCAAGTGACATTTATCGATACCTTTTGAATTAAAATTACTTTTGTTCTCCCGAGACCATCAAGACCGCGGAATCTGAACAGAACGTTGTCACTTTGAATCACATATGGTCTGTAAAATTTAGCGAAACGATATGTGACTCGGGATTTTTTACCTTGGTTAACTGTTTACTGAGAAGAACATTTTCCAAGAGAATGAACTCTGAAAAAAAAAAACTTTACATCTGTCCGTTCGTCTGTCCTCTGTATCGTGACCATTAGTTAATATTTCAACTGAAAAAGGGTCGGACGCAGGCTACTGGTTAAAGTGTTGGACGCTAAGTGAGCTGAGAGTCACAGGTTGAAAGTAAAGTTCAGATTAAGCCCTCGCCAGCCGAGTTTTTTTTTCAGGGAGCGCCGCCGATATTCCATTAAGCCAAAGTGAGCCGATTTTGTGCAGCTCAGTTTGGCTTGAGAAAAAATAATACAAAAAAGATCAAAATTTTTACAATTAAAATGGCCGAAACAAATGTTCAGGTTTTGCCTTTGTTTCTTGTCACTAAAAGAAAACGGTTTGATTGTTGTTGTATGAAAACTTATAAAACCACCAGGATAAATTATACTCGATATTTAATCACAAACTAGTTAAATGTAAAATTGTTCCAATATGTCACACGTAGTATAGATAATTTGTTTAGATATAATGGATACTTTGAAACATCGTCAAATGAATATGGTTTCAGGTCAGTTTAAGCCAGCCGACATTTTGCCAGGCCGTGTCGAACCCCGAAACTCGGCTTACAACTAAAGTCAGTCGTCTTTTTGTCCAAGCCAGTTGCATTTGTGTGGCTAATTCTGCTTCGGGCTCTATGCTGGTCCATCTTCTGTCTTTGTACTTTCGACAAGAAATGATGCTGGAAATTCATTATATATAACAATATAAATATATTTTTATATAAATAATGCAATTCATTATATATTAAACTATATACTGCCGCAAGATAATCGCGCGACATACGTACGAATATCGCATGAATATCGCGCGTTGTTCATTATTTAAAGTTGTAATGTGTCTGCCCGAATTGCCCGAAATTTGTTCCACATGCGTGTTGTTCGTATTTTAGTCGCTTGTTCTTCTTGCACGTGGACTGGTCAGGGTTCGCAAGGCTTCAGGCGACATTCGCACATACGTTGTGGGAACAACCTGTGGAAGACGGACTTGAGGTCTCTCACCTCCTGGGGGTTCTTCCGGGGCTGGCATAACACACGGAATGTGGGACAAAGGCTAAAATAAAAATTTTACAAATCGCATATGTTGGAAAACGTTTATTACTATAAATTATGTCATGGAAGATTCACTCATTTAAAAGTTTTGACAGTTTTCATGTCTTTGTCCGTTCCGTTCCGTAAATTAGGCCCTTCTGTTCCGCGTTCCATGTTCCGTTCCGTTCCGTGTTTTATGCCAGCCCCGGAAGACCCCCGAGGAGGTGTGAGTTAGGCCTTTTGTTTGACTTTGCCGAGCTGATTTCAAAAGGCCGAAGCGTAGTAAATGATGATTACATTCATAATTTCGCCAACAACAACCCACCGAGAGACCAATGCATTGACCTATCCTAAATACAGGGAACTTTATGCAACATTTTTTCCACCTACCAATTGTACATTGCTACCTGTGGACACGTTTCATGATATTTCATGTCCAACAGTTACAGATTTACAGAGAGATACAGATGATATGTGTCTGCTATTAGTAAGCCCTAGCCGCTCTCAGACCATTAAATCAACATGAAACAATCGTAACAGGTTTCTGCCATCAAACCATATCAAATATACATGGCGGCAAACTGTCCATACATGTTTATTTGTTTCACGGATCCCTAGGTCAAGCTTTAGACATTATATCAAAGACCTCCTGAAAATATGGAAATTTATCCCTTTTAGCGAGAATGTCCAAACGGTTTTGAAAGAACACTCTGCAGTCAACCAAACCATTTGATGTGATAGGAACGAAATATCAAACCGTACTTCTAGTGTTTTAAAGAATATTTTCTGGATTATTTTATCAACTTGTTACTGACTTATTCATTCACGCAAGCAACCAACACAGGGAAGGCTACTCCTAAATTCCAACTCATGAATGCGATTTAAAATAAATGTGGCAGGTGTTGTCAAGGTTACGCGGCATAGTTAAAGTTTGTCACACCGATGAGCTGAAACTGATCTCTTCACACGGGAATCTGCTTTCATATTTAACACTGACCAATGGTTTTTTTTTTCATGAAAATTTCATGGTTATCGGTGAGTCATTCAATACATGGCTCTTGTGTGTGTGTAAAATAATACAGTTTGCATATTCAGCTCAATAAATGCCGGTACCAACGAGTTAAAAAAATCACAAAAGATCCTCCTTTCGTGGATACCTTATATAATATATTGTGTGTATACGTTGTGGTATTGCTCATGCACTGTTTTCTAATAAAGATCACATTCACATTTTTGCACATATAGGAAAGATTAACGAAACATTGTAGATATAGCATAGTTTGTGTAAGCATCAAGCGAGAGTACGTTCTCATACGTCTTTAGTGCGCATGCGCCAGAAATGCCACCGGAATACCGATGTTGCCATAACACATCGTATTTGACGTACACATGTTGGACTTGTAACACATGTCTGACATAAGCTGAGTGGAATTTACAGCAGTGAAACATTCAGATGTCAAGACTGCTCGTCATTTATCACTCATAACACTGCCCATGCACATCAATGTACACAGGCGTGCACCTTGTCTTACCCAATATATCTACACCTGTAGCATACATAACACAGGCAACATTCTGTGCCCCACCTGGAAAAAATCTGCCCGTATGATCGCCAAATGGGATCGCGTTCGCAGCGGAATGCGTTTAGACATGCCATAGAAGATGAAACAGCAAAAAAAAAAACTGAATGCCAATGAACTTTAAGCAATGTTATCAGAAATGTCATCGGCATCACTTTCAAAATAGGTCGCATGTTGGCGCCACTATTCTGTGATACATGTGACGTCACAAGCATCCTCGGTGTATACGAACTCGTGTATCTCTCAACTTAAGATTTTAACGTTCGAATAAGTACTACAGAAAGACAAACAGGCTGACAGGCAATTACACTGTCAGACAGACAAACACATAGACAACGAGACCAACATGCGTATAGTAGGCAGAGAAAGACACTTAATGGACAGATAGAGTTGTAAAATTAGGCAGATGGACAAACATAAACAGTAGTTGCCTTTTTGTTAGCGAATTGGAAATAAACGAAAATATGAAATCCGCGGGAATACGAGCTAATGAATATCTAATGAAATGAAAACGATAACAAGATACCTGTGAACAGACGGATTATTTATCACACTTCTGAAAACATGGTTCGTTAATCAGCAACCTAGTGTGTGGCTGGTATCCTACCTGTTGTACTTCTATTCTATCTTTTCTGGTGCAATTGCAAAAATTAAAATGCAGAAATCGCGAAATTTCAACCTTGCGAATATAAAACCAAACACGGTGGACAGTAGGAGAAAAAAGTCATGACCAAAGCTATGTAGAATATAAAGGATAAATAAACGATGAAAACACACACACACACATAAATATATATATATATATATTTATTATACAGTGAAACTCCAACTTGCGGGCAACTCAGTAAGGCGGACAACTCACTAATGCGGACACTAAATCTCAGTCCCTTCAATTTTGCCTTTATATTATGTTTAACGTTAACTCAGTAAAGCGGACACACTATCCCGGACAACGCAAAATCTTTCGCGTCCCGCCAGCATATCCAGTACATATTACGACCCTCTAAAGCGGAGAGACAACGCGAGTTCTAACTTTTATTCATATATTTGCCAGGGGATGGGCTCCGAGGTCATGACCTCGTATGACCTGTTTTTTGTCAAAGCGACAGCCCGGGGACAAGCGTTGTCCCCGGTGAACCATTGGCATATACAGTTGAAATTGTTGATTATTTCTATAAATGTGTAGATAACACAATCATTATTAAATTAAGATTGGCAGGGCAATAAGGAAAAAAATAACCTTTCAAACTGAAACAGCTTTTCATTCGACATGGCCACCACTAAAGACTGCCGTTCATTCTTTGTGATCGGCGTCAGGCCCGGGAGCCGTAATCATGCTGTCCGGATGCTGTCAATAATCAATCTTCAATATGCCTAGTGCAACCATCCATGAACTGCCGCTTGCTTAAAGGATGAAACTTGATATGGGCCTACGTCGAAGTGAAACTGCCGAGATTAGTGTGCGAGGCCTAACTGATGTTAGTCTTCCTTTTTTTAATAATTATATTTAAAAATTGCAAGTGCATAAATAAGCTATTTTGAAAATTATTTAAATTAATTTTATGTAGGCTATTTCAAATTAGGCATACATTTGATCAAAACATGGGATATCAGAAACATTCAATGACATATTGACGTAATATGCAAAACTCCTCTAAACAGGACAACTCACTAATACGGACAAAACCCTCCAGTCCCTTGAGTGTCCGGCTTAGGGGAGTTCCACTGTACATAGTTATATTAAATTCCTTAGACTCATAGTAGATTACAAGATGCTACAGTAATACGAAACAGGCCATAAATTCAGATTTAATCAAATGGTTTATAAGACATGCCTCCTCGGAAATATCTTAGATATCATAAAATGAAAGGAGACGGCAAAATTTGCGTTATGTTTATCGATATCATATTCAGATACATCTGGTTTCGTTGTTTTGTACTCCAGGTCACCATTTTTGTTATGTTTAACAGCAAAGTGAAGTATCAATCATGTTTATAACTGTAACTTAAGATTAACTTTTGATATTCCAAGATGAAAGTTGTATTTGAAGGAAGATAATAATGACTAGACGAATGAATGTAGTAGTTCTTACATAGAAAACAGAAAATTCGGAATAAGCACTGCCGAAAGCATGATTCTAAAAGGGATAAACTTGTAACTTTGAACTCTGGGAAATATATAGTTTAAAAATAGAATGTTTTATCAGAAATACATATATATATATATGTATATATATATATATATATATATATATATATATATATATATATATATATATATATATCAATAGATCCATGCATGCCTAGATCTGCCCACATAACAAAGCATGGCTGAACTATGCAAAGATAAAGGTCTAATTCATGTTAGACAATACTGCCGATATCTTCCGAATACTGCCGAATACAAACCGAAGATCTGTATATTTGCCGATAACTTGAATCATTATCAGACAATGTGTATCCACAAAACGTGCCATTGGAACCTTTGTACACATACATGAGACTATAATATATCCTGAGTAAACGCAGAAAAAAAAGAAAATGCACAAATGATTAAATACAGAAAAAAAATGTCTTGGTATTGCTTAATTGAGCTTTCGATGCATCATCATCTACCACTGCGTCGTCACGTGAACATCAATTTTTAGTTGGAGGTGTAAGGTTATCGTTAGATGAAAGGATGAACCCAATGTCTGTTCCTTGTTAATTATCGGCCAACAAAAACTTAAAGGATGAGTCAAGCTAAGGGACAAGACAGTCAGAAGCAACAGGGAATAACGTTATAGATTATTAAAGTTAGCAATTATAGTCGTCAATGTAGTTTATGAGAGACAACTTGGAGAACTGAAGAACGATTAGGCCTAATGAAATCCAGACTTCCGTGGAATTTGTTATATTTACTACGAAGTACCATTTCCAACGATATTTGTAATATACATCTTTATATTATGTCATATATTTTATCTGTTTAATGGTTCAGTTAAACCAGAGAAATGATGAAAAGGCACCTTCCGTTGAGGTAAAATTGTGGCAAGGATCTCACTCACGTTATTCCCGGTTTCAAAGTACATGTCACAGGCCATATATTCGTATATGTTGTACTGTCTTATTATCAGAATGTATACCTTTAATCGGCCCAATTTACCTTCAGGTGTTTGGACATAAAACTGACTTCTCTTCACTACCTGGGGCTGTCCTCCAGATACTTATAATAAATTAGTGTGCCCCTTCAGGGACGAACAGAAGGCACGACTTGGGTTCACAAGTTTTTTTTTTTCAGCCTAACGAAGAGATTCAGAGCGAGGCTCATTTTTAAACGGCGAAGTATGGAACCTTAAACATTGGAGTATAGCGCCCGTTAACACATCAGATGAGCCAAACTATAAAATATACAATGGAAGAATGAAAAGAAGTGTTTGTACTTAGTATAGCCTACATGAATGAAGATAGATCAAATATAGTTATGCATGTCGAATTATATTTTCTTCCGAACTATTAGAGATAAATAAAAAAATAGATATATATGAACATCAAAAGTAGAGAGTCAAACGGGTAAGATGGAGACCCGTGGCTGTCGTACGACAGGTACAAGCAGTGTAGCTTTGTATTAATATTGATATTATCTGTACTCAGGGATGGTGGTTTCAATAGTTCGACAGGCGATGTATAAAGTTAAGTTCTGTATTTTGCTATATATCTATTCCAGCAGAGAGTGCCCATCTGCTTGTTGGTAATTACCATATATGTTTATTTTCTTGGTGTATATTAAAAATTGACATGAGAACATTTGCATTGTGCGTCTTTAAGAAATGGCATGATGTGACGACAGTGAATTATTTCGGAACTAGTTCTTGAGACTGAATTTTATTCACAGTGATATTAAACCCCATCGGCATTTTCAACAAATTTCTTGTACTTCGTGAAAAAGTTTATTTCCTCTGATATAATATTAACACTTCAGTTCCGTTAAAAAATGCTATTTTCTTTCCTTTTTGTCAGTGCATATAATCAAATGCATTTTTCTTAATTTCGGTCCCGCTGAAAAATAAAACATGGCATAAAAATGTGACAGAAATTGACCTTAAAAGCTTGTCGGGACAAATCACGATGTTAAACGTTTTGACTGAGGTCCGATCGGTAGTGAATCACACAGAAGGTTCAGCGTAAATAATCAAGCCGACCCGGCCGTCACAAGATATTCTCATCACCTTCAGTCAAACTCATTTTTCATTCGTCCTCTAACAAAATCGGCACAACGATGCCTGCCAGCGCTATACAACCAATTCTCTGTCGACAAGAACAACATTAGATCCGGCAGGCAAGATTCGCATCACCAGTTCACCCCTAGCACGTGCTTTAGTACTATTATGTCAAACGTTCATTAAGACAGAGCCGTTTAACGGATATACGATAGACAGGTCTGATTAAGCTGATCAGCCGTGACGCCGACAGCTGGCTTTGTAATTTAGGGTATCCCGGAATGGACCTGGTGATCCGTCACAGTGATTAGCTCCCTCCTGATGTTATACCGTAATGCAATCCACTGAGCCGCTTGCCTATTAATTATGAAAAGAATTGATCTGTTGATGACAGCATCATTTGTCAATTATATACAGACAGGTTCTTACAATTCAATGAACCGTGATGAACAATGCATCACGCCCTAGCGCTCACCAACGGACACAGTTTATATTTGAGTTGTTGTCCTGATTGAAAGCTAACCCCGCATATCCGCCAACCCCGCAGCTCCGAACCCGGTTTATTATTTTTTTAACGTTGTCCGGTTTACATTAGCCCTGATGGCGTTAATGACTGCTTTGCCCAAGGCCCGTTAAATCACCATTATTACAATTTTAAAAGGTATCATCGACACGTGTTTATATTGTAAGTATTTATTGTATAAACATCCGTGATAATAAAGTTTTTAAAAGAAACAATGTTGATTATTTCAAGGGAATTTTGTAAAGATAATAATTTATTATGGTTTTGTAAATTAATCTTTTTTTTTACAATAAGCATATATCAATTCAGGCTGGCTTGTTCAGAATATACTGATTTTCCACAAGACCCTGATAGTAAATAAATAAAATTCAAATATATATAACCAAATAACATGAAACTATTATGTACCAAGTTAACATAAACGTGCAGAAAATTGTAAACTAAATATAACATATAATGTTAGTTCCTGTACCTTTATAGTAATTATTAAGAACTGTTTAAGCTAACCAGATAGCAAATGGGCAATTGATGACTATTTGATTAATATATTTGCATGTTTGTACATGCTATGCATCTATAACATTACTGCCACTTTTATTATATGCTATCGTTTGAAAGGCATAAAAAGGCATATGGTAATGGTAAGCCATCTATACTTTTTTTAAAGAATAACCAATACCTTTTATTTAGCACTCTATGTTATAAAAATGAAAACAACAATCATTACTTTAGAAGCGAATATCTGCAGTTCAATCGATACTTATGACCTTGACAAACGATGTTCACTCCTACGCTGTGATCGCAATACATTTGTTTCTTAAGTCATTCCATATTACCACCGCTTTTAATAAATGACAATGTTTGCACATGGCAGTATATTGCTGCCAGTGAATCGGTTCAGGGCCAGAAATATTAGAAACCAATGAAAGCAGGCTTGTCTGAATTTTTACAAAGAAATTAAGTCTGAAACTAAAGAATGAAATTAGAGGATCTTCAAGAATCTGGAAACAGTGAAGTTGTTATAGTGAATCTCTGTAAGATAGTAAACATTTTCTGTTTTACTTTGCGTGCTCTGTGTGGGATTGAAGCCGGCACCTATAACGCCCTAGTCCAAAGCTTAAATCACTTACTAAAATCAAATTCAGATTTGATCATATAATTTGTTCTCTTATAAATAAATTTTGTTAGCGATGTATTGGGGCAAGGCTTTACTTTAAAAGATTATTGTCAGGTACAAGTGAAACAGAGTAGGTTGTCCTCCAAACAGAGACACTTTATTACTAGTAATGTCTTAAATATCTGATTATATTTCTGTTTACATGAAACTGACTGCACTGTCCTTAAGGAATTAATATCTGTAGGAAGTTTCGGGAAAGAGAGATCCGATCTCATGCAAGTTTTAAACATGTTTACATAAAGACATAACGCCTTTACTTGTCAAACTTGAGAGCATAAATAAAAAAAAAAAAAATAAAAATCTCAGATGTCCCGTTTATAATCAAGTTAACGTGTGTACTCAGTAACCCAACCTTTAAGCAAATTTTATCTCTTAGATATCATATTTTACAAAGACTTTTCTAAACATCTCCGATCATTATCAAGATGATTTAAAGAGTGAATTGGCTGTCCTTTATTCGGTTCTTATCTCTGAGAGATTATGTTCAACAAAGGTCATATTCTGTTTCAGTTTTGGGTGAAGGGCACACATTTGTCTCTGCTGGATATTCGGATAAACAACATCAGTCAAGTAAGAAAAAGCTCTATCAAACCTAACCGGATTTCCCTTGGCGCGTTTTGGATCTGCATTCGATGCTTTGTTTCCATTTTACACAAACCCCTCGTTGGAGAGAAATTCTTTTTCTGTGCAAATCAGCAATCTCAGGAGAGGCCAAGAGGCGGAACGGTTATTGTAAGATCATTTAAAGCCGTCATATATCCGGGGCAAAACATCACTTTGGCGGATTTTGGGGCAATCTATTATATTTAAAGGAAAAAAAACTAATGTCGTAAAAAAGGGCTATGTTTAACATGTGAATATCAGTATGTTCCCGGAACAGGAAACATTACTTTGTTTGGATATGATAAATGCTTGCTCAGGTTGTGGGATAGAGAACGTATGCTGAAAATGTTGGTGCGCAAAAGTCACGGTTCAGCTCTGCGGCTAATACTGATGAATCTGTCGAGAACAGGGCTTAATTTAGAGAAGCACATATCGGCCGGCAGGGGCGCTGGTAATCAAATGCTCATCCTTTATCTTTGTACAAGGAAAGCTGGTGCTAGACCTATCTTTCTGAAACGAGGTCGCTGACCTTTGGCACCGGGTTTGACCTTTGTGTATCCATGGCAACCCTCTTTAGACAACTATGCTCCATGAAAGCCCAAGCTGTGACAATAGGGTTTAAGCCCATTTGAACTCCCTAAGCTTTACTTCAGCATCTTTGCCGTTCTCTTAGATTTTCTATTATGTTTTATGCAACGGAAAAGGGAACTTGAACTGGTTTGAGGAACAAAGTGACTCCAAACGAACTTTATTCGAAAACATTCTTGTATTGAATTTGCTTTACCTAATGAAACTTAGTGGATAAATGTAGTGAAACCATCAAATTGTACCATACTTCTTAAAAAAAAAATGGCATTAAAGGAGGAAATGCATCCTCCTGAGTTTGACTTGATACAGCTTCAGCCAGAAAGTGTACACCTAAACGACAGGTTTGGTCACGTGGTTTGAGATGACTAAGTCTCATAGCGCCAACTCTGCATACTATTTGCACCTGGGGCGTTCCACATATTATCTTTGGTAAAACATCTATTTTGAAACTTAATTACGAGAATGTTATCACAAACATCATTGTAATCATAAATGATATCGTATAAAGGTTTCAGAGAGTCAGCCGTTTCCTGAAAATGGAAAACAGGTGTCGGCAACAAACGTCAGAAAAACTAACCCAGAACATTATTTTAATAATAAATAAATAATAAATGGGATAAAGTGAATATAAATTAAGTAATAATTAATGGGATAAAAATTCAACTTTCCCCTAGACCACTGACAAATATTGTTATTACAATTGCATAAGATTATATATATATATATATATATATATATATATATATATATATATACTGATATTTTCTATCATTTGGAAAAAGTAGCTTTACGTTCAGTAGCGAGGCTGATGAAAATCAAGGATATTGGTTGGAACTCTATTCCTTTTTGCTATAAGAGTAATAGCATCGTGTGAATCAATTGTTTGAATTGGATAATAAATGATTAAAGAAAAATTAAATATGTAGAATCAGCGTAATTCACAACACTGAATGAAAAAACATCTATCTCGCAAACCTGTACAGAATCGCATGATTTTTTCAGGGCATTTCGGGAATGGGCCAGTGAAAAGTCAAAAAGATTCTAGCGTTGATCCGGCACTTGATCCGGATCCCGAAACGTCATCAAGGAAGAGTTACAAATCTACAATCACTTATATATGGGCCGAATAAGTGAATGGCGGAGGCGTGCATTCGTTAGATGCAGATTTATATTTATCATATAAAGTCAGAATCCCTATGCTGCCCACATCTTCTGGTTGCACAATTGAATTTTGAAATCCGTCAAATTTTAAATAAACCTCTGGGGTTCCTTAAATGCTTTTTGTATGTATATGTGTTTCTAATAGTCTACGTGCCTTTCAACTAAACTTTTGCCCTTTGTGTGGGCTGTTCATTGAAATGAGATAAAGGTAACCGCACGACTTATTCTGTAGCAAGCAACGTTTAAATTTTTCAATAGACGATATTCCTCCAATAGAACAATTCTAACCGGATAAAATTTAACACCTTAAAATGTTCTTTCCTCCCGCTGCTTGAAGTGAAATGTCTTGCTTATTGGACAACCTGAGCAATAAACGTTGCCCTTGATAAAACTCTAGTTACAAGTGTCTGTTAACGCCTTTCACCTTTGGAGGAATATTTAGTTTCAAGATCAAGTTTACGACATTTAATCAGCAGTCACGTGTTTTCTATTGATGGCGCCGGTTAAGCTGATTCAAATTCCCTAATTACTCCTCTTAATGAAAGAAGTGACATAATGACATGTTATGGAAACACAACAATTTGTTTGGCATCTGATCACATATCAACACCTCGATTGAAGCTATATATGCGATAGTCTTTATATATTACCACTGCAGTTTATTTAGTTTTTAAAAAAATCGATGAATACTTCTTTCTGAGGATTCGATGAGCATTTTGTCATTACGTCCGTGGGGTGGGTGGGTATGCACCTGATATGAATTCCATCGTGATCGCATGTTCATTTTTGGAGACCATAATAAATCCATATTTTCATCGTGCTTAAAATTAAAAAAAAATAAGTATCCATTTCTTTTTCTGTTTGGGTTTAATTACTTTATTCTGAGGTCAAAGGTCAAGAGTTATTTTCACCTACATTACAACTTGCCAGACAGTTAAATTATTAAATTCAACTCAGAAAACGGAATTTTCTCATTTTCAGACTTTTTTGTTGATCCCTATGTATTTGTTCATGCCAAATATGCTTCAGCTCAATCAATCATTTTATCCTGCATATTAAACCAGATAATTTGGATATTATAAACAAATATCAACTTTCCATTATAAGGCAATGAATCACTGTAGTGACTTTAATGAGCAAACATATTTATACAATAAATAATTATATCGTAATTAGGCTTAATATTAAAGAGATGACATGTGAAATATTGTAAACATTTAACGAATCATGATATAGGTACATATTTCAAATAAGACTCGCAGATACATGCATGCAGACTTAGGTATATTAAGGACATTTTAGGAAACTTCCCCATCCAGTTAAAATGCACCCTTAATGGCCCGACTATATAAAGTTGTTGAAGAAGTGTTTGGCTGATTGATTTAAAGTCTGTATATATATCATGGTGAGTTTACTGAGTGGATTGCATTTATCATATGTATACTACTGATATGTTCACTGCTCCCAAGACCCTATTAGAAATCAGTTCAATATGCTAATTGAGCATCCTGGTATATCTTTGTATTATATATAAAATTTGCAACTTATATAACCTCTTTGCCCTGCCCTGTTATGTTCCAGTATCGCACGTGTACCCCGACAAATCCTATTGTGCACCCGAGCAAAATAGGATCAGTGTCAGTCTTTCCATGCCCCCCCCCCCCCCGACCCGAATCACACAAAGGATAATCTCGTAGTCTCGTAAAGTCTCGGCTTTTCAAACCATGCCGTTAGCTTCATTCAAACCACATTCACCTGATGATCGGGTCGCATCCCGTGAAACAGACTGTTGTGAATTAACAGTGTTGTTTTTCTTCAGAGTTATATATATAACAAATTCACCCTGAAATATTTTAAAACCTAGCATTCGTACTAATTTTCAGCGTAACCCCTTAACCCCCCCCCCCCCCCAACGAGGATCCGCTGGGCAGACTTACCTGTTCAGGTAGTTGTTCTCTCACTGCTCTGCAGTGATGAGGGACATGGCGTTACCACTACTTCATGGTGAGTGTACCGAGTGGATCGCATTCGGTATGAGTATAGTATAGTATATTTGCCTTTTATATTTTATATTTGTATATTTGCCTTGTATATTGTGTATTTTCATAGTATATGGGTATTTTTATCATATCATATTTTTATCATATGTATACTACTGATATGTTCACTGCTTCCAAGACCCTATTAGAAATCAGTTCAATATGCTTATTGAGCTTCCTGGTAATTATCTTTGTATTATATATAAAATTTGCAACTTAAATAACCTCTTTGCCCTGCCCTGTTATGTTCCAGTATCGCACGTGTACCCCGACAAATCCTATTGTGCACCCGAGGACAATAGGATCAGTGTCAGTCTTTCACATGCCCCCCCCCCCCCCCCGACCCAAACCACACAAAGCATAATCTCGTAATCTCGTAAAGTCTCGGCTTTTCAAACCACGCCGTTAGCTTCATTCTAACCACATTCACCTGATGATCGGGTCGCACCCCGTGAAACAGAATGTTGTGAATTAACAGTGTTGTTTTTCTTCAGAGTTATATATATATATATATATATATATATATATATATTTTATGGATATTATGAATTAATTGTGAAAATATATATTTAAAATTTAAATTCTGAAAACTGCCGAATTCCAGAATTATAACTGCACTTTTCAAATTTAAATTCACAAATAGTGATCAACTGCACGTTAAAACATATCCTGTTTGTTAAATTGTGGGTGTACGTGTTTGTTACGGAATGCGTCTTTTTCTAACATGTGTGTTTTGTTCCGGTGTGTCTACACGCAAGCTGCCTTTATAAATGATGAGAGCCATTGATAGCCTAGTTCTGTGACAATACCAGACGGTACATTGTTTGACATCTGGCTTAATAAATAAATCAGGGAAAATTCATTAAGGCTTCAAAGCTCACAGTTCGGGGTCACGTGTATCAATAACTAACGCTCCGTGCCAGTGCACAGCCACTGTTTACGTCATAACAAGACAGGCCGTGTTCTGTTACATATATAACGTTCTGTCACGGACACAGACTGATATATCCATACGTGACCTTTACGGAAATGAGGATTTAGAACATGAGCCATCATGGTGATGTATAATTAATCCCTCTCTGTTCATGCTATATTTCCTGTACTTTAATATCCATGTAATAAGTTCCCGATGTATATAAATTGATACAGTTGAACCTCTCCTAATGGGCATCTCCTTCAAGTGGGCGCCTCTATCAAGTGAGCATTTATTAACAGTCCCAAGGATGTCAACGTTATAGAGGATTCACTGTATTATTACAATAATAATTATTATTACAACTACTACTACTACTATTATTATTATTATTATTATTAAAACATATATATAGAGGGTAGCCCGTTTAGACAAGATTGTCTGATCAGCCACAGGGCCCTGCTGGGCTATACAGTTTATACAATGTATAAAACATGTAAAATGCAATCGATCAGAATTAATAAAAGTGACTAAAGATAAAATTATGCAGCAAGATGGGATATTAAAAATGAAAATATGTAACTATGAAATTTAACGTAATATACAGCAAGATGTGATATTAAACATGAATATAAAACTATAACACGCAACGTTATATACAAGGCAATCACAAGTGTGTCATGAATATGAAATATAACAGAGTACACTACTAATATTATAAGTCAATTTTATTTTATCATAATGATTATTATTATGTTAACTTTTGAACAGCATTTCGAAGACTTCGGTATTGTTGAAATCCTAATTACTGACTGTGCTATGAACGAAAAGAATGCCTTCTATTCGTGTCAAATCTGAAAAATTCAATTTAACGCTATTTTCACAATTTGGCACTGACATAATTCATTGTGTCTGATATTGAGTCGCGTGCTATAGTTAGCGGCCTTGAAAATATTAAATGTGTCAAAACATAATATCTAAAGAAATTATAACGCAAGATTCACCCCTAGCTGTGACTTGACACCGCCAACGCGGATCTTGTAATTAGCGCGTGAGGCAATTACGTAAAGACTGGCTTCTTAAGCCGTGATTGATTTAACGTAACTGGCATTTCTTTGTTTTACGACATCCCGACAATTTATCATGTAAGGGCAAATTTTCACGTCATTGTCGTAAAGGTCTTCGTGTTCTATTGCAACGACATGGAAGAGACCCGTCACCCGATCAATCACGTGACTAATCTCGTGAGTTTTTAGGACTGAATTTAGAAAAACGTGACTTCAATGTGATTGTTTAAGTTCGCCGTGATTGAATGAGAAAATTAGTTTCTTGATGCCGAAAATTCATCAAACGAAAAGAGCTGTTTTGCGATTTAATAGGATTTACAGAGAACCGAACAATGACCTAATTTGATTCAAGGATCTTTTAGACGATGAATATAGCTCCCGGTAAGTCATTTAGCTTACTATCATTGTATAAACTAAAGCCTCGATTATCTGAAGATCGATTATCCGAATAAAGATTACCTAGACATCCATTATCTTAAAACCGATTACCTAAATATCGATTATCTGAACATCGATCCTCTGAACATCATTTAACCGAACATCGATTATCTATGCACCGATTATCTGAAGATCGATTATCCGTGTAAAGATTACCTAGACATCAATTATCTTAAAACCGATTACCTATATATCGATTATCCGAACACCGATCCTCTGAACATCATTTAACCGAACACCGATTATCTAAGCATCGATTATCTGTAATTTCCTGTATCTATCTATCTATCTATCTATCTATCTATCTATCTATATATATATATATATATATATATATATATATATATATATATATATATATTTCATTGTTTCCCGAGACCTAAGACCCTTCTCAAAATACTCACGCCCCCATTGACATTTAAAGACAAAGAGCATGGCAAACACCATTTATATTTTAACACCTCCACTGTGCCAGGTAATATTTTAATATTATACATGTACTTTCGGTTACTTTACACGCAATTTCTTGCCTATCCCTGAATCGGCAATTACCATAAGATATAGTTATATATACATGCGTGTGTGTCAAAACAATTGTCCAACACTCTCCTCTTATTACATATTTTATATTTTTATTTTTTTTTTTGTTTTTATCAAGCATGAAGGAGCTTAAAGGGGCCCTATCACATATCTGACCTTTATAAACTAAAGGTAATCCCTTGGAGCTTTAAATAAAATATGCCAGAAAACATGGATATCACCGCACACAGGCTGCTTGTTTTGTTTATATCAACGTGTTTATAATATATGGGGGCCCGCCAAAATAATCAAAAAAATTCAGTAAGGGCAAATGGCAGCAAGTCTGATAAGCCAGGGCTTTGCAAATGGCGTTTTGCAACAAGTGACTTTTCTACCTCCGCATATATGCAACCTACCGCCTTAGGTTACATGTTTTTTCCCGTTTGTCAACATTGCGCTGTTTACAAACATGTTTTTGATTAACAAGTTCACACATCCTTCACGAAGGCCTTTTAAGAACTTTTCACAAACATATTACCCTTAGATCATTAATATACACACAGACGAAGCCAGAAATCACTTAAATTCTTTTTTCAAAAGGTAGGTGATTATAAGAAAGTACCTTCTGAAGGGAAACTGCGCAATGGGAGACACTGAACCTCTGTTCAATATGTATCCCATATGACATTAATGAAACTATTACAATATACATATATATATATATATATATATATATATATATATATAATATACATATATATATATATATATATATATATATATATATATATATAATATACATATATATATCCAGATTGTTACAAAACCATGGGGTTTTAAAGTGCTCAACCAATACAAGGAGCTGTAATACATATATTTCAGGACTTAAACACACTTACTTGTGTTCGACAGCACTGTTTCGTAAGGGCCCCTACGGGCCCTCACTCGTCAGGAACACTGAGTGGTCTTGTCGGGGCTCCTTATACTTGATCCAGGGGATTTGTAGTTGGTCAGCAGGTGCTTTGACCTGTGCCTGCATGTCGCTGCGATTTCATTTCTTTTATTTAGAGTCCCTAGCACTGTCACCTGACGATCCCAAGAGTGTAAACACCATCTACACCACCGGCATGAAACTCAGAGTAGTAACAAAAATACTTCAAAGTATTTAATACTCAGTGTGTGTACTCAGTTATCAGCCAACTAGTCAATATAACTGCGTTTTCAAGCTGTCATTATGCGTTCCGATATATGCCATTTATTAGAATTAATTATCTGCATAAGAATAGGAGTAATTTTCTAAGAAATCATTATTCATAAACATATAGTTTCCAGAAAACTACGATCTGAAAACTTTTATAATGAAACAGATTTAGTGTTGAAAAATGAAGTTTGCTCCGTATTTTTATAAGTACATATTTAAAATCGGCAGTATGCTGATAGGCTTTTAACTAATGTTTAGACATTTACTAATATTAAGAGTTTAACAATTAAGAGGTAACTAATCTTTAGAGTTTACTAATATCTGATGAGTTCCCTAATCTAAAAAGCAAACTGCAGTTTGACGATTATTGCGTGGTCCAAAAAAGCCTTATCCTGCTCCAAACTTTGCAGTTACACGTCCCCATACCACCTAATTTTCTCCGCAGATAAGTTTCCCCCACGACGCCGTCCTCGAAAGACATTAATGTAGCATCCCCGCGCCCTTTTCGGGCATTCTCATGTTTATTTCTACACACTGAAAAACTGAATGTTATAGGTCGCATATCGAAATTTAAAAATATACCTTTAGTATTATAAATGGCAATATTATATAAATTAAAATACATCCGACGTGGTTATTGTACTGAAACTTCTCAGTCACATAAAAAAATCGGCTCGAGTAAAACTGATCTGGCGAGTAAAAAGGTATTTTAATGTATTGGGTCGATCGATTTTCATAGGAGACACAGTATAAATTAGGGGCACTTAAATCTAACCCCAAGATCTTAAGCCGCGTGAAGAATCTTTATGTCTAACAGTTAAGGTCCAAGGGACACTTAAGTTAGTATTTCCTAAATACGGCATAACTGAGGATTGATGTCCCCAAGTGGTACGTAATGTCGGTGTAGTAATGTCGATGACACGCTACAGTTTTTGCTTTTGGGATTATATCCTGTCTCTCGTGGTCAATTTACTGCTAACCCTTCATTTCTAAAACTTTAAGTAATTCCTGAACAAGCCGCTGGCCGTAACATATAATCTTCTGTAATGACCATGGACCAGTTGACGTCCACAACTGTCGAGGGACTCAATAAATGATCAGGTATGATGGAACCAAAGGCTCCTCCTATATCAATTCTAACCACTGCCTGTCCAGCCAACCCGCGGATTAACTCATATTGTAATGTAAAAATGGGCCATTAGTCCGTAAACGTAAAATTAAAACGAAAATAGCTTTTATCTAAATTTATATTTGTGAACCCTCAATAGTGTGAGTATTGCGAGGTTTAAGCCTAAACGTAGGACTATCGCTAATATATTTATCATTATCAGTAACTATGAATATGCACTTTTTTATTGAACACACTACTTTATAAAAAAGATTTTATTCTTATTTTTTAGTCTAAAATGTTGAGCAGCTTTTACCGTTGTATTGAAATTATAGACGAAACAAGCAACAATATTTTATCCATATCATGTTCAAATACAAAACTCTCATACCACACCCGTACGTCCTATACATCTTCCAAATATACCCACCAAGAGACCTGTTCTTTGGGCGAAGAATAAAAGAGTTTATTTATACGTCGTTATAATATAAATGTGTCACAAGAGGGGTCACTTCTGAAAGGCCTTTCGAGAAAATGTTGATATTTTAAGACAAAATAACTTAAACTACATCATGAATAATTAGCTAACACGAGCCAACACTTTGGCAGCATTGTCGCTCTCACAGTTACTGGTGACATCACTTGAAGAACAGGGAAATTTCAGTAGATATATATCTTCTTTTCAAATAAACTTGTTTATCATACACAATTTGTTAACATGATTTGAAAAAAATATCCATAACTCGTAAAAAGGCAAAAATATCCTATTAAATAGTTCCGTTTTAATTCATCAAATTAAATGAAGATTGGTAGCTTTTACTCATTAATAAATGAACCGGTCTGCATAAAGACTAAGTTAAGCCTTTGCAGAGAGATCCTTGTATCTGGACACACATTCATTTATTTCTATCAGGAACGTAAATACGGGACACACAGTAGCAAATGACACTTGAACAACAAACTGAAACAAAATGTCTTTATAAGTTTGACTGGAGAACTTTAAAGACGCTTTCCACCTGTAGAATTATGTGATTTCAGGCTCACTCTGCGTACATAATAATGAACTGTCGGTCATTTCTGTCAAGAAAAGTTCTAATAACGCCTCTAGATATATGATGGATGTATCTACACAGTATGTATAAACACAATAAACACCCTGTGTGGGGTGGGATAGGCGTTTTTCTGGCCTGTATTTGTATAAAGGGTCCAAGGGTTTATCTTTAGTTAATATAGGTCAGATATCGGATTAGGCTCCGTTTAAAGCTTTTTATGGCTACATTCATCTGCAAATGTTCATGGGAGTCAGGCATCAGGATGAGGCAATGCGAAGGTATGCCAGCATGGACGGTCAGTATGCCAATTGATCTTTCAAATATAGACCTTTAACTTAAATGCGTAAAATTAAAACAAATTGCCTATACTGACAGACGGAACTCAGTGCCCGCTCTTATAACTAAAGAAAACCAGTCGTCCAGGGAGCCGTATATAGGTTATCAAGTTTGCCGAGACATTGCAGTACTTATTCTAAGCATTGAGACACATCGAAAGCATTTTTCATCGCCGAGTCTGAGGGTTGATTAAGTCTCATCCATTGCATCGACTGGGCCAGTCTACTACAAATGCAGACAAGTAGTAGCCAGAAGCGTATGAAATAGCCGTTATGTTTGTTTTTAAATCTTGAAATATGTCAATAGCGTTACATGTATTTAACTATAGTGGTGTGCTAATTATTCGATTCAATCGATGATTGTCTTTTTTATTATCGATTAATCAATTACATTTTTGCATAATCAATCATACATAACGGTGATGTGACATCTGAAGTGGTCCTATCATCAAGATAAGATATTTTAATTCTTACATAGCTATAAGAAAGACGGGGCACAACACAGCGAACCCCATTAAAGTTTATTCTTGTGCAACGGATTTGTAACAACAGCCCAGCCCTTACCCTGACATTTCAGCGTAATGTACAAATTAGACTTAATTAACTCGGTCAGTATTTTAGGTATAATTCTATAGAGCAAATGGTAATATAAATGGTACATACAATAACTGATTAATAATCGATCTTCGGATGTTGTTTTTTTTTTTAATTTTTTTAACTAATTCCTACCACTAGCATAAACCCAGTCGATTTTAACCATATCTCTTTGTATTTTCTTACGTTACATATACGTTATAAATATATATATATATATATATATATATATATATATATATATATATATATATTATATTATATTCTAGAAAGACATGACAGGACAAATTATATGTCATCAAATTAACAATGAAATACTCAAGCCATACATAAATGAACATTGAACTTTTCAATTCAGCACCACAATACATGTTACGTACAGGTTACTGGAACAAAGAAACACATGCTAGAAAATACTGAAAGTGTTCTGTGGAATACAACGTCTTCTTACTTTGCATATAATATATAATATTTTTTACATGGATCCATAGGGTTCTCTATTTATCTATGTAAAAAAAATAGTATTTACATCAAGGCGCTTCAAAACTAAATTGGTGTATGAGCACCTCCAAGCATCTACATATGCATATGCATATGCATACACATACTCCTTTATACACATATATGGACGCTCATACACATAAATACATATATATTTATAAATAAGTTTCATGTTAATGACTAATCGGTGCGAATGAGGCAACATTATGTTCCATTTCTCTACATGTAAGGACATTTTTTTTTTAATTTGTTTAATTCTTACGTTAAATTAAAGAGACCTAATCACCTGTAAAGCTTGTTGAATTAACACGAAATATAGTGTCTTCTCTTTGAAATGTATGACACCTGCCAAAATATTGCCCTGAAACCGTTGGCCAACTTCTATACACGATCTTAAAAAAATAGTGGACAGGGCCCGATCACAGGCGTCGCATTAATACAACCGTGGGTCTCCGTGCATCCTGGTCCACAACACCTGTCAAACAGGAGATGCCCTGACTGACTTGGTCCCAAAAATGCAATGCCTATATAAGCTGGCTGAAGCATCGCATATTGCGGTGACTCAGGCCTGGGACCCGGTTCACGGCCTGTGGTACCCGTGTCATTTCCGCTGAGGCCCCTGGACCTAACGTACAAATATGTTGCGTCAGGTTATTCTCGGACTATGTTATTGTAAACAAACACACGTGGACTGTGTTTTCTAACACGTAAACCCATAGAAATGTTAAATAGCTCAAAGAGTGGTATCGAGTCCGTGTGCTGGGATGGTTTTGCCTGGAAATTTTCGGATAAAGCAAAATGGAGACACTGGATAAGTTCCTGAATAAAAACTTCAGTTTGAATAAATTAAAATCTATAAATAATGCCTTGTGTTAAGAAATAAGATTGACGAGTTGACACTTCTGTCCTGTTTGTGAAACAGACGAGAGTCAGCAGGCAGGTCACGTGACTTATCTCATCCATGACGTCAGTGACAGTGTAATTAGCCGCCCGGTTCCTGCGATAATGAAAACACCTTCTAAAATCACGACGCACCAAACCTTAATCCAAGAGAGCTTTTTAACTCTGTTGCGCCCATTGTGGGATTAAATCATAACGCTTCTCTACATTAACATCACTCTGGTCAGCATAAGATGTTTATGGCTGTTATTTAGGAACGTTTATAGCTGTAATCTGCGTGACGACAGATTGAGACAATACATCATAGTTACTACAATAATAGTTAATTTCAAATTAATCCCTGAGCTCACCATAATAATCGGTCTCGTAACTTAAACGTCTCCACCACAAAATCTTTTCTTATTTTCTCATATTTGTTTTCTATTCGCCATCCGTGAACTCAATACATTTTTAGGAAGAAGACTTGGGAAATTAGTTAATATACGTGCATTAATTGACGTCATAAGTTCAATTTGTCTGAATACAAAAGCTTCCCGCTCCGGCACAAGGACTACTTTTTATAATGGTGCTGTATGTTAGTAAACAAAGCCTGTTTACCATAACAAGGCCATGAACAGAGGTCCATTTTTTCGAATGCACGAATGCTCCCAAAATAGGAGAAGTAACAAGAAAGAAAAACTAGAATACGGGTAGTCGACAAGCGACTACTTGTATCCGCCTAAATCAGAGTGGAACGGGTGAAGTGTTGCATATTAGCATGGATGTCTGCAGCCAAATTGTGTATGTAGGTTGCGCTACCTACGAAAAAATCCAGAAAGCTCTATACACATGCAAAACTTTGGCCCAATCGGTCAAACGGTTCCCAAGAAATGAGCTTGGATATCTGCTGCATAAACTAGAATGCAGGTGGCGCCACCTGTCATAAAATCAAGAGAGCTGTCGGGGATGTATAAACTTGCAAAATTTTAGGCAGATATGTCAAACCACTGCCGAGATATGAGTGATTTTATCCCATGGCAGACAAACAGATGGGAGCTGTGCAAACATGGCTGCAGGTGGCGCCACCAGTTTTGCATATGATAAAGAGCTATGTGAGATTTATACACATGCAAAATTTTGGCCCAATCGGTCAAACGGTTCCCTAGATATGAGCTTGGATGTCTGCAGCGTAAACTTGATTGTAGGTGGCGCCACCTGTCATAAAATCAGAAAAGCTATCCAGGATGTATAAGCATGCCGAATTTCAGGTGAATTAGTCAAACCACTGCAGAGATATGAGTGATTTTAACCCAAGGCAGAAGAACAGATGGACACTGTGCAAACATGGTTGCAGGTGGTGCCACCATTTTCGGTGTATGTTATAAAGCTCTCCAAGGGCTACATTTGTGCAAAAAAATTTTCCTGATCGGTCAAACGGTTCCTGAGATATGAGCTTGGATGTCTGCAGCGTAAACGTGAATGTAGGTGGCGCCACCTGTCATAAAATCAGAAAAGCTATCCAGGATGTATACGCATGCCAAATTTCAGGTGAATTAGTCAAGTCACAGCAGAGATATGAGTGATTTTAACCCAAGGCAGACAAACAGATGGACACTGTGCAAACATGGTTGCAGGTAGCGCCACCATTTTTGGTGTATGTTATAAAGCTCTCCAAGGGCTACATTTGTGCAAAAGAATTTTCCTGATCGGTCAAACGGTTCCCGAGATATGAGCTTGGATGTCTGCAGCGTAAACGTGAATGTAGGTGGCGCCACCTGTCATAAAATCAGAAAAGCTATCCAGGATGTATACGCATGCCAAATTTCAGGTGAATTAGTCAAGTCACTGCAGAGATATGAGTGATTTTAACCCAAGGCAGACGAACAGATGGACACTGTGCAAACATGGTTGCAGGTGGCGCCACCATTTTTGGTGTATGTTATAAAGCTCTCCAAGGGCTACATTTGTGCAAAAGAATTTTCCTGATCGGTCAAACGGTTCCCGAGATATGAGCTTGGATGTCTGCAGCGTAAACGTGAATGTAGGTGGCGCCACCTGTCATAAAATCAGAAAAGCTATCCAGGATGTTTACGCATGCCCAATTTCAGGTGAATTAGTCAAGTCACTGCAGAGATATGAGTGATTTTAACCCAAGGCAGACGAACAGATGGACACTGTGCAAACATGGTTGCAGGTGGCGCCACCATTTTTGGTGTATGTTATAAAGCTCTCCGAGGGCTACATTTGTGCAAAAAAATTTTCCTGATCGGTCAAACGGTTCCCGAGATATGTGGGTTTATGTGTGGAAACAGACGCACAAACGGACGCAGAGCGCAAAGGAAAGGTCAGAGGTCAAAACAAAATCGGGGCGCAGCAGTTCACATGTGACCCGAACATAATCCCGGGTTTCGGAAAATTCCGCCCAGCGGTTACGGAGGAGTTCTCCGGACACCTACGCGGCGGCGGCGGCGGCGGCGGCGGCGGCGTGCAGCTGAAAACATAGTATCCGCAAAACTCTGTTTTGGCGGATACAAAAACACGGAAGAAACACCGGTTGGAAGCTTGGAAAATCTCGATGTGTGAATCTCGCACGACTCGGTAACTAGGTGGCGTGCGTTCTAGATTTATATTATGCAAATTGATCGCAACCGGTGCAAGCTTTCCCGCACTGGGCACAGGAGTTAGCAGATGGATTCAGAACGTAAAATTGGCAGTATATTTAACACGCCTGGTATGTGGATAAGCCCCCTTAACTCATTAAAAAGCAACTAGGATCTTAGGTCTCCAGGATTAGCCAATATCTTAACGATAACTTTGAAAAGTGAAACTTGAAATGAATGTTATGTCATTTTGACTACAAGACATGCAAAGTCAGCGTTTGTCTTCTTTATATTGTTATACTGTAGTTGGCTTCATATTGGTGGGTTTAAACTTTTCACGATTTTCATTTTTTTAAACGTTTGCCGAGGGTTTTATTTTGGCGGTCTCACGATAAAAAGAAATATACGGAAAGTATATAACAATAATAAGGTACCTTAATTACATTAAATATTGTGTACAAACAAAAATTATTGACATAAAATATTATTCCATAATGGCATACAAACGGGAAGATCTGATATAATTTAAAATTTCAATCCTTGAACATACGCGATATATTTTTATTCAAAATGTCAACCTGTTGAACTTTGCCTCCCAGAAGGGAGCTTTTATTCAGGAAAGTTTATTTTCGAGATAATTACACATTCGCGAATCTCGCGAATTTGAATCCTTTTCAATGCTAAAGGCAACAACAGTATACACGTATGTGTGGTTGCCTTTGTTTGTGTCAGCTGTCGCCCTGTAGGTGTTGTTTGTTTCATTGGCCGAGGCGTCAACATAAGACTACTGTTTGAGGCTGAAAAACGGGGAAGCTTTTATTGGGAAAAATTTCAGAAAACCTTAACTTAAAAGACATGACCCAGAAGTGATAAATCATATCCGGTTTTGAACCACTTGTTGGGGTCACGTTCACAGGGGAAGATGGCGCCGCTAATGATGCGGGGGCTTCCCCTAAGTATCATCAAAAGTCAGCCAGTGACGTGGGACCTCTGGCTAAAGATGCTATGGTGCGGATGCTGCACAAAGATGTCTGAGATGAAAAACCCTTTGCCCAAAACCCCACACAAGCTGTGAAGTCTCAAACGACTGTCCCCTGGCCTGCTGAGTTCGAGATGATACGCCTGCAGCCTCGGTTATAAAGAACGCCTTGGCCAGCTATTCGGGGATACTGTAGAGGATGGTGTTATGTGTCACTATCAAACAACCATAAGTGAGTTAAGAATTTTTTATACATGTTCCTGACACATTCAGATACTCTTGGAGTTATGGTATATGTCACTAACCCATTGGGTGTGATAAGTAGATAAAAAAATTGTTCAATGGGTGGAATAAAGCCGGTTTCTATGGCTCAGGGGTAGTGCACATGAATCAAGACCGGTAGATCGTGACTTCGAGCCTCATCCATGGCGGTGAGATTTTTCATGCTCGGCCCCTGTCAAGGGTGAGCGCTCTGCAGGCTTAATGAAAACACCGAGTCGAACGGCCCATGCTTCACCCGTAAACAAGTGCGTCTTTAGGGGGTGCCCTGGTGGTATGACCCAGCATAGGAGCGATTAAACGCCCAGGGCCCACAGGTGCAGTAGTCACCGGGTCTGGTTAACATCAGGATATAAAATGAGAGGAAGTGTGCCCCGTTTCGTAGTCCGAAACTGGAAAGGAATTCTGCAGATGTATATATTATTATTTAAGTTAGCATTAAAAATTGGGGACGGTTACGTCAAACAAACAAAAACCTAAAAAAAAGTACCTCGTCTTGGGTCTTCATTAAGAGAGAGAGATAGAGAGATAAAGAGAGAGATGATTAGTAAAACAATGTGAAATCGGTGACACTGTTGAAAAAGGCAGGATAGGATGATAGCTTTGATTACGTCATAATTCCCAGAATATACCAGTAAATGTAATATTGTAAATTAGGGGGGGGGGAATGTATGGGGTATACTCTCAAACTTATCTTAGACATGTAAAATATCGAATATGAGGCAAATAAAGACTGTGTTTAGCCTCATCTGTAAAATATTATATATGTCACTGCTAAGTATACGTATATTTGTTAGTATCACAAGCGTTTGTGACCGGAGTAAATAAGAACATTTACATTCCATATGGCAAAAAGCATTTTACTTTTTTTACATTTCAGTCAATCTTGAAAAAAAAAAAATAACAGATTAATCAGTCAAATTTGCAAATTCCCTTTAATTTTTAGGAAGGCAATATATGATTGACTGAGTTGCTCAGGCAATAGTCAAATTGACTAAAATTTTCATACAAATTTACAAATGAACTGATATAGCACAGTTGTTTAAATATATATATATATATATATATATATATATATATATATATATATATATATATAACAGAATTTGCATCAGTTTCAGCCAAAGAGCTCAATACAAAAAGTAGAGATAGCTTCATACTGACATGTATATATATATATATATATATATATATATATATATATATATATATATATATATATATATATATGATCAAGTGAAAATTATTTGTTCTACAAAAGTAAACACAACAACGTCTGGCATTTATGGCATGAATTTCGGAATGAGAACCATAACTCGTGATGAGACGTAACCGGTTAATTAGTTTTAAATGTGATTTTATCAGCGCCTACCTTAATGCAAATCATAACATTCCAGATCTAATGCTTAACATTTTACCCGTCAATATAGACCACCGAGCAAGATGCAGGGTAAAGACCTGCCGATACAGCTCAGCATGACGCCAATTACATCACGGTATTCAATATAAAGTTTAAATACAAACCGAGAAAAAAAATTATCCTGAGTAACATGGGATGGTATTGTTTCTTGCAGGATAAAGCTTTATCAAATTTTTGTTCAGAGTTTACCTAGTTATTCCTTCACAGTGGAGAACACCTTTGCATTTTTCGGGGACTCTTTTCTTGTCAGTTTCTTCAATCATTGCGTGGAGTTGAACAGTGGAAAAAGATACGTTTTGTCCAAAATGTAATCTAAATCATAACAGGACTAAGCCTGCATGATAACCCTGGCAGCCGTTTACATGTATATCATATATCAAAAGCCTAAAAAATCCCTGGGTCAGAAAAGCAAGGGGTGCGTCTTACATCATGTGTTTTGAAAACAAATAGCGTATGGTGTCTGTACATATGCCTTTATGTTTTTTTTTTTTTTTTCATTTCTAAAGTTGAATATGTTTCCATTTTTTTATTGAAGTCCATACGACCCAAAAGATGTCATAGTCACGTGGGCTCGCGGTAGAGTCGCATATTTTAATTAATTATATGGCCGACCTCTACTGTGACACGTGTATTTTAATCAAGTGGATTTAGACTGGTATCTACCACCTTTATCATGGTTCCCTGTGCTCAGTGTCAAGGCCTTTTTAACGCTGGGTACCAGTACAGGATGTATGTATGACCTGTGTCGCTGCTGTAAAATCAACGCTAATTAGGTGAAAATCGGACATCATGATAATGAAGTCAACTGAATCTCAGAAGTTTGATCTAATAACTGTTTTGACTATTATCTTGTTTTCTTTATACGAGAGAGATAATCTAGGTCAGTGTGACCTTAAATTTTATGCGTCCAGATTTTACGGTAACCAAGCATGCTGATTGACTGATCGGTGACTAGTTTGACAGTTGATTGACTTTGATGAATTGTATGACCGTATTCCGTTCCCATCGCTGTGTTACTAATCCCAGTGTATGCTCATGTGAAAAAAAAAATGAACACTGCGACCACACTGAACAGATATCCCAGGAATATATCAGAACTATTAATTTTAAAATAAAAATAATTTCTTTATTTTACACTGAATGTATAAGAGTTATTTCAACCAAATAGGGCCAAGATGGCGGCGTTCGGTAGTGTCTAGAGGAGGAAGAAATCGGAGGCCCCGGAGAAAACCATAGTATCGGTGGAGCAACTGCAACCTACTTCATATAAAGGCACGCCGGGGATCGAGCCCGGGTGGCCAGCAGAAAGAGCCGAGCATTTCACCTCTCGACTATATCAAGGCCCCTATGAACTTCTGGGTTGTTGTTTGTTAAGCGGCTGTGCTTAATGACTTATACCTTGTTACTACCGCAAAGCGGTGGGGGTCTTGTTTTTGCCGGCGTGTGTTTGCCTGTTAGCAATATATCTAAAAAATTATTACCGGATTGTGATGTAATTTTCAGGATCGCTCGGCAATGATACAAGGAAACACCGATTAAATTTTATTGGAGATATCCGGTTATCATCTTCTGGATCTAGGAGTTTCTTAAGGGAAAATGGTACATTACTGTCAATGCCATGTGGTGGTAATGAGCTGCCTTGGAGGAGGTCTACGCTCTCTGAGCGTAGTGCTTTTCTAGTTTAATTATGGTACCGGTAACCAAGCAACGATCGTCAAACCTTTTGTTTTTTTTAAACATTGTTATTGTTCCAAAAGTTTCCTTACAAAGCCATCACGCCACACGGACTATCTGTAATACACATGATTTAAACTTTGTTATGGTTCTGTGTGTGAATAAACACTAATCACATATGTATGTTAACGACAACAAGAAAGCTTGACCAGAGGTCCGATCCTGCGAATTGAAGGAGAAGACATATTAAGGATTAAACAAGGAAGAAAGCCCGTTTTGAAGCTTAAATAAATGTTGATTTGTTGAAGCTTCACGGTACGGCGACTAGTTCCCCGTCGGACCAATAATTAAAGTTTTGCGCACATGTTATTTAATATAATTAATTCATATATAAACTACTTTGTTGTAGCCTTTTTTATGGTCAGATCACGAAATTGAAATCATTGCAAAAAAAACTAAAAAAGGTAGAAATCATGAATATTTAAAACCGCGAATATGAGTCCAATCACAACATCGATCAAATGCGAAGGACAGTCAAAACAGCAACCGACTTCAATCTAGCTGTTAAGCTTGTTACGGAGACAAATTGTTTAGGGGAAAATATTGGGCCGACCCCGGATTCGAACCCATAATGGTTGCGCACAAGTCCGGCGTACAAACCGCTTCGCTAGAACAGCAAGCTTCACTAACGAGACAGTTCGGTCCGCTTTTATGTCACCCCGTAACAGACCCCCTCTTAAGAGCGTTCTGCTATCAGAACAAGACTAACTATCCCAGGAGTCACACTTTGGTGAGCTTATTCCCTAGGCCACAAAATTACCCGTCACGTTGGACGAGCCCCCATTTTGTTACAAAGAAAAATTGTTCAGGGGGAAAATATCGGGCCGATCTCTGATTCGAACCCATAACGGTGGCGCACAAGTCCAGCGTACCAACCGCTTCGCTAGCAAAGCAAGCTTCACCAGCGAGGCAGTTTGGTCCGCTTTTATGTCACCACGTAACAAGTTACTAATCATATTTCGTTCTTGGGAAGTCTGACGTTAGGGGTTATTTTTAATATCAGTTATCAGTTATCAAATATGTTTTTTATTACGATTTGAATCAAATGGGGAGGCCAGCTGTTTAGTTTCGTTGTATCCCTAAACTACTTTCAGATAATTACAAAGAACTTTGAATTCAGTAATACGACTGAAATTGTGCTGACTAATGTATTAGATTATGTTTATATAATATCATGCACTCTTGTCAGGGCCATTCATGTTCTAAGGACTGCATTGGAGCTGATTGATATATCGATACATATTATAGCTTTATTTATTGGTACTAAGCTTGAAGTTTTATAGCATGTCACTCAATATATACGAGCAGATCGTGGCGGAATGTCAATATGACCTGTCGGATAAGAGTACGGCGGTGACATGTGAAAGATATTGCAGCATCAATATGGTAATACAGAAATATATATCTGACAACACCAATTTTTTGTCGCTTTCACCTGGTTAAAGGAGACAATGCCTATATCTGACGTATTTTCACTCCGGATGATTCCTTGAACCCTTTTCTTTAATAAACCAGAAAACGGCAATACCACTGCACACAGAGTATATGTTTTGTTTATATCCATGTGTCTATAACATGTTGGGAGCCCGCTAAAAAAGCTATGAACCTTTTATAAGTCAGACAAACCTGAGATTGCGAAGGGCGTTTTGGAACTAGCGAGCTTTCAACTTATAACAAAATACCTTTGGTTACATGATTTGTTTTCGGGTTGTCAACACTGGCGCATGCACTATGTTTACTAAACGCGTGTAGATAAACAAGCATCCTATAGCATCCATCCCATCACAGAGGCATTTTTATAATAATAAATTTCTTAACATAAATTACCTAGAGTATGTACGCAGAGAAAGTCAGACCATCACATAGTTCTACAAATAAGGTAGAAGGATAGCTGACTTTAATGTGAGCTGCTCGGAACCAACTGTCATTTATCTTTAAAGATCTGAACACCATATGTAAAATTACGTGTTTAAGCCAATATTATTACCCCACCACCTATGCCATCAACCGAATACATACACCTCAGTCACCGTGATACGATGCAAGTTGCCTAGATCGTAACGCTGCCCGGTTGATATGGGTTACATACGCCAGGCACGTCTGTTAAAACTTATCAAATCAATTCATAACCTATAAATAGTAACATCAACTTTATGTCGGCATCAGCTGTATCACTGCTTACAGTCATGTACAAGCAAGTAAAACAATACCTTCCACCTGAATCTCCGAAGTTAAAAAATATTTTTTTTTCGTATAATATACAGTCAACAGAAGTCAACAGAAGGGCAATCAAAATAAATGTATTGTTATCCGCATAAAATAAAAGCTTACTTTTTTATGGATGTATTAGTTTTATACCAAATAAAGATAAAAGTCGAACGGTTTCAATTGGTTTTCTAAGTAACCGTTGCATTTGTGATCCAAATGTATCACTCCAAAAACAACTAAGTTTTGATTATACGAATTTCTTGGATACATAACTACGTTCAACAATTATGATGTATGCTAACCGTCATTTTCGGTCACGCCATTTTATACATAAAGCGATTGAGTGCCACACGTAACGACAGCATACTTCATACCGTGTTATTCCAAACACAGACGAAGCACTTTTTACATGACAGTTACGAAGAGAATATGGAGACAAATATCCAGGACCTAGACTTACCCCGGATAACCTATTTTATATCTGACCATCGGTCTAAATTAAGCTGCCATTGCGCTCAGGGGGAGATATCGTTCTGATATAACGCTAACAGGTCATAATATCAGCTGTATCCGACCAATCCTTCTTAATATATTCTAGACCAGAACTCCAAAAACCCTGGTCGATACCAGATTAATCTCCGCACATGATACACTAAAAGCTGGGTTTATCTGTACAATGGCCGGAGTTAACTTTACTCTCCCGGGCGTGACTTCAACATCGGAATATGCTAATACTAAAATGTAAAGTAAAAATTTATATAAAATATAAATATCTGTAACATATAATAGATATACTTATACACACACACTTACAGTGTATATATTTATACATTTCAATTTGTTTATTATATTTTTTACTATTCACATGCGCATGCCGTGAAACCCTTACCACAAAAATACCCTTGGTTATGTAATTTGCCTTGAAACAATTCTTATTCAACGAATTTGAATGGACTATATCACCTTCTGGAGGCCTGTGTGCGTCAAAGCAGCCCACAGCTGAGGTGATCTATGTTTTAAAATTAAAATTGGCATTAATAGTTATAATCATTTTCCTCTGCTCGATGTGCTTTACGTCAGGCCTCACAGGCTCTGCCGTCAGAGTTGTTTGTGTGTGTAGGTGAGTGTGTGAATACAATTTTACAGTCTAAAACAGATTGGTTGAGCATTCAACCGATTATATTGGTTCATTATACAAATACCTTGGTTATTTTAATTGACATTTTCGTAAAACACTAATCAGACATTTGGTTGATTTGACAAATTTTTACTGGCTAACACATAAATGGACAGATTGGCTGACTTTTGACTAATTGGTTGTAGATTTTTAGATTTTACTCACATCATAGGTAATTTCGAACAACCCAACCGACTTGTCATTTATATGTATGAAACGTATAGTGAACAGAAGTTATCCTTGCAATATATGTAGTCACATCTCAGTGATAGAAGGCCTGAATTGTGTGCGAGCTGTCATGGGATCGATCACAAGATTTGTCAAGAATTGTGTATCCCCAACATTATGTCTGAGACCAGCGCCATTTCGACCCTCTGATGTTACCAGCGCCAGAGTGCCATTCCACATGCAAGGAGGACCGCAATGTAACGCTCAATGAGGATCCAAATATTTTCGGAAAACTCTTCATGGCCTAAAAGTACGCTGTCACTTGACATGATTTTAACCAGACCAATCGTCAGCTGCTGTTTTAGTACATGTATATCTTTTTCTTACAACACGTACAATGTGCGAGAACAATTCCGTTTTACCTCAGCATATAGGTAAATCCTCCTACATTTTTGTTGAATTTCTGACCGCATGAATAAAGGAATGGCTCGCACCGGTTACTTGTACACGATACAAGAAATAACTCCTTACCATAGAGACTAATTTTCAATTAGGTTTATGAGTTCACGTATTTTTGTGTTAAATCCTCGCTCGTAGTCTACCGACTGTTTACCACGGATTCAAAGCAAAGGATGAGTAACCGTTGACGTACATTTCTCCGTATGGCTTGTATCACGACTCAAGTAAGGCTTACCGTAAATGTAAAACTTTACATTGGTTAGGAATAACTGAACAGCTTTGGTTAAAACGACCAAAGTATATTGTGTTATAATAAAAAACATTAACCACACATTTTGGTTTCCCCAGCAAAAATAATGGTTGACATGACCAACGCTGGTTGATAAATGTTCAACCCTAACAAATTGGTTGTTACCATTTATAAATTGGTAGGATATATCTGATAAACCAATTTGATTAAAAACAACCAAGATTTTTTTTAACAAAACTGTGTTTTGAGTACAGAAGTTACCAGGCTATCCTGCTCTGACGTAAGCAATTTATCAACTTAGAAAGAATAAAAACGTTGTTTAATTGAAACAAACAAAAAGAGGCCAGGCTTTCAATAAGCTGTTAAAGAAAATAAGACAAAGCAGTTGACTGGTGAGAACGCCCTACTTTCATCAAGTGATTGATATCAAGTTAAACAATTAATACGCGCCGGAGATGTGATATCAACGGTACGTTTTTTTTTTGTGCTGAAGACGGCATCTAATTCACCGAGAGTGATGGATCGATTTAAAATATTACCCGACCGGATGTACACCAACGGAAATCAAACACAACCCTATAAATCAGCAAATCTAATTGCTTATGGACAGCTTCTCTTGGGAAGAATTACCCCTCCCCGTAGAAACACAATTTAATGTTAAAAGATGAGGCAAATTTCGGAACAAGTGCAATAACGACTGCTTTTTCCCATATTTACTATGTTGGCTACATCGAGGGTTTTTGTGCACTGGTAATGTCCGCAACCAGACTTCGTTTCGGATTTTCAAGAAATATTGGCCAAACTCTGCATGAGCATACGTCACCGATATGTTTTCACGGAGTCTATGGTTAACTATGACCCTGGGAAGCAAGAGTTCAGGTATAAAGCATTTTTAACTGAGGAAGAAAAACAAGTAACCAATGAGATATGGATATAGAAAGTTGAAATAAATAAAAGTAACGCAGCAACAATAAACGGACTCTGGGGAAAATATGGTACTATTGGGCGAATTTTGATACTATTTTTAATTTATTCCAATCGAGATACAATAAGTGGAATTTGGCCAACTTGAAAAAAAAAAAAACAACAAAAATTAGGTTCAGTTTTTAAATGATACGTTTGATCGACATGATTAGTAGTCCCTTGTCCATACCTTTAAGGATTTCTTTAAGGAATTCGTGTCATAGCACAGATAAGCAACATTACTAAGGACCAGGTCTTCATAAAAATAATTAACCCACGAAAAATGGAAGCGGCGAATCCGTAGAATAAATTTTGTTTAAGGCCTAAACAGAAAATTGAAGTTCATATAGGGACATTTACTGGCGGTACAAAATGGTACAAACACAAAATGTACAATGCAGAATTTAAAAGTTAGAAATGCGATATAATGATATGAATTTGAATTAAAGAGTTTTAAATATGATTACATATTTCGACAGGAAAATGAAGAAAGAGAAAAAAGAAAAGAATAGAAAAAAGTAGAGTTATTAGTAAACAAAATGATAAATAATATGACTAAGGTAAAAGATGGAACTGGAGAAATGGTCAAGTGAACATAAATTATTAAATAATATAGCGTAAAGAAATCATTGAAAGAACTTATTGAAATAGTAAATTATAAAGTTAAATCAAATCGAAAAGGCCCTAAACGCGAATAATGGACAGAAGAGACATTAATGAGCAAAATCAGGTGTCTTTAGTAGCTGGATGGATTTCTCTTGGTAATTTTAAAGTCTATTTTAGGTTTAAATTCAGGGACTCAGTCTGTAGCCCTTGTTCACGCTTTATCTATGATTAGAGATATCAGGGCAGACGCAAGAAAAACACACAAAGCGTACATGTAACACAAAAACCCTGTCCTTTCATGAATCGCAAGGAAAGCCCATCTATTAATGCATACATCCATTAAATTGTGTGTAAATGAATACACCAGGACATATGTTACTCCGACAGTAACGTCAAAGTAACAAATTAGATAATAGGCAACGAAATAAAAGTTGTCCTTTATTTGATTGATATAACTAGATCTCACAAAAGGCCAACCTGTGTTTATTAATAATTTGATCGTCTGTGTCAGAATGTTCTTCTTAACAGAAAGGCGAGTTTGGAGTTAAAGCGAATTTTAAATTATGTTTAACCGTTGCTGCACTTATTTGCAACATTGTAAACTGAAATCCTGCTCGTAGACGCAGACTTTAGTGTCCGTTTTTGACAGAATCAATTTTATTTTTAATATATACTCACTCTTAAATAAGCGCACTGATGTTCAGAAGAAAACAAATGAAACTCGCACGAGGTTTGGTGGATGATGGGGTCAACTAAATCACTCTTGTACGGAAATTGAACATCGAGACTTCTCCATCAATAAATGGGGGCAGTTGACTTGGGCGAATGAACGAATGGTGGGGGGTTCAACGGCAACTGATATAAACTCCTCTTACCTCAGTACGTAGGTGATGTCTGTACGTTTATTGAACTCTTTCTGTAGTCTTCTCCCGAACCATCCTACAGCAAATAAAATTAAAACATGTTACGGATAGGGACCTAATAATCACAGGCAAATATATATATATATATATATATATATATATATATATATCTTAAGGAAAAACATGCAACTGCCTACAAAAAAGGAAACTCTCCTCCGCGGAAATTGTCTAATGAAATCAATAGTGTACAAAGCCACCGTGGCACACTATACGACACATAAAAGACTACTTTCAAAGAGATATACAGGAACCAAATTAAATCATTCAGCTTTTAAAAAATCAATAATGATTCTGAACTCTCGATATACATTGGGAACTTGAAAGAAAAAAGACAATAATTCACACTATAATGGGATGTAATGAAAATATAAAAAAAACGCATTAACGAAAAAGCACACTGTGTAACTTGTGCCCAGAAGAAAAATTAAGCCACTAACAAGAACATTACACTGAGCAATAGTTCGTAAGTAATCATCAAAAACAACGCAACACTCCCTCATTCAAATCACCGCCCCGTACAGAAACAATACAGTCTGCTCGCCTCACGATCGCCATCATGAAAGGAGGCGCGAAACCCAGGGTAGCGTTACGGACCGTTTTGTGAGTAGACCATATATATATATATATATATATATATATATATATATATATATATATATATATATATATGTGCGTGTGTGTGTGTGTGTATGAATGAGACAATCACATCCAACGAAAAAATTGGTTCAATTGCCTTGTGCATTATTCATGAAATAGACGTCCGAGCGGCTGGCTGAATCAAGGTCTGTGAAAGCGTAGCTTGCATACACTTGATAGTTATGAAGATAATTGGCTTGACATTAAGGGAATGTAAAGAGCTGAAAAAGCTTATCAATCATACCCAACAATAGGGTATTATAAATGCATTATATTTGTATTTTTGTGTTCATTTATCCGTAAAACATGTGGTTGTACATTGTCATATCTATTTTCAATATATGTATTCTTTTATTGAAATGAGACCAAGTTACATAAGTTATGTTGAACACTTTCCATGAATTTCTAAAATATTTTTTTTTTCTTTTATTGAAAGTAAAGCAAATCTTGTATGCCAGATTGCAAACATTCAGTGATCTGGATACAATGGAACGACGCCAGGACATGATCAGATGGTCAAAAGCCACCGAATCAAACTGTGGCTACCTATAGGTCATGAAATAGCCTAGAATCAGGTATTCTCTTAAAGATCATATAATAAGTCATCCGTCTTGATACTTTGCCTTTTCCGGTGTAGCGATTTTAGATTACCTCCGCTTCAGGGAACCCCGGGGGTAACTTGAAACTGATTTCAGATTACCTATTCTAAAAAGTTGTTTCTTAATGTTTATTTATTTGAAATTATTTATATTTCTTGTTCTTTGATTTCTAAAATCTGAATGTTTGTTTATCTTATTTTTGCTTGTAATGCGTCCTGTTATCTAATGAAGTGTATGGCTAATATAAATATAATTAAAAATAATTTTTTTATATTTATATTTCATTGATTGATTCCATTTTTTAAATCTCGTATCTTTCACGTTGTTTATTGAAAAAAAAATATATATACCATGAGTTGAAAGCAAAATAGTTTATCATTTAGTTAAAACAGCGTTCATTAATCTGAATGTGCCTGGGGAACCCTGAAATCAAACTCAAGCTTAACTGATCTCAGATTACCGGGGGATGGGTTAACCTGAAATGGGGCGTCAACCTGTTTTACTGGCCTTTCTGGCTTGTTCATTCTTGTGGATTGTCCTAGTCACCTTGAGATCATACAACCCAAGCAGCCATGTCTACTTTTCCCAGGCGCACGTGTCCAGTACCATCCGTTCTTTGTGATGAAGACCTTGGCCAGAGGATTAAGCGCAGAGGACTGTCCAACCGGAACACCTACACACAACCTCAGAGACACATGTACAGTTCCCATACCTTCATATACTACAAAGTTTATAATTGTTAACCTTATGGATCCTGGTATCAATACGGTTTATTTATATGTTGTCATTCCATACGCTTTTTATAATCATCTTTCGTCGGGCAATGCCATCCATACACGTATCTCTAGTACAATTTACAAAATACCAAATATACAAGATTCTGCAGATGTTGTCTGTGTATTAATAAATCTAATTTTCTACTCAGACCAGAATTTAGCGGGACTCCAGTGTTTACCCCTGCGGTTCATGTTCAAAGCAGAAATAGAATCCATAATTCACTCGATCGATTTGGCGAGTCACGGATGGGGGCCATAAAGAACAAGATATGTGTACTAAGCTATTGAAATTCAGCAATTTTCCTTTGGAGAACCATATTATTTGACCGGGAGAAGGTACTCTAGGAAACAGAAGACTTCCAGCTCGTCTAAGTATGTGCAAAGACCCTATAAATATCACCGACCCAACCGGTTATTGTTAATCCTGAGTTAGGCGCCAGATTTGGTATCTAGCGACCATACCAATCGTGTACCGGCTTTTTTGCCTCTTCTGCCAGTAATCTGGTCCGCTTTACGGTTCTGAGAGAGTCCGAACCAGACGATACCTCTTCTACTGACGGAAACGAGGCTGAATGGAAATGATGTTTACGTGCTTGAAGAGGTTACGCGGTAGTTCTTCAATTTGACGACGGTACTTTGTGAATATATATATATATATATATAAATAAATATAAATATATATATATATATATATATATATATATATATATATATTAAAATTCACGAAAATGAATAGGACGCCCCATCCTGAAAAGCTTGTCGAAAAAAAGTCTAATGTTACACAAACACACACACACACGTATATATATATATATATATATATATATATATATATATATATATATATATATATATATATATATATATATGGACTTCGTGAATAAAAATAGAGAAGATAAACCTGCCGTTATGGAGACCCCCGTATTTGATTCACCTATTTATCGGACGAGGATGTCCACAAACGCTGCGCACTGGCAATTCTGCTTTTATTAGCAACAACTATGTATCACTGGTGTCCGTAATTTAAAGGACCCTGTGCCGCTGGTGTCCGTAATTTAAAGGACCCTGTGCCGCTGGTGTCCGTTATTTGGATATACATTTCATATTGCAGATAATTGAAAAGACATTCTCTAATAATTCTATTCAACGCCTCTGCTAACGTATAGTGTATGCGTTATTTTTAAGCAAGACATTTTAATCCAAATAATATGTCAATCATATTAGTTTTCTCCATAGGTAAACCGTTAAACATCAAATTATGTCGATGAAAGTTGAACCATTATGTTTAAAGATATGACTACGTAGCCTGTTTGTTTGAAGGTCAATAAAGACCTGATTTATTTATTCTGCATATATCCCTATAAATTTGCACCTAAACGTTCGTTTATGCTTACATTGTTTAATCCTGGTCTCGTTCGTCGAAACCTTACACTAATGTGTACACTAATGCATGTTTACCTAACCTCTACAAGACGTATGTGACTGCCTTGCTTATTCGGCGTTAATGTTATTGATGTCTAGGTAATTCCTGGTAGGAAAAGTTCTGGTGACGGTTCTGTGACCGATATGTTTATCTACAAACTGAAAGTAAACAGAGCTATGTGTACAAACGGTAAAAAATCATTTAACTAGATATGCTTAATTGCATAAGTGTTGAAGTTGAAAGGTACTTATCTGCAAACTACCCCTTCCAAAACTCGTCTGCCTTGTCATTAGATGCCGTTGTTGACTGTGTTTAGATTATTTGACTTGCCCCCACATGTTATAAACACATTGAATTTAACAAAAAAATGGCCAGCCTGTATGCGATTGGATAGACGTTTTCTGGTCTAATTTTAAAAAAATTTGTCAATATTACCTTTAGTTGGTAATCATAAGATAAGCCATTATAAATCAGGAATGCTTAGGAATAGAATACCATCTTTACTATATGAAATCAATTACACGGTGGAATATATCCCCCAGCCAACCGATATGTCTTTAAAATATTACAAATACCTCCTTTTGCCACTTTATAATTTGCAGGTTCTCCCAGACATGAGAGTAGAAACTATTAGCACAATAACTTCGGCGTTTGGAGGATATTTATTGGCACGTAGGAGCCAGACAGGGAGAAGACGCACAACATACTGAGTGTTAACGAATCTATTACAACCTTGGGAGGGCATGCTTGGACAAACCATAGCAAAGTCCTGTCTGGGAACTGTGCAATGACCGCCGGGGGAAAACTGAATGCGAAATCACAGGAAAGTTTGCAGGTTTATTACCCTGTCCTGACCTGGTGTATTCCCTTACAAGCCATCAATATACCATGCCTGTTACTTTTTTATATTTACATCCCTATTAGTTGCAAAGTTTTTGACCAGTTCTTAAGTTAAAAGATTCAACCCCATGCCGTTTTGCACTGTTAAAAATTACACACTTTAACTTCAGAGTAGCATTAAGTCTTTGAAGTTTAATCTGTAGATTTATATTACCGGGCTGTTTCGGATTTACAGTCCACGTTTTTCAAACTGTTCTGTTGGTGCCCATTATTCCTTTACTATCCTTTTGTGAAAAACGAGGGCATAAATTTGTGAGTGGCAAGTGTTCCATGTTAGCGTTACCAAGGGGTTCTATAATAGTTTATTTATTTTTCGTAAAAAAAGTCCTAAAGCTTAGAATTGAACGGCACCTTGCAAGACAAGACTGTACGTGGATGTTAAGCTTTTACGCCGATTAATGAATTCAAGGGTAACTTTCGTATGCATGGATGTTTTAATTAGTTATTTTAGGAGGTTTGTCAGACAGTGAAAACATGCCCCAAGAGGCTGAGTGACCTTTCCTCTCTGACCTTTGACCTAGAACTTGACATAATACATGCCAAAAGTTATGCAGTCTTATTCACCGTACCACTATTAATAGGAGATACTTATATGATAATGTATTTGCAGATTTAAAAGCCTCAACTTTACATAGAATTAGAGTGTACAGTTTTAATGGATGGTGTATCCCTAAGACATAAAACGCAGTTGATATTTAGTCATAGGTGCTTAATGTACCGAAATAGGAACATATGTTCTGTAACATCCCATATGACTAACACTGGTATTTTTCAAGCTTTCATGATGTTTGAGCTCCAAATGCTGATCTGATCGGATTTTCTGTGCCGGTTGGATGTGCTGCAACGCTTTGAAGGTTGGAATCCCGCAATCAAAAACCAAGCTCTCTCCCAAAGAGCCAATATTAGCAGCCCCTCTCCAAAGTATTTATACTTAAATTTAATATCAAATAAAACGACATTTTTACTTGCCATCCCTTTAACGTAACCCCCGAAAGAGACGCTTCAAAAGATGCAGCTGCCGGATGAGCACCGTTTCCTTGGAAACTGAAATTCTGGATTTGTTCTTTGCCAGGGATTTCTAGTGCAGCTTTCAATGGCTTCAATACTTCTTCCTACAATATGCCTTCGCCACGTTAAGTTAAAAGTGTGCATCGTTTACTGATCTTTGAAGTCGTATATTCACGCGCAGAGATTAGTCATACTTAAGAAAATGCGTGGCTTCTAGTAAATTATTATGTGGCATATATTGAAGACACGTGGTTAATAAAAGACGGTTTTATTTAAATACCACACTTCTTGGAACAAAGAACACACGATGAAAGTCGTTCCGTCACAATTGGTGATGATTAAGATGAGGTGTTACAATTTCATATTACACCCTGTGATTTCAGATTACCCCTTCAAATCAGTGTTTTTAGTGTTTAATTACTTAAAATCATGTATTTTCTCTCTTCTTTATTTCCGAAATAAGTTTGAATCTTTGTATATCTTATGTTTGCATGCAATGAGTCATACCCTAGGAGAAATGTATGGGTTAATATAGCTATTATTAACAATATAACTAACATTTGCGACAATTGCAATTTCCAATGATTGATTCCACTATTCAACATCCGAATCTCTCACCTGGTTAATTGAAATAATATATCAAAATTAAAAGCATATGAATTAATCATTTACTCAAACCAGCCAGGGCATCATCAGGACAGTGCGGAGTTAACCTGAAATTAGGTTTAGAAATCGATTTCAGATTACCGGGGGGTAAGCTGAATAGGGGGCTAACATGGAGTCTTTACACTGGAATATGAACGTATTTCGTTTTTTTTATTATTATATTCTAAACCAGACCTTGTTACTTCAGTGTACGTGCCCTTGGCGCTAACACTTTATATCCGTACTTTAGATCGCCAGACCACAAGTAAGAGTTTCAAGTGGCGAGTAGGCCTATATCTACAAAATAACACTCGGAAAATCCTAATATAGAACGGCCGCTGATTTACTCAAACGAATCGTAGTAAACCCATTTATTATATCAACTTCTCACGAGAGTTTACACAGTCACGTGTTGTCATGGATACTGATGAGGCCCAATTGTGCAAATGAGCACATGGTCAAAGAGAATTTCCTCTTGTATCAAGAAACCACGCTCAGGGATGTTCCTATTGGTTAAGCCCAGGGAAGAGTACTACGCACCCATATAGCCAATCAGCGATTAGAAAACGAACTTTCGTTAAGCCTGTCTGATTTGCACAGTTCCGTTTCCGATATTATGCTCAGTTCTTGATCATAAACAACAAGTTGCTCTGAACGTTCACTCATGGAAGTTGGAGAGGGAGTTTGTCTACTTTGAAACTAATTTAGGTTTTCCGATTGGTCATTTCCTGGTTTCCGTCGGGAGGTGACATTATTTGGAAAACAAGGCAAATCAGGAAATATCAGACACTTTCCCCTACTCTTGTCTGCTGACGTGGGGGTTCCTCTGTGTTATGACCCAATAATGGGGATGATTACACACCCAAGACCCGTAGATATGGTAACCCTTGGGTCTGTGTGAGACTAGGATACAAAATAACACGACAGGAGGGCAGTGCTACCGCCCTGTCACTCTGTTGTATACCGAAATGGAACTTTGCAGATGTAGATACGTAATTTAAGAATTATTTTGAACAGCATAAGATATTAAGCGGTTTCCTCCGCCCAAACGATCTTTTAAAATCTTTTTTTTTTAAACTGGGGTGTAATTTACATTCTTAGAGTGTAAGATCAATCAAAGTACTTGATGTTCGGGCATAGATCCATCTTCTTTGAGTCCGATTTTTGTAACCCAATTCCGCGCCGAATCACAAAGAGTACGACCAACGTTATACAAGGGTCAATATCACACCCCTATATCATTAAAAAGTCTTATTTTCTCCCTTCCTACATACATTACATGCAGTGTTAAATTATAAATTAAATTATATTTATTCATTATTTTTGACAGGAGGTGAGTGCTACCTCCCTGTCACCTTGTTCCAAACAAAAATGGAATTCTGCAGATGTAAATACTTGGCTTTAAAATAATACAAATCAGCATTACAAAATGGAGGCTGTAACCTCCATGAAAAAAAAAACAACTTGAAATAATGAAAGTGAAATAACATTGATTCAACTAGATCGAAAACTACAAGCGATACCAGCGATTTTCTTTGCTAAGATTCCTACCATTTACACGTAAAATTTCCGTAATCCAAATCGAATGAGAGCGAAACGCTTTAGCGTCCCACTGTTCTGGGGACTGATTTAATCCCGGCAGCGTTTAATTCAACGCACAAGGAGAGCCATAAAATGAGTAAACCCAGGAATAATGAGATTTACATTCTCAGCTGTAAGAAAGATCAGGCAGCCCTTGTATTACATAATACCATCTATTAAGTATAAATACGATCAAGGTATAAAAAAAGTCAAGCGGACTTTCCCCAGTTTTTATAACCTGGTTGATCTGAGCAAGTAGAATGCTGCACGCCAGTGTGTACGCGAGGGTGTGTGTGTACGTCTGCCAATCCTTTAACGGCGTACAACTATAAAATGAGGAAATATTGTTCCACAAAATGTCCGAACACAAACGCTTAACGACTAAACTATGCTGCCGGTAGCGCTAGTTTACATCCCCCCACTTACTGGTCAGAGGATATTTTAATATCATTATCAGGGGCATGCATATCCAGGATTTACAAAAGGGGTGGCGGGAGGGGAGGGGGGGTCCAACATATCAGCTGGCCGAGGAGTGCATATATATATATATATATATATATATATATATATATATATTATTATTATTATTATTATTATTATTATACATATATAGCGCAATACAATTTTTTCCACACACTGTTACTACACTGTTACACTCGTGCAACATTTTAGCACTCATCAGGTAAGATTTTCTCATTCTATCATTACCATTCTTAGACTTAAAACAAGAGGAAAAAAATTGTGACCTGCATATAAAAGAGTACAGTATTAAAACTTAAAGTAAATATGATTGATATGTTCATATTTTTATAAATCTGCATATTGTTACGGGCTGACATAAAAGCGGACCGAACCTTCCCGCTAGTGAAGCTTGCTTTGCTAGCGAGGCGGTTGGTACGCCGGACTTGTGAGCCAGTGTTATGGGTTCGAATCCCGGATCGGCCCAGTATTTTCCCCTTAAAAATGTGTCTTCATTACAATATGAACGTGTACAGTTCTGAAACTTAAAGTAACTAAGAATATGACTGTTATGCTTTCATTTTTCCTAATAGATATTACTGTCTGGAATTTTTCCCTCAAAATTACATGTAAAATGGGGTGGAGAAGGGGAGCATCCCCCCCCCCGGATAACACAACACGATCCAGCCGTATGAGGAAATAACAATACCCTTGTGCATATATATATATATATCTTATATATAATATATATATTATATTATATATATATTATATATATATATATATATATATATATATAAGCGCATATATATTTCAGGGCTCTTAGGATGCGTCCTAAAGCGTGATCTGTGACAAATTTTGAAGATTAATGTAAAAGGGAATCAGTATTTATGAAATTTGACGCTTTTGTCATATAATCATATGATTTTATATCATGTCATTTATGATTATCGGGTAAAAGAGAAATCTTAGGATCCTGTCTCATTGTCAGCGCAAAGTTTACATACATGACTGGTTTCTTTGAGTAAGTCGACAATGGTCAGTCACTGCTACAAGAACCAACCTTGATTCTAACGATCTGACAGCAGATTTTCGGCCGCCGGACCCTCAGAATCATGACTTCACTCGGCGTGTAAAAGCAACTGGTTTCATAAAATATTGTCTTTCATTTTGTCGTTAAACAATGGAATCATGATTCAATAACGGGCCCCGGACGGCTAGATATATCAAAATATTTTTTTATATAGCTGAATAAACCTCAACATCATATTGGATACGTTTCTTGTATAAATACTCAAATAAAACATAAGATTATACATTAGAAGATTTGCCTCTTATAAAAGCATTCCGTCCTATTACTGCCATTACGCATTTACTTGTTTTCTTGACGGTTGGATTTTGAATAAATTTTTATAACTTGTATTCCTCTGTGTGAGCATATTATCCCACAGAATTAAACTGTCATACATTTATGAAATATAATTATTTTCAGAATCTTATATATTGAAAATGTTGACTATACTCCATTTTTAAATAACAGATAAAAAATGTTAAACTTATGTTATAATCGAAGAGGATAAAGTTTGCTTTAGGGATATAATTATTTATTTATACGTTTTTATCTATAATAGCATTATATCATTGTATATATATTTCGTCGTACAAAAAAAATTAATAGCCATATTGAGATAAAGAAATAGTGAAACTCAAAGCTTCCTGGGAGATTTTATTTCTTAAAATGGCTTCCATGGTTCATTCAAATGTAATTTTGAATTGAAATTACCCTGTAGTAAGTATCTTATTTGAATTATGCCTGATGGGATTATAATTTCCTCAGCGCCTGTGCCTGGGTCCGTGCGTACGTCCTTGTTTCATTCAAATTCTGGTGTCTGAGACCTAAAACATCGTCTGATGCACAAACATTCCGACCTCTAGCTGAGCTAGCTCTACGTGCAGCACTGTTTATTCCCCGGCGGCTGTAATTTAGCCGTCATAAAATCCGAAGAACATAAAATATGAAAACCCCAGTGGAGCGAAGGTTAAACCATTATTAGGTGCCCATGGAGAAACAAGAGCGTCACGTCTTGAATATGAAGGAGGCCCGCGTGTCGGCCCCTCTAACACGACTTATAGCTCAAAAACAGGATATTTACTTGCAGTAGCGCTCCGCCCCATGTTGAATCATTACTTACACTAAAAGAGCCGGGTTTAATGTATTAGTTCTCCTGAGTTGGCGTTAATACACTGTGTGTCTCCTCATATGATCCATATATACAGAATAGGCCAAATGAGCGCATAGCTCCGCCAAGTGCATAAAACGTTTGATAACGATAAACGTACATTTTGTGTGTTATGTACTTTCGCAAACTCTAATGTTTTTTATCATGTTTTTAATAATTGTTACGGGGTGACATGAAAGCGGATCGAACTGTCTCGCTGTTGAAGCTTGCTTTGTTAGCAAAGCGGTTGGTACGCCAGACTTGTGCGTCACCAACATGGGTTCGAATCCGGGATCGGCTCAATGTTTTCCCCTGAACAATTCGTCTTCGTAACAAAATGGGGGCTCGTCCAACGTGAAGGTAAACTTTGTGGCCAAGGGAATAAGCTCACCAAACTGTTCATCTGGAATAATTGCGGTAAAGGACTCTTGTTGAGCTGTGACCGTGGTGGTATCCTGAATTAAAAGCCTAGGGTCCGTACACTGTGGTACTGTACATTCTTATTGTTTTTATACTGTGTGATTGTATTGAAGAAATGTATTGTAATGTTAGGATTGTTCTAGGAATAAATTATGGTTATTTGTTAACAAAAAACCACTGACTTCTTTGTTCATTCCCCTAGACATTTCACGCTGCCTAGTATTGAGGAATCTGATTTTTTTTATATCCGTAACAACATTTGTACTCGTCCAATTATGTGATCTGTTGAAATTAGGTTCCGTAACAACATAAACAATCAAACACGCAGAAAGGAAAATTCAATAACATATAAACAGAAAACAGAGGCAGAAAGACAAACGGGATGAAAGCAAAACTTACAAACTTTAAATAAACTTGGACCGGTTAATCCAAAGTGAAAATGGTTTAAAAAAAACTGTTCAGTTTGAATGGTTAGATGAAAATCGGCACTGACGGTTATCAAATGGAACATGCAACTGTATGAAATATTTAATTTAAATATGTGTTTTGTCTCATACTCCTTTGTGAATGAAGTCTAATAATCCCTATATCGCTCCGAAGCTAAACTTTAAACACCTCGTGGTCAATCGTCAAACTTTTCCGCATCAGTTTCCTAAAATTTGACAAATTTAGGACACCAAAGCAAACACACACACAGACCTCCCCCAACACACACACGCATATATATATATATATATATATATATATATATATATATAGAGAGAGAGAGAGAGAGAGAGAGAGAGAGAGAAAGAGAGAGAGAGACAGAGAGAGAGAGAGAGAAATATGGCGTCACCTTCTATTATTATAAAAAAATCTCTTACAAACATTTATATATACATGTTTATATGTAGATATATATATATATATATATACATATATATATATATATATATATATATATATATATATATATATATATATATATACAGAGAGAGAGAGGGAGAGTTGGAGGAGAAGGACATGAGGAGACAGACAGGCAGAACAGAAACGGGGATATTTATTGTAGTATATACACTAAAAAAATGCCAATGGTTTGTTCCGCAAGTACGTTCCCCTGGGGTCCCTAGGTTCTTCTGAATTAACATTTCATAGTCCCAGGTATACATAGTCACACGCCAACAGACGTCTAAGACAATATAATGTACTTGGTTGTCAATGTGTCTGTCCAAGATAGAGACCGTCTGTTAGAAGGTGAATGCCGGAAATGTTCAGTCACAAAAGTGTAGCTTGTCTACGTTAAGAATTCTAAACTTCATACCGCACAAAAAAAGCTTAGGGGGGACACCGGCGGCAGGCTGACAATGTCGGGAACACGCAGGAATGGATGTCTCCTTAAAGTGTCACAATGATTTAACAATGAATTGATTGCACCTAGGTTGTCACAAAGAATTAATTTAGCGTTGACACATATTCTGGTGTTGCTATTTCAGATTACCCCGGGTAACTTGAAATCGATTTCAGATTACCAATCCAAAAGACTTATTTTATGTTCATTTATGTAAATTTAATATTATTTATTTCTTCTTAATTTCCTAAGTTACTTTAAAACTATGTTTATTTTGTATTTGTATGTTATGTTATGTCGTCTTTGGTTAAGGCCTTTAGTTAACATAATAAAATTAATTATATAATCAAAATTTACGGACAATTTACTTTTCATAGATTGTTTCCACCTTTTAATTTCCTTTTCCTTCCCATGATTTATTGATATGTAAGTTGATTGTAAAATAATATGTCAGGAGTTACAAACAAAGGAATTTATCATTTAGTTAAATCAGTTAGGGGGTTTCCTGAAATCAGTTTCAGACTACCCTCTGGGGAAACCTGATTCAAGTTCAGATTACCGGGGGGAAGGGGTAGCCTAATATTGGGTTCCCCTTAAGTCTTTACACCATCATGCACTTCGGGAAATCGACTCAAATATGTCAGGATTGTATTTGGGTCGTTCACTACAGTATATCTGATTCGCTCTTATACAAACAGAGCCCCAAACCATATTAACTACACACTTCTGGCCTGCTTTGATAAAACTTGACTGAATTTAATGGTCAGATTACCCTGTGGCTCCATTTACTTTGGAAAAAAGTAGGCCAGCTGGCTCAATATCAATATAGAAAAAAATTATTTTTCCAGAAATCACACAAAACATTTTTTTAAAGAGACGTGAGGCAAGTTTTTAAGTGAGAAGTTTTTTTTCGATAAACAACATAGGTCCGACAGCTTCATTGCTTGGAAAATATCGTAGATAAAATGATTATATAAAGAAGCACTCTACATTGAATGATATGAAAGATGCTTTGTATTGGTTGAAGCTCAGGCGACTTCGTGATACACGATGTTTATTCAGTGTAGTCAGTTTAGGGTATAGTCTGAGGCATGTTATCAGACACGTGCGTTATTTGTATACACATGCATACGTCGTTGAAGTCTCTTGTACGCGAAACGTATGGCTGCCAATGTGAAAAAGATAGGCCCTGAAAAATATATTTTCCTACAGTATTAAATTGTTGGTTTAAGTACTGTAAATTGTCATGGAATAAGCAGGTCTGATACCAAACTGACAACTCATCCAGATAAAAGGAAAGAAGGATATTTCGATGAAAGCATTTAGCAAAGAAACCACTTCAGCCTTGGTTCGTTGCATTGTCTTTCAGCAGATTAATGCAAAATGTAATATACAGATTTTGCTTAAAATCTGTAGAGGTGTAGAGTAAAATTGCATCCGTAATCCATTACATTTTTGGAGGTAATCGAAATCACCATAATATGTTTTTTTCTTTCGTGCCATAATCACAATTCCACGAAGGAATAATTATAAGGGGCTATTCCTTTGTCCCCGAGTAGAAGCCGCCCATTCGTATGCAGTTGTTCTGCCACTCGCCTGGTGAACCTGTGTTTTTGAACCATGACAATGGTTTACATGAAACGTGCACGTTTGAACGAACGACTGGTTATTAGATTCTGGCGGGGGTTTTCAAAGTCCATAAGAGATTGAGGACCCTTAGAAGTGTGTGCAATCCCCCCCCCCCCCCCAGGGCTTCCTTTTTGAAAAAAACTTTTTGTAAACAACCCATAAATCGGCCGAACTATTAAAACCATGGTTTTCATGGAAAGATACTTCTGTATGTATGAAAATCTACATACCTGTAAAGCTATAAAACGGTGCTCGTGTAAAGGGTGTCAGCTCTTCGTGTCCACTCAAGGGAAAGTGCTCCCTATTAAAAGATTCATGAGGAAATGTTTTCCGCGCTTGAATTTAAAATCTTTACTTCCTTTTGACCTTTTGACAAAGTAAAGTTCCTTAACAGGCGATAAAATGGAAATGGAGTACAGTGGAGATTACAGGGAGCCTCCTGAAAAAGCGTGACAGGCGGAAAAATGTTTTGCTGACCATTTGTAGAGGGTTGGGGAAAGACATATCAATAGTGCATTTCATTTTGAAGGTTAAAAGAATCACTACATTATATTTTTTCTAATAAACCATTATGACAAAGGACAATTCCTTTGTCCGCGTGTAGAAGCCACTCATTCGTATTTATTTGTTCTGCCACTTGCAAGGTGAACTCGTGTTACTGAAACATGACAGTGTTCACACATAAAACGCATACACGTGAAAAAACGACTGGTATTAAAAGAGATTCTGGTGGGGGTCTGTACGCTCTGACTACAGAATCTAGTTTGTTATCAATTTAAAGATGTACTGGTGATACTTTTTTCATGTTTAACCGTCCCTATAGAAAACGTATCTTAACAAATATATATGAACCCCCCCCCCCAAACACACACACACACACACCCCACCCCACCCAACTCGAATGATAATTAAGTTGTGGGGCTTCTTTTTGAAAAACAAATCATGAAACACATGACTCAGCCATACTTTTGAAACCATGGTTATCATGGAAATTTATTTTTGATTGTATAAAAATCAACATACCTGTAACCCATAAAAAAGTTGTCAAACGTTAGTCACATCACTGGAGTCAGTGCCAAGTGTTGACCAAACTGCGAAGACCTCGCATTGAAAGCGGAGTCATGTGGTCTTTGGATTAAAAACTTTTACTTCCTTTTGAGAGAGAAAATTCCTTCAGGGCGTTACAATGGATGTGGGGGATCAATGGAGATTAAAGTGGACCGGTGTGACCATGTATTGCGCGGAAATGCCTTTTGGGCAGGACATAAGCTCTCGCCACGGTCTTAACAGGCCAGTGAAAATCCCCGAGGCGCCTCCTGAAAAAGCGTTACAGGCATGGAGGTCCTTGCAGCACAAAAGAAATAGGGGCACCTAACGGGGAAATATTAAAATTACTAATTACTCAGCTTAATAGGGCATAATCCCGCAAAATAAAACAAACTTGTCTCAGAAGAGCACACCTCAGATACGTCTGCCGAATTTGGAGAGTCAAATCAGAACGGAAGCAGGCAAACCGTGTTCTAGAAAAAAACATCTCCGTATTAATCATATAGACGCATTATGAATATAACTAAATCCTCGATTTTGATTATGTATGTAACTGAAGCTTTTGACACACACAACACAGATATATATATAGTAGGATTTACATCTTATATCAACAATTCTGGAAACAGTTGTATCACATAAGCTGTCCAAGAAAACACGTGTATACGTTCTGCTTATATCTATACAATACCTTGTTACATATATACGGATATTACACCACAAAATAGATCCACTGGTTTATCAATATACAAAATATGTTTCACGGACAAACACCTTTTGTTGGTTATATTTAGCATGGATGTTGTCGATGCATATACTTATAATATGTAAGCTTGATTTAATTAATTTTTGTAATTACACTACACAGGTTTAAAGCGTGCTGGGTAAATTAATGAATGGGGGCAGGAAGTTTATCCTTGACATCATTATAGATAGACCGTCTGTGGGGAGAATGTGACATACAGTAAACAAGGACATTACCCGGCTGACAATCGGGGGAAACAGTGCTTTTTACAGATAATCAGTGCGCCGCCACGCAGGCCGTCCATCAAGACTTCACCAACTGAACTTTTGTTTCCTTACTTTTAGAGTTTTTCCACTTAAAATAAATCATATATAGTCCGTATAAACCCTTTGTTTCTTACTTTAAGTGGTTTCCACAATCACATCATTTGGTTCCCGTCAAAACCTAGAAAAAAAATCCGGGGGGGGGGGAGCTACGGATCCCCTTGATTCTGGTTCTGCAACTAACGAGGTATGCATATTCCCGTTCCTTTCTTTAGGAACAGCTTCTTTGCAGTAAAACATATATTTAATTAATCTTTCATAACTTCCTTACATCAGTCTATCCTTTATTGGTGTAACAAAAATAATAACATAATAGAAAATCTGATGAACTCGCGTCCCATATATATATATATATGCATAAATACCTTTACTTTGCGACATCCGTGGCATCCGTGCAGTGGCCATCGATAAAAAAAAGATTTAATGTTGCCCGTAATTCGTCTGTCCATCAGTCAGATTACTGAAAAAGGCAGATATTTTCTTTGATAAATGCATTTTGCGGGGGGAAACTAATTTTCTTATTCAGTGACTGAGAACAATCACAATCACAAAGATAGTTTATCATCCTGAACAAAAACTCGCGATATTTGTCACGTAGGCGATGACTTAACTGTTAACGTCCACGCGATAACAATAAGACAAATGTACAGAGACGTGCACATTTGACTTAGAATGATCAATTTTTGCGAGACATTTCAGTGGATACTCTTAAATTAGGCCTAGGGTTGATGTCTTCTCGTGACCAAATTCTTATACATACGGGGTCGCTCTGACCCTCTCTCTCTCTCTCTCTCTCTCTCTCTCTCTCTCTCTCTCTATATATATATATATATATATATATATATGTATATATATATATATATATATATATATATATATATAGTATATATGCTTGCTGAACGATTCCAATTGTGCACTATTAGCGGGATGCTAAGAGCTGGTACATTGTATTTACTTACGAAAATGGACAGTTACATATTAACAGGTGTTTTCATGCTATCGCATTCGTCAGATGTAATCTGTTAACGGACGGTTGATGTTGTCATGTAATTATGCGTGGACGCACTCAGCCATGGTCAGGTGGGAATGTATGGGAATTAGGATCATGCCTGAATTTCAAAATGAATTCATATATTTCATCGAGTCTTTGTGAGTTCGGGAATGTTATTATTTGAACCTTTTCTTCCTGACAGAGATTAAACCTTCCCTTGGGGAGCTTTCTCGGGGGTGCGCGCTCGAGGACCCGGCAGATGATTGAATACGGGATATTTGTTTCCTTCTGAAGCCAAATTTATTTTGAGAGATCGAAGTCTTTTTCATATTAAGGGAGACTAAATGATTTTTGTGGTTCGTGTTACCGGATTAAAAGTCGGAATCGGCAAGTCATACTTATGTTTTCGCTGTGGCTGCTGTTTAGACCGTGGCGGCGTAGACAATGCCGGCTTGAAGGCATATTCCTTTACACCCTCGTCACACGAGAAGGCGATATCGCTGCGATCCGAATTGGGGCAGATCGCCGTAGAGCGCAGCCAGAGTGGCCTTGAGTTATCATGAGCTTCGTAAGAGCGAGATAGTGTCGCCTTGGGTCGTCATGTGGTCACCCTGAACCCTTTTTCCCTTAAGGGCCCCATCACACTAGATGAAGACCTTACGGAGACCACGGCGACCTAGTAGATCGCCGTTGGTCTCCCTCAACATCGGAAAAAAAACCCTCCAAGTATGACTGCAATGCCGCTCTCGCCCCGCTGATACGATTTGTGATGGCACCGCGAGCTTCGTCAGAGCGCAGATGCCAGCACACGTCGAATCCAACTGGGCGGAGAGAGTGCAGCTCTGACGTCATATGCGCAGCGGCAGCACCGCGCGAAGCATGTTAAGAGCTCACTAGGGTCACCGAGGTCTCGGTAGTGGCGGGGTAAGTGTGCTGAGCCAGCGCCGTGGAACGGGAAGGTCGATGCTACCACGTTCACTGGCACTCGACCTGCGCGGTCAGGAAGCTGGTACTGCGCTGCTGAGACACTGATGGCGATCGAATTATGATCTGACTGCGCTTTTAATCCACGGCGACCCCACGGCGGAAATTTTGTCAATGTTCAAAACTGGTCGCCTCTCATGGCGTTCATGGTGACCATATGACGACCCAAGGCGACACTATCTCGCTCCTACGAAGCTCATGAAAACTTAAGACCACCCTGGCTGCCCTCTTCCGCGATCTGCCCCAATTCGGTGATCGCAGCGAGATCGCCTTCTCCTGTGACAGGGCGTAAGGGGAAAGGGAGTGGGCATTTGGTTGTTTCGGCAGTTGTATCCGCTGTTTTCCGTTTCCGTTGTGTTCTTACAAATCAATAGCTGTTTGTAATGCTTCTGAATTATATTTCGCATGCTGGCTATATAGTACTGTAGCAGACTTTAACCCAAGACCTCGACCAAAAATTACATAAAAATTAAAAAACCTATTCTCGGATTACTATAATAACACCGAGGAAACACCTTAACTCTGTAAAAAATATACTATTATCTCAGGATTGATAGCTAGAAGAGTATTAGTAGTAGAGATAGACACGAAATGATTTAGAGGGTCATTTTTCATAGGAGAGACTTATGGTTCTTGATAAACCATTGAGCCTTGAGCGCCATGGGAGGTAGTATATTTTATCTGAACCTGGTGAAACATGTCAAGGGGCCGAAAGTGAAAACCTGATTTATATACACTATAACGTTAAAGTACCACTGCTATATTTGGCAAATGACCTGGGAATGTGGCCTCCTGGGAATGTTATGAAAGGAGATGGTAATTTGATGGTTTTCTGAAATACCGCCAAAAAAATTATGGGTGTGATTTGATAGATTGTCCGGTATGTTTTAAATCGGGAATTTTTATCACCTTCGGTTGTTCATAATTGACTCCCCGGTGAGTTTAGCTTTACGGAATCACGACTCCTGTTTATCTCGATCTCTAATACCATACCAAATGAGATGGCCTTTTTACCCAAAGTTCCGATGGCTTCGAGGGCGCTGGATTTATTTTGATGACTTATTTTCCCTAGGTCCCACTTATAATCCAATGCAATTTGCCAAATTACTTTGACTCTGCTGCGCAGGAAAACATATCAATATCCTTCTCCAATTCATTACTTGCTTTTTGTACAAATTTGGACAGAGCCAACCTGATACCTGAAACAAGCGCTGACTCCGGGGAACAGATAGCGCTCGAATTACAAACATACACCTGTTGAAAAGGGGCAAAAACACAACTTCCAAAATTCAGGAAATTTGATTGCATACGCTCCTGGACAAACCTGTGAGTTCAGCTTCAAAGTCAGGACTCAACTGAGGGGTCGGGGCAAAACTTTATGAAGAAAGTCGCTATTTAATAACTTTCAAAGTTTAGAGCACATTTAAAAATATTGAAACTTGAACTGAATTTTCTTTGACGAAGAAAATAGTTATGTAACAGCCTTCAAAGGAGATTCATGTTCCCAATAGAACTGTCCATGTTAAGGTACAGTGTTTTTTATTAGATACTCAGAAACAGGGGCATGTTGTAATATGCTTCTTTTTAACCATGAATGAACGAATCTTCATAGCCAGTTGAGGGACTATATGATTTTGGAAAGAACCACAGTAAAAGCAAGATATCCTGCGTTAAATACTAATTAATGTCTCCTTGTCCCCTTGACTAAGCAAAGAAAGTTTAATGCTTTGTCGTCACAGATTTTCCCCAAAACTAGCGACATGCACCTATCGATGATACCTGACACTCAGCGTTCAGGAAGTGAATACCTCTAAAGGGACATAATCAGGGGCAATAATATTCCATCCTTTCACATTATCAGTTCATATATGCTTTATACAAACGTTTCCCAGCAAAACCACCCCAGCACACAATCTCAGTATCTCGCATACGGCTGTTTAATGCCTTGTTATGACTCTGCATGATGGTAAACACAGTCCACGTGTGTGTTTACCATAACAAGGCCGCGTGAATGGAGGTCAAATGTGGAGCCGGAACACGAGGTGTTTCAGAAAGTGGAAACGAATTACAGCCAGTCAGGGCATGTCCTGATTGACACATGTTGTGACTCCGCGATGCACACGGTACCACGCGCTATGTTTATGTTGACACCTGTGGTCGCGCCCGGTCCACTGTTTTTAACACTCCTTTACAGGAGAAAGCAAACGGTTTCAAGGCCTGGTTTTGCAGGTACAGATATATTTTAAAGGGAAGAAGCTGTTTTTTTCATGTTAATTCCACATGCTTTATAGGTGATTAGGCCCTTTTAAACTAAAATTATATAATCTTGCAATATCTGAGTTTATGAGTAAAGTAACCATATCTTTATCCTAACCGACGTGTTTTTTATGAGGTTCCCGTGGTAGTAAGACACAGTCGGTAAAGCCAACAACTTCGACAGGTAGAGTCATGGCGGGAAACTTCCTAATAATTTATGAAGTTTCTGACATAGTTATGTCGATCAAGATACTGATTGGGACAACACCAAAATAATACCATCCTTCCTAAAAATATGGACCGACCGGGCAACTTTCTTTTCTTTTTTTTTCACCGGTCGTGACACCACGTGGATTTTTTCCCAGTTTATCTAGAATATACAAACATTTGCTCCAGTACCTGAAACGGTGTATATTATCAACATATAAAGTTGTTCATTTTTTTCATTTCTTAAAGAATTCTCGTAGGGACTTTTTAATATAACACAAATTAGGAACATTACAAAGGACCGCGTCTTCAACTTCTGAAGAATGTATCAATAAAACGTGGCTTATCCGTAAAACAACATTATTTTAGTATGTTCATTTCTGTACACGAGTAGAATTACGCTTGCTCAAGGCGCGATCAGTAGTGCAAAAAATAAACGTAGCGCTGAAGTCTTCGGTGTACCACGCAACTTAAAAAAAATCAAGCTTTTTTCCAGATACCAACCGGTCTTCTTTCTGTTCCTGTTTTTTTTTTCTCCTATTAAGAAGTAGTTGCGCGTGTGCAAGATTGGACCCCAAGACTGATGTGCAGATTGCTGATGCATTCTTATTATAGCAAAAAGACACAAGTGGATTGCTTTTACTCCCAAACACATTATCATAAAATCGTATTTAGCAGGTGACCTGAGACAACATGTTCATGTGGCGGGATGATTTGTCAGGAAATTTTAGCATTCAGTCTAAGGAAGTCATAGCATGTGATAATACTCATATTATTGTGATAATATGATAACTATTTTGTACACTCAATATACGTCATTGTTCTTATAATGGTACCTTGCGGACAACGTTTGTAGCAGACTTTGTGTAGAAAGTATAGTGTTTATTATTTGGGTTTAGATTTTAGTGTTGTTCTAATTTGATTGGCAGTTTTGATTTCGGTTTTAACACTTGCAGGCTTGTTCATCATCTATGAAATTGACGCCAGAGCGGCTCACTGAATCAAGGTCTGTGAAAAAGAAGCGATTTAAATAGCCATTAGTAGATTTGGTAGTATGAAGATGTGATATCCAGAATGAGCTAATCATAACAACACTTGCTCATTCTAGAGGGATTTCCCGTGCTTGACAAACATCCTGTCATCTCCAGCCGCTGAGTGACTTTACAAGCCACGGCACAGAAAAGAAGGGGGCCAGCCGGATACTAGGAAATGGTGTTTTCCTGTGTGTCCAGCAATAATTGTAAGACTTCTCCGGGAGGGGGCGACACCTGTTAATGACAAGTTCTTCACCGGCGTGCAATCATACACATAAGAGCATTGTGTCTCTAAACGCCGGTATTGCATTTATTTACAAATAGTATTCTAATATGTAATTTCTTTTAAAAGTGTGTTATCTAACTAATCGCACACCTTACTTCCATCGCGAAATCAAAGGTTTTTATTCCATGACAAAAAACAAGAGGCTTGTCGAGGGGGATTTATAACCACCACTCTAGTATTTATCTTGCTCTTCTGGCTGCTTACTTTATCCTGGATAAAACAAGAAGTTTGCTGTAGATAAACCCTTAAATCATGTTAAATAAAAGCTTGATTTTTATTGGAATTGATAAGATCTAGTACTATTTATTCACGTGCTCTCTCTTTTTTTTCCACCTTTGTCGATGTTTGTGTGTGTGTCTCTCTCTCTCTCTCTCTCTCTCTCTATCTGTACGTTGATCGATCTCTGTTTGTCGTTTTGTTTCTCTCTCCCTCTCTCCCTTTCATGTTAAAATCTCCCCCTCCCCACCTGTCTTTCTCCCTACGTTTGGCACTTTTTATTTATTTTCTCTATTTTGGTCCTCTCTCTCTCTCTCTCTCTCTCTCTCTCTCTCTCTCTCTCTCTTAAGCCCCAAAAAATATCTCTTTGTTTCTCTCCTAGTCTATGTCTGTCTAAGTCTTCCTGTCTGCCTGTCTGTCTGTCCTACAGTAATAAGCTGAATGAGGGTGCTATATGATAATAACAGTCCCCATAGATCAAATAGATCAAATATAGATCCGAGCTAGTACAAGTAGGGGAGCACACTCGTTTTCATGTCGGCATTATAAATCATTCTCAAGCGCATTGGCAGCGAGTAAATAAACAGTTACCACCAGGGTCTCCGTCAGCCACGAGCTACCGTAAAGTACACAAACGATCCGTTAAGAGATGGTTAGTTACAGAGAAGATACCGGGTCACGGCCGTCTGTATTGCGACTGTGAACTACTAATCAATGGGACACGGTAACTGGTTATTTTAAGATAGTCTAGCCGAACAATAATACCGTACTGGTAAAGTAATTATAGATTTTCCTAATATTTTTTTTTTAGAAATTTAATTGATAATTTTACAGTTTAAAAAAAGACCTACGTTGATTTTGGGTATAGTGTATTTTATAGTAAGGAAGTGCATTATAAATCAATGTTTGATTTAATTGCAACTGGAATGGTAAACATTTCTTGAAAGTGTACACTTAACGGAAATAAGTCCTGTCCGCTTAGTATGTGTTCTATGCAAATACAGATATTTATAGTTTAGATTTAAGAAATATGAGTATATTGCATTAATTATGATTATACAGCTTTAATGATAACGTTACTGTTTTAAATGAAGGAATTTTACGTTCCATTTCGCGTGCATGCACATGAACACATAAACCTGTACTCACCTGTACATGTATATAATTTCTTTCCCTGTATATAAGTATTTTACCGCCTGAACAAATATTCTTTAATCATGTGGTATAGACATCTATATTCGGTCTATTATGTTGTACAGATGTTGTTGTCAACTCAAGCTTTTCTTTTATTTCATGCGACTGAAAGGATGATTTTTTTTTGTGTTTCTAATCTACATGTATGGTTTACAACAAAGTAACAGTGTAAAGATAATTTAATAATTCTTGGTAGATAAATGTACAGTTTAATTTGTTAATTTTTTTTCTTGATGTGCACAGTTTCATCATGGTTAAAAAGGCCATTCTGTGCTATCAAAGATATCCCAGAATTCCTTTGTCAGAAATGCTATTTCATCATTTCTTTTGGTGGCCTTCTCCGATGTCCGCTTAGTATGTGTTCTATGCAAATACAGATATTTATAGTTTAGATTTAAGAAATATGAGTATATTGCATTAATTATGATTATACAGCTTTAATGATAACGTTACTGTTTTAAATGAAGGAATTTTACGTTCCATTTCGCGTGCATGCACATGAACACATAAACGGCATACAAACATACTCACCTGTACATGTATATAATTTCTTTCCCTGTATATAAGTATTTTACCGCCTGAACAAATATTCTTTAATCATGTGGTATAGACATCTATATTCGGTCTATTATGTTGTACAGATGTTGTTGTCAACTCAAGCTTTTCTTTTATTTCATGCGACTGAAAGGATGATTTTTTTTTGTGTTTCTAATCTACATGTATGGTTTACAACAAAGTAACAGTGTAAAGATAATTTAATAATTCTTGGTAGATAAATGTACAGTTTAATTTGTTAATTTTTTTTCTTGATGTGCACAGTTTCATCATGGTTAAAAAGGCCATTCTGTGCTATCAAAGATATCCCAGAATTCCTTTGTCAGAAATGCTATTTCATCATTTCTTTTGGTGGCCTTCTCCGATGCCTATATACATATAGACATAAATCCCATTTCCGCTAATTTAAATAAATAGGAACGATGCCAGGAAAATAAAAAGAAAATGAAACAACATGTATAAAGTCAAAACAAAGATCACTTTGAACTTCTGGAGTGGATACGACAAGAATTGACAGTTCAACTGCAATACACTGCTTGTATGTATTATCACAAAGCACTCAAACATTTAATAAACAGTTTCCTCAACATCATTTATTTTCGTAGTTATTGTTGTCTTCTTTCGTTTCACTGTTACGTCTTCCAAACAACGGTAGAGAGTTGAAATGGAGTAAATTCCTCCGAGAGCAGACGACCTACCCGTATCCGGCGGAAGTCCCTCCCTGGGGTAATATGCTGAGTCACGCTTGCATTCATTTGTACTAACTGCGGGACGGGTAGATTGAAAGCCCTTAGCCTTATGCAACCTTTGATAACTATATGGGCTGTAGTCCCTAGGCGTTCTCAGTCAGATAGGTTTGTTGTACTATAGCCCATGCTAATCCCACAAAACAAACTCCCTATTTTCTTTATTTTGTTAACAGTGACTTTATTCCGTTTTCCCCTAATGGAATATCATTGAGAATTTTTTTTGGTTTAGAACATACTCAATCAGGGACGGTTTTGTAAAAACGTAAGGCACTCTGGATTAAACCCGCACAAATCACGGCCGGTTCTGTAAAAAAATACTAAAAAATACTGTTAAAATATTTGAAACAGGGAAGAGGGAAAACTGATCTTGATTTAATATATAAACTAAAAATAATATTGAGTGTCATTTGGGACTAGTACGTATGGCTTATTTAGACACAGGACCATTAATATTAAAAAATGAAATAATGGTTACCTTCAGTTCTAATGACCCGGAAAGCCCTTGAAAGTTAACAGACCACACTAAAGCTATGTATTATTCGGGTGTAGGCCTACTAAACTGAATGTGCAGCTAGGGTTCGATCCACACCCCAACATCGAACAGAAAAAACTTACCAAACCTGTGAGATTCTCTAGGTCTAGGCGACATGGTGATGTCCCATTGTTGGAAAAAATGATCTAAAATCAATCCAAAAGTTGTTTTAATTCCAAATTAGACCAATAAAGTCAACATTATTTCAAACCTGGTGCTGTGTTCTTTTTGAAGAGGTACATATTTTGTTTAATTTTCATGAATTTGCTTATGTTATTTAAACAATTCATTTTTAGATGTTTTAATAGTACTTAAGTTAAGCAGCCAATAACAGCCAGTCTCTTTTTAGCGGACCAATATTGCATGAAAATAAAGTGTTTTTCCCTCTAGCCTGTCTTTCTGTCTACATTAGAATAAAACATTTTAAATTTTGACTAGATAAAAAAATTAAGATTTCGTTTTATATATAATTTAAGGGTCTTATATTAATTTTATATGACCTTTTGGTTGACTTTGAATTAGTTCTGCTGCGTTTGATCGAGTGTTCCAGTGGCTAAGTAAATAATATATAAGCAACAAATATAATCTATATTTATTTTTAAAAGGAATGTGCACACTTTTTTTCACTCGGACATTTCTTTCGAGAAAGTGAAATTATAATATATAAATGAATAGATAAAATTAAAAAAAAGTGGTATAAGAATTTCCTTCTCGCACGATTTTTAAAAAGTGCATGAAAACCCACTGTTTTTGCCTTGACATATTTTCATCTTCAGTCTCATTGGAATGACGGCGCCAATCACAGGTAAATTTCTGTATTGTCATTAAGGAACATTGGATTAAACCCGAATAATCCAGCCGTATCACAACAAAAATATTAATTATATTGTTAATATTAGAAAGGAAAAGGTTGTTAAGTATTCATCTATAAAATGTCAACATGTTATAATTTGAAAAAAAAAAGACATTGCTGTACTCATTACTGTTATTCTTGTTCAGTCGTGTATCTATGATGCGTGAGATATTGATGTACTTTCATAGTCCGCTATATGTCTGTATTATGTGATATACTTCTGTCTTTTAATCAAAGTTATGCAAATGTTTCAGAATAATCAGAACTGTAAAATAGGAAAATTTTCCAGAAGTAAATTTGGATCATAATGAGAAACCATGGCTTTTATGACTTTATGTTTATGTACCATTTGCCGTTTTTTTTTAAGAAATGCAAATAAACTGTTTGAAAAAAAAAGCTAAAAGCATGAAGTTTAGGGCCACTAAGTTACGCTTCGCATGCGCTTGAGTGAAAGTGGAAGCTGCACTGAAAAACTAAATTTAGAAGGATTAGGAACGCTGTTTAACAACTCAGCGTTGAATTGAGCTGAGCTTCTGCTAGACCATCTTTCTTCTGATATGATAGCCGCTGACAACGGGGGGGGGGGGGGGCGATAATGCGCACCCCTCTTTTTTTATTCCAGAAAAAAGTATAGGAATAGAATAATATGAGCTAATTTAAGAAAAGCAGAGAGAGATTTTGCATATTGTGCCGTTTTATCCATCAAAATTTGCATTTGGCACACTTGATTACATGTACAATATTGTTGAGCCCCCCCCCCCACCTTTTTTTAGATATTGTATCTGCTTCTGTCCTTGTACATAATGTTGTTTGCCAGCTGGCACGTGTTCAAAGTCCGTAAACAAGCATATTTTAAAGATCACGTACTACAGGTATTGTTAATGCGCTGTACACCACAACAGAGGCGTAGCCAGGGGGTGCCACAATCCCCCCCCCCCCCCCGCCCTTCCCCATCCCCCGATTTTGCATGTATTGTTGATGACAAACATACATGACACTAAATATCTGCTAAGACAATATGGTATGAAAGTAATTAAATAAACACATAAAAATATCAGTCATGTTATCAACAAGTTTCATAACTGCAGGGTACACTTACATCTGCAGGTCACAATTTATACATTCAAAGAGATCTATTTCGGGGGCGTTTTCCTCAAATTGTCATGGGATAACTTGTATATATACATATATGTACAATGTTAGTACATGGGATACTTATAAAAGTATAATATATATGTACATATATGATACTGTTATAAAATTAGTGAGAACCAAGTAATGATAAAAGTATGCTGTTTTATATTATCATAAGCATAACAAAGGGCAATAGTATGGTTAGTTCAAATATATTGGATAAAAATTGTTTTACGGAAAATTACATAAACATTGGTGTTTTTCTGGTAAAGACTTCACGGAATAGGTAATATATTGTAAGCATACGCAAGTAAAATGTAAACAGATGTTTCCTCTTTTAATTTAAAGTTTCATAGCTGGATGGACAAGTAGCAAATCTGGAAGAGGTTCGTTTTCAGTAGAAAAGGACGGTTTTTCGCAACTTGCAAAGTATTCCGAGTAAGGGGATTATTAGGATTTAAACATCCGGGAGTGGAGAACCAATCAAGGATAAAAGCTCCTGTTCAGCTATTATTTTGCTATACATTACAGCCCTACAGGAACAGTGTTAATTGCATCTATCCCAACTTTAAAAAAATGTATTATTCATTATTATGTAATGGATCCTTGATTTGCAAACGACCGTTGTTTTCGCGCTTAAACTAAAATTATTCAAATCACATTAGTCGTAAGTACAGTTTAACTACTAACTACGTGCCAACGGTTTTGTTTGTCTGGCTACTTTATTTGTCACAGCAATGTTAGAAATGCGAAACCTTGATGGCTACAAGGTATAAATTAGACCAAGACAAACGCGAGAGGAGCATCTAAAAAAGAACAGCTGGAAGAGAACGGAGGATGGCCTTCGGCTATGTCTGCATTCGCTTTTATCCTACGTGAGAGGTGGAAACAAAGAGATATTTACGAAGGAGGCACTGATAAGGGTTAAATTGCAACTGCCAACACCGCATCTGAGCCAAAACGTCGCCCACAAGCGTTACTTGCATTCTGAGAATATTTATCACCAAAGATAATGTTTAAAGCCCGGCTTGTTCAGGTTGAGTTAAAGGTTGCATATGGCCTGTTTCTATGATGCAAAACAGGGACTTTTCCATTAGAATATCAATATTTAGTGTGTATTTAAAAAAAAGAAATTACTCTCAATAGAGTGCTGTTATTGACTAAATGCTGAATAAAACTAGCCCATAAAATCGTTAATCTCTATGGCGGGGCTTGATAACGTTCTGTTTTTTAATAAAGGTTTGTAGCTTACGGCAGAAGAAGAAAATACCAGTCTTAAAGCTAACTAAAGCGACTATAAAAATAATCATTGATTATGACTTCATCAATACCATTTAATGTATTAGTATTGCAAAGAATTTAGAAACACCTGTTCGTTCGGTTTGCATAAACCTCATTGCTGACAGTCGCGGTCTATTCCGACCCCTCGGTTGTATTTAGGAAGGAAAATATATTTTACTCGGAAACAATTTCTTCAGTTAAGAACAAAAGTATGTTGAGAAAAGAATGAGAACTGTTTTGAGACTAACATCATAACGCTTACGTAACAGCTTTACCTTTGCTGGCATTACAACACTACAGTTTTTAAAATAAAATAATAAAGGTGTTACGACTGAAATATCATTAGTGTTGAGACTAAAATAAAAAAGGGTTTGCGACTTCATGAGCAAAGGTTTTGAGACTAATACAATATAATGTTGTTGAGAAAAACATAACAACAGTCTAAAATTGCAAAGTTATGAGACTCATAAAATTACGATGTTGAGAATAAAATAAAAACAACGTTGAAAGTAAAATTATATAGATGTTGATACTACAACAATACAGGTATCGGGACCAGAACTCGAGGTATGATTTTGAAACTTTGACTCCACCGACAAGACTTCGAAGGGATATTTCCCACGCAAAGGAGGTTATGGTTTTGCCGGCGTTGGGTTGTTTATCTATTTGTTAGTCTGCCTGTTTGTCACTTTGTTTGTCTGTAACCGAACTTATTTACAAAAAAATGTTGATGAAATTTTCAAGAGAGCCTATTAATGTTACAAACAAATTGATTAAGTTGATTAAGCCGGGATCAGGATCTAATTCAGGATTTCCGATATGGATCCGATGAAAGTTTCAACAATAAGAGGCACATGTTTTCTTATCCACCGACAACAACAAAAATACATTAAACAAGATACCAATACCAGTCATGTTTGTGGTTGTTGGTTTTTAGGTAGAAGCGGGAAATTAAAATGGTAGTTGCGCCCTGTTACGTTTTCACATTTTAAATATTTGCCATTGGCGTAGGGGTGCGCTCTGTGAGCATGAGAGCTTTAACATCATTTTCCTCCGGTTTCTTCTTTTTTCTTTTTGGTGGAGGTTACCGCCTCCATTTATTATGAGAGCTTAACCCTTAGGTATATGTATACCTGCAGAATTCCATTCTGGTTTCGAATGCGTGACAGAGCAGTTTCACACATTCCACCTTATTTTGTAATCTGGTTTCAACCAGGGCCGGTATGTTATAGTTCTTATTTCTGGGTCGAAAAGGCCCACTCGTTTGTTAGTGAATCATGGCCGTCGGGCACGGCCTTCCCATTAAGCCCGCAGGGAGCTCACCGTGGGTGACTGTGAAAAATCTCAAACTCCTAATCTCCCGGCCTTGGGGCATCTGTTCTACCCCTTGGCCACAGGAGCCAGTATTATATCCCTCTTAATTGTTTGACACAGATAATCTCATTAATAGTAGAAATGCTATAAATCTACCCCCCCCCCCCCCGATATTGAGAGAATAATATTTATATATTGGAAATGAAATATATATTAATAATTAGAATGATAGATTTTGGTTCCATTTCTGAGTTTATGAAATATTCAATCTAAAACTGGTTTCGAAATAACATAAAATGGAAACATAATACCTTGTCCCAACTTTGATCATCCTCCCACGCCTGCGAGTTATCCCTCACCCTTGATGATAAATTGACGCCACTGTTGAAAAAAAAATTATATAAAGATAAAGAGAGGGATAGAAGGACGGAGACAGGAGACACACACAGACAGAGAGAGAGAGAGAGAGAGAGAGAGAGAGAGAGAGAGAGCAAAACTTTAAAACGAGCCATAAAAAATAGCACTTTAATCAAGTTATATTTGAAATTATCGTTTAAGAGATATAATTTCAGCGGTTACTTATCAAATTAGTTATTATTACAGTTATGCAACTTGACGTAGCATTCTTATTTGAATGGGACCATCTGATGCAATTATTCTTTCTCTGTATCAATAAACCATATATATATATATATATATATATATATATATATATATATATATATATATATACGAGTAAAAACTCGGTCATGTATAAGCTTACGCGAGTTGATACACATTTAAAATTATTTATGTTTTTTGGGGGGAACCATTCAAAGATTAACCTTTAGAATCAGTATGTTACTTTATATGTCCGTTTATTTCTGTGTAGAAACCAGGTGCATCTTCTGTCAGAAAATTTACTTGTAATTGTCTGGGTAACAACTGCAGATGTCGAAGTAAACTAAACTTTATGACGTTGCCACTTTTGTCTGGAGAATTAACTTGTGTTTACTTAACAAGGCTGCATTGCAAGTTGTTTCTCTTTACCAGAGAAGGTTTTTTTTCGGGTGTAAAGTCTTAATGTTACCCTTCATTTCAGTTACCATCCGGTAATTGAAATCAATTCCAGACTGCCTCGCATTTTAAGGTTCCCCCCGATTGGTTCAGACAACTCCTTCGCTGAATTAACGGAATGATAAATTCTTGACATGATATACTATTTCAATAATTCACGTGAAAGAGACGAGAATTAATCTATGTAAAATTAAATTTTCGCAAAATGATAGTTAAAATTGTTTATTATATTAATATATTTACGCATACACTTCTCAAAGACGCATGACACATTGCATGCCAAACATTAGATGGGCAGTTGAGCGATAAAACGCTCGGCCTTCTCCGCTGGGGACCAGGGTTCGATCCCCGGTGTGGCTATGAGTGTAGGTTGTAATTGCCCTTCCAAGGTCGTGGTTTTCTCCGGGTTCTCCGGTTTCCTCCACTGCTACACACTACAGGATACCATCATCCGAGCCATGGAGAGTGCCAACATTAGTTATAATAACTATTTGTACAGTCCACGTAAAAGAAATATGTTTATATACACCTAATTTCTGAACCCCAGAAAGAAGAAAGTATTTCAAGTTACCGGGATAAGATGAGACGGGGTTATTTGAACACGCTACACCTGAATAAAAGGTCCAGATAAACCATCGTACCAAGCCGGATGTAGAAAAGAAGAAATAAGATATGTTGGTTTTGCAAACACTTGTTTTTCATAAATCGGTGCGAGAGCTTGTTTTTTCTCTTTTTATTAAACATGTCGATTTAAATTTCATTAATCAGTAGACAGCAACATATTAACTATTTTTTTTAAACAGGTACAAACATATAATTATAAAAACGAAATTTAATTTTTGTAGAGAAATCACGGAGCGCCTGGAGTAAATTCCTAATGAAAATTATAATTGACGCGCGCGTTGCCTGGGAAGCCCATCTTTCGTTTATTTATTAATTTATTTTGGCTTACAGTTCCTTTTCCTGTTAAGTTTTAGTTAAAAAAAAATACCACCTTGGACAATGCCCTTGGAACCTCTAATATATTATGTAAGAGGCATGACTGATGGAAGTGACTTATTTTGCATCGAACATAATATCAAAAGGATTTAAAACAAAGGTATGAATAGCAGGTGTAAAGTATTTATTTCAGGCTTTAATGCCTGAGTCACCTTAAAGAACAAGAATGTATATTCTTATGAGCTTGATTAAAAAAGACTTAATTATTGTTAAAACTATTAAACTGACGGACCACACACACGCCCCATCCCAATTATGCGACGAGGAGTGATATGGTAGGAATTTCTTGATAGGACTTATAAAAGAACTTAAAAAGAGATTGTGACTGATCTGGAGGAGAGGCAATAAAATAAAAAAAAAGTGGTCAGAGATCCCATTTGTACCTCCATTGGGAGGTGGGTGCTCTACTCAATAGAACCAAATCGGCCACTACTACCAGTGAATGGCCCTTGCCCTCGGCAGGGAAAAGCAAATCTTTCTATGTCTGTATCGCTAAACGTCCCTGAGCACAGTTTTTTTTCTAACAACATGAAAAGTCGTAATTGATTGCCATACATTTAGCTTGTTTATTCATGCATTTATCAGTGAAAAAAATAATTTAATAATTGAAAAAAATACTAAAAAAAGATTATTTTATTTGTTTCATATCAACCAAAAGATAGTGAATCAAGGAACAATTAAATCTAAGTGTTTGTGTAGAAAATTAACGCACAGAGAAACTTGAACCAGATCATTAAGTTAACGTGTGATGTATCAATTTGAGGGAAATGCGGTACGTATTTTACCCAATATTCAGTTCTATTAACCCCTCGGCATCATTGGCCACGGATAATTAGAATTATTTCGTCGCTAAATCCATTACATTTCAGGAAAAAATATGTAAAGTCGGGCTTCATCGGCAGGTTAAAAGACAGAAGACTCCGCACCTGGATATTTTGTTTAACTCCACATGACTTTTTTCTCTGCTGGGCCTGAGTTTTTGTCTACCGCTGTCGGATTTACGTGTAGCTGAGCATCAGTGCTGGCCTCATGTTTTGTCAATCGGTCGTTATCTACCGTGCCAGACGTGACAGTGTTAAACCTCCCCATAATCCGCGGGACCGAGCGGGCGCCTGCAAAGTACCGCAGCAATGTCTTGCTGTGTTAGCAGGACGTATCCAGCCTGTCAAAACGACTCCGGGTCACCATGATGTATCTAGAACCGCATCAGTGAGGTCATCGACATCCGGGTTCTAAGCAGCAGATTCTTAAGGCTAAATCTGCGTAAATTAGTCGGGGTCTTTCACAATCTGTCGGCGCCCACACGCCCGCACTCAGCGTAGATTTGCGTGATTTTCCCCCCAACATGACCACAGAGCCTGTCCTTACTTAGCTTCAACCCAACCGCTGTACCCCCCGGCAACACTTTAAAGCCAAAGAGCCTATCATGAAAGCAATGCAGCCCCCTTTGAGAAAGGTAAATCGTGTTAGCGATATGACACCACTCGCTGCACGCTAATACTTGTTGCAAAGAAGACCATATTGCTTCGCCAAGCGATCCAGGCTAGATCATCTTCATACTGCAAAGTCTTTTGGCAGCCATGCTTTTCAAAAACCTTGATTCAGCGAGCCACTCTGGCGTCTTTTTCATAAAAAATGAAGAAACATACAAGTGTCTACAAGCCTAAATTAAACATGCAATCTAAAACGACGAACACTATGTGAAACTAATACACTGTTCACCCCACTGTCTGAACAGAAACAATACAGACTTAAATTGATTGGTGAAAATCTCGAACCCCCCCCCCCCCCCCCAGCAATGCTAAATGGTAGGTCGAGAATTAGCAGCAGTGGTGCTCCGGAACCTGCGTGGACAAAGTTTACGATGGTCATTTGGTCGGTTCAATCGTCTAGTTCATTTGTCATGTAATAGACGCCAGAGTGGCTCGCTGAATAATATATATGAAAGCGTGGCTCCTGCAAACTTGGTAGTTACGAAGATGGATAGACTGGTATCAACAACAAAACGCGGACAGAAACATGTTGCAACTGAAAATTACAGTTTGGACTGGTTCACATATTATCTACCACTCAATGTATCACAGATATTTACACGTTAGACCCGCAGTATTCGTTCCGCGTAAAACAAACTAGCATTCTTTGGTCTAGGGGTTGAACACAGAACGCAAAGGTCTAATCTCAGCCGAGGAGCGATAAATCATTTCACGATCGGCCACCACACATCACATACAGGGTGAGCGCGCTAATGGGAAGATCTCACATCACTGAAACCAGTGCGAACTTAGGCTTTCCTCGGCCAGAAAAAAACAATGGAATTCTGCAGATAGACATGGTTAATGAAGGTATTATTTAAGTAATGGGGACAGTTGTCTCCACCAAAACGCTAGTGTTTAATATGTCTCTAAAAGTTAATGTCTTCACGGAAACAATATATTGTAAAATGAAGTCTAATTGGTTTGTTATTTAAATCGTTATGCTAATGTTCCACCTTTAGGCGTCTATTTGCCATGCTTCCCTTAGACTGTTACAGCTTCAGTAAGGCCTGCTGCAAACTGGCCATTAAGTTGCGACGCGATGCGTTGCGATAGGGCTGTACCACTTAGGTGACTGTACAGGCGAATACAGGCGACCAGGCTGTCGCATCCTGGTCGCCGAAAAACAGGCGACAGGACCTCCGCAACGAAAACAGTCTGCGACAAGCTACTACAAGTTGAACACTCTCTAACGTCAAGATACGACAAGCCGCCGACAACCGGCTACACAATCGCCGTGACAAAGGACAATCACCTACGACAACCTACGACTACATCTACGACAACTTACAACTACATTGGCGACAACCTACGACACCAGAATTCAGGCTACGTCCACCCGCGACAAGCTTCGACGAGTCGATAATATGTGCTATGATAGGAGCCTGAGACTAGGATGGGCCCTGTATCAAGTACACCAGACCACCACAGCACCTACGACAACCCACGTCACCTGGCGAAAGCCTACGACAGCATCTACTTCAGAAGAAGACAAGCTACGCTCATTTGCGTAAAAAAAAATCTGTCGCCTAAGAATTTTGAAAATGTTGAAAATCCAGCGGCGACAGGTAAGAGGCCACGCGTCTTTCGGCGACTACAGGCGACCATACAAGCGACTCCCCAGCGACCATGAGGCGACTCATGTCTCCATGTAGTCCAATAAAAACCGCATTGGATCTGCGACTGGTCGCCGATTGTAAACGCGTGTTAATCGCATGTGAGCGGGCCTTGCGACGCGATTTGGGACCGCCAGTCGCAAACGATCGCAAGGTTTCTGACAGAAATCATGCAATTCCCTCACGATTTCTTGCGACTGTTGCAATCATCTGCATGCGATTTCTTGCGATGCGATTTGCGACTTGAGACTGAACATCATTCAATTGTTTGCCGGAGATTTTGGTCAGGTTACTGAGCTTGTAGGCGTGATATATGGCGTCGCCCGAAGTTACCTTTTTTTGGTCCCCTGAAAAGGAAGGTGACTTGATGTCTATGTGGAATAACACCGTGACCGTACAACCAGTCCTCGCCCGAATACCCCACCGAAGCCATAAACTAAAGGCATGTGAAGAGATATACATGTATTTTGCTGTTCTGGTGAATTGTGTCAGATATTGTGATAGTTTTTATAAATTATATTTAAACTTACACACATTTATCATCTCCAAATTAAATAAACAACGCATGGAACACTGTGATCTCGTGTCTTTGACTGCTCGCTGTACGCCAGTATCTATCGACGACTGTCTGCGACTGGTTGCAGATAGAAATCGCCAGTGGGCGGCAGGCTTTAGGTAAATTATTGGTGTGTGGACGACCGAGGGTACGGCATTTATTGTCTGTGGGTACACCGCTCCGTAGGCATTCTAATTAAACTGAAAGGGTCCTCGATGGACTGCCCGAGGTTTGCGTGTGCAAAACTGCAGCTATCTGCTACCCGCTACCCGCTAAACGCTACCTGCTTCAGTATCGAAAGTTAATTGTTCTTCCTAATGAAAGGTTAATATAATATATATATATATATATATATATATATATATATATATATATATATATATATATATATAACGTCATTTATAATTTGTTTGGATTATTTGTTAAAAAATACGTCTGAGTAATGGTTTGTGAACGTGGTTGTCATTTATAATATTTTGCTCGAGGTTGAGATGAAATGATTTATTAGTTGTCTGTCACATGTACTAATCTTCCTTGAAAAATGAGGGACCCTCCAAGACAAATATACTAAATCTGAATATATCTTCAAACAGCTTAAAAATATCTTTATCTTTAGAAATGTTCATAGGTTAACCCTTGTTAAGCCCAACATATACTTATCATAAAAGACTTCCCTCACATCTTTCGCCTGAAATTGGCAACATCTGTTGTATCTGCTTAAAAGCGACATAACAAGTAATGCAGAGGTAATTTAGAAGTGAATTAGCATGGTCAACACGAAAATCAGGACCGCTTTATACTGGATTATTACCTTTTTTCCCCGTGGTCAGAGCTATAGCATCTCCTTCATAGGTAGATATGGTATTAAATTCTTGGCACCAGGGAACTGTGCACCCTGGCCACTTTGTTTAGTTACAGTACACAGTATACGTTCGTTCTTTTGTCATCCGTTCATTAACTTAATTCGCCTAAAACCGAATAATGTTTAAAATGTTTCAATATCTTTTTTTTAATTCCATCTTCATAATAATAGCTCATTTGGTGTAAATGTATTTAAATGCAAAAAAACTGTAAATATTAAGTGGCACATTAAGTAATAAGTATTATATACATAAGACAAATTGTTTGTCTTCATAATAATAGCTCATTTGGTGTAAATGTATTTAAATGCAAAAAAAAACTGTAAATGGTAAGTGGCACATTAAGTAATAAGTATTATATACATAAGACAAATTGTTTGTGTACAACTCAGACATAATTACCTCTGGCGTTTTTATCTCGGGTATTTTTTTAACGGTGGCATCCTGACGTCTTGCATTTTAAGCTTTCGTATCCCTATCTTTGGCATTTTACCCATATAATTTAAAGCAATGTTACCTCTTGCATATTTAACATCACACAACATACTAGCTTTTACATAAAAAATGAAATTAGCCGTCAGATATAGCACATGTGATGACAGACTGCTTACACGCATTAAAATTAATTATTAATGGGGCAGATATAGCCAGACAGGCTGAAGAGGGGTCCAAGCATTCCAGCGGCGGACCTGGTAGCCTTAAGCTTTATATATTATTATACAGGCTGAAAGACATTAATAAATGTGTATATAACACGTTAAATATATCCCCTGCTCTAGTTGTTAGTGTCAGTGTTTATGGTCATTACCCTTTTAGGGTCAGCCAGTGTATGATATCTGCTTAGATTACCCCGCAATAATCCTGCAAAATTCAAGTGAAAGCAACCAAGTCCTTAAATTGTTCTTGTAAATCACTTAGCAGTGTGATTGTTTCGTACCTGTGTACTTCAGTGGATGCAAAATCATGCCAAAATACGTGCTCGCTCTATTGTTGATCTGCTTAAATATATGGACGTTACCTCGGCCCGGCACACGACGTGTGTTTAAATCACTGATTTCACAGGAAATGACCGAGATGGTCAATGGCACTTCCGTTATGTTTAGAGAAACGAAGCCTACGATTATGTGTTATAATTAAATTTTATCTCAGCACATGGCTCGGGAATATACAGAAATGTTGTGTCGTTCATACAAACAAAATATAATATCAAATTATGTAAGGGAGGTATTAAAACTGGATTATCTGGGGACCTTACGTTACCGTTGAGATACCGTTGTTACCGTATGTTCGTTTCTCCGTGGAATTGACTTCTCTGAAGGTTAACTTAAAAAAATAGGAAGGTATGTTACTTGCAAAAGTGTGGAAGGAATCCATGAGAGCCCGAAGATCCAAAATAGTCTCCGTAAATCATTTGGAATTTTTTTTTCATCTTTTAAGCTACAACTAGAAATTTACTCTCAGAGAGTGCGAAACTCCGACAAGACAGCTGAATACCCCCATATGGCAGAAATGCAGCCTTTTTTCTTTTAAAATTTCTTGGATGCAGATGATGACCTGGATAACGCCTAGAATTTAGTCAGCTGTTCCTTGTATCATTGTCGAGCTATCCTGAAAATGTATTTAAAATCTGTTAAGATCTTTTTGAGTAATGTTGCTAACTGACAAACAGTGAGACAGATAAACCAAGCCGCACAAACATAACCCCCGCTGCTTGGCAGAGGTAATGATGTTCATAATATAGATTCTTGAGAAATTTGGTCGAAGAATTTTTTTTATGTCTAATTAATGATTTGGTGTATGTTACCTTAAACCCGAGATGGCCGCCGATGTTTAGTTCAGAAACGTTCTTATCTCCCGAGGTTATCATACCATCCCCATAATTAGCTCTCGTGTACCGTTTATCCGTAGATTTGCCTTATGAAAAATTCAGCTGGGTGCGGGATGACCTTCGCAAACGTGAGGGCGTAAAACAGAAATGACCGCTGTTCTGAAAATTATTGTGTCAACTGTTTGGTGTGCAGTCTTGTTCAATATGCGGATTCATTGATTTTTGGGGTCGAGAAAAGTTATATTTTATATCGAATCGATGATTTAATTTATTTGAACCCTAAAATTCTGTGTGGCCGCCTAATATGATTTATGATATACAGTAAAACCATGCTAAGTACACAGATATTATCTCAGGGGCCATAGTTCTTTATTTGTGATTCTGGCGAAATTAGCCTTTTATATACTAGAAAAGGCTCGGCCCTGTCTAAATAATTACTTTTTACAACAAGAGACCAAACCAGTTGATTTCTAATTCCATGTAAAGGCCTCGATTCGAGTACGAGTCCCCTGTTAATATTGGGAAATGTCCGATGCGTTGATATTGGAATTTGAAACCATGATATGAATTATGCGTTTCTTAATGCAAACGTTTAACATTCATGTCTTTTTCCATGTTTCGAAGACCTTAACTAGACGTTAAACGACATTGACTTGATACTCCGGACGTAGACTTAGAATTAGACTGGTCAGGTCTTGACTCCGACTTGCACCCGGACTTGATGGTATGGACCAGACAATAACACTCTAGACAACACTAGACAATAACAATTTAAACTCTTCCTGATTCCCTTACCATTTCCGAGATACGCGTAGGCCCTTCTGATTATCAAATTACGATTCACAGATTCAAACGATTCTCAGATCCAGGGGAAAAAGACAACCAGAACCCAATACGAAGCATGAAGACTGTACGACGACAGTGATGAAAAGAACCAGCTTTCTGAGCATGAGTCGACGGCAACTTTGTCATGTTTTTACATTGAATGTGTATTCCTCTTTCCCATAAACATAAGAATCCATACATAATGTATTATATTGAAGGCCATACAACCGACACAATAATTTTCAAAATGGAGCATGGTGGCGTTTTTTTTTTTTTAATTTAGTTCTGACGCTTTAGGGTTTTAGTCCTCACTTTTGCGAGAGAAACACCCCAAAATTTTTAGGGTAACATTCTTAAGAACCAAATTTCCTGTCTGAGCTAAAAATCATCAGCTGCAATTTGTGGTGAAAATAGATCAATTAACTAAGTTGACATTAATTATGAATTCCCAGACCCAAGAAATCAGAGAATCCGCTGATAAACAGTATTTCTAGACAAAGCATTGAAATAACAAATTAAGAAATGGAGGACCTCAACCATTTCGGATTTCCTGTTCTAACGGGTTCCGCCCACACTTTCGGGAGGCGCTTCTCATTTACTTTTAAGTGAATCTTCATAGGACTTTTGATGATAAAACCCAATATAAAAATAGGTTCTGTAGGGTCAAGTATAACTCCATCGCTCGTGTTAATAAATTTTCCTGAATTTCCTACATTTCACTAGAGAATCTATTCACGCAGTCACAACGATAGATCATAAATTCAAACCTTTGCCTCAGTCCTACACCCCGAGATGATCAACATCTCGGCCTTGACCTTAGATCTTAAGAAGTCAAATAATAGACTCGCGGTGGCCTCTTATGCGATATAAATAATGTAATAAATCGTCATGTCCTGTACCGCCCCTCACCAAAAAAAAAAATGGACTGCAGAAAATAGTCTGTAACTTCGATCTAAACACAACAAAGTGTTACTGAATATTTGACTCAATCTTTTATCATTTTAACAATAAAATAAATGTACATGTCATATATATATATATATATATATATATATATATATATATATATATATATATATATATATATATATTCAATGTTTTATATCAGTCCATTTGTAAATTGCCTGAAAGTATAAGTCAATTTGCATAATATCTGAGTTTATGAAATATATATATTACTTTAAAATTTCAGGAAATTTACAAATTGAAAAATCAGATTTATTTGACATTTATTTGACAGATTCACTGAAATGTTAAAAGAATAAATTGCTATTAGTAAGGTTAAATAATAAAATATATATATATATATATATATATATATATATATATATATATATATAAAACCCATGAATGTTTTGTATCTGTATTCTGTTTCGTAAACTGACTTCTCGAACTATGCACACTTTAGTTACGTCGATTAATTTTTAAATAGTTATAATAGGTAAGTATATATTTACTTACGTACCGAGATTTGAGAGTTGAGAAGGGAAGCTTGCATCTCCGCATCCGTGGGATGAATGATGCTGTGCTGCCGGGCGCCGGGCCTAAGTACACGTGTATAACTTAAGGTCTCGGAGGAGGTTTCCTTCATGTCAAGCATTAAGGTGTTCCCCGGCCGGAGGTTTTATTTTACACAGAACGTCACTGATTATCAGTGAGTTTACAGCTCAGTTCGTCTCACTCTGGGATTTACACTGCATTTCTTCTAGATGGTCAGAACCGGTGCTTGTTGTGTAAGCATAAATGGATTTCAGCCTCGACAAAGTTGAGCTGAAACTTTTTAGGACTGGAGACTTGAGAACATTTGCGTTTTCAGAGCGGACGGACATTTCATAGTTCGGCTCTTGACATCAGAACTGCCATTGTCACTCACATATCAAAAGCGACATACAATGACCCAACGTGTCTTGTGTGAATCTCACTAATTTTCATTCATATTTCAAAGCATGATTTATTCCGAAACATTTAATACAACCCACTCCCGGATATCCGCTTGATATACCTGACAACATTTCACATTTTGACCATATATTGCCATCAGCAATTTAATTTGGGCATTCAATCACACTTCCTAAAAAAAGGTTGTCTAACTTTTTATTAAATTTATTAATCAAAACGTTTTTTGTGGTGACCCTAGAATATGCATTTTCAAACGTCAGGCCACATGCACTGGGTCAGACACTTTGGAAACATTATTTTATTTTAAAACGGCATCATAGAATGGGTCTTCATGTAGAATCAACTGTTATATTAAGACAGTGGACTAAGGTTCTACAAAAAACAACATTGGACATAAGTTTTAGTGCTCATATAATATTAAACAAAAACTTTGCGTTAATTACAAAAGGGATTTTAATTAATGGTCGGCTTCCGTAAACATACCTGCTCCGCAATCGTGTTTTATATCACATTAATGTCATCATTCAATAGTGTTATCTTTATAAATAATGAAAGCTCTGTTTTGGATGTATTACACCCGTAAACGTAACATTTTTTTCCATAACCTGCTTTTAAACAGCAATACGCTTATGATTACCAAGTAATAAAATTTTTATTTTCGTTTTGCTATCATTTTTTTCTGCCAACATCTGACCTTAAAGCCGTTTATACAGTGTCGGTGAAAAAGACAGTTATTTTATGGCACATTCCACTGCGCTACATAAAAAACTATTATTTTTTTCTGAATACCATCCGTCGTTACATGCGTCGATTTTTCCTATAGGCGAAAAAAAATACTTGATGGGGAAAATCTGGGAATAACATCTCCTCAATTCTACGGTCTATGCGGTAAAAATTTTAAGCGAGCGGAAGAATTAATCTGGAAAATTTTCTGTTGGAAGCATAAAGCAAAAATTGTAAACATTCAGGAAGAATAAAAAAAGTGTTTTTATTGTTGAAAGTGTATAAATGAAACAAATTTTTTTATTATATTGTATGTGTCAATTCCGATCACAGATATCTACATTACCATACCGAAGATTTCGACCCCATTCACATAAAAAAAATTAGCAAATCATTTTTTGGGTTTGTCTTAAGTTGGTACAAGCTGTTCATAATATTGATGGATTCTCGTCACTCGTACGTAGTTCTAAATTGTAATTTTCTTGTATGTGTTTTTTTTCTAATATTATATAATTAACTGCAAAAAAAATCAAATCTTGTGATTCTTTCAAAAACCGAATTTTTACTACCTGAATGTCGTAAGTTTATCTAAGTAACAAATCTAAAACTTCATTCAGGTCTGTTTTCCGATTCCTCTACCCTTTTAAATGTCTTCTTTGTATAGGACGGTAAATAAAGTACCGCTCGCACGGGTAGTCCAGGGAGGCCTCCACTCGCCCCGGGGCCATTGTTTGTGAGACGATCTCTATAATGGGATAAAGAAAATAATGGACTATTGCACCCGCCGGGGAAACTAAAGGCCAATACTGACACAGAGGCATTGGAGGTACGAAGAAGCCAGCCATTAAAGGCTTCAGACTTTGATACTAGAGAATCGATGATGTCTACAGCTAAGAGTCTTTCATTTACGTAAAGGTGTCCCGTACTAATAGGGGTCTAGCACCGGGACCTTCGAGGACACTCTTGCTGACTTGAAAGCCCCGAAGATGCTTGAACTATTCATACCAGTTGTTGACAAAGTTAACGGGGACAACCATTCAAGAACTTTTGTAAATTCCATCCACCTCTATTTATCTTTTCTTCTCTTTGTTTGGTTCTCACGTTTATCCAGTGTTGTTGGTTCTGTACTATATAATTGACATTAAATTCGTTGAAATCCGCGGTGCGACTCTGAAGTCCTAACATACGACGTTATCCTTGCCGGTTATTATCATTATTATTATTATTATCATTTGGAATCCTTTGGGTTTGAGTTCTATAGACTCAAACAATCAATCAATCAATCAATCCTGCCTCAGCTGAGACGCTCACGATATTGGATTACAAATGTTCAGTGACTTATTATTTTGTGTCCTTTAGAAACCTCGCATCTAAAGTATAATACGTGTCTTTGAACTTAATCATTCACAACAAGGGGTGATTATAGGGTTTTTTTACCACCGTGCGAACCTCTCACCTAGCAAGGTCCAAAAACTCTCATGAGGTCCAGCTTGATTAAAACAAGGAATAAAAAATGTAAACAATATATAATGCTCGAATTGGCCGATAGTCTAAAAAAGGTAAACCTTGCATGTAGTTTTATTTCTTGAAGAAGTTTTATGAATGTCACATCGAACCGTGATGACACGGTAACCAATCATAGACCTAGTGGTTATCTGTCCCGTTTAGTTGAAGTAGTACAACTATTTTATGTAGGGCCATCCCTACGTTTTAATATATGCTCATAGGGGAATGAGGAAATGACACTAATACCGAGAACCATCAGTATCGCTTTCATTCAAGAGGTTCAAAATAGAGTTATACACTTAGCTTAGATAAGGTAGGCTATAAAAAGCTGTTCTACGGAGCTACAAGGTGGTTGGTTACACATGCGGTCATACCCAATAAATTGAATGCAAGTTTATCATTCTGACGAATGATTTTGTGGGATAGTATATATCCTTTGGGTATTGCTCCATTGTTGATTATAGAGGCATCGGGTGTGATACCAGATATTGTCTTTTGATATATTTAACGTAATTTGAAAACAAATATTTGCATTGTGAGTTAAACAAGATTCGCATATCATACACATGCAAAGATGTTTTTTTTTGTGTTTACTATCACACTATGAGGTTGAGGGTGTACGGAACCCCGCCCTCGTCGATCCTTCAGCAAACCAGGAAAGGCCACACAAAATGAAAATATAAATCGTTCTAGTGTATTATTTTGGCCTGCGATGAAATTTATATAAATGTGGTCCTCGATCATTATAGAGGTGAACCTACGTATTTGTGCTTGCAAACAGTTGAGGTGAAACTATGAAATGGTGGCCCTAACAAGTTTGACTTTATGATCATTATACAATATTTTAGTCACCCCATTAATGACATATTGATAAATTGTATATTTTCATATTATTTGAATGAACGTGTAAACGCGGATATTACAATGACTATGTACAATTTCTGTCTTTTATATGAGACCGTTCGAGGAAACCTGATGAATGATAGAAATGAGGATGACATAACGGGTTAATATTGAAGAGTAAAGTAACGTCGTTAATATTTTATCCTGAATATTCATACTTAGAGCTGTTCATAACGTCTTTAAATACCCCTTGAACAGAGCAATGAAGAAATGCATTCATAGTAAGCAGTCGATTTATCTAGATCCAAAGTGGTCGGAGCAGCTTAAATTGTTGCCATCGATGTATCCCCGCTTGAGCGTACGACCATGAGGTTTGCGGAATACAAAAGGGATGTCGCGGAAATTTTAAGTGGGAATTTACGTTGAGTGTCTGGAGAAGGTTTCTTAAGGAATAAAATGAATAACTGATGGGTTCTTTGACTAACGCCATATTATGTGGACGCATCTATTTGATATTTGGATCTAGAATGTTGTGATATTACGCTTGATGCTCATCACACAAAGAATATATGTTAAAAACACCGAACCAGTCTGAATTATATATAAGTTTTATCAGAGAAACTCCACTCTACTATATAATGCGTATTTTTGTTTAACCTTGTCAAGTCATTCATTTCGGAAATACACAAAACGCAAACAATTCTTTCACATAAAACGCAAAATAAATCAATGCAGTGACATGTAGACAAAGTTACATCGTATTATGCATGTGTATAATATTACAGCTCAAAGGGTCGCAAGGTTGTTTGTATACCAATTTTACTCTAAGCTAGCCGGCGAGGGCGAGGCAACAGATTTCTAACTATGTTGCGTCCCCGGCCCACTAACGGGTTACTTGTGTTACAGCACGAAATGATTTTACTCTTGGAAAGAAAATTGAATAAAAATATTTCCTATGGTTGTAACATACAAATGTTAACATTAATTTCTATGTTGAAAGGCCTGTAATCAAACATTACCTTTCTGGAAAGCATGAATCACTTGTAACATCAATATCTGATATATTTGATCAGAGTGAATTGAAGCATAAAGACCCCGTAGACGTCTTAGATTTGTCGGCAGTCCTGTATACTGCATCAGGTCTGTGTACTATTATGTTTTCACTTCCTCGGTGGAAAATAGTGCTGTGAATAGGACAGTAATGTTTTTTACTGGTCAGACTTTCAATAAAAATAGACGTACTGGCAATGAAAATATGTTAAATCGCACAGTTGTGTATGGAGTGTTTTAATTATAGTTAACTGCACGGGCAATCTATGAACTCCAAATTACACTAAAAAAGCAATGAAGTTAGCCTATTCTAAGAGAGAGCCACAACAAGCCTGTTTCCCAACTGCCGATCCTTCCGGCCAATTTATAGCCGGCCGGACACATTGGTTGGATCGGCGATTTTTTTATATCCGGCCAGAAAAAAATGCTGCAAAAATCATTGACAATAACAAGGATCTTTTTTTCAGGCTGATTTTTAACAGGCTTGAGAATCCGGTCGATTGGCTGATGAAACAGGAAAGAATTGTAGGTTGCTTCTTCCCGTCCTTCTGTCATGATTCATGTCGACAATAGGGGTCTAGGAGACGAAACATGAAGTGAATAAATTCCTCAGAAAAAGCTGGTGTTCTGAACTGTAAACCGGTAGCTGTGTGGGCATGCACCGGGTAGATTTCATCCCATACCTGCAGATATATCCGGACGATTAATAAATCTGTAGGTGGGAGTCCGGTTTTAAACTGTTCCGCTGCAGGGCATGGGTATAACTTCTGATTACTGACGTCAATATTTTTTTTAGTAAAATAATGCGTATAAAGCCCTTTAAGAAACTTCTTAATCGGTAGGAACTCATACTACACATGTAAACGTGAGCTTGTTTCCAATTGCAATAATGCAACTAATGAACTAGCCCATAAAATTCGTTGTGTGAGATCTTAATACAATACATGTAAGATAAAGTTGATGCACCGTAGCATAGTTAACTATTCAAAGTCTTCATATCATTTGTCACTGCCAACTTAATTAATAATTAATCAATTTATTTCAATAATTTGAGTTTTCTCGTTTTGATTGTCATGCATTTTGTTTCATGACATGAAAATGACCTCCACATCAGTACAGAGCCTTTTATACAGCTTTGTTTCAAAAATAAAATGCATGGAGCTTAAACCAAAACAATCACCTAACTTCAAACTCCGTCTTTGTCAGAGTATGCATAAACAATGGCCCATACGTTACATTTCGTCTAAAATCCCTGTTATGGGTATCTAATAAGTAATAATTCTCTTAATTATGAAGTACATTGCACATTGCACTTTTAAAATATAACCTTTAATATATATACATATATATATAAATATGCAACTGATTTTGAATAATATGAGAGCTGCATTTTGTAGAAATCCTTTTAATGTTAACAGCCTAATGTTAATGTCTACCTGCCTCGGGCACAGGGGTAGAACACAGGGTTCAACGCTCAAAGGAGATCGTGAATTCGAATCTCAGCCGAGGCGGTTAGATATTTAAACCCAGGGTGAGCGCTCGGTAGGCTTTATGGAAAAGCAGTGCCCAACGGCAATGTTTCACTTACAAACGGGTGCACCTTTTAGGAGTTCCTCGATTTTATGAACTAGCATTGGGAATGACACACCCAAAAGCCCCGCAGGAGTGATACGACCAACGGGAATGAAATTCTGCAGGTACCCAGAGTATTTATTTGAGCAAATATGAAAAAAGAGGCGGTAACCTCCATTAAAAATGTATTTAAGAATGTCTGTTTTGGATTTGATATTTTTTTTTTCATTACGTGCCGGGTTGTTATGAATTACATAATTTCGGTCATTAAAGTATTTAAATTAATTATGACCAGTAACTTCCCTGAGACCAGAATTGGAGATGTACATAATTCAACAGCTGGGCAAAGTTTAAATGATGCAAGGATGTTTGTGTTAATGCAAATGGAATTTTACAAACCTCTTTTCATGTAAATGGAATAGCCATTTTGCTTGTGCTGGTCTTGAAAATTTTCAAATGGTACTAATCAGAATTATTGATAACCGAGTCTGAAAATTGTGCTTTGCTGACCGAGTGGTTACGTGGTTATATATTTACATTTTTTACCGCCTTGCACTGCCAGCTATTAATATTTATGTTTATACCGGTCTTTTACATGTGTGGAAGACCCGGTGATTTCTAGGTCAAGGGTAGCGACAAAACTACTTTAATTTCTTGAATTGCGATGTATTTTCGCCCTATTAAGCGTAGCTCTAATTTCTGTGTAATTTAAATTTGTAATGGTTTGCCGAATCGCTTTCTTCTGAATTTAAACTTGTTTTTGGACAGTTCTCCGAGCACAATCCAATATCAATATGCTTTATGAAACATCATCACGGCGAACGCGTGGTCGATATTGGTCAATAATCTTTGTGGGAACAGGCAACAAACAAAGGCTTCGTCCTTAAACGGTTCCCTGGAGCTGTTTAAGCGGGATCAATCCGCTTTATCCTGCAGGCGCCACCTTCACTGTTTGGAGGTGATTCGTTAATTATGCACACACAGATAGTAGGTTTACTGCTCTAACGTATAGCCTCCAGAGATCGGAGATTTAACCCAACATAAATATGTAGATGTCTGACTCTCTGTAAAGAGCAAGGATGTGTCAAGTCTTAGCTCAGTTTTTGTCCTATTGTAAGTGAGTACTCCTTGTATCAGGTAAAAGATTAAATATAATTTTAGTAGTAATAAATGATCTGAAATGAAAAAAGTACTATTCGAAAATATATAAAATACATGAACAGATGTTCTATATATATATATATATATATATATATATATATATATATATATATATATATATTTTAAATTACACCTCTTTCGAAAGTGTCATATTACATTGTATTTTATACTATATTATAACTCATACATTTATATTGTAGTAGCGGGAATCCCGACACGCGACCTGCAGCTTTCTGGATTTAGACCTCACGAAAGAATTCTTTTAAATTCTTGCCAGAACCGAGTCAGTCCGATTTTAACAATGGCGTGTAAATACGACCCGAATATATCTGCAGTGGGGATTGGACCAATACAGGCAGAGAAGATGCTTCAATCACTCATCGACACGGGGCCGTCATTCTTATTATATTATCTTATATTTTATTATATGGTATTATTAAATAGGATAATTATTATCAATAGTATTAGTAGTATGAGTATCATCATCGGCACCGCCATTATCATCCATGTTAAACACAATTTTACCAGGAATAAATCCGGTTCAGACCTGTGTGTATTCATCATTTTTCGAAGTTTAATCTTTTTAAATCGGGAACACACATAATATTTACATTTAAACAAACAAGGAATGAACGTCTGAAATAAAGCTGCCTAGCTCAAAGGAGAAATGTAAATTTTGTCGATATTGTAGGTGCCTTGTTTGTTTCACTGAGTGTTCAAAACACGTAAAAGCATCAAATATTTAAATGTTAATTAAACTTTTAAGATCCAGTGTCTAGTGACACGTTAAAGTTAATTAAATTTTGATCAGTTCGGTTGATTGCCTAGCTTAAGGATACATTCGTAAAACCGTATATAATCAAGTTTCTTACATGATAAAACGTTATTCTGGTGTATCTCTGAGTACATTATTGTATTTTTTATTATTTAATTTGTTTTTATTTAATCAAGTTCAAGTTTATCTTTGAAATGACTTCAGTGGTCTAGGAGCAGGGAACAGGCGTTGTGATTTTACACGTGGTGTGTCCCCGTCAAGGGTGAGCGCTCTGCAGGCTTATAGGGAAGGCCGTGCCCCACGTCGGTTTTTCACGCAAACATGAGGGCGCCTTCCGGCGGTTCCTTGGTGATATGACCTAGCGATGGGACGGATGAACACCCATAGCTCGCAGGTGCACTAGTCACCGGGCCTAGTTAACACCAGAATATAAAATGAGAGGTCGCGTGTGCTCTTGCTCCGTCAGTTATTCAGATGAACAAACCTTGTTTACTTACCATTAGAAAACGGATGCGTTTATCGTCAACAACAAAAATATTTTTTTTTTCAAACAATATTTCGATATATAGAAACTAATACTGAACGTTTAAATTTTATTTTTTCCTACTCAATTGAGAAACCGTACCTTCTGAATGTTATTCAAAAATATAAGGTACGACATGATATACTGAGTTAGGATGTTGCTTTGTGTATATGTGCTGTGTGAACATCTATTCAGATTTTATCAAGAACACACTCTCTAGAAAGCAGATAGCACAACCTAGAGCAGGTATTGGATATAGAACGGAAAACAGCAAAAACAACAGCCGGAACCATTCGTTTGTAAAAAATAAGCCAACTTTGCCTACGAACTAGCCGAAATGTCGAGGTTAGCATAGAGCCAGGGTATACCTGCGGTACCCGCGTGGCGCTAATAGATAGACTTCGGCTGGCCCGGAATGTTGATGTTTTAGCGAGATATATATTTGCTCTATTTGCTCTGAAATTTCTTGCTAATTGCTGTAATGTGAAGCACTGCCATTAAAACATGTGCAAAAAACAAAACAAATGTAGCAAATACTACTTTTTTATAGAGGTGGTTGACTCTATTTTTTGTAAAATCTATTAAGGCCTACATTTATTTTTTAAAAATCTATCACCTATGTAAGTACATCTTCAGAATTCCATTTCAGTTTCGGACCACGTGACAAGACGATATCACATGACAGGACATGGATTTGTATTATTACCACATGTCTGGATGCTATACCGTCGAGGAACACCCGAAAGGTTCACTCGTTTGTTACTGAAACACGGCCGCAGAGCTAAAACCCCAGAAATGATTTACGAAAAAAAAAAAGATCGGTTTAACACGTTAATTGATAATAATATATCAACTATTTAAAGAGATTGCATCATATGGGAAAGTTTTTACTGGATATGAAATGCATATAATAAATATATAAAAAATTGTGAAATTATTTATCCCAGACTACCATGTCAGACCACATGTAATGATATGTTTCAGCCATAGATACACCTTAAGATATTTGCTTTTAGACATTCTTTCAAAGGCTGACGGACTTCGAATATTCATGGGTGAGAAATGGCAAGACATTCCATTTCTGTGCTGAGGTATATTGGATGGTCTGACACATCATACCACAAGTACTGAATTTTTGCCTCCGCCAGGAAGACTTGCGTTTATCCCCCTTTCGTGCGTGTGTCTGTGTGTGAGTGTGTGTTTGTGTTTTTTCCCAACATAACTCACGCAACCATCACATGCCATTTTTTGGGACATTTCGGGAATAGGCCAATGATCAATCGATTACATTTTTGGTTGGATCCGGCACAGGATCCGAATTAAGGAACGTCATCAAAAAATTATTCACAAATGTACAATCACTTATCGACGAATATATCCTGGAATATTGGCCGAAAAAGTGAATGTAAAAACTATCTTCGGGGCATCCAACAATAGGAACACCATCCTTAGAATGCAAATTTCTGGTCTTTTCTGAAACAAGACTATGTCAAACAACAATTTCTCATACATTTAATAACATTGCCTGTAGGTGAATGAAGTTTTACTATGATCACAACCAACTTATTCATTTTGACCTATTCCTGGTATCAGTAGCTGTTTAAACGTCTTAAGTTTATATCTCAGTACCCTTTAACCTAGCACTTTGCCAGCAGGCCTGACTGGCTTCGTGTCCCAACAACCACAGCCGTTTTACTCATCCAGCACCAATTGCAAAAAAAGTAAAAGAAACATTAGAACCACATACACGTAGGCGTCAAGAAAATAAACCAGTCATTGTTTCCGTCATGAATCTGGAAGGGAATAACAATGACGTACTGTTCGGGTTCATGAGGGGATCTAACGAAAGGAGTACAGAGGTTTGACAGAGAGAGGTCAGTTGGAAAGACCTCAGCTGTAGGTCCATGCAAAGTAGTCTGACTTTGGATGCCCCATCCTCCTCACCGAGATAACCATAAGCGCCTATGTAGTATATAGAAAGAAACTCTGATACAGTCAATAACCGACTTGCATTTTTATTGGGTTCAATCTTCGAAATACAAACATAACTTATTTCTTTGCAAACGAGGTTTATTTCCAAAACACCACCCTCGATTTCCGCTCTGGATTATCAACGGCTCTGACAAAGCCCGGTAAGTCTATTAGAGGAGCTTTTTATCAATAAACGTCATGGGGGATCTAATATAGGATTTCAGGGCCGGATACCTCATCCCCCCTATTTCCATCTTCTACCTTGCTCAATTTATTTTTCAAGAGACTTGTAAATTATGCCACAGGTCACCATTCACCATGCTATTTGACAATATTTTTTATATATATATATATATATATATATATATATATATTTATATATATATATATACTAGTATATATACTTTGACCATTATGCAAATAATTCACAATATATTTTGCTTTTAAAATATTTTAAATATTTGCCCAACAGTAATATGTAATGAATGCATGCAGGCTAATGGCTACTCTTTGTATCAATGACAGAACTGATAATATTTCTACGTTCCGAGGTCTCTCTCATACAAGTCCACATATTACATTAAATTATGTCCGTTACTGCTTGGTTGATGGGCTCAGAAATTATCTGGGTAGTGACAATGTCCTGTCAAGGTCTCTAAAATGACACTGACACAGACATTGCATGCCTAGTAAAACCCTTTATCTATTTCACTGATTAATCCGTTGGATTTACCTGATCGTAACATCGTGGGACTGGTATATAATGGATCAACCGACCTAAAGTAATTGCTTGAATACAACTTACAACAAAAGACCAATCTCACCATGTTATTGCCCATATATTATAATGAGAGGTTTTATTATAACTTAATTCTACGCCAGGGCAGATAAATACAATGACAGATGTAGAGTGAAACCACAGTTGTTTATTCTCTTCTCATAAAGCCTTTTTGTATATAAAAAAAGAAATTATATATATATATATATATATATATATATATATATAGGTCTAAGGTATATCAATACTACAAATGTGTAAGGTATATCAATATACTTTATATGATTGAGGTATACCAATCCTATATATGTCTAAGGTAAATTGTTCCAACAAGTTGTTTATAGGAACAATTTTTGAAATTTTGAGTGTTTCGGACCGTCTTCATGAGCTTATTCTCAGAGAGTTGCCTGTCCAGTGAGTGATGTATATACCATTGTGTGTCTATATACGTCTTTTATATTATTAAATAGGTCAGTATATATATGTATTCAATGAAAAGTACACTCAGCCCTTTGTGCTGCTTGTAGAATTCAATTGATATAAATATGTCATGAACAAAAAAATTGGTTTCAGTTCACTTTGTGTTTTGCTTAAACCACCGCTTCATCTGAAATCCCTAAAGGCAGTGCAGTGAGATATTAGTGGTATTTTATTTTAACTGGCTTGTATGTTGTGTACAAATCTTGGCATGATATGTTTTGTCAGACAGGAGCATTATCATGGAACATGTATCTGCGTGAAAAGAGCACATGTGTCAAACTGACATATCATTAATGATTGAAAAATGTTATATTTTTCATTAATAATCAATGCCGTCAGTATCAAAATATCAGTAACAAAAATTGTGTATAGTCCCGCGACTTCCTGGATAACTCCCCCCCCCCCCCCCCTCCAGTCATGCCTTCCTGTGTTATGGGGAATCTCAGTCTTCAATAACACGAGTTCACCTTCTCCGTTGTTAACATATACTGGCCCTTATAACTATGAATAGGGCTGTCTCTCCGTAGTCAAAGGAACAACCTTGTGCCACAGTGGTTCATGATAATTTTAATTGAAATTATATTATCGTTATTTAGAATACCCCCCAAAATACAATGGATTGTTTCTTGATAGTTATCCTAGCTCTCTTGTAAATATAATCAAAATTCGACAATAACTTATTTACAATCAGACAAACCAACCAAGGAACCAAGGGAAAACATAAAACTTTCTGAAAGAGGCTGAGTTACTACATTTATAATACAAACAAAGACGCTTCGTAGGTCGGTTATTATAAATTTTAGTTCAAATTAATGTAAACAAAGAATATGGATTGTGTTCAGCTAATAAAAAAATAAATGAAAAATCTTCCATTTCGTCAAAATTAGTCTTCTGTTAAATATTATTTTTAATAATATGAGTTATTATAAATAAATTATTTATTCACTGCAGCTCATTAACTTCCGAGGAAAAAAAATTCTCTCTCGGTCATGACCTTATGAAGCAGGTTTAAATTCTTTGGTAAAATCGTGACAAACTGTGACAAATAGACGGCTGTCAAAGGCTGCATTAAACTCCCAATTGATGGGTGTGGTATTATGGAAAGGCGAGAGATGTCTGAATTGTCAGACACCCAGCGACAATTGATCGATTTTAAATATGAATATATTGTTCAGTGAAAAAAAGTTCCCTTAAAAAATTGTTGAAAATATTATATCTGTGTATATGTTATCATTTGGCAAATGTATGTCTAACAGTTATATATACATGAATATAGTGGTTTACATGTGCACTATTAATATACGGCTTTCATTATTTGTGTATTTAGTAATGTGTTGTAATTATTGCATATGAAATATAGAAATGTTGTATAAAAAATAAGAAAACATGAGAATTATGATTTTTGACTACACTTATTTATAATAAAGGTAAATATTCACACAAAAATCATCAATTGACGTTAAAGACAATGGGAAAAGAAGGGATAAAAATCAATGATTTTCCGACGACATTCGTTAATAACAGTCACACGTATACTTCCATTGATTGGTTTTTCCACTCGTGTAAATCACGGGCGGGCATTGCAGACTAAAGCAGAACAAAAATGTATAAAGCAGTCATGTTTCACTTGTTTAAACTAGGAGACACAGGATATATGAGAGACTACCGTACAGGCTTGTCAGGGCAGCGCGGAGAAAAAATACAAGACTGACAATGCGTCAACGATTCAATGGTGTCATCCTCGTAATTTATTTTTCTTGATTTAATTCCAGATTTCTTGCATTTTGGCCGAGTGGGCTCGGATCTGGTTCCCACCTGATAAGGAGTTAACCAATTCAGGGCTCTGGAAGTAAACTTGCTATCTCCCTCAATAAGAATTAAAAGCGCAATTGTGTTCTTCACGCAGGATCAGTAATTGAATTGTCGACCTTGCAACAAGATTTGCTTTATTTCTGTCTCGCCAACCTGAAATCCTCTCATCAATGGCGTGAACCCAGAATGGACTTGTTAAAAAATATTTCAATTAGGAGATTTCGAGTTCCCGTGGGAACAGTAAGGCTGAGAGATAAAAAAATGTTTCAACAAAATTCAAATTAAACAAAAATGCTAACTTCAAGCAATTAACTCTTGAACAATCCCTATGCATTTAGGGCACATACCTTTATGACAATGTGCAAAGTGACAAGCTCCTTTCAGAATTCTCCTCTTCATGTGGCTTTTGTGAAATATGCATCACGCTGGAATGTTCCTGCGCAAATCCAGGACCGGATATCGTCTGCTACCTTTGACGTTCGTCACGCGGGATGAGGTGTTTGTGTCTCCCTTCGTCGTCCAATACAAACTGGTGGTGGCTTTAGAAACCATCCAGTGATCAATAAAAAAAGAGCTGTGGCTAAAATGATTTTCCCGCGGCGTGTTACAACGCATACTTTCGAGTTTTAGAGTTAGTGTCGAATATATTGAATTGAACTATGACACACGATATAATATTATTTACCGGGTTTCGGAAAGGCTCATAAAGTCCGTTCTACCAAAGGGGTGCAAACTGGCTTTTCGCTGTTACTGACTTGTTAACTGGTCTTTGAAAGGTCTTGCGGTCGTCGTTCGTAGTACTCTTCGGGGTTGTTTGGATATAATTTGGCGGTTGGTACATCACCTTCACATTTTTTATCATAATAACCTGTAAGTTCAATGCTGGTTTCTTGGCTTACTTTGATGTTTCAATTGGAGGGTTATCTTAAATACAACAAAGCAAAGAATACAACAGATTCCCTCTTACAACTACACAGAAAATTTATTTTCGGGACATCTTTTTTTGTGTGTGTTGTTTCTTCTAGGCTTTGGACTGATCTTTCACAACTTTATTACAGAAAATATACTATGTGTAAGAAAACCCTTGGAATTTACCCACGTAAAGAAATGAATAGAACAATATATTTGGGAGGTGCAATAGGCCTCATTTTATATCATAACATACCAAAAAATGCCCGTGGCAGTGTTTCTGCTATTTAAGTTATGTTGCGTCGACCATTTTTCAAAGATTTTCAATTAATTTAGACGAGGATGCAAGGGGGTTTTTTAAAAGTCGAAGGGGATACACTTGTTTATCTTGTTTTCTGTATCCGTCCCTGTTACTTACGTAACAGAAAATAAGTAACCACACGCTGTTGGTCAATCAAAACTGTTAGCATGCTCAAGGTGCAATAAAAATAACTTATTATATTCACATGATGGACACCGACCAACCTGTTTCAATTTAAATAAGATAGATGGCGCTAAAAACATAGTGCCGACTTTCCTAATCAAAAGAAATTGTCCGTATTTATGAGTTAAAAAATTAAAAGATACCTCCTTGTGACACACTTTAAATATTATTCCTATTGCCCTCTGACCGATTACACCTGTTTTTTCTCCATATTTGTGTTAATTTTTTAAACATGTAACCGTAGATTCTGGCTGTTTAACATTTTGAAAAATCATCCATTTCCAACACTAAATTAATCTTATCCTCTTTCCAATTTGTGGCTGAATTAATATTGAGCTCGTATACCCCTATCCTTGCAAATGATTGAATTTAAGAAAATTACCTAAAAGAAAATAAGAGTACATGGAATTTGATTTTCTGACAGTAAAAATTTGTTCCATGATATGATCTTATTCTGTCCTAGATAAACAAATATACTAAAAATTCAACGTAATACAATGGATCCTTCTCAAAATAAGCAGTCTTTCAAAAACAATGTCACTCATCCTTGCAAAGATATGTTAATACCTATAGGTTTCACGTATTAAGCAAGAGGTTTAGACAGATAAAATAATAAACATATATCTCTCTAGATAACCCCACCCTCTCTCTCTCTTTATTTATGTGTATATATATATATATATATATATATAGAGAGAGAGAGAGAGAGAGGTAAAAAATCTGACAAAACTATATATATATATATTTATAAATATATATATATATATATATATATATATATATATATATATATATATAAGGTACATTAATGATTTGATCTTTTGAATAACTGTTGATCGTGATATACTGCTTACAAGTTCGACCTTGTCACTTTGTCAGTGTATATTAAGTTAGCTACTTAACTTCTCAGGGGGAGTATTAAAAGTTATGTAAACAAAATGATGCAATGTGAACTTCTGGCAGAGTATATTAAACCTTTGACCTTATACTGCTGATAAAATGTCCTTCCTTCTTCAGAACTGTTAAAGGAAAAACATAATAAACATACGTGACAAGGGGTATCGATTGCTCCATGACAAATCATCACTCTCAGACTCTTCAAATATCGGGAAAGTCGTGTTCAGGCCAAAGTTTACATGGTCCGGCTACCGCGGCACGGGTGCTCTGTATCCCTATGTCAGTCAATGTAATATAAACTCCAGCAAAAGTCATTTGAACTTCCCAATGCCCATTACTCGTACGACTGGCAGTGTGTTTTATTCCTGACCAATCTTTGCAGCCACGCGACATCTTCAAGAAGACGATTTTCAGCGGTTTACGCTCACAGAACGTACTAGATGCATATATTTTAAAGAGGGAGTATGTTTGTAGTCCTAGAATTTTTATATTAAAAACTCCCAGCGGACGCAAACCGTAATTTATATTTTCAAGGACACCATTCGGGATATTCATTTTGATTGTCTTTTCTAGTCATAAATCTTGCTTACGGAGGGAGGCTCATCGCTATACCTCAGTACACTCTAAGTCAGCTTAGCTCAAACATTTAAGCATTCTTTTAAGATGTTTAGAGGTTGGACGAGGTGTTTATTCAGGGTCAATGTCTTTGCGCAATTACTGTTTTGTCTTAGTGGGAGTGTCAGTTTTACCTCCAGAACTATTCTGTGTAAATATACATATATAAAAACACCCTTATTGTTTAGTAAAAATTAGACCAACATACAGAAGAAATAGAATATATCAGAATTTAGTCTCCAAATGGAGAAAAATGTGGTCTTTTATTTATATTGAATATTTTTAGGACAATGAAAATGGAAATTCTTTCTTTTCAACTATATGAAATAATATCTACAGGCCATCTGCAAGACGTTTGAACTTATTGTAACCATAGAACCTTCCACTATTTTATATAACCATGACGAGACTGACTGACAAAAGTTCTGATATTCCGATCAAAACACACCGTAACCAGTAACACTAACAATATTAATATAAACAATGCATCTTTTTCTTAGGTCTGGTCATGCTATTCTAACAGAGTTACGCATATATACATGCTTAATATACACAGACTGACCATCAAGAAATATAGTTAATGGATATGTGCCACCTAAAAAAGAGATGTAATATTAGAAAAAAGGCCCTATATCGCATGGTCCTAGCTTGAGAGGATTGCTTCGAGATGTTGACGTGATTCGACGAGACAACGCATGAAGCTACACACTGTGGAACGGAAAATGTATGGGAGAGAACTAGAATGTAGTCATTGAGTGGAAGATGTTGAAGTCAATAAAAAAGAAGGGGTACATCATCAAAAATTTTTTTAAAGATCCTGGAAACCATAAAAACCTAGGATAATGGGTGATCTGGTCCAGTTTTTTTTTTCCTAAGTAGCTCGATGTGAAATATAAACCACATTTTGCCAACCAATTTAATTCCTGTATACAATTGTTTTAAATGTTATGGGTGTAGCCAATTGTAACGCAACAGTGCGTTAAACCTCTATAATACCATTGAACATCTAACGAGAAAGTGAAATTAAATATCGTAAAATTACTTTCTAAAAATTGAAAATAATGGTGTGTGGAGATATAACACAAAGGTTGATTGATGTTTAAAAGTTAATTGTGCAAATTACATCGTTTCATATACTGGAATTAATGTCATTTGAAACATGACCCCTTGTCTGTATGAAGAGAAATGAATCTTTGCAATGATTAAAGAATTAAAATAATAACTATTACATCAGTCAACGAGCTGTCTATTTCAACACAGGTAAAATAATATTTCTGTCGGTAGCTTTCGCATACTCAGTCCAGGTGTTACTTTGACATATCATCTAGACGATTTTTTGATAATTATGATGATTATATTCATTAACGAAATTGACTTTTTTACGACAATTCGAGTTTATCTGTTTCTTAATATAGCATATTTAATACTTACCTAATTACATTAAGCTGTTTAATCACAATTTTCCTCACTTAAGAGAGGAAACAGGATTTCAAAGGTGATGGAAATGTTCGCTAATGGAATATCCCTGATCCCTTCCGATGACGAGTCGATTAAGGTTTTAACCCCTGTACTGAGTGACAGCCATTTAAAAACGTGTAATGTTAAACCCGTCATGTTTTCCGCTCTTATGGTGGCAGTTTATCATCAGACGCCATCAAACGAGCAAATCTATAACATTATCGCCGTCGCAACCGACACCCGCCACAGCCGGTGTAGCGATGTTAGATTACCCCCGCTCCAGATTACCCCCGGGGGGATCTAAATTCAATTTCGAATCACCCTCCCCCGCCCCTAACTTGAAAGCGATTTCAGATTCTCCCCGGGGGTGATAACGATTTCAAATTACCTCAAATGCCTAAAAATTAACATACAAAACTAATGGTTCTCTATATTAAATTACTTGAAATTATTAAACTTTATTTTCTTCTGTATTTCACAAACTAGGTTGAATTTGTATAATGTATGTAATGTGACATCGGCTTTGGTGAACGTTTAAGAGTCAATATAAATATTATTGAAAATAGAAATACTATATCACCAGTTTAAAGCATAAGAATGTATCATTTAATTAAATCATTGAAGGGGTGAGCTTCAGACTACCCCCGGGGAAAAATATGAAAGCGATTTCAAATTAAAGGGGGGGGGGGTGTAACATAACATGGGGAGTCACCTGAAGTCTTTACACCTGTGTGGGTCAAACGCCTCTGTTATCTCATTACGTTATCAGGGCAGTATTTACAGGCAGTACTCATAAAAAGGCTTAGATTCTAATTAAATCCACCTGTTAATCCAAGCCAGGTTCTCGCCCCCTTTCGTTAATCGAATTGAGAATGGGCATTTGGCGTCCTGTGTAAAATCTTATCTCCTGTTAGTCTTGATATTAAAAGTAAGAATCGATAGTAGTTACCACTACATAAGCCGAAAGTAAACGTTGCAAGAGGCACCTGACACTACGGTTGGCAGCAGACAGTTGTCAGTTTACTTTGCATTTTAAATGTTTATTAGATATTTAGAGTAGCGAAGCGACACTAAAACTCCCGCTCCCATCAGGCAGACAACTGAGCCATAATGGGTATTTTTATTACCTCGGGGGGGAGGAGGTTCAAAGCCAAAAATAAATATCAGGTGCAAATCTGAGACCCAGTACTAATATTTGGACCAAATTTCAACTTTTGAAAATCAACCGCATTGAAGACCTGGAACACACATTTGTAGTGAAAAATTATAAAAAAAGAAAATAATTTAAATCAATTATTTTGCTCTTATTTGGACAACCCGTCCCAAATTATGAATATACAAGAAACACTTCTGAAACCCTATTAACCTCGTTGCATATATATATATATATATATATATATATATATATATATATATATATATATATATATATAAATATACATGTAGTGATCCATTACATACTTGACAAGCGTGTGTCGGATGAGACTGACATCGTCTGTGATATCAGACTATAAAAACTCTATCCTTTTTACCTTTACATGTGTGTTTATGATACAAAGAGAGACAGAGAGACACAGAAGCAGACATACATTCGAACGAGGAGAAAGAGATAAAGACAGACAGACAGGTAGACAAACAAGGAGAAAGAGAAAAATATAGATAGACTGGAGTAATTGCCATCGCTCAACTTGTTGTCTTTATCGCCATGAACCACGTTTTATTTAGGAACAGATATAAATCCTACTCTTATTTGAGGATTTTGACGTGGTCCTAAAAAAAAAACTTTTTTCTGCTCAAAACGTTGCCAATCCCCTAGCCACTAAACTCTCTGCAGACAAGTTCTGTGTAGCATATTTATCGTACCATGACAGGTTTATCTCTCTTAGTTTCTCGAAACCTCTCATGGGAGCTGCCATTTTACGTGCGTATACACTGAAACCTCACATGTCACAGATAATATGTCCAAATTATTGGTGTACCACTAGTCAATAAAGAGTGTACGACGGAGAGGGATTTTGTTTAATCCGGCCGGTGAAATCAGAGACTATTTCTTTATCACCACACGACAAATATACCCTACGCACAGGGAAATAAACGTCCACCACATCCGTTTATATAATAGGCACTTAGTGGTGAATATGTACAACAGAACAAAAAAAGACTATAAACATTTATACACCATTACAATAACAAGGACAGAATAACAGCCTACAAAGTTATCTATACCAAAATGTCAGGAATAACAATAACTAGTAGGGGGGATCTCTGTGGGTGCATTATAATCAATTGTCCGTCATACCATTTTGATATATTCCCCAAACAGATGTCGCGTCTTTGGTAATAATGCTTATTGCCCACGAATGCTAATGGGTATAGTAAACTGATGGAGTTGTCATCTGCTAACAGTGTGTCGTATCATTAAACTGTCGGTGGGAGATCGTCAGATGTAAACGATTTCATTAAAGTTTCTTTTGATCCCTACGGATATCGTAGGTGGATTGTGAGTTTAACAGCCCGCTTGGGCATCGAGTGTAACCATAATACCCCGTGACCCCCACACGGTGTAATAATAACACACGCACGGCCCACACGCCCGCTGGATCCAATATTCGCTAGCTATTCAGGTCACGTGACTTGATTCCTGTAATCTGATACATTGCCACGTGATACGTTAGCTCTGTTACATCAGGCTTTTGGTTGAAGAGTTGAAGATTCGATCTAGATCCTCTTAACCTCAAAAGTTATAGAAAACTTAATATAAATTTAGAAATAATGCTTGAATTCGGAAACTTAAAATACTTGAGAAAAAATGCTAACAATAAAACGTTTGTGTTATAACTTTCCTGGATCGATCAACATCCAAGTGAATAACGAGGTGATAGTCATAGTGACCTATTAGTTCTAAAAGTTGAAAAATATAATGACACCCCTCTATGTAGGTAGAGTTACACCAAAATTATAAAACAAAAAAAAAACTGTAGGTACTTACAATATCTTTTGATACAAATGCGAGGAAAATTATGAAAATAGGGTGCTAGTCGGGGTCAATGTGTCCGTCCTTTATGACTAATGCTGTTACATTTGGGTATTGCCCTTCATAAATAGCCGAGTGAGTTCAACATGTTTCTTAAACATAAAAGATATGAACGTGGTCTATTGGCGACAAAGCCCATTGATTTAAAAGGAAGGCAATCTCGTGTTAGGAATGGTATGTTATAACAACGCCCTCTTTGCTTGCCAGGTTTCTACATAGATTTTGAGGAATAATCAAGAAACAGTTATGTGGTGAGATGAAGGAAATCGAGTTTCTCTTGCCTGGGAGTGATTTTGGGGATCGAACCCGGGTCCTTCATCTCAAGAAAGGACAACTCAGTATGAGAAGCAGACAACTTCCTGACCGGGAATAAGCAATTAAATAGACACTCTTTCATGTGAACCCTTGTTTCAATCAAACACGCCACGAGTGTGGTCTTGGATTGTGACCAAGAACCGTCTTAGGCTGGCCGTGATGGGAGGTAACGCTAACACCGATAGTTCCAGCTAACCAAAATATTTACACAGTGTGATATATAAGAGCTGTGTCCATGACCAGGTCCCCGACCAGGTAATCAATTAGCGTCAAATAGTTAACTCCAGGTCCAAATACCAAATACATTGACTTCAATATATTCCAAACCCATGTCTTGGCTCTATGTTTTTCACACCTACATGGTCTTGATCAACCAATCGATATCAGTTCTACAGAGGTCTCATGGTCTTCCAACGGCATCGATTGTTAATCTATACGATTCCTTTTACGCGGTTGCGTTTGCGGTAAGGTCGCGGTTAAGTCAAAGCTATACTTTTATGAAGGAGCGGTTCCCTTTTCGCGGTTGCGGTACGGATCCGACCTATAAAGGCGGTTTCACACCAGATGCGTTCGAACGATTTTACGTCTGAACAGATATTTGCTGTACGAACGAAAAAAAAAATCATCCTACTAATATTTTTTTGTCGGATCATGTAGCGATTCGTCCGACAAAAGTTTGCCTTGCCGCAACCGCGTACATCGGCTGTAACCGCAACCACGTTAAGGAATCGTAGCCTTAATCATACTAATGATGTGCCTCATTTACCCTGAAATAAATCTTACTTAACAAAGTGGCACCAGTCTCCTACAAACTTTATATTTAGCTCTATAGGTGTTGACGTGTTCCAGGATAAGAAAAGGCCACACAAAAGCGACAGACAGACAGAGATAAACAGAAAGAAACGAACTGTGAGACAGAAAAACAGAAACCGTCAAACAGGGATCAAGAGACCGTAGAGAGAAAGAAACAGCTGTGACAATGAGTGACAGTGAACACTTAAAGTATAAAATGAGAAATTATTGGGAAAGTAAGAGAGACAGAAAGACAGATAAAGAAGGAAGAAAGTGTGAAAAAGAGATTGTCCCGGCAGTTAGATTGAGAGAGAGAGAGAGAAAGACAAAGAGAGAGGCAGAGAAGAACTGAGACAGGACTTCTGGTAGGCAGACCCGCGGATGGATAGAAACAGTCCGATAGAGAGTGAAAGTGAGAGAGCAATAACACTAAAAGGAGAAAGGGAAGGGGGTAGAAAAAAGTAAGAGGGACAGAGAGACAGCGAAGAAAGAGACACACAGAAAGCGACATATAGTGAGAGATTGTCCAAAAGAAGACAGAATAAATATGAAATCTGAACATGTTTTCCAAGAGATGTTCCAATTACTTTCAATTGTAAAATCAATGATGTTGAATACATCACAGTTGCATATACCAATATGCCTCAAAGGAGATAATACCGCTGTGCTGGCTTTGTATGACGTTTACAGTAAGAAAGCCTACTTAGGAAATGTCTCTGCGACCAACGGGTACGGAAATAAAGTGAAAATTGTATAGTGATTTGTCTTCATTACTACGATTGGATTTCGAGGCATTTCCTTACGTTCCTTCTCGACATTTTATCAAGAGAACCTTGCAGAGATCTTTCTGTTGGTACATGTGTTTACAAAATTTACTTAAATTTTAAATGACGATTCTTTTTTTTTGAAAAAAATGATTACTTTTGATACATTAACATTTTCTAAAACATAAAATTGTTAAAACACATACATACATATTATCATAAAGAAATCTTTACACAATTAACAATGGAATAGACTTAATGGGGTCTAATGTCAATTGATTTTTGGACTGTTTTGCTTTGATTTAATTTGGCCGTTGATGATACTTTAAGGGGTTCTTTATTTTTCGAGGTAAGCACAGCAAATTGAGCTTTTATTTCCATGCTAAACTAAGTTTACCGCGCGTGTTAAACTAACAAGAATTGATATGTTTGTCTTCTGGACGCCAGACAAGTCTGACTATCAAATCATGAGAGATCCTGATGGGGAAAGATACCATAATAATTGAACGCCATAACCTTCCTGCAGACAGTGCCCTATGAATTATACATGGTTATTAGTCTAGGTTTCCTGTTAATAATTAATCACTTATCCAGTTTTTGATGGGTAATGAAGGAAATACTCTTCGGATAAGGTGCCCCATGCTTTGGTCCTTTAACCATACATCGTTATTCCTAGATTATCAACCGTTTTCCCAGACTAATGACTGGACATCAGATGTTGATGGGACGTCACTCGTTAAATACTAAAATCTTTACTACGGTACGGTCCACAGCCTGATTACAAACGAGATCAAATGTAGCTTTAATTGGTACCTGAGCGAGGCCAAATGCCATTTGCAGCTCACTGCGAAAAGGAGTTGTTCCATAAACACACCACCTTAAAGCGAACTATTCGACTATTCCAATAAATCGACCACCTACCTCTTATGACCCCGATCAGAAGAGGATCTGGGGGGGGGGGGGGGTCCATGGGTCCCCCCCCCCCATTTTTTTCTGTCGCTGCAACCTTATTTTCAAGGTTTTCAGGCCAGATTTAACCGCCTGGACCACCCCATCCCCCCCCCCCTTGCCGAACCTTGGGACTTCTTTTTAATTTTTTTTATGAGTCCTCCTGGGCTGGACAACCCTTTTCCTAAATCCTATTTCCGCCCCTACAGTTGCTAATCTACTCGATCACATCGGAAATTCTGGATAGGAATTATTTTATTATCTGAACATGTAAGCCCCCTCCTGCATAGAGAGAAGCTTATGAGGGCTGATGAGTTATTTCTACATTAACAAGTGAATTATATTGGAGTTGTAGAGTGCAAACCCATCCGTTACATTTTTTTCTTTTTGACTGTGTGTGTCTTTCACCTTACTCTGCCTGGCACGTTTTTGCGCAAAAATCTCAAATTTTGCTGATTTACAAATTCTGGCCACTGGACAAAATATTAGTCATAGTTCACAGATTTACACCTAATATTTCTTTTAGGCCTTGACCTCATTCCGAGGACGTACCCTCCATAGATGATTCCCCATTATCCCTAAGTCTTGAAATGGACGTTGAGAACTTGACTACATCAGAGGAAAAATTTGAAACTTTTTCAAGATAAATAAATATATACGACGTTTTTATACTGGGAATTAATTGCTTTATTTGCACTGGTTAGGCCACATAAAAAAGTTTTCTTCTACGGACTCTGGGAACAAGAAACTTTATATATATATATATATATATATATATATATATATATATATATATATATATATATATATATATTAGTTATATATATATATATACATATATATGCTGCGTGCGGGTGAATTTTGATTTCTTTACCAGTCGAAACGCAATCCCAAAAATTTCTGGAACTCGCTCAAAAAAGACGAATATTTGCTTCGATTCTTGAAATGGTGTATATTATCAACACGAAATTAATCCATTTATTCCAATTTTTTTTATAGCATTTTTGCCTTAGTACAAATAAACAACATTACAATGGACGTGGGCTTCATTTAAAATAAAAGATTCACTAAAAATTGAAGTGGCGAATCCGAAGAACAATGGTCTTTTTTGTATGGTCTTATTTCCCAATGTGTTGAAAGTTTTTTCAAAAAGATAAAAACTTAAAATATAACATATAAAAATATTAACATATTAATCAATTGACGAACGTATTGCATGAATAAGTTATGAATCCCCGACTCATTGGCTTACACATAAACAATACCGTACTCAGTGTCTTGGACACCACTTCAGGGGCTGCAGTGTATTCTTTTCTAGTGAAAACAAAAAAAAAAATCTTCAATATCCCTGAATTGACAGAAAAGTAAAGGATTTAGGTGACACCTTAATAAGTGTGTGTTCACATTACCCCATTCTAGCTAGCAGCAAGGACTCAGCCGTTATGAGATTAATAAAACATCATGTGGCAACATTGCCCAGGCTGCGGACATGTTTTGTAAGATTAAACACCAATGAAATATGGTCTCGTGGTCCCTGCTATGATCTCGCACGCGTTATTAGTCCCGCGACACAGAAAACGGCAAAAAAGAGCGCCTGCCACCAGCCTCACTGGGAATTAATTACGTATGAATGAGTCTCTGTGAACAGGAGTTCATGGTCACAGACATTTTGGATTATATACCCTGAGATAGGGCCCTTGCGAGTGGGTTAGCTCTTGGGTCACAGTGATTTCAAGAGCAACCTAAAATGACCATGTTTTATTCACCTTCCCCGTAGTCATAGATACCTTGTGTTGTCATAGTCACGGAGAAACAAAGCTCTGTCTGTCTGTCAGTGTCTCTGTCTGTCTGTCTCTGTCTGTCTGTCTCTGTCTCTCTCTCTCTCCCTTTCTCTCTCTCTCTCTCTCTCTCTCTCTCTCTCTCTCTCTCTCTCTCGTGATTCCATTAGGTCGACCAGGCTCTTTACCTTTCTGCCTGTCGAACTTACTGAGGACTTTCGGTACATTGAAAGAAAGTTTCAACTGCCAGGCTGAACCGACAGCCAGTTATCAAAACGTCACTACATACTCTAACACACATTTGTAAAATATAAATTATTATTATTATTATTATTATATAATTCTTTATATATATAATAAACTATAGTATATATTATATATTATATGTTATATTATATATATTATATATATATATATATATATATATATATATATATATATATATATTTTTACGGAACCTAATAAAAACAGAGGACGTAGTCGTGACGATCATAAATTTTGTTATGGAGATTTTAAAAAAATCAGATTCGATGTACACTAGGCAGCGTGAAATGTCTAGGGGAATGAATAAAGAAGTCAGTGTTTTTTTGTTGACAAATAGTAATAATTTATTCTTAAAACAACCCTTACTTTACAAAACACTAAATCAATACAATAACACTGTATAAAAACAGTATAACAGTAAATCAATACAATTTCACAGTAAAATAAATAAAGTGTACAGTACCAGAGTGTCCGGATCCTAGGCTTTTCTGGATACCACCATTGTCACAGTTCAAGAAGTCCTTTAAAACCAATAATCCAGGTAGGCAGTTCAAATAGTCCAAAGTAAACTCTTGTAATAATCCCGAAAGCAAACTGGACACAGGCCGCACTAAATCTGTATAGAGTTCATAGAATCCCTGGCAAAACTGCAATTATCGGATAGGTCCAAAACTGACTCACACTCTTCCGTGTCCGATGGAATATTTCTTTCTTTCCCATAATTTATAGCATCTCATCCCAAAGCCTAGAAACTTCTATTTCACCAACAACCCAAACACCCAACAATACATAATACACACGGGCCCAAAGGACAAAACAAGACAGCCCAGAAAATTCCAGACGATCGCTGTGTGTTTACACGCCAGGGTTCACACGTGGGCCAGCACCCGGCCAGGCGATGCTGCCATGGCAACGAGCTATGCGTGCGCCCCACGAACAAAGCGCCAACAACAAATGTTATTGGGCTGTCCCACTTAGGCGACTCTACAGACGACTACAGGCGACCAGGCTGTCGCCTCATAGTCGCCCAAAAACAGGCGACAGGGCCTCCGCTACGACAATAGTCTACGACAAGCTACAAATGGTTGGAGACTGACTGACGACAAGCTACGACAAGCTGCCGACAACTGGCGACACAGTCGTCGCGACAAAGAACAATCACCTACGACAACCTGCGACAACATCTACGACAAACAACGACCACACTAGCAACAACCTTCGACACCAGAATTCTTGCTACGTCCACCCGCGACAAGCTTCGACGTTTCTCTACCATGTGCTATGTGAGGAGCCGGACACAAGGATGGGCCTTGTTTCAAGTAACAACAGCCCGCGACAACACACACCACAACCCGCGTCACCTGGTGACAGCCTACGACAGGACCTACGAAAACCCGCGTCAGCTGGTGACAGCCAACGACGGCACCTACATCAGTAGAAGACAGGCTACGCTCACTGGCGACAAAAAAAGCTGTCGCCTGAGAATTTTTAACATGTTGAAAATCCAGAGGCGACAGCTTCGAAGTCACGCATCTTGGGGCGACTTCAGGCGACTACAGGCGACCATACAGGCGACCACCCGGCGAGAGCCTGGTCGCCCGTAGTCGCCTGTAGAGTCGCCTAAGTGGGACAGCCCAATAACAGACATCTGTAATAATATGCCTTTGTAAATTATGCTGTAAGGATGAGCATTTTCTTCAATTTATATGAATAATATATATAAACAGATATGTGTGTGGTGTTTTGTTGAGGGCGCTGGTTAGTAAGAAGAGCTGCAAATATTAACAGGCCAGGAAGAACTGAATATAAAGGGTAAGGACGATGTTGATATGAGCCTACCTAGACCAGCACTAATATTTGTAGGGGGAAAACCGTATTTAGAACCAAAAAAAAAAGAATTGTTAAATTTACTATCTGCTGCTGCCTTATAATTGTGCGTGTTGTAAAGAAATTCTTTCAAAGTTTCACAATGCCTGAAAAGATATATGCAACCTATTTGGGAAAAATATAAAAGTAAAAAAAATAAAACACAAAGGCTCACTATCATTTTCTTGGTGATCAGGTAGGTCACGGACAGTAAAAACGGGTCATTATAACCAGATTTATAAAACTTACACAATATTTTTTTTACAAAGACTAATATTTTCTTTTGTATATGCAAAGTCAGGCTGTAAGGAGAAAATCAAATCAACGGAGTTTTAGAAAGGATGCAAAAACATTTCTATTATATCACCAAGACTTGCGGAACTGTATTTCATTCATATACTTGCAACTCTATACTGCATTTGGGTATAATTGTCTGAGAAAACAACGTTTTTTCTCAAAGTTCTGTGTGTATGAATCGATGAATTCATTTATTTTTATTTGACTGACTGGGTTTTTAGTGTCTACTCTGTGGATAACAAGAGCCCTCTAAAAGCTTCAATCAGTTTTGATAGCTTTTTAACACCATCCCAACACCACTTTTACACAAAGTTCCTTTAATACCGGTTTATATCTTTTGACACACTCTATATTATATAGAAGTAGTCTTCAGACAGGTTCCCTGGAGACTCATTTCTCGGACTGGTGAGTTTTTTCATTTGGAACCAAAGCACTGGGAATTTTCTTTTTTTCACATGGCTAATAAAAACGTTAATGTAGCCTCAAGTACGCTCGCCATGGGTTATTACTAGTGGCGCTCAATGCATGCAGGACTGCCTGGTCGGTAGAGTATCATAAACACGACAAATTGTTTCCACGTTCTCCCTCATCCAATAACTACAGACATCCTTTCGTTTTATTTGTTTTTTGTTTTTTTTTTTGTTTTTTTTTTTGTCTGTCTTTTTTATTTCCAAACTATCTTTTGATTTATTTTTTGTCCTTGGCTTAATGTTCCTCCGTCAGGAGGAAAATACATCGTGTTTTCCCCTTGGTTCGTTGATTTGTTTGTCTGTTAGGAACGTAATTATGGAGCTGATTTTGGTGAAACTTGGTGGAGGGTTAGTCGAACACAAGGCGAATAGAAAATAAAATTCTTAAAGATGAACTTAAACAATCTATATTATTCCCACAGTGGAATAAAAGTTTGGTAGCTCAAGCTGCCAGGCTCGATAAACAGAATAGTGTCATAGCTTTTTTACCCAAAATATCTTTAAAAGTGAACTCATGTTACAGAAGTTTAACCCTGTTTACTGTATATACATCTTATAAGAAGACTATGTAGGCTTCGACGGTATGAAGGGTCCGACTGCTATTCCGACATCTAGTTTAAACATAAAGTCTACAAACCCACAAGTAAAAGTAACTCGTCAATGGCACTTTGAACACAGACACTTTTTTTTGGAGGTAACCAATCTAATTCTGAAACTAACTATTTACACCTGCAGAGTTCCATTTCGGTTTTAGAGTACGTATGTGACAGGGCTTCAGTACTCGCTTCCTGCTTTTTCATTTTATATCCTTGTGTCACCCAGGCCCGGTGTCTCCTGCACCTTCAGGCCCTGTGTATATAATCATCCCAATTGATGGGTCATAACACCGAGGAATCTCCAACAGAAGCACTCGTTTGTGAGTGATACACGGCCGTGGGGTACGGCCTTCCAACGATATCCGCAGAGTGATCACTCTTGGTGGGACCGACCGTGAAAATTTCACGGCTCCTCGGCTGAGATTTGAACTCACGACCTCCCGGCTTTTAGTCCCGTGCTCTAACTCTGAGCCACAGAAGCCAGACACTGTTATTTACTTGAGACATTTTGATTACCTGTAAGTGTTAACGAATTAAACACCTTCATGTTTCAAGTTCATCTGCTTCGTGTATATTTATTAACCTTAATCTGGTTAGTACTAATGTTGGCGTTGAGACCAGAATTTCAAATGTAAACAGTGTCAAATCTAAAAAAAGTTTTGAGCAATTACGCTGGTGAGACTAATTCAGCTGTGCTGTGCATGGCCATATTAATCAAATTAAGACAAAAGAATACATAAGCCAGCACCGATGGCCAAAGAACCGACATTGACTAGATGGATGTATTCGCATACCTTTTCTACAAAAAGTGATTTCTGATTTACTATGTGAACATATTAATTAACTCCAGGTAATTCCTATCAAGAAAACCTTCTTATAACGCCTCTGTGGCGGATGTTTGAGCTTGTTTATCTACAAGCTGTATGTTAACACGGTACATGCGCCGATGTTAACAAACAGGGAAACCATGAAACCTGAGCTGGTTAGTGGGAATTGCCGCCAGATGTCCTTAGTGCCTGTGGTTGGATTATTTTGACAGCCCCCCCCCCCCCCCTCCCACACACACACATTATAAACACGTTGATATTAACCAAAAAGGAAACTTTATTTGATGATGGGAACGGCGTTTCTCTGGTCAGTCTTTTTCAAAAGGTTCGAATGATTAATGTGGTTGGTTTCATATTTGAGGGGAAAATTCCTCTTTTTCAGTGTTTCGCGAAGATTAAGTTTTCGCGGTCTCAAGATATGAAAAATTTATACACAAAGTAAACCATCACGATATGAGTTAATCATATCAAATAATGTGTGTACAAAAGCTAAATAACTGAACGGTTACCCAAAAGACCATCGACTGTGTTTCAATTATAGTTCATCAATGAACGTTATTTTGCAAGAGCTGATATGTCATTAAAAACAGCAATCTCTGAACACATAAGATCTACCCTTATTTATATTTAATACCACTCCTTTCGACTTGCATTTAACAATATGGTCTCTTATTAACGAGGGTTTTATTTTCGCGAAAATTATCCTTTCGAGAATATCGGGAATTTGAAACCATCGCGAAAAATGAGAGCCACCGACTTTTGTCAGACATTGAAATAGGCACCTTTAATGTGTATAGGTATATCATATGGAACAACTTTTGGTAGATATACGTTCCTTATAGGGTATTATGATTATTTACAATGAAGAAATCGTGAACTGAGTCGAAAGGAAATAATCAAAATATTCAAATTATGTCGAATATAATTCGTAATTTACAGGACCATCAATAGGCTTTTTCCACGAGCATGCTTAACGGTCGTTTGCTATTTTGGTACACGTAGTAAGCATTGCGAGTTTTTGTTTACTGAAACCATACAGATACATACCAGAAACTCCGAAACTTTATGAAACGATATATTTTATTTTTCTTTTTTCAAATTTGAGATATACCAAATACGATCCCGAACACTTAGTTTTAATCGTCGCCGACAGATACCGCTAGTGTGTTGGAACAGGTCTATCATATTTTCGCGCCAAAAAAATATAGATTATAGTTAATTCTATAGTACTGCGGGAATATTGCATACGTGTGAATTTTGCAAGTGACTGCTCTTCTGACAAAGGTTACATCCACATGGAAATTGCTTATTACAAAGTATTTGAGAACCTCGCCATTGCCCTGGATAACCATAAAGACAATGAACGAAGTTGCCCATTGGCCATGGCGCTCAGCTGAATTTACATACAGGTGATGCATGTATAAAGTTAATGTTATGATCTCGTGAAAAATGTTTTTTAAGGAACCTTGAACAATATATAGAATGACTTCCAGAGTTTTAAAGATCGGGCGTCCTGTCCATAGACCTTAGGAAATATGATACAGCGATCTTTTTTTACGGTTTACCAAGAACTCCGTAGATGTTATGTTCTATGGCTAACTGTTGCAATATATTTCCATCCAAATTATCTGGTGCTTAATGCTCACAGAATATGGCCACGCCTTTTTTAAGGTCTCTAAGAAGAATTTACAGAGGCCCCCCCCCCCTGGATCTTCATTGAATCAGAATCTCCTAAGTCCAACCGCTACTGTTTGTGCCCGTTTAACTGAGAATGTGCTAAATTCATGTTCTGTCCCAGAGCTCACAGAATATAGTCACAGTGACTTTATTCGGGTGGTCCAAAGAGACATTACAATCATGTATCTGGATCAACCTTTAAAATTATGGCCACGTCTGACTTTCTAGTGTTCAAAATTAGGTTTTCTGCTCATACCACATATAATTATAAAGGGCATCATAAGTTTATCTCAGGTGATGAAGAAGATTTGCCCGAGATCTCCTTGAATTTTAAGTCAGAAGGTATCAGGTCAAACCGTTACGATTTGTACCCATCTGACGTTCACAGTATTAAACTCATTTTTTTTCCTATAGCTTATAATATATGTTACCTAATTTCAAGATTCAAAGGAGACTTGCCGATAGGTCAAAGTGACTTTACTTATGTTTCCATGGACATTTGTCCAGGACCCCCCCCCCCCTACATGTTACATTAGAAGATTCTAGACGTAAAGGATACAATTTGTGGCCTGTCTGTCTTTCTGGGTGCTCAAAATCATGTTTTTGGTCTCTAGGTTGCAGAATATAGGTCTAATATCAGGTGTCCTGGGAGATTTGCCTAGAACCTCCCTGGACGTACAGTAGAAAGTTTCTAGGTCTGACGATTACGATTTGTGCCCTGTTAAGGGACGGACGCCGGCTCGCTATAGCTCAGTTGATTTACAGTCAGCTGAGCTAAAAAAAAAGACGCCCTATTCGTCAAAGTGCCTCAGATCAGAGATTCCGAGGAACCTAAAAGAGAATCAAAGAGAATCTAACTGACTTGATATTCCCAGAGACTGATAACATTAGGTTTACTCAACACTCACTGTAGGATCAGACAATCATGGAATTTCAAAGAACTGCAAAATGAGAGGATACAGTCACTACAGCTCCGCAACATGGGGCAAACTCGCAGAGCAAAAATTTAGTCACATAGCCGCGCGCATAGTGATCATTAGCCGTGAACACACACTGCACAGTTAATGGCTTGTTAAGTTCTGGTTGGTTGTTGTGATATGCTCATACTTTTTCTTTGTATTCGAACCTCTTCTAGGGCAGCGTTTATCAGAATAAAATTATGTTTACAGAAGGGCCTTTTAATACATAGAGAATTATGTAAAAGTCTAGATAGCACATAAGTTTGGTAATGAAAAAATGAGATGACGCTCATATATTAGTATTATTTAACTATGAAAAATGTATTTTCAGTAGAATTAATATAATTTATGGATTGCCATGAATATATATATATATATATATATATGTATATATATATGTATGTATATATATATATATATATATATATATATAAATATATATTTATCGTTAAGGAAACATTTCGCTCAGGGGAAAATTTTAGGCCAATCCTGGGATTAAAACCCATGTCGGTGGCGAGACAGTTCGGTCCGCTTTTTTGTGCACCCCGTAACACATCCCCTTTAACGTGCCTTCTGTTATCAGAAAACGAGTTCCATAAGCTATTCTTAAAGGTAAGGAAAATGGACTAAATTTAGGGTTGAGCTATACACCATTTCAAGAACTGAAGCACATATTTAGTATTTTACAAGCAAGTCGGGAACGCCCGCTCGCACCATATTTTTCCCAATTTAGAACAATATTGTATTGCGTTGCCTACGTGTCAATTTCTTGATACTAATATGTATATGTTAAACTTTCACTAAGAAGATCGCATGTCTCTGCTCAGGCATAATAATCCAACTGGATTGACCCATTTAGAGTTATCCCGAAAAAAAAACATCTAATGGTGGTCTCCGCAATCCGTGACCCTATCCTCCTAGAAGTCAATCAGTTATTTTGCGTATTCCTGCTACCACAAAAACAGACAAACACGAGTGCAAACTTAACCTCCTTCCAAACCTCACAATTATTTGCATCTGTTCAGCAGGCCAAATGTGAACATCAGTACAGAATTAGCAAGAAAAGTTGTATTTGGAAACACCCCCCTAATATTTCGTCTGCAAAATGTATTACAAACAGATCCCATGGTTTGCAGCCATGACTCGAAACAAGGAAGCGAACGTCATAACAACAAAGGCGACAAATCGGAAAACAATGTCACCGGCGAATTTGGATGTGAACGGCACCTGACATCTCTCAAAAGACTAATACCTTGTCATCGCTCAGAGCCTCACTGTATCCCGCCTGTCAGACAATAGACTTTCGCTGCTTTACTGTAGTTAAGGGAGTGATAAAGAAAGCAATAAACCATGTCTGCACACAGAGTTTCACTTTCATCAAGCAACCTAAGCCAGAACCACGTCTGTCAGTCTCTTGTCGGAGTTCTAATAGCTAATTAGCGGGTCTAATATACCCCGGGACTTGCAGGTCTGATAAAAGACCACAAACCCAGCGTTTGCGGTTTGAAAGTTACAGCGACCACTCGGGCTCAATCCCTCGCTTCATGCAATATTCATTGCGCATGTCTAGACATGAAGTGTATAGGTTGTGACGAAAAAACATGGCGGATCCTGCCCCGCGGGGTGTCGTAGCGTCAGAACGCTGATTAACTTAATTTATCCGGGGTATAGTTGAAAACCTCTAAAAACCTGTGATTTGTGAGCCCGGATCCCCCTAGACCATGGGTTGTAGTTTTATACTTTATTATTTAGTCCAAGCACATTTCATTTGAGCGAGGGGTGCATAACAATAGCGGGCCATTAAATGTGGTATTATGTTCTATAAACTAATTATTATCCCCAGTTTTCACTCGCCAATTTGCCTGTCTGTCTCTCTGTTTGTCCGTCTGTCTGTCTGTCTCTTAATTATACAAAAAAAACATACAACATACATATAACACGTATACATATATACATTGAATATATATTGAACATTAAAAAATACAATCTTTTTCAGCCTTCGTTTAACTAGGTTTACCTATATGATACTCTCAAAATTCAAAAATTATTTAGTTACTCTTCGAGTATACACCGTATTTCGCCCACTTAATATGATGTTGGTTTAACTTGTCATTTTTATGCAATTATTTCTTTTAAATATTCTATGTGGGTTTAATAAAATATTGCCCCCGCCCCCCCCCCCCCCTTCGTAGGCTTTTAATTAGCACATCTAGTAATATATAAATACCTCTTTACCATCAATTTTAAAAGGTTCATCCAGTTACCATCATCGCACCCTACAATAATATTCTCCACAGACCATGTGTAATTAGAACCGACTGAACCGTGTGTCTTTAACTCCAAAAATATATGTCTCCAAAAGAGTTTCGTTAAATCACATTTCAAGAAAAAAATGTAATAATGTTTCTTCACAAGAGAAGCAGAAGGATCACTTATTAAAATCTATTTTCATAATCCTGGATAAGAAAGGGTTCAGTGTCACTTTTCGGTGCAGGATTCTAAACTGAAAATATTGCAGTGTACAAGATATGGTTGATAAATATAAATTTTCGAATCCTTATAATATTTTATTTTCTACTTCACAATAAAATTCTATGTTCTATTTTAAAATCGTATTGTATGTTTTTTTCTGAAGTTTTCTTTAATATATCTGTACACACTTTTTTTGTGCCATATTTTTTGTCACAAGTTTTTCCGCTATACTATACTTGGCGACAATGCTGTGAGCCTTTCGTGACTTTTAATAATACTTTTCTATGTTTCGGGGATTGTCCTTATTAGTCCTTGGTAGCTTAGGAAATCAAAATGTTCATTATACTTATCGCAAAACTGTTTATAACTTATTCAACCTGAATCTGACTGTAAAGTACTGACTGTATCTTTAATAGGTTTCACTCCAGCAACAAATAGTTTCCTATATAAAACTACTCTGTCATTTCTCCTGATATGAGAATTAAACCACAATCCTTGACATATTATATCATCATACACAACGGGAACATGATAATTGTATTTACACAAAGTAGATAACACATCATCCCAAAAACATATTTAGTTCCCAAACATTTCTTTTCTGTTCTGATCTGCAAGTTTACACGCAAAGGAGTGTTACCTATTTGAAAATTATGTAAAACAACCTTTCTCCTTGAGTTATCTGTTTCTTTACACGGTATCCTTTTTATCCAAACAATTTTAAATTATGCATCTAGAGAACATAAATGATTCATACCCAGGCCATCTTACCTTATCCTTTATAGTGCAATTAAGATATTTCTTTTTATTAACTCTCTACCCTTACCCCATATAAATTTATATATCATTTTATCAACTTGGGCAAATATATGTTTCGGTGGGCTTCGTAGTACAGACAGTAAATAAATAAATTGTGACATAATGAATAATTTAATAATAGTGATAAGCCTTTTCATAAACGACTCTCAGCAGGAAAGCTTTTTGCTTCATGTTACTTATATTTTTTTTATAAATTTTATTACCTTATTAATATTCTCACCTATGTAATGTCCAAAGCGGTTTTGTCATCATTGATTAGTTCAGGGATTAAAGTTTTTAATCTATTTGATATGCACTTTGAAATAATCTTATAACCGCAGTTTAGAGAAGTAAGAGGTCTCCAGTTTTTCAAATTTTAATTTAGTTTGGTTATAAACTGGTTATACCTTGTCTTTGTGTTTCTGGTAATACACCTCTCTCTCTCTCATCAAAGTTTAAGGTTCTTTTAAAGATCATCTCCGACTACCGATATAAACAGAGAGAGAGAGAGAGAGAGAGAGAGAGAGAGAGATGTTTATATTGGTAGTCGGAGATGATCTTTAAAAGAACATTAAACTTTTATGAAACCGTCAGGATGGATTATAAGTGTACATATTTGCAATTAATTAAGTTATGGCAACTATTTTGCATGTCAAGAACTTTATATGATTAACTGTTATTAAAAAAAGAACATAAAATAACTCAGATAAGACATCAGGCTTGGGTTGTATTTGCATCTGTAAATGTTGCATCTGCATTATAATGCCGAATTTCAAGAAGCGCTGCAGTTCCCTTTAAGTGCAGAGCTGAAAACGGTTAATTTCCCAAACGCAAATGAAACGCTATCTCAGAATGATTATCTTAAATATCTTCTTTAAAAGGATGCAATATTTTTTTCAATGATCTATTCTCCCCTGGCTAGTTTCAAGTTTTTCGTTACACACGCCTTGATTCTAGGTAGGAAAATAGAGCGCAAGAAAAACACGCTTTTGTAAGTACACTCGCATTTGTCAATTGTATCGTCTTTGCATTCGATAATATTAAATAACATTTTCATTTGATTTAAATGAATCATCTGAATTAAAATAAACAAATTCGCATTTGAGCCCAACCCCTGTAGGCATAACCTTGTTCAAATACTGATATCATCGTGAATTGGCAGACTGGGTGAACTTCGGGTCATTGGTCTACATTTATATAGCTACACTAAAGACCCAAAAGTGTATAAAACTTACCGTGAATTCTAGGAATTCCTGTTTGCTGATCTTCCAAGCGGTGTCGCGTCCTTGGGCCAGGTCGCTATTTTAGGAAGCCCTTAACTCCTGAAAAAAAAAATTAGTCAAAATAAGCGATTTTATGAGCCGTAAGGGTACAATTTTACCTGTTCAGTCTCTCTACGCCCCGTGGCTGGCGCCGTTACGACGATCTTGGACGAATAACTTTGGCGACGAGGATTGTTTTTCAGAAAATGACGAGCGCTGTGGTGTGCCGAATCTTTTGCCGTTTATTCCTGTTTTATACGTTATCTTCTCCTACCGGGCTTCTTTTATGATCACCAAATTCTTCCCTTGGACACATCTGTCGTAAACCTGCCAAGCTTATACATAAAGTGTTACTGCATTTACCGAGATGGGTCAATAATATTTTTATATATTTTAATACCGAAAATCCTGCTTGTTCCCTTAAATACTTTCATGAGGATTTCATGGGGTTACATACATGTTGTCAACAAACTGTGTTACGCCTGAAGTTAAACACGAAAAATTCAGCTACTTCATTTATGAAAAAGAAAATATAAATAGTTTTATATAATGATTGAATCAGATAAATAACGTACACTGAACACATATCAATGGACTGATGACTTGACTCAAAAGTTACACAGAATTATGAAGAAAAGAAGAGATAAAATTATTGACACTACGTTGTCCTTTCTGTTTCATGAATTACCTCATTCACATTAAAAAAAATAGTTATTGGACTCCATATTCAAGCATAATACGTGATGTAAAACACTTAGACAGAAACCTGGATATATATTGAAAATAACAGGTTATCACGCGGCCTGTTCAGGGGTTGTCTGTCGATTAATTAAATTAAATTACTCTGAAATATTTTATATCTAAACCTAGTCTAGAAGTAACCTTTAGCCGGAATGTAAAACTTTATTTTTAAAACCCTATACGTAATTGTAATTAATATAAAATATGTTACACAGACAATTAAAGATATAAAGTTGTTCTAACTCTGATTTGTAATTAATATAAAATATGTTACACAGACAATTAAAGATATAAAGTTGTTCTAACTCTGATTGCCTTCCCACTCTAAGTTTTCTTTCCAAATCTTTCGGGTTTGCGTAGCTTTTCTCAAGTCCCTGGTGTGCGTTAACCCCAGAAATTCATACAATGCGCTGGAGGGTTGTTCGTTTTAGATTTACTTGACACCAATGACCAGTTCACATACAATCCTGAGTGGAGAGGTTGTACCCTTGTGGTAAAGACTTTGGCCAGGGGTCTCAGAACCCATGATGGTTACAGCCGGACGCGTACCCATAACCTTGCAGTCACATCCTAGCGTCCCACTCCAATACGTCACCATGCTCTATACATCATTATTATACATTCGTCTATACTTATTCTGTATATATACGTGGCTCATCGAACGCTGATGACTAGATAGATGTGCCTGATTTTATTTGATTGTATACTTCATGAAGTGTAATATAAAAGTTTTTTGTAATCTAAAAGCTATATTTATATAAGTTCATGCGAGGGCGGAGTGCTTGATAACATTTTATTATCTATACAGCCTGCAAGGTATTGGATTAATATAATTTCATTTTCTCCAGACAACTCATATAACTGGTCTCAAATTTCCCAATAGGGATATTTTGTTGACAGTTAATCCACGCAGTGAAACCTTTTAATACCATGCATACCCGTAAATATGAGCATTTATGAGTACATAAGTAAAATGATATACTGACATCCAATATGGCCGATGACTGGTGCAACAGCTATTTATAAACATACACTAATATCCAATATAGAAGACCATGATATAAACATATTAACATTAGTAAACCTGGCTATTGTGTCTCAAATCCAAAACTTGTGGATTTATCTACAATACCTGTCGCAGTCGCAAAGCTGATTCCAAGGTCGGTTTGATATATTAAGACAAGGTACGTTCCAATAATGTCTGTCCGTCGAGATCTTATGAAACGAATATATGGGTCCTGACTAGCAAATCATGATCAGTCGTTTGTACATTCACAAAACGAAAGGGAAGTAATTCAACAGGCCGGAAATGACATGTCAAAAAGAAGTCAGCCATTGTTATTGCTTTTGATTTGTGGAACATGTAAACTGAACCCGATAAGCATGATAATGTACCAGGCGGTGAATATGTTCCCAGGAAACTAAGGGCCTACTAACACCTGATTTACGATCACATTCGACCGCGACCAGTCGCATAAAACAAGTGGTCGTGACGACTGTCTACGGGTTGCGGTCACATTAGGATAAGTCTATCGCACGACCACCAGTGACCACCTTCGACTTCCGGTACGATCACCGATCATGCGGCATCTATCACAAAAGACCACTTTTATGACCGATAGCTGGTCGTACAGGTACATATATATCGTTGGTTGCGACTGGGTAAGACCATAGTAAGACGGTCACATGTCTGTCACCGTTAAAGACAACCTACGATTAACAACGACTATCCACGACTACGTCAGTCGTGAGGAGGTTATTGTGCATGATCAAAGACCTCTTCAGGATCGCATTTAGCCCATATCTCACTGGGCTGCGATAGCTTTGCGACTAAATGCGAATTACAATCGCGAGAGAGTCTCAAATTTGTCTTAGAACATTCGCGGTGGTTCTCAATTTCCTCGCGTGATTCGCAAAGTGTCGCTAATCAGTCGCACAATTTTTGAACATGTTCAAAAAGGTCGCAAAACAAATTTTCTCGCAAAGAAGTCGCAGAGGCGTCGCTGGTGTCTCAAACCCGTCAGTTAAATTCCCGCGAGTCAAGAAGTGCGAGACAACTTTGAGAGGGGTTTGCGACCTATATGCAACTACCCCTGCGAACCATCGCGACCGCCAGCAATCCCCGGTTATCTGTCGTACGACACTCTTAAGAATTCCCGCGATCGCAAGGCGTATCTGGTCGTATCCGATATAGAACCATTATACCAAGCCTTGCGTTTATTAATTTCATGGGAGAGAAGTTGTATCTTACCTTATATGAATGATTCATCAATGCCAACTAATCTGCATTCATTTGAGACAAAAAGTTCTTAGTAAAGAGACACTGAAGCTTGTCAGGATGACTCATGTCAGGGTAAACTGTTTCTTGTTACAATAATTTTTTCTTCTATCTCAATAAGCTCAGTGGATAATTGCTTTCTGAAAAATTGCGATAATCCTTCTTTTCTTCATTGGATAATAATTATTTATTTTTAGAAAAAAAGTTGAAAAAAAATAGTAAAAGAATTCACAAATAAAAATCCACTTGTCTCTCTATAAGTCCATATTCGTTGAATCGTACGTACTTAAAAAAAGAATACCCAACGGTTATCATATCGTTAAATAAATCTATTCATATTGATCTATTACATTAATGTATGATAAATGTGATTTTCTCAGATAAGTTTGAACAATATGGCAGAGCAATGTTGATCACGGTAGAACATTTCTTTTATGCATGTACTAGTATATATATATATAGGGGCTTTACGACCTTCAGCTGGGAGACCTGCACCACTTGGTAAGAGTATAGTACATTTGCCTTTTATATTCCTTTTTATATTGTATATTTGCCTTTTGAATTGTATATTTTCATAGTATATGTGTATTGTATATTTATATCATATGTGTATACTACTGAAATGTTACTGTACCCAGGACCCTATTAAATATCAGCTTACTTGCTAATGAGCTTCTTGGTGAAATATCTTTGTATTAATTATAAACATTAAAACCACAATAAACCTCTGTGCCCTGTTATGTTCCAGTATCGCACGTGTACCTCGCCCAATCCTATTGTGCCCCCGGGGACAATAGGATCAGTGTCAGCCATTAAAAGTTCCCCCCAATACGCACAAAGCATAATCTCTTAATCTCGTAAAGTCTCGGATTTTCAAACCACGCCGTTAGCTTCATTCTAACAACATTCACCTGATGATCGGGTCGCATCCCGTGAAACAGACTGTAGTGAATTTACAGATTTGTTTTTCTTCAGAGTTATATATATATATATATATATATATATATATATATATATATATATATATATATATATATATATATATCTGTTTGTTATGCGCGGCATTCTGATTCGTGTTAAGCGAAAGCCCTGTGCGCTGCTATGGGAACCGCACTTGCTGAACTCTCGCGGAGTGTTAAGACAGCGTGCTCATTGTAATCTAGAAATTCAGGGTCTGTTCATGCGCTATGGGCGCATGTATTGTTCTAGTCTAGTGTTCCTTAACGGAAGGTTCTGCGCTCCAGGTAAAAAAGTTATAAATAGGGGCTGTGTTTAGAGCCGGGAGAGAGAAAAAATACCAGCGGACACGGAAGAGTGTGACTCTCTCGTCAGTTTTGGGGACCTTTCCGATAATTGCAGAACTTACAGATATTCTAAGGAATTTTACAGACTCAATGCGGATTGTCTTCACTTTGCCCTTGGGATTATTACCAGAACTTCACTTTTGGATTTTAACATATTGTTTTTGCGATTAAACCGGGCAATTCTCTGAGAAGTTATATTTGAACTGTTTTCGTAGATTACTTATGGTAAAGGATTCTTGTTGAGCTGTGACAGTGGTGGTATCCAGAATCAAAGCCTAGTATACGGACTTTGGTACTGTACATTTTTATTATTGTTATACTGTGTAATTGTATTGATTTGATGTATTGTAATGTTAGGATTGTGCTAAGAAAAAATTATTATTATTTGTTAACAAAAAAAAACATGATTTCTTTATTCATTCCCCTAGACATATATATATATATTGTTCAGGGTGACATAAAAGCGGACCGTACTGTCTCGCTAGTGAAGCTTGCCTTTCTAGCGTAGCGGTTGGCAAGGCGCTCTTGTGGGCCACCGACATGGCTTCGAATCCCGGATCGGCCCATAATTTCCCCCTGAGCAACTTGTCTTCGTAACAATATATGTAACTTGACATGTATAATGTAAAGTTAAAAAAAGGTTTAGTTGGGGGTTATAGTCTGATATCATCGACGGTATCAGTCTCATCCGACTTACAACATTGCGGTCACAAGTCCTGCGCCCTTAACCATTACGCCAACACGCTCCATGCTCCATTTACAATATATTGTTTACATGTAAAATGTTTATACATACACACATATACACATAAACATACACATACATAAACTCTTACGAATTTGTTCTCCTTCATTTTCATTTCCTATTTAGTATTCTGTGGTTTTGACGTTGTTACGTTTTTAATGCTTAGTGACGGTTACCGCCTCCGTTTATATGTGCTATTAAAGGCATCTATTTCTTAACTTCTGTATATACTTTTTAACTTTCGCTTTGGGATTACGTGCCGAGGCGGTGGCACACACTCTCTCATTTTATACCCTGGTGTTACTTAGGCAACAAAACATGGAATTCGCCAGCTTTCCAAACAAATAAAAGTTAACGATTCTTTTATGTGAATGTTCCATGGCACATATTAACATTTTATTTGCTGGCTTTAAAAAAAAAGTATTAACTCAGCAAGTGGCATTTCGAGGTAGAAATGAAAATCCAAAACACAAACGCAATTTGAATTATGAACCTATGTCATCATACTTACCAAGATTCCTCTCAAACAACGCACCGTCAATCATTTAACCATCCATTCATAAAATATCCCGTGTAGACGTGAGTCATTTTGACAGCAGCCATTTATCGCCGCACCAAAGGCACACAATCAAGCACCTGTTAGAGCTTAGAATTTCACAGACGTTATTTGAGAACTGTGCAAAACAAGTAGTAATAATGCCCTAGAAAGCTTACACAAATTCTGTACTGGCCTGCTTATTTTTAATTTGGCGGGATGTGGACTTCCATAAATTGAGTGGGAATCCAAACATTATAGAAAAGCAAAAGATGTTAAACAAAGACAATGGCTTAATTAACCAGCTCCAGTTTTGCTTTATATGGCACATAGTAATTAAAAAAGGTTGTCCTCGCTCTCAGTGGAGTTTGGGCGAAGAGGAATACAATAAGATTCTTCGTAAAATACTTTCACACAAGACAGCCAATGTATCTGTATTTTATTTTTTAATCTTCATATGTAAGTATTAAACTGTATCTGTATCTGTTGGTAATTGCATCATGTTTTATTTTTATCACTAATTAAAATTGACTGATGGCCGTCTGTGAGAGCGTGATCATTACGGCAAATTGACCTTGATTCCGTCACTGACTGCGACAGGCACGAGAGCACTGGACACTGGTCGTCTCAACCATGGGGTGTCATGACCAGGCGACTAAAGCGGCGTATAACATACGTAGCCTCTGGGTCATTTTAACAGGCTGAGGGGGCTGTTAATGAACGATAAGAGACTTGTTTATTGGTGACTGGACCAGTACGTCTAATTTAAGATCTTGGCCAAACAGTATTTCACCAGTTATTACAGCCGACTGACCTGCTGTCGTATCATTGTCATAAATCTGCAGCATGTATTATCAAAAATGTGTTCTTTTCTATACATTACCATTCCATGAATATTCATCAGAAATTCACCTTTTTTTGTTGATATTATATTCTGTGATTCTTAGACAGGTGACTGATCCCCGCTTCAGTTGTAAGTATAAGAGTGGTCGTCATTTAATGCTTCCCTGCATTCTTTGACTAAGGCTACATCACATAAAATACTTTCATAATGAGTTTATTTTTATTCAATATATATATTGAAAATTTTATTTTCATGCTTTTCATCATACAAAATTACACAAGCATTTACACATATCAAGTAATTTTTCTTCTCGGTGCCCTCAGCATACTGAATAATACCAAGAATAATAACCGTTGTTATTTAGACGAACCATTTTCGAAATCTTCCTCAAGTAGGCTCTTATTCTGGTGACCTGGTTCAATAGCCTGAAGGTAGTCATTATGTCGCCAGCAGCACTGACTGTGGCGACATAACGCTGAAACAAAATGGATTTCTCGTTTTCTGTATTTGTCTTTGATTTCCATTTATTTACACTGTCGTAAGAGCTAAAGGACTGAATAAAAAAATGTAATTATTTCATTGTTTCCCCGGATACTGCGCAGTGAATAAAGTATCGCAAAGTATCAATTTGAGTTGTGAAGTGATAAGTTGAATGCAAATGAATAAAGTATGAAGTTTGCGACGCGGCCGTTAAAAAATCGGCGTCATGTTTCCATTTTTAACCAAAAAAAAAAGAAATATCGATGAGGAAAAAATAAAATAAAAAAAACAGTGTTGAGATATTTTCATATAATCAGATAAAAAACACTAAAAAGTGGTTTGCTTTTACTGGTTGTTTAAGGGAAATTGAATTGAGGAAATTAAAATTTCAATATAGAAAATATAATAAAAATATAATTCAACATAAATTACATTACACCAAAGTAAAAATGATAGTATTTTATAGTTTTAATATTAATTGACCTTCGGGTTGATTTTGCTTGAAGGAACTTAATCAAGGGATACGCCGATGGAAGTTGTCGTAAGTATTGCACCGTCTAGCAGCTATAAAACTGGTCCATAGATATTCAAGTCATTTGCTTACCCGTTAAATATTTTGTTACAAGAGATAAACTACCAACGATTTGATGACGCAACAATCAGTCAAATAAAAACGTAAAAGCAACACGTAAACTTAAGGAGAAATAAAGCTCAAACGTTCTGGTCGTTGGTCTCTATTGGAAGAATTTTTTTATAGCAGTGCACACGCGGCAAGATTCTGTGTGACATAAGATTAAATCTCTCTACAAACGTGTTATAAGCCTCACTTTTTTAAATCTGGAATCGTAGGTGACACATAATAAGATCTCTGGTTAAACCTTTCAGAAATTTGACAGTCCGACATGCGGCAGACAGGTATGACTGACGCTGTGTCGCCTGGTGTCGTGTGCCTCACCGTCCTTGACAGCGGTTCGGTTTTGTGTGATTAACCTGTCCGTAAGTGTTTTTGTGCCATTGTCTGTTCTGGATGCCAACTGTGACAATATCTCACAAGAAAAAAAGACTAAACAAAACTATTTTTAAAACTTCCGACCTGACATGCAACGATTTTGAAATATAAAAATAAAAAAATTAAACCTTTAAACTCTACCTTCTTAAATTACCATATTTCTTAGGGAATTTATCAACCTCGCCCTCAATTCTTAGGTGAAACAGTGTTCATTTTAGTCACTTCTGCTGTTGTTTCACGTTCTTTGCAGATGAAGTTGGTTTAAGTTCAAGTCTCTTGTTAAACCTTTTTTCATTCATCTCGTTTTGATATAAAAAAAGTTAAGCAAGAAATGAAACTAGAAATATATATTCTCAAAAATCCGCCATGTGGGCGGTCCTTAATTTGGTTTACTCCGCAACCCGTGTTTTCGTTCACTTATTTTGCCCGTATTCCCGTGTTCAATCGGCCTATGTTACTGTACATTTATGATTTTTCCTTGTAGTCTTTCGAGGATCTGTCATGAGCCGGACCCGCACCATGAGCCGGACCCGCACCAAAATTTAATCGTTTCTTAAATGGTCCATTCCCAGGGTGACAAGAAAAATGTCATGGTTGCGTGAGGTATGTTGTGAACAAAAAAACACACATACACATAAACACACGAGGACAAATGGAGATGGACGCATACCTTCCTGACCAATAAAACTCGATAACCAATAATTTCTTTCACCAAAGCAGTCTTGAAATAAGTCCCAGATCTGCCGATACTAGTGACAGGAATTTCTTGATTGTGTTTTAGAGATGTTATCATGCATAGACTTAGTGAAATTTCTAGAGAGTGAGTATTCATTCCCCCCCCCCCCCCCTTGGCTACTCCCCTGTCAGTGGAACTCCTCGGAGGCTTAAATAATGAGCGAAAATGCAAGTCTACTGAGTGATATTCATTAATTAGGAACATTTATTAGACTAGGTGGATAATTGTTCGTGCTGATTGTTTCCTGTACATATTGATCAGTCTAACGACAATAAAATAACTGATACCTTGCCTGCTACTCCCGGCCTTTAACAAACACGAAAATGGCCAAACACAACATGACAGCATTTACGTTAAACGACTTTTTTTCATTGTCAAATAAGCATAAAATACTGTACATGAGCCAAAATTGACCGATTATAAACAAAATATTTTATAATTATGAAATGCAACATATGCTAGCAAATACGGTTAGTGTGAAACATTTACCGACGAAAAAATTATAAATCAGATGTGATGTTAAGCATAAACATTCTATAGAAAAGGATGATTTCCCTTTATTATAAAATACTTAAATATACGATTAATTAACCACTTTATTTATTATCTAGAAAGAATTTCGATCTACGTAAGCGTTTCCGCGGAGCTATCATTAAATGCTGAATCATCATTTGCTGCGGGATCGCTTTTAAAGAACCTAAGTAGCTCCTCTGGGTATGAGAGACTGGTATATTTAATCACTTGTGGCCGGGGGCTACATCTAACTGAAAGAGGAATTCACTAGATTTATGTGAAAGTTACAGACACATCCTGAGGGCGTCAGACCGTTTATGCCAGCAATAATCGTTTGGCGGGAACAGATTATCCCTTACTTTTGTTTGTTGATACCTGAATATGCCGGGAGACGTTTCACGTCGCCTTAAATGGTTTACTTCCGCGAAGAAAGAAACAGGAAGACACGAGCCAAAGTTTACTGTAATGTTTCCAGGAGATAATTGAAAACTCCCGAAGGCAAAGACTCCCAAAAGCTTCGGTATATATCAAGGCGTGATTAACTGCTTGTACAGTTTCACTCTCAAGCAAATTGGATCCTTTTTAGTTATCTCATTTCTCCCTTGTATATAGCACTATTAAGAAGTGGATCTTTACTATTTGTGCTTATTTTTTCTTTTTTTTTTTTCATTAAAAGCCATTAAATAAAGAGCTTACACAGAGCTCTTTACTTTGTGATATATTACTCCACAGATCTGACATGCGGCATTGAAGTCGAGAATTAGCGCTGTCTAGCTCTTCTAAATGCTTTTGTCTTTGGTGATATATAATGTACCTTATATTATGCTCCCATGAAAGGAGAGTATGCGTTGTTTCCTTTTAATCACTCTGTTTGTCTGTTCGTTAATTCCACCTTGCTCTTCCTTCTCTCAATCTGATCATCAGTCTTTTCCACTATATATATATATATATATATATATATATATATATATATATATATATATATATATAGATATATATATATATGCAGACGCAGGTCTCAGAATAGGGTAAAGAAAAAGGGGGTAAAGAGAGAGGATGGAGGGGTAAGAGGGGAGGGGTAGTGAAAAAAAAAGAATAATTCCATTAATCTTGAATTAAATTATTCCCTTATCTTTATAAAAGCAGTACAAGCATACAAAAAAAATATCCAGCTTTGTTAATCGAGATGTTACGGTAAGATTCGCCGTCACGGTTGGCGGCCTTCATGAACCCCATTAATTATAAGCTTGTCACTTTGTCTGACAGCTCCTTTCTCACGTCAACAAACCCATCACCGCATCAACCTGGTTACGGGAATGACCAAAGTATTCTGGTCACGTGACCAAGCTTTGATGTCCTTCCCAGAATTCCCCGGGAGACCCCAAAATGAAAGGCGTAACTCGTGACAAGAGCGCCAAGAACCTAAGGTTTCGCTTTGTCACTTTTGTCAACCCTATATAAAAGGACTTATCTTTTTTATACATTTGCCCGCAGATTGATGTGTTCTTGCAGTGGCACTTGTGCACTGGGTATCACGTTTATATGTGTCTGTCAAAGAGTGCAAAAAGTACGTGGTCAAACTGAATGTTTAACATTTCGAAACAAAGAATTCTCTAAATAAACAAGAAGTTGTTTTTTAAGAAATGTTGGAATCCGCCAGATAGGGGTCTCTATTGTGGGATGCTCTCTTAACCGTGTTTGCATTCACTTATTCGGTGCGTATTCTGAGGTTCATTCGTGCATGAGTGACTCTACATTTGTTAATATTCCTTGATGGCGTTCCTAAATCCGTATTCTATGCCTGATCCACACCAAAATCTGATCGCTTCTTCATTGGCCGATTCGCGAAATGTCTTGAAACTTTTATAAGATTTTGTGCAAGCTTGCGTGATTTATGGTGTAGATAAACAAAAACACACACACATACGAACTTGGATGAACGAATACGCTCCCGGCGGAGGTAAGTAAATAAAAATAATAAATTGCCAGTTTCGACTAATGTTATGTGCATGTGGGAAAATGGGTCTGAGGAGAAAAATAAACGTATCATTTTCAAAGTTAATTAATATGTGTTACTTGTAACGAATCTTGATATGTCACGTCGCCGATGAGAAGTTAATAAAGATACGGAAGGACAGGCCGCCGAAACGGACTCCGGAAGAATGTTAGAAGTATATATGAAGTAATTTGGAAGATTTTTTATTTATGATGGAGTTCTTTTATGTTATAATTGCAAATGTTATCGATCAAATGTTTATTATTATAACCAAAATAAAATACTCCATATCGTTGAATAGATAATATAAACATTTATTTTACATTGAATATACAACTAGATATAATAACTAATACGGCTCCATGGTGGCTCGGATGGTGGCGTTCGGTAATCTTCAGAGGTGGAGTATACCGGAGGACCCCGAGAAAACCACCGGCATTGGAGGAGCAACTAACACGTTAAAAACCATTCTCATTGCCACGGCAGGGATCGAATCCGGGTCGCAAGTGGAGACTGTCCAGGCCTGGACAGCTAATTTTCCAAAGGCTACTGTAATTTTATTATTGCGTTATTCCATGAAAGATGTTTATTTTTTGCATTATCTTCTGCATTATCTTTTGCATTTGCGGTATTCATTCAATGCGACCTTTGTAAAAATATAAAAAAAAATATTACTGTTTTTATAGACCAAGATATTGCTAAAGGAAATATAAGAGGTACATGAGTATGTACGTTCTAGTTTATCTTGATTTTTATTAATAGTACACAAATAAAATACTTCCAGGAAGAGGAAGAAAATATTAAAAAATATAAAAACACAGACTACAAATAGAAACGGGAAACTACATTTTTTATTTAGAATTCGACCACGTCGTCCCCTGAACATTTTATTTTATTCTATTTTAGAAACAAGGCCACGAATGTGCATAAAACACATCAGGACGCATGGAAAGAAACAAAAGCGTTTTCCTCCGACTGTTTAGAAAAATGCAAGTCTTTCTTTGAATACATGTATTAAACACAAGGTCTAAAAGGTGCGCTTATTGAGTAACATCCCATAAACCTGTCTTTGACTGAACGGCATACCGGTGTAAAAAAATTCAGATAATCCCTGTTTAAAATTATCGGGAAATAACTTAAAAGCGATTTCCGATTATACCCTACGATTTTAGGGTATCCCTTCAAAACGATTGATCGTTTATGTGTATTTACTTGAATATCTTATAATTTTTTTTTTATTTTTCATATTAGGTTGCAATTTTGAATATCTTGTGTTGGTATGTAATGTGATATATAATAACAATTTAATTAACATATAATTCTATTTTTATGCATCGATTCAAGCGTTTAAATCTCGTACCTTTGGCGTGTTTTTAATACAAATATTATGTAATGAGCTAAAAACATTGGAATTGACCGCTTACTTAAATGAGATAGGAATCTGAAAAAGGGGATAACCTGACATTAGGTTCAGCCTACGACTGGGGTAATCGGAAACTGATTTCAAATTAGGGGGTAATATGAAGTGGGGGATAATTCTAAATCGCTACACCTATGCCTTCCTCTCTACCACCTCTGTGTTATATTGAAGTGAGATTGTGATTCGAACAGATATTTCCGGAATTCAGAAAATCATTCATGCCCTCGTTTGAAGTATTTTAGTTAGAAACTGGCAACATACTTACGAATAGGTTCACACAGAGAACTTTTTACTCGCAGTTTTTCATCACATTTTTCATTGGAATATTCATTTATAAAAGAATTATCCTTAGACATAGAGACTGTTTTTATCGGGAATTCACAGCTTGCCAGTACAATTTTCTTTTAAATATTCATTAATTTTTTTTTTTAATTTTGAATTACACTTTTCTATTGAGATTACTTTACTGAGAATACACAGCTTGTCAGTAAGCATTTTTCTTTGGAATATTCAGTTTATGGGTAATATGCTATCGTAATGGTTTTCTGTCCGACCGTGTGATTTCAACAAAAGGGTCAGTTATGAATTCCGGGTAAGGCCAAAGCATATACATCATTCCAAGATTTGAGGCACATTTTTATATTTTTCTAGGCATGCTCGCAAAATTATTGGTAATGTGTCTTGACCGGTTAAGAAAAAAAATGGCCCGCTCGCACGATATTTTTTTTTGTTTCGTAGAACAATATTTTTTTTTTTTTTTGTTGCCAAATGAGGGTAAGACCTTAAATATGTAAAAGAGCAATTAACAGGAACGGTTGCTTGGTGGTTATGTTCAAAAGAGTAAATTCCTATCAGAATCACCACCAAGAGACGCCGGGGATCGAACCCCGTCGGCAGCGAAGGAGCCGAGCGTTTCACCCCCCTCGACTGTCCACGCTAACAGTGTGGTTTAATTCATCACGCTGGGTATTATATTCGGAGTAATATGTATTCAAGGAAACCTCTACCTGTAATCTTTGTCTAGTAAGATATTACAGAACAGTTCATAACTCCTAATGCGCTACTAAATTTCGTATCTGTCTGTAATACTGAGAATCATTATGCCGCGATTGTACTTATTATGCGACGTTGTCACTAATAATTAACCGCCGGCTTTTCTAAGTTAATAACACATTTTCGTTAATATAAATATTTGATGAATACAAATAAACATTCGAATATTTTAATAAACCAGACATTCATTCCAATGAAAACAGTAAAGGGCCAACCACCAACTTATGTTGCGCGGTTTTTCTGTTTGTAAACATTGCCGCATGTACCGTGTTTACTTACAGATTATAGATATTATTAAACAATCTCACAAATCCCTCACACAGGCGTTATAAGAACGTTTTCAATCAGGATTTACCGATAGTTCATTAATATATACGCGGATTAAGCCGGAAATCAAATAATTCTACAGAAATAGTTGCTGCATAACTTCTTTAATTTAAGCCAGCAGATTAGTACGTAATTTGAGCGCTTTAAACAGTTTTTTTTATCACCGTATATTTGTGATGTGCCAATCATACACAAAGCGGCGCACTGAACGCCTTTATAACTTAACATCAGCAGCGGCGTATCAGTAATTGCTTCTGTTATGCCTTTATTCTTCTCACTGGGTGAAGGAAAAATATATTTAGATGATGCTATGATCAATAATCAAACATGTAAGCGAGCTTTGATCTCGTTAACAGGTATATATTAAATTACTTCGCCGCAACAAGAGTGAGTAAAAATAAACAACAAAGATACCATATCTAGTGAACATCTTTTGATCAATCCAAGTCACGTGACCTTAAGTCACAGGTAACGGCGGTCTTTAACGACCACATTATCGGACATTTTAGTAATCCTTTTGATGCGGAGCTCGTAAAATCGCGATCAGAGGAGATTTTAAATAAAAAAATTCTTGGTAATCCTACACCGGAAAATGGACTCATCTAATGAAATCTGACGATATGTTTTTCTCCATAATCGCTGCGAGATCAATTCTCCTAATATTGCTTTGGGTTGTAAAACGGCCCTGTTACGCGCCTCCGATCCAATTAATGAAAATCATGTGGGCAAATTACGAGTACTAACCGAGCTTTGATCGTACCTGCAGGCGGTACTAAGTGATCTATTATCAGCGGATCAAACGTCTGCTTCACCAAACGAACTATAACAGACGATAACAAGTCCGCCCAGAGACACCGGAAGCTTGACAAGTAGTGTATTTATCAAGCTAAGCGGATGCATAAATATAGTGACTATTGATGTGGGCTTTAGTAAGAGCAAATGTTTTCAGCTCTTATATTTAAATACAAACACATGCACAGACCGGTACATGTAACTTTTAAAGTGGAGTTTCGAGTGCGGAACGATCTGATATTGGGTCGTCCATTTTAAGATAGGTCAGATCCAATTGACGATCATAATCCATTGATGCTTTCGTACAGTATTGAATAAAAAAAGAAAAGAAAATATGAAATAATTGCACCTCTTTGGTCCCCGTATCACGCCGATTGTGCATTTGACGGATTCCCTGATCTTCCGAGAAACACCTGAATATTGTTTTTTGATCGACTGAGGTTTAAAATTCATAACCCTCCCCCTCCCCACCAGGGACTGTCAAAACAAATAGAAATTTCTATCTCTTCTTAAATCCATGTATAATTTACTTGCCCAATTTTGACCTTTTTGGTCCATATAACATTAAAGGTAAGACGTATATAAATATGTGTAAAGGAGATAATGGGTGAAGAGTCTAAAACTTTTATTAGTTTTCTATTTTGCAAATTGATTTTATTCTTGTATGAAAATAAAATTAATACAGTAAAAATTGTTGACGGTTTTATTGTCGATATAATCTAATACTTATAAAAGGAATTCGGTCCATCTCTGTTCGCAATGTTCCCTGAGACCGCGTGCCATACTGATACTGTGCCATACCTCATTTTAAAGGTTATTGTTCCCTCAGTGACAATGCCCATATTAGAATAAATTATTTGTAATGTACACATCATTTTAAATGATTTTTGCGTGTTTTCGAATATGAGCGGAAGATATCACAGAAAACAGCCGAATTGCCATCGGCAAAGACCGGATTTTCTTTGTGGTTCCCTTAAGCCCAGAATTCAGCCGAATTAAGGACTACCGTGTATATAAATAACCTTGCTTTCACTGACGGATTTATGCATGTTTGGGCTGACATTTGACAAAGGCTCTGGCTCGCTTTACGAAAAGGAGGGGTCCAACCCAGGAGGATTAATGACAAAACCCAATACAAGGTCCCCATTTCCGGAAAAGGGTTGGGGTGGGGCGAAAGTTCCAGGCCTCAAAATTGGTCTAATACGATTAAAAAGAATTGCAGCTGAAAAGGGGGACCGACCCTCTGGACTCCCCTTGGGTCCGCTTCTGCTACTAACGAGTTTCCTTGCCTTAAAACGTATATTTAATGCATCTTTCATGTCTTCCTACTCCGAAAAAAATAGAGGTTACGTTAAGCGATGTTGAATTAATGTCTTCCTCACATTAACCTGTACTTTAAACGTCCAAAAATATTAAGGAGTCAAAGGTCATCGAAAACCGGAGCCCCCCCCCCCCCCCTTCCCCGCGTTCCGTTCCGGTTTGCAAATTAATGTAAAATTCACCACTGACCAGGTTTTCAAGGTCAACATACAAGTGTATGAATTCCATGCCACGAGCACAGCGCACAACATAAATGTTAACAAAATATCTGTACATATCTTATTGAGACTGTAAAACACTGAAAATTACATTTTCATTTAATTTTTGAATAAAAAAAGGATCAAACAATCCTGACAATTAATACATCTCCAAAACCCGGTAAAAATCCAGGTATACCGGGTTTATCAGCTAGTTAAATTATATAATTGATAAGTACAAAATACCGTTATATTTAATATATAATACTATATATTAGTTTATAACTAATGTTAATGTAAGTATATGAACAAGGCAGATGGGCCTGTGCCAAGTTGAAAAATATACCCATATAGTGAAGACTGGTAAATGGGCCTGACCCATCCTAGGATGGGTCTGAACCAATAACCGATGTCGGTTTTTTGGGGTCCGACCCTTCTCGCTGACTCCTAGGCACTTGGGGTCAGTAAATTGAGATGACCCATATAACGATCGGTGATTTGGTCTGACCCATGTCCTTTATTGGGTCAGACCCATCTTAATCGGAAGATTGCGCGCAACACACACACACACACATAACCAGTTTATAGTTGTGTGTGTTTATTTGTGGAAGTTCGTGTGTGTGAGTGTGTTTGTGTTGAATTAGGAACGTTGGGATGGAAGGCTTATAAAGAAACAAGCTGTTACACGACAGGGCAGAGCACTAAAAAAAAAGCAGATCAAGCAAAAATAGTTTTCGCAACGAAGTTAATGTTATTAAATGATCACTGGCTATGGCGCAAATTTTAGCGAATTAAAATTTATTTGGCATCAATTCCAATTAGTTTTCAAGATGAGCTGAGAAACAATGGCACCGAGCTCGCAAGTCGATTTGAAGATAAAAGGCAAAGATGCTTAATGTAAAGCATGAATCAAACTGTTTTACTGATGTTAGCACCAAGAAGTTAATTCTTTGATATTATCATTTATCACGTTTACAAATATCCATAGTTCGTGATTCATGAATACACACAAAAACGAAAATTTCATTTTTTAGTTTTGCTTGTAATTAGTATACGTCCTTTTAATAAATCTATAGATTCTTATTTGGCCTTAATTTAATCTTTCTCTCACAAAATAATCCAGGTTATTTTGTTCAATTTAAGTATATTTGATTAAATCAATTTATCTGCAGTCCATTCTTGTTTTTGTCATACGTTCTGTATACAGCTTAAGACATCTGGACACAACGCTGAGCCCATACAGTAGGTGGTCTTCAGGTATTAACTGGTGTGCCACTTTCAAACCAGGGCCATGTCCCCCCAAGATCATACCATAACCCTAAAGGAAGAGGGTCACCCCTGTGGTTAAGAACTTTGCCAAGGGTCTTATGATGGAGAACAATTCCAACCTTGAGGACAACGTTTAGATCTCTTTCTTCCAATCGCCCCGCCACGCTATACAGTCCTCGCCCTATCAATAATTACAAATATCTAAAATGGTTTTGCTTAATTGTTCGTCACTGCAAGGCCGTCCGGAGAAAAAAGGAAAGTTCCTGCTTATTTCTAGCCCGCATTTTCATATAAAAGCCCCGAGTCACATTGTCATTTGCTGCTTAATGTCATATCATTATGGGATGCAAGATAACCGTTGTGGTTAACTGATGCAAATATAATTAAATATCCCTTGTTTGCAGGCTACCCGATTATATCGATGATTGCATGGTCGTTTTCTTTCACAATCAATTAAATTGATTGTATATTTGCATGGTCATTCACAAACTGCTATGTAAGCACGTGCAAAGAAGTCATATTATCGAGAGTTAAAATCTTACCCTGTACGACATTTGTGCATGATTTTACAACCGATTCCTACCACTTTTTAAATTGATGTTCTCTTTGACTTTTATCTATTGATTTTGTGACACCTGAGTGACATAACTTAAAACGACAACAGACACAGATAATCGGAGTGATAAGCAGACAGAAGAAGGGAAACGTGTGAAACTTTAAGAGTAATATACCAATATCTGACGTCTATAAATTAAAGATAATTCCTTTAATCTTTTATAAAAAAAAATGACCAGAAAACACCGGTCCTTCGGCACATAGGCTGTATATGTTGTTTAAAGCCATGTTTTGTAATATTTGGGTGGGGGGGGGGGGGGTGGCGGGCGCCAAAATAATCCAAGCACATTCAAAAACGAAAGCGTTTTACATAATGACCTCTAAAGTGCCGCACAACTGTACATATTCTGCCAACCACTTTAGGTTACATATATTTTTGTCAACACTGGTACATGACTGTTGATTAACAAGCCTATACATCCGTCACACAGACGTTATATGATTCCTTAGTAACAGGAATTACCACACTTCATTTATATGTACGTAGGGTAAGCCAGAAATCTTATAAATTCTACTGATAAAACAGGTGGATAGATGGACCTTGATATTACGATTACAGAGATTTGATTCAACATTCTGTGTGGCATTGAAGGATGTTTATCCTGCTATAATTTACGTTGATTGACGTGATCATTCAAAAGCGTTATTTCGGTCTCTTCCCTGTGACTATGGATCTTTCTAACAGATAGATTCGGGTCCTGGGACCATCCTAGGACTAGCTTCCTTTTGTGTTCTTATCAAACTATGACGGATTCACTCCTGGCGGGCATTTCAAAAGCGTCCATGTGGAGACCAACTTTAATACATACTTAAATAATTATATAACAAAATGTCAAACCGAACTGGAGTTATCATCTGGGAAGTAATTTGTAAACAGACGGCAACAGTGACCTTGAACTCTGACCTTGTGACCCCAAATTCAATTAGTTTCTTTCCTTATTGTCAGTCAGGTACATATGCAAGATGGACGGTTTGTGATCAAAAGTTTGGCTTAAGATGCATCCACGATCTTTTAAAAAAAGCGGGTCCTGTGACCTTGATCTTTGACCGCGTGACCCCACAACCAGGTTTCGGGACACTTAATCCGCAGCTCTGAGAGTAACATGATTTCTGTAATTTTATGGCTTCAAAAATCATAAAAAATAGAAAAAAAAATTACTTTTGACGCCACCAGTTTTCGGGAACTGACAAACAAGTCATGGCCATGCAATATAAGAGAAGATTCATGGCAATCAATGCATTTATAAACAAGATACTGGATGTTTTGTATAATTTCTTTATTATTCGGAGGGGTAATTACAAAACCCAATAGCCCGGAGGATCTACGTCGCAGTGACCTTATTTCAGGTGTCCAAGGAAATTTTTTATTGACCTCCATGGATATTCACTCAGTAGCTTCTAGGGTTAGCGTTTACGATTTGTGCCTTGCCAACGGAAGGCCCGACGTACGACGGACAAAGCGCCATTCTTATAACTCAGTTAACTCAGTCAGCTGAGCTATAACCAGATATAACGAAAAAAAATAAGCCGCACGGGATTGCTATATAGAATGATGCTAGCATAAGTAGATAAGCGAACCCATAAGACTCAACGTCTATTATATTGGCTATATTTATAGTACCCCTGAGACCAAACTTTATAAGTAAATTAAAACTTGACACTTAAACCCATGAGAAAAAAAGTGATAGCCACTCTCTGCTAAATAAGCACTACCGCTGCAACGTTATTTTCATATTTTTACATGATTATTATCATTTGAAGCATATCAGTCACGTTTTATAAAAAGAATTTTTACCTTTAGGTTCTCTGACGGGTGGCCAATAACGGCAAGATGTGAATTGAATTGTCTCGGTGCTCTGATTCAAAAACTTTACAGCAGAATATATAAATGATTCTGCATTCATATTAATGAACTGTGGCAACTAGAAGAATTCTTTTAACGCTTTTTCATTGACATTGAAATTCTATGTTACAATAAATGTTATGAAACCAGGAAGAACTGGTGAAATACACGGTACGTAAATAGGAAAACAAGAGCATTCTGAACAAGCTTCAAATGTTTCTTTATTTTGTCTTGTGGTCAAAGCCTAGTCTCCATTCTCCCGAATTTCACGCCGAATCGTCACCATGTTTAATTCGTGGCGATTCCTGGCCAATCGGAGTGTTGAGTGGGACAACGAGGGGAGTACGATGCGAGTATCCTATCACAGGCGCTTGAATCCCTATTTATAATAAAGTCTTCATATCTGCATGTTCTTAAAGATACTACGACAAAATCAGGTCAAACAACCCAATAATAAAACGGTAATACCGTGTTATCACATGAATATGACAAGGTAGGCAACTCACTTGTAATATGACGAGGTAATATGAAAAGGTAGGCAATTGTAAATTCAGTCCCAAGTCCCGTTTTAAATTCTAAAATTCACCATTTGACGTAGTGTAATGGATTAAATAAATATCAAATAACGTCTAAATTTTGAGGATAAATTAGCTTTTTGAGCTGAATCACATCAACATTTTGGTAGATCTATTCCACTCCACGGCATGGGAGGGGATGCATTTTTATATTTCTAAATTTGATTAAATCAAATTTTGATTTAATCATTCCACCTAAACCCTGAATTTTTATTTGAAATTTTAACAAATGAAAAATTAGTTTGGAAATTTACAATTGTCATGACATTTTGCGTAAGATTTGCGTTTTGATGAGGTAAGTCTGAAACATAATTTACTGGACAATCATATTTCCCGTTCATAGCCACAAATAGAGTTTTGAAGTCGGCAGCATAGCTATACCGTTCCAAACAAACGGAACGAACAAGTTTACTGTCATATTGCGAAAAAATATTATGACAAAATAAACATAACATTTGATAACATAACATATCGGATCTATAACTTAAAATATAGTGGGTTTGATCTTTTATAAAATTTGCACATGTTGGATGTACACGTCTTCATTAAAGCCGGCAGGACAGCAAGGACATTTTGATATATTTTTAAAAAATAAATATATAACTTATCTTTCTAGTGTTAGTTTTTAAAACCTCCTATTAATATTCTAGTTATATGTCAGGCCAAAGTTAAACCGTTACATCATTTCAATCTCAAAATTGTTTTGAAAAGTTATAAAATATGTATAGTAAATGTATACATGAGCATTTTGTGTTAATGTTGTATTGTGTCTGTAAGGGCAACAAACATATAGAGTGATAACTTGTATGTTTTACTTCCGTTAGTCTTATCAATTTAAAGTCTCAAATTTTTCATTTATAAATAAAAGTATTGGTTAGCATTTAGAACAGAACCTGATTTTGGGGGGAAAAAATCCGCCCATAGGCGTTGTGTGATGATAAAAAAGCTGCCAACCCCAGCAGAGAAAATTTTATCTTTACGCTGAGCTTTCACCTTTCACTTCTTGTTTTAAAGTATCAAGCGTGTTTATTTATTCATAGTTATTTGGGTAAAAGTCTTGAGCCATGGAAGCCAGGTTACCTGATCAATAAAAGACCTGTTTACAGACCTTATATTTATTTACAGTTGGAATAATAGGTTCCGCCTACTTCATTGTAAGACACCCAGACACATGACATTTGGTATTGAAATCACTTTTTATACAAGAAGAAAGGTTAGGAGTAATTGAAGAGGGAGATAAGTAATTAGATAATGAGTTGGTGATAATGATGTTCTTTCTTCTGTTTACATTAAAAACTGTCATCTTTTCCCAGAAGCCTCTCAGGTAAAACCATTAATAAGATAAAACAAGATATATTCACTGAAAAGCAACAAATTGAATATTTTTTATATAAACTGGTTTTATTTCTTTTAGCTCCGGTGACTTTCAGTCGGCCTTAGTTTCATGGCTGGTCCTTTTTTAATCTCCTTCCGGCTGATTAAAATTGCAAATAGAGGGATTTCATTACCAATATTCTTGGACACACATACTTTGCAAGGAAATAGATATTTGAGTCACGAGAAACATGCAAATATATGGCCCAATCATACCTTCAGAATTGCACTAAAGTTAACAAAATTTAGTGATTCTTTAAAATAAGTGTATACAGGAGATATGCTCCTATAAGCGATGGCTTCTCTCATTGTCTCACAATTTTGTGTGTCGCCAGTTCTCAGATATCCTGACCTGATGATGTAGTTTTATTGTTTTAAAATAAAAAGGGGGATAATAATAGTCTTTGTTCGACTAGCAAAAGAATCAGAAATATAAAAGAATAATATAAACAAACCACATTAACCAGATAAATAGTTTTTTTCTGTCATGTATATCCCTGAGGTCAAATTTTCACGGTGCAATCCTTTTATTATTGAAATTTAATTAAAAATATTTCCCAACACTGACCGAAAAACATGTGATGCAATTAAGTATAATTCTTTCCCATCGTTTCAAACTGTAAAAGACGTAAAAGAGTTTCCACATATGTTTCGAGGACTTAAGAGGAGGCATTCTCTCTCCAATATCCAGCTAGGTGAAATTGTCATTAAATTAGAAATATTACAGGATGGCTAAATCAAGCGCCATTCATACTGAGCAGCACTTTAGAACCGTCTTTCAAAAACTAAAACAAGAAATCATTTATATCTTGACATTTCTGACAACGTTTACATTTATCAGATTAGATTGTTGCAATATTTTTTTACAAACCAGGATGCACTCTACCATTGAAGACCCAATATAATACTAAAAAAGAGCAAAACTAAATTGATAATAATTTAGCCTCCTCGTGTTTTTAGCCAAATAAAGGGTTTCCCCTGTTTGTTTGTCTTTTTTTTCAAGTTTATTTTTAAATAAATGCAATTTTCTCACGTTATGCCTGGATTGCAAAACTTATAAAAACATTACAAAACTTATAGACATCCTAAATGTATGCATAGGTTTAAATCTAAACGCCACACGTTTATGGATGCAAAGCAGAAATGTGTTGGAAGCAATCATTTCCTTGGATTTGTTCATCAATTTATATTTTTAACTGCATTTGCAGGGATTTTTTTGCAAATGACATTAAAACTTCTGAATTCTGTAAATTTTATAATTTTTTTTTAAAATTTCATTTTAAAATTCATATTAAAACGTATTGCCCCATGCCTTTTACATAGAATGTAAACATCTGAGTTTTACTCTGCCACAAAATTTGATGTATACCTTAATTATAAACAAATGATTACTTATTTAATTACTTTAAGTACCTTAAATTTGTAAACAGTCAGGCTTGAAATACGCTGAATAACAAAAATTTAATTCTTATTCCATTTGGCTGATCAAATTGGTGATTAGGACTAACCTTGCATCTTTATATCCTAAATAGCAGTAAGGTTTTAAAGCGATATGCCTTTTTAAACTTTTAATTTTAAAATTTGAAGGTTAAAAATTTAAAAGCGACTTTCCAAATTAATTTTAATGGATTCAGCAAATCAAAATTAAGTAAATTAGTAGCTCTTATTTAATTTAGGTTTAAAGATTTCTCCACATAACAATTTCGTAGAGTGAACCCTGGACATCAATCCATATATTTTCAAACAAATTAAGTACCGACGTTAGTTTATAAAATTTACAATTTCAAGCCTTTTGGACACTTTTCCAGAGGAATAATGTTTTGAAATATGATTTCTATGAATTACTCTAACAGAAAATGGCAACAACCCTAATAATGACGGGGGTGCAGCAAAACTTTTAAAAAAATCAGGATTGGCCCCAGGACTAGATGTTTAATCGTGCCACGCAATGGCAATGAAGGTGTACATAAATCTATAAATCCATGCATTGATTATTTGTCATTTTCAATTATGTTCTGCTACTAAGAATCATGGTTAGCACTGCATTGAGGAATCCCTCATGCTGGCCAAGACGGTCCTGACTCTGCAAGACCAGCAGTAGAGATGGGCTGGAGGTCAAACTTGGATTATAATCCTATTTTAACGGAATAGGATACGATGAACATTGACCGGGACACGTCTCGTAAGGAAATTAATGGATGAAAAAATCTGGATTTAACAACCAGCGAATATCACAGAAGATAATAAATAAGCTTATTCTTAATTTCCATAAATGACCAAGTATTAGATACATGTATACAATGTATGCTTTAATTCCGAAGTTTTATTGATCTTTTGCTACCTGTTTTAGAGTGGCAAATATGGCTTCCATCCCATTTAAGTCTTGAAGCCGATCGGCCCGAAACAGATGTAAAATATCTTTAGACTTGGTTTAAGTGGGCATTTTGGTTATAAATATTTGCTTCAGTATGATATATTATAATGTTCTCAATATACATTTGTCAATAAAGAGCTGGATTATTAGCCAAAATAAAATAATAGCAATATCAGTTTAAGAACATCCCCGAGGCTCAATTTTAATCTTGAATCAGAAAGAAGGAAACGTAACCCTTTTTTCTATTGGCATATGCTGAATATTTTTGGTTCAAATTAAGTTGGAACCTATACACACAAGACATCTTCCTTAAAACTTGCGTAGTATCCTCAATATTTATTCTTCCTCCATTGTTTAAAAGGAAACACATTTTAAACAAGAATCGTAGTGTTCCAGTAGTCAAATACTGTCCAATTATTTGGTTTAATTATACTTCTTAAAAAATGGACATTATTTTATAAGTGGGCAGTGATTCTTGAGATAAAAATTTAAGGGGAAATCAATAGGAAAACTTATACTAAATACCAATGTTTTTTCCTGAGTTCAAATTTTGCTGTTTTTATCAGGAAAATTTACATAATATTTATTTCATTCCCGATGTGTTTCCGATGGACCCTGATTCGCCGAAGTTCGACTTTGACTTGATCCACAAGGACTCTGACTAAATGAAATTTCTATGTCTATAACTACAAAATGTTGATGCTCATGTTCCTTCACTGGGTCTGACGTCATATGACCGTGGTTCTTGTTGTAGTCGTATTATATTCAAGTTGAAGTCGTGACAAGGTCTAGATCATTCGTGATGTGTGTGTATATATATATATATATATATATATATATATATATATATATATATATCCTTATCTGTGCACTGAGATACCTAGATACCGAGTCATGTAATCCTATTTATTAAATGCAAACAAATGTAGAACTTTATTTATTAAATATAAGCACAAATATAACGATAAAAATGTAATGTTCTTGTTTTTAAGCAATTATCCAAGTGTACACTATTATTATTTATTCACTGAAATTATTTATTGGCCATGATTGCATAATATAGTTATTCAATCCCAATTTGCATTTAGTTTGTTGAATAACAGTTAATATAAATTATATCTGACATCGATGTCAGGTACTCCAGGTGTATTTCATTTACAACGTAGAACTCGAATGACAAATATCCGTTGAAGACGTTTCTGGAAAATAGAAAACGTGTTCGGGAGATTATTATAGCTTCAGGAAAAATGGTCAATATATAAACACGTGAAGTACTTGTTCCCATTTGATTCAGAAACATGGTTAACCCGAACGCTAACTGAACTTACTCAGCTTTTAATGGTATAAAGACACTTACCGACAGATGACACAGAGTGGATAAAAGGGCACTTTGTCGGAGACACACCTGAGGAACACAGAAACTAGAAAAGCCTTGGCTGTTAGCCTGTTACACACATTTAGCCGTGTTCCAGCACGGCCTCCCTGCTGTGATAGTAAGTGGTTCGATGTGGTGCTAATCGACCTATAATGTTTGTACATACCGCAAGCGGCCGGCGTTACAATATCGGTTGTTTAGACTGATCTGACAGACGGCTGCCTCCACCTGGCCCGACGCAAATGGTGTATGGAATATCTCACCAGCGCAGCTCTAAATCTTCACCCTTAACAAATAGCTGATCTAATAGCTAATACATTTGTTTGTCCTTTCCCTGTTTCCCTGTCTGTCTGTCTGTCTGTCTGTCTCTCTCTCTCTCTCTCTCTCTCTCTCTCTCTCTCTCTCTCGCTCTCTCCTCACTTTCTCCTCTCTCTCTCTTTCTCGCTGTCTGTCTTTCGTTTTAGCTGATGAAAAGAAACAGAGGCATAGAGTGAAACACAAAGAGAGAAATATATATATATATATATATATATATATATATATATATATATATATATATATATCGATGAAGAAAACAACACTGTAAATCACCACAGATTGTTTCATGGATATATATATATTCCAAGACCCTATTAGAAATCAGTTCAATATGCTAATTGAGCATCCTGGTATATATCTTTGTATTATATATCAAATTTACAACATTAAATAACCTCTTTGCCCTGCCCTGTTATGTTCCAGTTTGCACGTGTACCCCGACCAATCCTATTGTGCACCCGAGGAAAATAGGATCAGTGTCAGTCTTTCACACGCCCCCCCCCCCCCCCGACCCGACTCGCACAAAGCATAATCTCGTAATCTCATAAAGTCTCGGCTTTTCAAACCACACCGTTAGCTTCATTCTAACCACATTCATCTGATGATCGGGTCGCATCCCGTGAAACAGACTGTTGTGAATTAACAGTGTTGTTTTTCTTCAGAGTTTTATATATATAAATATAAATATATAGACAGAAAGGACAAACAGAAACAAGAGAATGAGGCTAGAGAGGGAGACAGAGAGACAGGGACTGTGAGAATAACAAAAAAGAAAGATAGACAGTGATGGGAGAGATGACCTCGATGCTCTCCAGATAAATCAAAATGTCACACAAAACTTATTGGCAGCCAGAGTACAAGCATCACGTCATTCAAAGATTGTCTGAATAATTACACGAGCAATAGAAATCCAGAAACTTTATATTAAATACACACTCGTAATGAGCGATCGGCGTTTTATATAGATTACCTCTACGCCACATTCGTCACCCCATATTATTCCAGGACTCAAACCAAGAGAAAAAGCGGAAGGCGACAATGGTGTTAATTAGGCGCAGGTGGTTAGTAGTTCAATACAGCCGGCGAACCAAAGAAACGAGAGTGAAAGTTCAACATCTGGTAATCATCGACTTATTGACTTTCACTTTTTTTCAAACTGTATTTACCTTTTATCCATCAGTCGTGTTGACTGAATTAATAACTACATTGTATGAGCTATTTATATTTTGTGAGCTGCCCTGAATGCAAGACAGAATAGTCAGAAACTATTTTGAAATGTGCAAACTAGGGTTACTACAAATTCAAATTCTATCAAATAAGTGAAGATAAAGTTTAAAAGTGGTAACTTCTGTGGCTCAGGGTTAGAGCACAGGACTCAAATCCGGAAGCTCGTGTGGTCGAGGCGGTGATATTTTTCATGGTCATCTGGCCATCTAAATCGTCTTTCATTAAATAGAAATGGAACTTCTGTTAATTGGGTTCATCCAAGCTTTAGTTGGAGTCGTGCATTGTGGGATTAGAGATGACAGATAGTGAGATGAAGAGGCCTTGTCTATCAAGGACGAACCAGTGGCCATCAAGTGTCAACGGCCATCAATATTGTCACCTTTATGTATTACAGTAAAACCTCGAATAAGCGACCACCAATGGGACCGCGATAAAGTGGTCGAATTTTCGAGGTGTTCGTAAAAGCGAGGTCTTATATAAAACGTTAATAATCGGGACTTTGATCAAGTGGACTTCATTATGAGGTGTTTGCTAAATATAGTTGGTCGTTAAGCTATGTTTTACTGTACTACACGGCCATACAGTATACGTGATGTGAAACGCTGTATATTTTATCAGAGACCTCACTAATTCATGATGACATGAAACAAACGTCACTGTTACTAGGGGAATGATAATAAATGACATGTATGCACGTCGATGTACTACTGACGGTATTAAACCAGGTTTGCTAGCTTAGGGTTATATAGGATCCAATATTAAAAAGCTTGCTGTATTGACGATGGCCCGCCAATAAGGACTCTTACATAGAAAGCCTGACATATTGGTGATTGCATGCCACGTTGAACTCTCTAGGCTAGTTATGTGAGTAAAGTCATATAATAAAACAATATACCAAAAAAAATTCTTGGAACTAAGGATTTACCATATAACAAAAAGTTATGTAACATACAAAGTTGCGGTTTCTTGATCAATAAGGGACGGTGACAAGCTAATCAATGCGGGAATCCATGGTCCATCACAAAGGTAACCTGAACCCGTCCTGTTTGACATAGAATTAATCCTGTCAAGACGACTTGATGGTTTATAACCTACTATAACAGCCGGGGACCTTACCTAGATAACGGTCACAACCACGCGGGTATTAAACGGACCGGCCGCCAGATGCGACGCCACGCTAACAGTTCCCGAGGGCACATGATTGCCGCTCCTCCCCAATGTTGATAATAACATATGTCCATCTACGCAGTTTTAAATATGATATCTTTGCTCTCTAAGGTGTTTCAATCCACTAATGCTGACCTCAGCAGGTTTATGGTAATGTAAATGTATTGTGAACTATGCTTAATAATGTAATTATCTGTAAATGCCAACTGTGATTCAAAGCAGAGTCGCCGGCCAAAACGAAAGGACTGATATATTAAATAGCAATTAAAGTAATGCTTGAGTAGACACGGGGGGGGGGCAGCTTTGTTATATTCGACATATAGTATAAGTTAATCATCAGTGACATAAATAGTATTTAAGTACAAGTATTCTATAAAATAATATTGCATAATATTATATATTATATGATATATTAGATAAGTAGTACATAAGTTGATGGTTTATGGCGTTGTTTGAATTGTACTTTGTCAAGGTGTAGCAATTGAAATATGGCGATATTGTACATGTACTTCGATAGGTTAACTTAAATCAATGAATGGAACATAAGCCTCAATGGCCCGAATTAAACAAAAACGTACGCTTCAAAGTATTTTGGAAATGCAATCCGAACAATATATGATATTATTAATATATTTTACATTATATTTTTACAATATTTCACGCTGACCAATGAGGGTCAATGTCGTGAGTCACATGCAGATTTTAAAGCATCTGATTGGTTAATAAATGTGTTTAAAATATATAAAAATTGAGTATGAGACGCCATGTCACCTGCTTACCAGATTCAGTTGGACAAAGAAGGTTGACCTTTTTCAATGTTTTTAATTTTCATTTAATAGTTAGCAAAGTGTGTGATGAAATTTATGTCTGAGAGATTAACCTCCTTAAACGGTGTCCTCCTGCTTGAAATCAGTATCATTGTTAAAGGTTAAAAAAATGTACATAAAATGTGTTTTATGTCACGTTATTGATTCATATTTGTTGAATACAAAAGTTTCCCTGCGTAACCTTCCTGACTAACGTATTTGCTCTCTCCAATTAACCTGTTTTTTTTACGTGGTTATAATTTTGGATGTTAGTAAACACAGTCCACAAGTCTGTTTACAAACATAACTTCATGGACAGAGTTTGAACTTGTGCATGCGCAACAACTCCGAGACAAGGATAAGAAGTATTAAAGAGAACATAGAACAAAGAAAAGCATCAGCTGGAAGCTTAAAACCTCTTGATTTGTGAAGATGCCCGGTACAGTCACCATGCCGCATTCGCGCTATGTTTATGTACACTTTTGTATAGAAGTAAGCAAACGGTTCTAGAACAAAATTATACCAGATAACATTACAGTTTAGGATGAAAATACTATATTTAATGTATAACTAACATGGTATGTGGTATGTGAATAGGTCCCTTTAAGCTTGAACCCCGCCAGAGCCTCGCATAAAGGCAAAATGGTGACATTCAAAAGAACATCAGAGTTTCCTTCTCATATCTTCAAGACAGGTTATGACATCTGAAAGATTCATAGACTCTTAGACGCTGACCCTGAAATCAAGAAGGTTAAAGGTGCCTATTCGGATACTTGACGTCTGTTAACTACAGATAAACCCTTGAACCTCTTATAAAAATAAGCTAGAAAAAGCAGATCCAATACACATAAACTGTTCGTTTTGTTTATAGTCACGTGGTTATATTGTTTGAGGGGCCCGCAAAAAAAAAAATTAAAAAAAAAAAAAAAACAGTCAGACGAACCAGGGTTTCCAAAGGGCTTTTCTTCAACTATGACCTTTCAACTTCCGCCCATTTGCAACCAACCACCGTAATTTTTATATAATTTACATGGACGTAAACGTTGCAATCTAGAAGATTATTGTTATCATAACTGTCTCCCCCTCCCCTCACCCCCTTCAGGGGAGACATGTTGTCTTCAGAGCCGTCGTCGTCTGTATGATATCCTGTGAACGCGATAATTTTTGCATATTTTCCTCCAAAATCTCGGAAGAGTTCGAAACCAGATGAACTTGACCTTCATGATTTGTGAAACCCACAACTTTTGAAATATTTTACATTTTGTTCTCACGTTGATACACCAATTATCCATACAACGTTCTTAAAGGAGTATGAAAATCTTCATCTTCAAGGTCAAATCTGCCGAAATGTAATTTTTTTTGTTATTTTGTGAATATGATAAATTTTGAAGGGCAACATGTTTTCCGCCGAAATTTGACACACTAATGGTTCCTACTAAACTCGGAAGAGTTTGAAACCCGGTGACCTTGACCTTTAACTTCAAGGTCAAATCTGCCGAAATGTAAAATTATTGTGAAGCCCATAACGTTTTAAGTATTTCACATTTTGTCCTCAAATAGGATATACCGTTTATTCTTACAAAATTCTCAAGGGAGTTCGAAAACTTGTGACCTTGACCAATATCTTCAAGGTCAAATCAGCAAAATTATAGTTATTGTCCTGTGAACCCGATTACTTTTGAATGGTTGGATATTTTCCTCCCAAATTTGAAACTGATTGTTCCTACCAAACTCTTGGATGAGTTAGAAACCTGGTGACCTAGACAGAGTCAGATCTATCTCTCACCGTGTGTTCACTGATATAACCAATATGCAAACGGGGGCGGGGGGGGGACATGTTTTTGCAAGAGCGAAAACAAGCCATTCTTGTTATATCCCTTTAATCTTATTCATAAGTGTCACCGACAAACCCTGCACCTCTCCTTTAAAATATTACTAACGGGAAGTCCAATGAGGAGTCCGTAAAACCATCTAACGGCTAAATCTGCGCTCTTTTTTAAACGGTCTGCTAATTATTCCGTATATTTGCTTAAATGCACAGAACATAGAAAAAATAGTCACATAAAGAAATTGATAATATGTATAGGAAAACCAAAAGTATCAATTGACAACTTCCTCGTTATTTTATTGATTTGGTATATGTAAGCACTCTCCCATGAAGATAATTGATTTTTTAGTCTTTTCTTGCTCTGAGTGTATATTTTAGACATATATTCATATGATATAAAGTTATTTATTTTAGCCATATTAATTAACATTAATATTAGCTGAATTGAGTTATCATTACATAGGGACCAAATATAAATGTAGGCTTGTCGGGTTGTCGTTTTCTTGCAAAATATAAATTAACATCGGATAGTATAACAAAAATATTTAAACATGAAAAACAAATTAATTCAGGCCATGTATTTTTATTGTATCCTCTGCTTTTCCCAGAAGCAATATTTTAGATGAAAACAGACCCTGGGTGAGAATTAGGCAATTTAAATTCCACTCACTGTAGATTTAATGCTCTCTGCTGTGACTAGAAATAACTGTTATTAGCTCTTGTAAGTCTTGTGGAAACTGCTAGTCAACTTGAATTGGTGAGTGGTCGTTTGTCTGGAAACAAGTTTAGCGACAGAATTAAATCAAGGGTGCTCTTTACAGCGTTCTCCTGCAATCGGGAGGAAAATTACCCATTTACAGCCCCGACACGTTTTATCTTTTTAGGGAAGCTATGTCTAATTATATCCACACTTACTTACCCACGAATCTGAAACCAGACGCCTAATCAATGATATACTAGTCCCAACGTGAGTTTTATCCAACAGTCTACCTTTTTTTAAGATCGGCTGCATTTAACGTTTTTTTTTTTTTTTTTGGATTTCACGAAGCCTTTTACCCGCAAACATTACCGGCATGTGAGATTAACACTCAATCAAAGTCACTGCACAGAGTAAAGAATCTGCCTAAAGCGGCAATGTTCCTCTAACTTGTAAAATATTATTTCTGTTACATTTTTATAGAATTAATATAATAATAGTAATATTGATATTTCATTGCAATTTAAACCATGTTTATGAATGCAATCTAGGTCTAGGCAACTCGGGTTTCCCATAATTCTCGGGCCTGATCTTCAAGAACGTGGGTGGAGAAGAAACAGATCAAGCACATTGAAACATAAAAATATCGGATACAATAAAATTTTTAATTGAATGTTGTTTAAAGCAGTGTTTCCATGTGCGCGAAAATGCATATGTGCGTATATGCGTTTAAGAGGTAGCTAGGTTTCTAAGTGCCCGTAAAACTGGGATATAAAAGTACAGATGATCTAGCGGGTCTTCTTGAATAAAGATGGTGAAGTGACGTCATTTTACCAAGAATCTTTCAGTTTAAGCACACCCAATGTTTGTAAATTGCTCTTGTGGCAATTTTCACGCATTGACGCTGACGGAATACAGATACAAAATCATGATTTTCAACCCTATTCGCATATACGCGCACAACATTGTCAGGTTCGGAATTTTACGTGTTAAGGGCTCAATTTAGAACAAGCTTCGTCTTTTCCTTTTGTAAATTTTGTGTTATATACTTATTTTGCTTCTTAATGTGAGATGATGCCATGTTGTCTGTGGATCAAGTTGTTTTTAAGCCGAGACATCTCAAATGACAAACAAGCGTCAACCAAAATGTCATGAACCGAGCAACAGTCTAGACATAGTGACATATACACGACAAATACGTCTGTTAAATGGAAGTCGTTCCATACGAGGTTACTGGCAGTGAGACAGCTTACCTCGCGGATAAAAAAATATTAGAACCACAAGGTTTACGTTTCCTCAGCTTAAGTTCCCTCCATGTTCAAGTTACGAATATTAAAGGTCAAACGTCAGTGAACGAGCTTTCATGTACACTTAATCGACGGTATTTCATTTCTTTTATAAGCTCCATTTTTTAACATTTTTTGTTGAAGGTAAGCGCTTTCATTTTTATGCTAGCTGAACTCTATGCACATCTGCAGCATTCGGTTATGGTTTCGGACTACGCGACAGAACAATGAAGCCAAGAGCTGTGTTAGCCGCACTCATGCGGCTGACTTAGGCAAAACGACGGCTGACTTAGTTTGAAACCCCGAGTTTCGTGGCTCGACTCGGCTTGCAAAATGTCGACTGGATTAAACTAACCTGAAATTCTTTTCATTTTACAAGGTTCCAAAGTGCCCGTTTTTTTAAACAAGCTATCTATATTTCGTGTGACATTTTGCATCCATTTACATTTAACTAGCTGTGATTTAATATCTAGTATTTTATATCCTGTACACGGTGGTTTCATAAGCGAACACTTTCATATTTAAACATCACACCGTTTTCTTTGTGCGACATGAAAATAAAACAACAAAACCTGAACTTTTGTTTCAGGCAGTTTAAATTGTTATAAAGATTTATCTTTTTTTATTTTTTTTTCTTCGCAATCCGAACTGCAAACTGAACTGCAAAAAAAATTGGCTTACTTCACCTAAATGAAATATCGTTGGCGCCTCCTGATAAACTCAGCTCTGCTTGATCTTAACTCGGCTGGCGGCCTATTGCACCTGCGGGCCTTGGGTTGGTTATCGTCCCCACTGCTTGGTTATAGCACTGAGGAACCTCCGAAGAGCGCACTCGTTTGAGAGAACTCACCCTTGGTGGGGGCTGACCGTGGAAATCTCACCGGCTCGGCTAATATTCGAACTAACGATCTCACGGCTTTTGGTCCTGTCATCTACCCCTGAGCCACAGAAGCCGGTTCCGGGCATCCTTTCCATTCTTCCGGTCCTCCTTTTGATTTGGCTAGAAAGAGACACACAGACAGACAGACAAAGAGAGAGAGAGAGAGAGGCCAAATCAGTAGAGGAGGGCAGAGCAGAAAATATATCTATTATTACAGGTGCCCTTTTTATTGTGTGACAAAGGCGTAACTCGTGTTGTAGCGCCCGCGTCTGGCCGCGTATTGCATTCTCAGTTTAATCCGTACTGGTTGAACTCTCTTTGTCATGCTAGTTTTAGGCTTTCTCGCCTGGCCGAGCCGGGTCGGGTTCACGTGTACAGACACAGCGCTGTTTTTCTAAATGATTCCTGTAACGCATGTTTACTATGTCTTGTGTTGAATTCTTTTAACTGTTCGAGAAGTGGAAAATTCTCGGCTTGGGGGGAGAAGTTATAAATAGGGGGCTGTGTTTAAGAGCGGGGAGAGAGGTGAGAGAATATTCCAGCAGACACAGACGTGTGGTACCTATCCGATTATCATGTAATTTCAGGGATTCTACTATTATTAACACTATACAATTTAATGCTGCCTGCCTCAAGTTTACTTTCTGGATTGTTACAAGAGCTTGAAATTGGACTGTTATTCTCCGGGAGAATTCGTGTGAACTTTTCGCCGGCTTATACATTTTAAAGGACTTATCGTTGTGACAGTGGTAGTATCCAGGCGCTGTGCACTTTGCTTATTTTACTGTGCGATTGTATTGATTTGTTGTTATACCGCTGTTATACTGTGTAATTGTATTGATTTAGTTTATTGTAATGTTAGGGTTGTTTTTAGAATAAATAGTTATTTGTTAACAAGAAAACACTGACTTCTTTATTCATTCCCCTGTCTAGTGGAAATGCAGCATGAGCTAGCATTCAAAGATAGTGAAGAAGGGTTAGAAAGAGAAAGACTAGAAAAAGAAATAGAAAGAGACAGACTAGAAAAAGAAAAAGAAATTGCGTTAAAACGACTGGAGTTAGAAAGACTTAAACTAGAACATAGTCTAAGTGCAGTTTTGATGTTACCAAACATATTGTCCAACCTTTTCAAGAAAAAGAGGTTGATAAATATTTCTTACACTTTGAAAAGGTAGCTGAAAATTTAAAATGGCCTAATGAAAATTGGACTATGCTGTTACAAAGTGTATTGACTGGCAAGGCCAGAGAAATTTATACAGAGCTTTCAGTAGAAGCTGCTGCTGACTATGAACTAGTAAAACGGTTAATCCTAAAAGGTTATGAGTTAGTTCCAGAGGCTTACCGCCAGAAACTCAGAAATTAGGAAAAGCGCAAAGAACAGACCTACGTCGAATTCGCTAGGACAAAAGAGCAGTTGTTCGATCGCCGGTGCAGTTGTAAAAATGTAATGAAAGATTATGACAATTTGGGCCAGTTGATTTTGCTTGAAGAATTAAAGCGCTGCATTAACGCAGATGTTAAAACTTTTCTTGATGAGAAAAGTCCTGAAACACTTGACTTTGCTGCTCAATTAGCTGATGATTATTTATTAACACACAAAATGTCCTTTACTAGCAAATCAAACCAGTCATTCACAAACAAGAATGTAAATCAGTATGGTCAAAAGAAGTTTAAAGCGCAGCCATCCAGTACTAGTAGTCCTGATAGTTCAGCAAAGTCCATTATTACACCTCAGCCCATGTCCACTGTGTCCAAGTCGAACAAAGACCAGTCATTTTCAAAGAAAATCTCTAATTACTGCAAGAAGGAAGGTCATCTAATATCTGACTGCTGGAAACTTGCGAATAAACTAAATAGCAAACCGTCTGGTTTTGTTTCAAAATCTATGTATAGCATAGTACAAGAGCCAGGTTCTTTTCATGTGGAAAGGGGGTAAAACTCCTTTATTGACTCTGGTAAAGAGTTTGATGCTATGGAGGCCCAATTGCCGTCTGAATCCAAAAAAGAATCCTTAGCTTGCGGGGTAAAAAACCTCAGTTGATTCCCTCGATGAATTAAATAAGGCTAGGTCCTTTCAAGACTCCTGCGAGAAGTATCCTTTTAATAGGCTAAGTACTTTTATGACTCTTGCGAGAGTATTTTAATTGAGGCCAGGTCTTCTTATGACAAACAGAAGTTTCTGTTGAGGAAAATTCCTCTGTTGACTCCCACGAGGAGTTTGATGATAAAAAGGATGTAGATTCCTTAAATGACTCTGAAAAAGAGTTTCTGACTGACAGTGTCAATGTCAGTTCTTTGTTTGATGAAGCTGAGGTAGTAGATTCCTCTCTTGACTCTGAAATGGAGTTATTTGAGCCATTCCGACGCGATGGTTTATTAGAATTTTGAAGGACACTGGTTCAGGCCAGACTCTCATCTTGGCAAACACTTTGCCATTTTCTAATAGGTCCTTTACTGGTGCACATGCACTTGTCAATGGTGTGTTTTCAGACAAGCACACTTCAATTACGCTTCACAGTATTCATTTAAAGTCAGAGTTGATTTCTGGGAATATTACCGTGGGCATAAGAACTATTTTAACCTTTAAGGGAATATAGTTGCTACTAGGCAATGATGTTGCAGGTGATAAAGTACATCCTGTATCAATAGTGACAGAAAAGCCGTCGCTTGATCAGGATACTGATTCGGAAATTCAGGAAATTCATGGTTTGGATCCTTCATGTGCTGTAACTAGATCTATGGCAAAGAAAAACACACATGAGGATAATGGTCCAGATAATAACACTCTGGGAGTCACTAGTGACTCGTCTAATGACTCGCCCGTACAGGATGCAGCATTCTCAAGGTCAGAACTTATCGCGGAACAGCATAAGAACACTGATATTTTATGTTTGTTTCCAAGGCAGTTTCTAAAGATGAACTGTCACAGAACCCAGTTTATTTCTATGTTAAAATAAATGGAGTGTTTATGTGGAAATGGCGACCATCTGATGTATGCACTGATGATGAGTGGGCCATCAAACATCAAATAGTAATGCCCAAAGCTTTCGCAATGAAATTCTAAGCATGGCACATGAGGCTTCTTTGTCTTGCCATTTAGGTATAAATAAAACTTATCGGAAAGTTAGTACACACTTCTATTGGCCTAACCTCAGGAAAGATGTTGTACAATATTGTAAATCATGCCAGACATGCCAGATGGTAGGCAAGCCCAATCAGAATCCTCCTAAGGCCCCACTTAGGCCTATTCCTGCTTTTGAGGAACCATTCAGAAGGATTATTGTTAATTGTGTTGGACCACTGCTTGAAACAAAATCTGGACATGAATACTTGCTGACAATTATGTGCCCATTAACAAGGTTCCCTGAGGCAATACCATTGCGCAAAATTAATGCCAAAAGTGTTGTCAAAGCTCTGACCAAGTTTTTTACAACTTTTAAAATAACCAAAATCCGTCCAGTCTGACCAAGGGTCTAATTTTATGTCTGGCTTATTCCAACAAGTTATGCTTGAGCTAGGTAAAAAACAGTACAGCTCTTCGCCACACCATCCTGAAAGTCAGGGCGCCCTCGAGCGTTTTCACCAGACATTTAAAAACATGATCAGGACCTATTGCTATGACACACAGAAAGACTGGGATAAAGGAATCCACCTATTGCTGTTTGCTGTCAGAAAATCCTTTCAAGAGTCCTTGGGTTTCAGTCCATTTGAACTAGTTTTCGGAAATGGACAGCGAGCTGAACTTACATTGAAACTGCTTAAAGAAAAACTCTTGTGTGAAAATCCTGATTCTCTTAGTTTACTGCAGTATGTCTCATACTTTCGCACTAAACTACACAATGCTTGTGAGATTACAAAGTCAAATCTAAAATCTGCACAAAATTAAATGAAAAGTATGACAAATACACACTGTAGGTGGGACGTTTGCGCCTGGTGAAAAGGTCCTTGCCTTACTTCCCATCCCTGGCAGATCTCTGCAAGCTAGGTATTATGGTCCTTACATTGTTGACAAGAAAGTCAGTGATTTAAATAACATACTGTTGACACCAGATAGACGTAAGAAGAAACAACTGTGCCATGTTAAAATGTTGAAACCGTATTATGACACAAATAGAACATCAGATACTAAAAGAAAATAATGCGTTTTCTTGGTATGGTTGGATACTACAGGAAGTTTTGTCCAAATTTTCCTGCTGTAGTTAACCCTTTGACTAATTCGTTAGAGAAGAAACAAAAGTTTGTATGGAGTGTTCAGTGTGAAAATGCATTTTAGAATTTGAAAGCAATTCTGCAGAGTTCACCAGTTTTGGTAGCTCCAGACTTTTATGTACCTTTTAAGTTAGCTGTAGATGCTAGTGATACTGCTGCTAGTGCTGTGTTGTTACAGGAAGGCAATGATGGCATAGATCATCCAATTTGTTATTTCTCAATAAAGTATGATGCAAACCAGAAAAACTACTCCACTATTGAAAAAGAATGTTTGGCTTTGATTTTGGCATAGCAACGCTCATGGACAAGTTGAAGTGTAAAAATCAAAGATTGTTAAGATAGAGTTTGTTCTTAAAAGATTACAACCTTGAAATCAAACACATTATAGGGAAAGGCAATACACTTGCTGGTTGTTTATCGAGATGTTTATGAAATGTTGTAAACGAGATGTTTATGTAATGTTGTAAATAAGATGATTTTTGAGATGTTGTAAAAATTTAGTGATTGTGATCGCAAAAAAAAGAAAGTTTTCCGGGTGTAAGTCGTGTTTTAGCGCCCGCGTCTGGCCGCGTATTGCATTCCCAGTTTACTCCGTACTGGTTGAACTCTCGTTGTCATGCTAGCTTTGGGCTTTCTCGCCTGGCCGAGCGGGGACGGTTCACGTGTGGACCCTGGTATGTTTACTTTCTGGATTGTTACATGAGCTTTACATTGAACTATTATTCTCCGGGAGAATTCGTGTGGACTTTTCGCCGGCTTATAAATTTTAAAGGAGTTATCGTTGTGACAGTGGTGGTATCCAGGTACTGTGCACTTTGTTTATTTTTCTGTGTACTTGTATTGGTTTAGTTCATTGTATTGTTAGGGTTGTTTTAAGAATAATTTATAGTTATTTGTTAACAAAAAAACACTGACTTCTTTATTCATTCCCATAGACATTGCACGCTGCCTTGTGTAACAGAATCTGATTTGACAAAAGTTATGATCATGTATTTCTATTCATTGCTTTAAAGAAATTTGGCTTTGGGAGTACATTCTTACGGTGGATTAATGTATTGCAAAATAACTTGGAAAGTTGTGTAATGAACAATGGGTACAGCACTGGGTATTTTTATTTGGAACGAGGAACAAGACAAGGAGATCCATTGGCCTCATATCTTTTTACATTGGTGATTGAAATGTTGGCAATAATTATTCGCCAATCTAGTAAGGTAAAAGGTATAAGTATAAACGGTTCTGAAATAAAGCAATGCATGTAAGCAGACGACACAACCTTTTTTCTAAGGGATTCACAATCTATGAAAGAGGTTAGATTAATTTTGAAACAATTTGAGAAGATTTCATCTCTCGAAATAAATTACAACAAATGTGAAGCTGCGTGGCTTGGTACTAGCACGGATATACCGGCAGGTGAAGACAACATTAAAAGGGTCAACTTACGTAAAGACGCAATTAAAATTTTAGGGATTTATTATACATATGACACTACACTTTCTAATACTTTAAATTTTGATAGGATTCACAATAAAATGGAAGTCCTTTTTAACATCTGGAAACAAAGAGCATTGACAATATACGGGAGAAATACAATAGTTAAAGCTTTAGGCATTTCGAAATTACTGTATGTTTCATATAAACTAGAACCTCCATCGAGCTTTGTTAAGAAAATTAAAAGCTGTATTTCAGACTCTATATGGTATGGAAGAAAGCCGAAAATTAAATATGAGGTTCTTTAAAACGACAAAGACGTTGGGGGCATTAGATTGCCAGATATAAGTACTATTATGGAAACACAAAGAATAATGCGGGTTGTTAGAATGAAGTTATTGAAGAAATCAAAATGTATTGAAATACCGAATCACTTCTTGAGGAGTGTAGGAGGTGTGTCAAATATATCAGTTAATGTTGGCATTAGTTGTATAAAAAGAACTGTATCAAAGTTCTATCAGCACTGCTTACTGGCATGATCAAATTTTACCCCTGTAGAACCTATTAATTCAGAGACCATATTAAAACAACAGCTGTGGAATAATAAATATATATTGCTAGGAGGAAGATCGGTATATATTAAATACTTAGATGATAAAGGCATCAGATATATATACCAAATATTACATGATGATGGTCGGAAAAAAGAAATTTCACAAGTGATTCCCGTTAGTACTGTTTATTCTTCTTACTTTATTCACTGGAGAGGGTTACAGGAGGCGGTTCCACCGAATTGGAGAGATAGTATTAAAACAGGCTTGTCTAATGATGATATATTATCTGACGAAATAATACCTATGGGGGATATATTCATTAATCTTGAGAAACTTAATTTTAAGCAAGTGTATAATCGATCGATCCTGAAAAAAATAGAAGAACCAGTGAACAAAGTAAATCTCCAACGAGATTTAACCAACGATTTCTGTTGGAAGAAAGCTGTGAAGCATGTATATGAAACAACAAAGGACATGTATTTGAGGCAATTCCAATTTAAAATTCTACATAATATTTTGACTGTTAACGAGAAGTTATATATATATATATATATATATATATATATATATATGGAGATTAACAGATACCAATAGATGCTCATATTGTTTCTTGGATACTGTATATGTTTGTCATTTTTTTTGTGAATGTTTTTTTACCAAAGCTCTTTATTTCAATATTACAAGTTGGGCCAGTCGAGCAAGAATTTATATGCCATCATAAACGAGAGAAATAATATATTCAGGGTGTTCAAGTGATGTTCCATACAAAAGCTTAATTGATATATTTATATTGACATACAAGTTCGTTATTTTTATATATCGTAAGCAAGGAAGGGTCCCTTCGCTCTTGATATTTATCAAGTATATAAAAAATAAAGAATAAATCGAACGTAAGGTAGCAGGAAAAGAAAGAGAAGTACATAAATATGTGGAAATTGGGGGAAAATACTCTCCATTTTAAATACCAGATATTAAATTTGAGGATTGTCGTTTGAAATGTCTTCGTGTTAAATGATTTTGTATATAATTATGTTATTTTGTATTGAACCATATTTAGTTCACTTTGAGCTCGATTTAATGATGGGATGTCGATGATGAAAGAGCATAAAATATATGAAATATAAAAAAAGAAATATTCTGAGGCATTCCAAAGGAGGGAGAAAAAAAAATGTTTAATTCGAACATATTTTTATAGGGACCTTATATTTCATATAAAAACAATGTTATATGTATTCTTAATATGTCTACTGCATATATATATATATATATATTTGGGCCTGGATAGTCGAGGGATAAATCGCTCGGGTTCGATTCTCAGTGTGGCTATGAGAGTGGGTTATAGTTGCCCGTCAAAGGTCGGTGGTTTTCTCCGGGTCCTCCGGATTCCTCCTGCCTTACCGGCTACCGAGCGCAACATCCGGGTCAATGTGAGTGCCGCGTATTACTTATTATAACTAGATGTACAATTCATATGAAATAAATAAATTATATATATATATATATATATATATATATATATGATATATATATGACTAGAATATATGCCTGATATGCATATATATGGCACAATGTATATAAAAAGGAATGAGTTTGTATATACTACTATATGTATATGCCCCCAGTCTTAATCGTAAATGTAGTATATTATTATTTTATAGCAGCTGACGTATAATACATACCTGTGCGTATGAAATACAACATAAATAAATTAAATACCGCGCATAGTACAAAGGAGTTCGCTGGTATTTCACCCTTAAAGTGCCTCAACTATACGTGCAACTAAAAGCTACAGTTGTGAAAGTCGTCTGATGTCGCACATTGGTTCCACGTTCTTTGACAAAAATGTAAGCCCCAGCTAATGTGCTCCTCAGGGCCGTCCCCGGACAAAGAACAGTCCGAATTCATTCTATTTTGGACTCTCTCTCAAAGGATACTGAAGGTACAAAGTCACACGATAAGAAATAAAAACAGTCTGCCTCAAGGCCGTGCAAGCAATCCAACTTTTTTCCTCTTCCCTTTGGATTGTCACAGCAAGGTTGTTTAACGAATGGCTAATTCATTGATTCACGCAAACTTTGGGGTCTAATTTGTATCTGACGCGACCAATACACCGGGAGGAAACCAGAGGCCCCATCGCTCCGCCCCCGGTCACTTACCGTGGTGTCAAGTTTGCAGAGCGATCGGGGGCTTCGGCATCACACTTCCTATTATATTCTTGATACTTCTCATACAAAGTAAATCACATAATTATGTAAATAAACAATACAAAACTAGCTTGAAATTTGATAATAAGAAAACTGATAAAACATAAACTGCATATTGTAAGTTTACCGTGGTAATTTAGCTAAGAATCCAGGCACTTTTTATATTCGATTTTTTTTCTATTTGTGTGTGTGTGTGTTTCCAAAGTTACTTTGTTGGATGTCAGAGAATGCACAATGTGTTAGTGTGTACATCTGTGTCACATAAATGCGCTGCGCTCTCCTGATATATGGTCGGGAAATTAAATTCTTGAAAATAAGTGTCTTGAGACACGTTCAAATCTTAATCCTTGATATTAAAAGGAGAGTGTATGGAAGTATCCCGTTGGTATACAAAGTTTAACTGTATTTATAACATTAATCTTATTCCATGAATCGTTTAATAAATTAAATTTTTTACTCAACAGTATTATTATAAGGTGGCTTTTTTTCCTTTTAGCTGCTGGATCAAAAAGTCAAAACGACTGGCGGTTGACGTCATATTAATCGTGTGATAACAATCATTGTCTTCATTTGTATTAACCCTTTACTACAAAGAGAAGAATATATATAATTTTTACTCTCGAAATGTGTGACATGACTTAACAGGGATCTTTCTTAGGCGATGTACACGACCCAAAGACTCATTGACAGCCATCGCTGACAGGGGTCGCTAGTTTAGTAGCAGAGCTATATAAGTTAATACAATTCACTTTTGTTCTCTCCGAGGGTCATACGTATGATCTTTAATAAATTATCTAATCCATTCGAAAAATTTTCGACAACTACAGGAATGAAAATAACTGAATGTATGCATTGTATGTATATTCTCGCATTTCTTTATAGTAATGATAAATTAAGATTCAAAGCTAATTTTCCAGAGAGATTTTCTATTAAAAAATTTGGAAGTATACTTACCAATAGACAAATATGTTTTGTATAAGTCGAATATCATTGATGTATAATTGAAATCTTTGTCTAATGCCCGTGCTTTGGTCGGAAAGAGAACGGTCACACTACAACACACAATAGTTGATATAGAAAGACCAAATACTCCATTGCGGGTCTGGTCATGGGAGCGAGGAGCTATCATTCAAATATACAACAAGTGTACGTAACATGATAACCAGCTGTGAAAAAAATATTAAAAAAAGCACGCACGATTTTGATAGATAAAACAACAGTTCTGCCCCGGAGACCCATTGACCGAGCGCTTTGTAATTCATACGTCAAAAGTCATGCTCAATTCGGCTGATGTTTGGTATTTCATTTTTCTATCTCTGTCTTATTGCCACATTTGAGAGGGCTTCGACATAGGAAAATAATAAGGTGGGCCCCCGGGTAGGAACGATCGATTTCTTATGAATGGGGTATTAAACATACCAAAAACCAAGAAATGATGTTAAGGGAATGTTAAAGGATATTGCTTTAGAACACGCTTCCTGGTCAAAGATGCATGTGTCTGCACCCTTTGACTTCCCAGGCTCACATTGAAACACTATGGTTTACTTCACGTTCGCAAGGCTAAAATTTCGCCATTTTCACTCTTTCGTTTTATTTTTTTACGGTGGTTCCATTTTCGAGACCTCGCCAAAAAATGATCTACACATATCAATCTTATGTAAATTAATATATTTGTGTGCAAAATTCTAACAATTTAACGGGCGCCCAAGTGGACACCAGGGGCGGATCCAGAATTAGCTTAAAGGGGAGTGGTCCAACCAAAGAAGACTAAAATAAAACCTAAAAAAGGTCCTCTGATTCGGAAAGGAAAGGGATTCCGGGTCACAAAATTTTGTTTGAAACCCTAAAAAAAAGTTGTTTTTTTCGGCTCAAAAGGTGGTGGGGGGGGGGTCCGGATCCCCTTGGTCCCCTCTTGTCATGCCATTGAACATAATTTGGAAAATTTTTCATCATTTAGAAAGCAATTTTGTTTTTCGTTTTGACATGCATTGGACAATTGGGTCTCTAAGTGGCGAGGGTTTTATTTTCGCTACGCTCTCCTATTTGTGAATTTCGTCAATTGGAAGCGAATCAAAATCAAACAACAGTATATAATCAACCATTAGCAACTTCCTCCTTGAGAAATAAATAAACATTAACAAACCTTTATCTCGTTTATATTCTTGGTAAATGATAAAAGTTTGGCTTGTGATTGTTCAGATCTGCTTTGTTGCGTGATGTGGAAATCAAGTACGAAACGTACAACTAACAAAATAGATGCATAATGTATTACGCATCAAACATTTAGGCCATACAAATATTATTCCTTGAAACACATATTCCTTGAACCAATTCTTAAAGGTATGTAAATGGAATAAGTTTAATGTTAATCATATAGACCATTTGGAATTTCACATATCCTGTCTTGACCAGGTAAAGAAAGTAAGAACAAAATTTCGCCCGTTCGTATAAAATTTCTATTTCCAGAGTCCATTTAACAATAAATTTTGTCATTGTGGCCTAGGCCTTTCGCTCGATCCTATCATTTAGGAAATTTGACAATGCCAGACTAAAAAATGAGGGCATTTCTGTATATAACGCCTGGACAGTGGAGCGGTGAAACGCTCGGCGTTCTCTGCTTCCGACTTGGGTTTGATCCCCGGCTTGACGTTGAGAGTGGATTGTAGTTGCTCGTCCAAGGCCGTCGGTTTTATTAGGGTCTTTCGGTTTTCTCCACCTCCAAACACTATCAATCGCCACAATCTGAGCCACGGAGATTGCCTCGTATTAGTTATTTAACTAGTTGTACAATTCATATAAAACAAAAAAAAAGTTTACATTTAAAAATGACTAGGTTGGACTAATTGTAATTTATTTTAGTTAATAATGTGTTTCCTTGAAAAATGTGATTTTTTCATGTAGATTTATATAAAAGCATTATACGCATAAAATATACTACACTTCAGCTTAATATGCCTTTTTCATATCTGATTATGTATCCACAAACATCTAACTGTCTCATAAAAGTGATCTTGTTTGATATATACGTATATCAACACGAAATTTTGTAGAAACTCAAATGAGTCTTTGCAATAACAGGGTCCACTTTATATATAACTGCTAGATAAATAAAAAAATAATGAATCTGTCGGAAAGACCATATGAAAAAATGATAAAAATTGATACTGTGCAACTAACGTAAGATAAAGAAAGAAATTACTCGGTATTTTAAAAACATTTTGTGGTCAGTTTACATACTTCTATATGTGAAATTTAATATTTTGTAATCACATTCGTACAACATAAAGCTTGTTAGGCAGGATACTGTCAAAGAAGCGAATACTGTCTCCTGTGTATAGTACAATTTTTCGTTCTTGATCTAATACTCCACTTTCTATCATGATTAAGTTATCAGAGAAGAGGAATGTAAGATCAAATAATCCTAGTTGTTATGTGTTTGATATGTATATAATAAGAATAACAATTAACCTAAAAACAATAAAAATGAATCGTTTAATCCTTCATCATTTTTTGCGAATATTAAAACAGAGAGTTATAAGCATATGATTTTATATTTAGGACAAACGAATAGGTTTCTAGTAACAAAATCAGAAATCGAAACACTGTTCGTAGAAATTGTGCAACTGCAGAGGCCTAGCCAGGATTAACTGAAGGGGGATGCCGATGGTCTTGAGTGGCTGCATACCTGGTGGGCAAATGCGCAACACGCCTATACACACATATGTGTGTGTGTGTGCGCGCATGTGTTTATGTGTGTGTGGTAAAGGGGTAGTGTACAAAGTTCTCTTTTTTTTAACCGCAGGTTTAATTAATCTCGTAAGCCATTTGTCAGAGCTCTCATTTCATATTCTTGCGATTTATTATTGGACAAATTACTTTGAAAAAATATTGAAGAACCACTTGGACGTATATTGGCAGAAAACATTTATAGACATTTAGATAATGTGTAGAATGTAGACTGTCGTCTGCTTTACTCAGACAGAATACCCGGATCGCCGGCGCAATCCGTGAACCGGAATTCATTAAAACACAGATTCTCCTTTCTAGTGGGGAAACGCTAGAACTCCGTAGGCAACAAAGTTGACACAACGTGCCGACTTTGTAAGACAATACCTTGTTCAAACAGCCAGGACGCCAATTCTCAGTTCAGACCGATACACAGGTTTATTGTCAATATTTGTATCATCAATTAGTCAAAATTGGAATGTCTCCTTTCCGCTTTTAGCCATGCTCAGGGAATTCCTGTTTGCATTTGTTTATTACATAAAAAGAGTTTTCTGTCTTGTGAGAATCTGGGTTGCTCCCTGACGAGAAAATAAAATTAACATGACGGACTTGCATTATACAGAAAATTGATTATAATGTGCCATTTTATAAAGATAACTTGATCGAAAACAGTGCATCCATTTAGCTTATATGTGTTATTCTATACATGTATATGATAATATATTCTCATATGGGTTTTTAAAAAAAGAAAAGCATTTTGTTTAAAATACATTTAAACTTTACAGGGTCACCGACTCGATCTTCAAAATCAAGAAACCCAAGAACAGAAGAAAATGTTCTGTTTCAGTAGAAGATAGTCTCGAAGCACTCGGGGAATAAAGATTTACTCTGCTTTTCAATAAGTGTTTGAATGGCAAACTAGTATGTTAACGACAAATTCGTACCAGCACTACGAACTTATACTCCTAGCCTAAGTCTTTACCAAAGGATGTTGTTTTCAAGGGTGGGGGTAGGGGAGAACTCACAACTTTTTTTCAAACACCCACACACACAAACACCAACTATATATATATATATATATATATATATATATATATATATATATATATATATATATACCTATTTTATTGTCTGTGTGAAACATTTCAATATTTTACAATTAAGTACAATTGTTTAGAAAAAAAAGGTATTCTGTTTCTAGTATATGTTAATTCTAAATCAGGTTTAGCTATAAAATATTTCATATAAAACTCAGAAACTTAACTAAAGTGCATAATTCTAATTATGATATATTTCATTTCCAAAATATATAAAGTTTATTCTCTGAATTTCAGGGGGGTGATTACATAGATCATTCCCCTTTACAAAAAGGGGGGGGGGATATATATACCCACCCCACCCCCTATATTGACGCCCCTGCTACTTATAGGGAGCCGGGAAAAGCTTCAAGATTGAAGAGGCCCGAAAGAACAGGAAGACAAAGTGTAAAGTCGGATGGGACTGAGTCGGTGATATCAAACTATAAAGCACCACCTTAATGCTGGCTTTGTTTTACGCTTGACTAAAGACAACATCACTGAGTGTTTTACTCATGCGACGATAGGGGAAGAAATAAAAATAGACGGCGGAGACAGTAACAGACAGATTAGAATAACATATAGACAGACGAGACAGTATGAGAACCAGAATTATGTATAGAAACAAGAGTAAAATAGACATAGAGGGGCAGACACGTATTTAAAGATATGAAAATGAGAAATAGAAAAAAATTCAAACTAGAAGAGACGAGAAAAAGATAGTAAGCCAGAGAGGGAAATAAAAAATCATATTCTGACCCTATATGTATTAGGGCAGGACAGTAACCCGCGAGCTGGTGTAATGTTCACGAGATGTAACAAGAAACTTCTTTAATAAAAACTACCCAGAGTGTCCAATACGAGACCTGGCTGCAGATAGAAGTTCCTGATCAAAGCAGACCTATGGTATATCCCTTATTCAAAACTTATGTTCACTCGGTGAGAACAATAGTTTCCTATGTATATGTAACCAGACCTGCCTTGTTTGATACCAGACTGGTTTATTGTAGTTGATAATACCGATGCTTTGATCTTATAACTAAAGCAAAAGATACCTTATAAAAAGGATACGTAATTGGAGAGTGTCTGCACACTGGGGTGTGTGCTTGACTTGGCTGGCGGTTTTCGCTGCTTTGGATTCTATGGATCAGATTCTAAAGGACTTCGGTGTAGTATGCCCGGTCTACATGACTCAGGACTTATTTGTGAAGGTTCAATTCTCGTACAATTCTTGATTTTCATTTATGTCAGCTGCTTGAGTGGGTATCATGTTCTAATAATGACTAGTAAAAAGACAGATTCGGTAATTACGTGCATGTGTTCAGAATGAAATCGAACTTGAATTGATCACTTTTAAGCAACAAAGGGTCTTTCTTTCCGACTGAACGCGCAGTATGTTCATCAGGTCCTTTTGTGTGAAGGTATTATTGAAGGCATATTGTCCATTCAATTTTACACACTAATTGCCTCCGCCGGGAGGGTATGCGTTCATCCCCGTTCGTGTGTGTTTCTTTGTGTGTGCATTTTTTGTGTCGTTGGTCGGATTGTTCATAACGTAACTCACGCAATCGTGAATGGAGTCTCGTGAATTTTTTTAGGCCTTTGGGAATCGATTAGATTTAAGTGCGCATTCCGCAGATGATCGGGATTCATGAACGTTATCTGGGAAAAGCACAAATGAATTAACCTGGGAATACAGGCCGAATAAGTGAGAGCAAACCCGGTTTGCGGAGCATCCCACAATATGGACCCCACATGGCGGAGGTTTGCATTCCTTAGAATACAGATTTCTAGTTAATTTACTTTGATGGACTTACCCTATATAAAATATTCCTATAAACCCGTGTATGTTAAACAGAGAAAAGGGCAGGTAAATCAACTGAAATCGAAACTGGCTGATGACAAAGTAGTCGGCTTGGTCTTATGTCGGGTCGGTAATGATACGTTGAGTCAAAGATGTACGAAAAATTGTTAATTTTAGTTTTCAGCATATCAGATAATTCAATGCACAACCTTACACACACACACACATATATATATATACTAGAATGCTGTACATCGTACCCCTGTTCACTCCCCCAATCATTCTGCTGTGAGACGTATATGACAGGGGCTTTGTTGAATAAAATAAGTCTAAAATTAAGAAAATAAGTCATATGTTGCTTGGCACCGTGCAACTGTTTTATTCTAAAGTCTTGTAACATATATTGTCAACGTTGTAGTTTGTGTCGGAAACTTCGGTACGACTCGATTTTTGCTGTGCCAAGTCCAGGTCTCAGACGTTTCATATCGAACCTGATCGATCAGATATATCAGTATATAATCCGTTCTTGCGTTGTTCATATGATTTCGGATAGATGGGGCTGTGCAGGCACCTAGGAGAAATAATGTCTAAATCTAAGTATTTTGGTAAAATATAATAAATCCCCCCCCCCCACACACACACACAATCACTTTGAAGTTGGTAGACACTTTGTATGCTTTCCGACAGTTCAGGATCACAGGATCAGAACGTGCATTCCCCAGGTGTGGCCACACAGGAGTTGCGTAATAACAGTTGAATAGCTGCACCGTTATTTAATATAGATTGACAGAACTCTAGTACACTAGAACGCCTTTGGCAGATCTCCAGAGCCGATTTCATCGTTTGTTAACCATGGAAATATAGTTTGAAATCCTTTGCTGTAAATATCTGAGCGACATGTAAGCATACCTTCTGCTGCACAAACGCTCTTCATTTATGATATATAATCGTTCTTTGTCATATTTTGTCTCTCTGCTTCCCATTTCAAAAGCATTGAAATTTAATATCCTCTATATTCATTAGTATAGTATTGTCTTATTTGAGGTAATCATAAATTGCCTGAGCTAAGTAATAATTAAGAGTGTTTAGTTCATCAACCAGACATATAGATTTAACTGAAACAAGCTTCATTGCATCAGATACAAACTTAATTTATTATTGACATTCAGATAATTTGGTTTCTTGTGACAACTCACAGTTTCAAGTACACTACATTCACAGAAGAAACTCTCATGAATTTTGTATGTTTAGAACACATAGAAAAGTACCACTTTGTGCAAAATACAGTAAAACTTCATCTAGTGGGCACCTCCATAAAGTTGCCGCCTCTATAAAATGGGCACTTTTTGGCAGACTCTTTGCTCCTTCGGATAATAACATGTTGCTTTCAAGACCATTTAATGGGCACCTCTGTTAAGTAGGCATGGTGGCCTACTCGAAGGAGATCCACATTAAGAGGATTCACTGTATATCAGATGACATACAATCTTTGAAGCACGGATTGGTGTGCCAAGAAAAACAGATCGGAACAAGAAAAAATATTGTACCTGCTCCGTACGTACAGGTCTACAATATTTCTCGCCAACTGGCTTCAAACATTTGATAACCCACCTCAAACATAATGAAGAGGTGCAAAAGGGAACTGTTCTGACGACTAACTGGCCTCTTATCAATACACATGCACCCTTTCTAATAATAAAACCTGCAATCTACATGGTCCCAATGCCAACATATAAGAATAAAAATATCTATCCTTATAACGAAATACGGGACGTTCAACCCATATACGTCGAAAGGCTTCCTTCTAAACGACATTGGCGGCAAAAATGAAAATCTTGAAAACTTCATAACACTTAATATTTGGCAGTCACAACGCATAAATTTGTTTTATAATTGTTCATTTTATTCAACAGCGACGTTTATTTCCATGACTTAAATTGCATTTAATATATTAAATAAAATAAAGAATGATTACCATTCTCCTGTTCGTTTATGAATAAGGCACTCTTTTAGAAATCCTTATCAACCAAATTTACAAAAGGTCCAGTCAGCCACATCTAAGCGAATCATTTGAAGCCGGAGTGCTAAACGCGTTATACAATCACAATAATATTAATTAAACATTGCATTAATTTTGCTGATTCGAATTAATCCACTTCAGTTGATGGAAACATTGTTGAAATTGACCGATAAGAAATTTTGATAAAGTGCAGATGAAAAATTATGGCTACTTAATGAGTGTAAATAAATTAGACGGGCGAATGTTTGTTTCAGTGTCCAGATGAAAATGAAAGCCTCATATTTCACAAGTCCATTAATTACCTGCCATGGGATATCTTAACCCTACACCAAACATGTGATTGACAGATGGCTGCAAAACGAGAGTCGATTTGAGGAATGTATGACTTAAGTACTATGTAACTCCGGTTTCAGAATAAAAGTAACAAATATGCGTATTGCTTAAAACATTCCAAATGTCACTCTGTGTTTTATGTATATGCTTCTTACAGTTTTTATCCTGATATTATTTAATTTTTATACAAGAGAAACCGGAACCTACAAAGACTTATTGCGAAATAAACTGTTAAGTTGATCATTCTTCTGACTCCTCTTGTGTACGTCTCATATTTATTTGTCATTCTATTATCCGTATATCAATCATTATAAACCTTTTCCTTATTTGAACCTTTTAATGACGCTTAAATGTGATACAATAAAAACAACTGGACATGTGGTCGCAATTCCGATAAACCATAGTTTTGCAAAGGGCGTTTTGCAATTCGTGAGTTTTCAACTTATGTACACATGTACTCAAAATCCTAATTTACCTGTTTCTGTTCTGAGTTTTCTTTTCCTGTTTACAAGCAGCTCGTACATAAACAAGCTTCTACTTATTGATGACAGTGGCGTTGTAGGAACATTTTTGAAGAGGAATCACCTGAAGTTCATTGGTGTGTAAGAAGAGAAATTAAGAAATCACATAGACTAAAGAAGGTAAGTAGCTGTAACGCTCTAGAAGCACGACTTCACATAACTGTTTCAGCCCGCCCGGGATCTAGCCCTGGTTTGAGTTTTACTCTTGGCCTGTTGACAGCATTGTCATCTAACTGAAAGAAACAATATGATTATAGTCACATTCACTGCGCAATAAAATAGAAGGGTTATATTTTGAAATATAATGTATGTTGCATGATATGAGTCGATATTGCAAACATTTCTCACGAGTTTTCATAATGACGACTAGGGATTGTGGGATAGGGTACAGGTTATATGCAAAGGAAAATTAAGAAAGCCACATATGTGAAATTAAGAGTTGCATATATATAATATATATTATATATATATATATATTGTTACGGAACCTAATAATAACAGATCACGTAATCATTAATCCTTGTTTCGGAGACATAAAAAAATTAGATTCGACAACACAAGACAGCGTGAAAAGTCTAGGGAAATAATAAAGAAGTCGGTGTTTTTTTGTTAACAAATAATGATAATTTATTCTTTGTCTTCGTAACAAAATGGGGGCTCGTCAAACGTGACGGTAAACTTTGTGGCCCAGGGAATAAGCTCAGCAAAGTGTGACTCCTGGGATAATTAGTCTTGTTCTGAACGCTCTTGAGAGTGGGTGTATTACGGGGCGACATAAAAGCGGAGCGGACCGAACTGTCTAGCTGGTGTCCCATAGCTGGGATATAATGGGAGTGTGTAATGATATACCTTTGTGTTAATTCTTTGATTATAATTTTATATTATATTTATTAGTCGAATTTCCATTAATAGCATTAGCATTATATAACCTCTATCAATCAATTATAAATGAAAATATGAAAATGTGTACATAATTATCACAGAAATATGCCAAAATGATTGCACACCAAAGCCAAGCATATGGGGCACAGCCTGGATATGAGTGCACTATGAAACACTATTATCTACTCTCGGACACAAAACTAATTATTTTCAGTCAGTGACGGGAACAAAGCTTGAAATTTTAGAACTGCACAGATTAAAAATGCATGTTTCAATTAAAATGCAAAATAAAGGGCCCAAATGAACGTAACAATTAATACACCCTGGAGGGGCCCGTTACCCAGGGTGCCTTGTGTTGGCTTTATGATTAAACAAAGTAAAACGGTCGGGATTTGGACCAATAAATGCTCACAGTCACGATCTTCAGGCATTTCGAGCAGCTTCTTCAAAAAGGGTAAGACAAACCACGGCACGACGTGAGCTTCCGAGACTTGTATTGAATAACACTGCATGTGAAATGTACACCTGTCGTCTGCTGAATAATTTATTTCTTATGTTTTCCCGTCATTTTCCTTCAGTCTGTCCCGATATTATATTTCTGGTACTTTTCACGAAAAAAAAATCTATTGCATTTTGTTCTCATGACGTTTTCCCATTATTTTAATTAATAAACCTCGGCTGTCCAAAGTTTAAAATCATGAGCTAACTCGTCTGTATGAGTTTTTTTTTTCAGTGGACACTTTTAACATTTTCCCCCCAGACAATGAAGTCTTAATTCAGGTAGGATAATTCAATCCTTTCGATAGATTTGCTCAATGTCTCAAACTGACATTGATCATGGAGTTAGTGGTTCTATTAACCAAATATTTACACGATCTTCAAAGCTTTTAGGTAAAAAATATTACCTGACTGAATGAACATTATCTATGTCTACATATCATTAACCATTGACCGGGCAGTCTCGGTTTCATTGTTATGCTTTTATTGTATACGTAATTTCATAAACCAGATACATTCAAAGCCAACTGGTCCACCCTTTATAACCTAATTAATACCATTTTTCTTACTTCATCTAACCCCCTTCCCGGTCATAAATGAGTACTCAAGTACAGCGTAAAATTATTTATGTACTGAACCAATATTTAGAAAAAATGTAAAAGTGTTTTCTCCAAGAAAGACAACAGAACCCGCTACTGTGGCTCAAGGGTAGAGCGTAGGATCCAAAGCCGGGAGATGGTGAGTTCGAATCTGAGCAATAGCGGCCCCCATCCCGGGTGAGTGTTCTGCAGGCTTAATGGGGAGACTGTGCAGTTGTGTTTCACTCACAAACGAGTGCGCCTTTCGGGGGTTGCTCGCTGTTATGACCCAGCAATGGGGATGACACACACCCAGGACCCGCAAGAGTGTTACATCGAGTCTGGTTGACTTCAGAATTAATTGTAAGCCCCTGTCATGTAGTCCGAAACCGGAATGGAATTCTGCGGATGTACATAATATTTAGTTAAACAAGCATTAAAAAATTAAGGCGGTTAATTACCTCCACAAAAAAAGAAAAGAAAGAAAGACAAAAGAACAGTTGCTTATACGATATTCCCGTTCACTATAATAAATTATGCTTTCAGGCCCCAGCTGCTGTGCATGTTTTGAAGTTTTCCAGTCAAGAATCATATTTCCACTACAGCCTAGATGTTATCTTGTACAAAATGTTCAGAGCTTAAACAGGAACTATACAGTGTCAATTTGGCTTTGAAAATAAGTTTTAACCTCGTGGTACCCAGTGTAGTTTTATCCAATCCTAGACGGATAAGAAATGTCCGTGTCATATAGCCATTAGAGTAACCGGATTGTGAAACACAAAATGTAAAAACTATAAAACATATATATTGTTAAGAGGTAAAAATGAACCATAAATGGATAAAACGTGCAATAATGCTTTTTGGAGGATTTATAGACAATCGTTTTTTCGAGTTGTTATTAAAATTAAAATAAAAGTCAATAGACATAAGAGCATAGAGAAAGTCCCTTGGTTTGTTGAGACGAATATACATAAGCAGTAAAACTGTTTTGAAATATTGCTTTTGTCTACTTTCAATTTTACCTTTCCGGGTTTCTTTTCCTGAAAGAAAACCGAATAATTCAGACGAGAAAATTTGTTTGGTGCGACAATGACTTACTTGCATTTTTTTATTATCATTTGTTGCAACTATGAGATATGGTTACTTCAAGCTCTCTCTCTTTCTCTCTCTCTCTCTCTCTCTCTCTCTCTCTCTCTCTCTCTCTCTCTCTCATTCTCTCCACACACTACAGTTCAGACGATGACTTCTGAAAATGCATTTTCCTCGAATATGTTTCGTGAGGATCGCATGCACCCTTAGATTTAGCTACGTTTGACATAATAATATAAGCTTATAAAATTTCATACGTAAAAAATATTTACTAGAATAAAGGTGAACATGTTATATTTGATTTTAAACAAATGTGTCTTTGAGCAGAGGTGAACATGTTATATTTGATTTTAAACAAATGTGTCTTTGAGCAGAGTACTGATAAAGTTTGCCCAGATAAAATCAGACATTCGCAGAGGTCGCACATGTTTAGTGCCTTTCACTTTTTTTCTGTATCATATACGGATAGGCTGGAGCCACGTTGCTTTCGTTAGGCTGCTGAGGCAGGGAATTAAAGTTTATTAGTCAGTGCACGTTAACGGCTAATCAGATGCTAATTAACTAAAATTCACACAATTATGAAACTGAATGAGACTGTATTATCATTGTCAATTTCCATTACCGCTGCACGGGATGACTAATTATAGTATTATGAATACTATTAAAGGACTCAGGGACCGCTACTGCCGGATACTCCGAAAGTCCAAGATCGTGAAGTTTAGGAATCCCCAGAACCGTCTGGGAGCTGATTCTGTTAACATGAATGTATGACCTCTGACCTATCGCGACGCAGTAAAAATTAATATATTTCCTGCAGGCCAAGGTCGCTCTAGTGCCGTGTTCAGGGAAAGCAAGGGGTACATAATTTACTGGGTTCATATATTATTGCTGGGTGAATATATGAAAACAAACATATCGATACGCTTCTAGATATATCAGCTGTTGTAACCTCTCAAGGCGACACAAATATCATTACTTGCATATAAGACGTTCTTGGGCGGGACAGGTCCACGAGTACACGCCGGCGGACGGGTTAACCATGGGCAGAGTTTACCTTCTGGATATACACAGCTTGTGTTGTTTCTGATGGATAGCGCAGCGACAGACCTTTCTAAGATTATGTTGAATTCCTCAAGATTTACGAGGACACACTTTACATAGTTCCATTTACTTCCAGACCAGAAACGCGCATTTTCGATGGAAATCCATACAGGAATTGCGGTGAAATGATACATGTCTTGTCTTTGTTATCTATTAACGTATGTCCATTATATTTTTAGTGAAAAGATATGTTTTGTCTTGTCTGTGTATTCACGTACCAGTACCAACCACTATATACATACAGCATACTAGCCGTGGTTGAGTCGGGACACGTCCGCGGGAGACTTCGGCCGGGGTGATGTGGCTTTCCATCTTTGTGTTCACATGAACATGGAACATTGGGAAGGACTCAATTACCGTGGCCACATTGTATTAAGGATTGAACAGATTATTTAATTAAGAAGGTTGTACACATTTGTATAACCTTCTTGATTTAATAGATTAGCGAGCTCTGATTGGCTCTAGCTATTATGTCAGGAGGTATTAAAAACATTGCTTGGATTTGGTATTAAGAATAACTCTGCCAAAACTTAGACCAGTAAAAGGGTATCCACAGGCTAATTTATGACTGATTGGATGAGTCAATTTTGCTTCTCTCCACTAAGGTAAGAATCATGTTAAAAAGAGATACACACTGTGCAAGAATATCGGGGTTTAGTGATTAAGTCATCCAAAAGAGGCGAATACCTCAGTTTAATTTATAAATTTTGAATAGGCACAGTTTTAATGCGTCCTGTTTTCCAGCAATTTATCATGTGGTGCTCTTCCTAAGTGACACAGCAGTGTTCTACAACTATAACTCGAATACGTGGTAAATTTTTAAAGAAGGTGCTGTAAACATTTAAAAGTAAAATAGCTCAGAATAAAAGCGAACATATGTGAATGATCCTGATCCCCCTTAGGACCCACTTGGCATCAATCCTGACATTTTAAGACCAATATCATGCCATTTTGAGACTTGGCCACGGGTGAGAGGGGTCTAAAAAAGTAGACTGAGATGACCGGCAATAAAACACAGATAACCACTGGAAAGGTATGTGGCTCAACCAGGATTGCTGGTAAAAAAAAAATGAAAATATATTCTCAAGTGTGTCATAATATTTGAAGATAAGGGTAAAATATAATTATAGCAACAGAAAATGATATGTAATTGTAGTTGTTTTGGTAAAATACACAATCCTCGGATATTTCTCTTAATAATCAAAGTGACCCAGTGGAAAACATCGTCAACAGGTATCGCGCATCATTTTGAGAAATCTTCAATACGTTTTTTAATACCGTACACTCCTTCCGCAGCGGTTATACGCTGTAGTCGTCAAAGATCTCCTTCGCTTTAGCCGTTGTTTTAATTAACAAGTTTTTTTTTTTTTTTTTTTTTTTGTTTCTTTGCCCGGGCTGGTACTGGGCTAAGAATCAGACAATACAGAACAGACTTTTAGCTGGATGGACCAAGCGATATCACATTCACGTTGGTCTCTTTACATTGTTTTGCTCTGTATCAGCCCTGGTGGTAAAACCCAGAGAATCTTGCCATACAAAGCAGCATTTAAAGCGAAGGAGATATAGAAAGACTACCTTCAGTGTGTTACCGCTGCGTGAGGTGTGCAGTTTTCCTGAGTACAGCGACCGATATCAAGTTCCTGTTTTAAGTGTCCTGATCCCTTCAGATTTAAGACATTGCTGTTGACCAGTTTCTGATTGCGTACATTACGCTGTTACACTTGATTATGTTAAAGCTGCTAAATGGCACGTTGACCTCGGCGTTCTTACTGTGGATGGCGGTGTTGTATAACAAAAGAGCCTGCATAATGGCCCCTCAGAGTAACAATCTCTCAGCCTCACCATAACCCAAACGCTGGAAGCCCGGTTCAGTGCTATGTACAAGACCATAAATCCGTGATTAAGAAGTTTGTCTGCCTTGCCGTCAGAGGGCGCTTCCCTGCAAATGGCACAACACGTCGTCTGGGCCAATACTTTCAAATCATTATGAAAGGGTATGCTTAATGCTAGACGTGTTCCCCATTCCCACCATGGTCAACGAGGGAAAAAAAAAACAGTGGAACCGGCCTACGTGCACCAAATCGGTGTCCAAGCGGTCTTGTTTATTCTTAACTAACTAACCGGTATGTCTGCAGCTAATTCGGAAATTATATAGCTTATGGCTACAAGGGTCCGCTTGCTACATATATTTCCATATTTCATAAGACTGAGCCACATGCTGTATTCGTGCATAATGCATATACTGATTGACGTTTACAGGACCCTCATATTTTAATTACTCTCATATAACTGAAATATGTATAAGCTTGAACTCATAAGAGTTGGCTTTCTGACGTGTTTTACACAAGTAACACATGCGGTGATATTTGATAACAGTATGCGTATTTTTGCACAAAAATATCCTTTGTTACATATTCCTCATTATCTGATACTTTTGCAAGACGTTGCCATCGTAATAAGAACATTCCGAATGGTGTAGTTATGTTTTTGCTAGCTATGAACAATAGAGGAATCTTTTTGGTACAGACGTGAAAAAAAAGCGATATCGTCCTCTTAACATGAATACGGGACACGGTAAGCAATATATCATATCATTCCTTAAGGTTTTCTATAAATCAACTTAAAACGTTGATGTTTTATACAGATGTTTCACTATTGACATTTCACTCGAAAATTAGAAAATAAACACTTCATGCAACTTTAGTGAATTAAATCATCACGCATTTTGAGAAGCGAGATTACTTTTTAAAACAGAAATAGGGTTAGAGATTGCAACAGGATGTCCCCCTTGTCGAAATCTTGGAGGTTGGTAAAGAGATGTCCCCAGTTCCTATGCAAATGGCGCGTATGGATTGAGCGCTAACGTTTACAATAAGCCTATGCTGAAAGTTTGGGTTCGGATGGACAGGTATTTCTGTCTTGGTGTATTGAATTATAAAAGGTTTACGCGGAATAGTAATTGGGAGATATTTCACTGAACAACTGTCTACTGAACATTTTTGAAGGATTCAATATGAAAACTCTTTAGGAAAACAATAAACTAATCAAGCAAGCAAGCAACCATATTAGCAATGTAGTCTTGGCCTGCATAAACCTCCGCCGGGACTCGAATCAAACTTTGCTTTACAGTGCCATTTTTTTTCTAACTCCATATTTTGATCTCAGCCAGGTCACCTCTAGAACAATGGCGGACCTTACTATATTAAAGAATTGCTCGGGTCTTTTGGCGGACAAAGAAATCGCCCAGAATGACAATGTTACAGCATAACCTTCATGATTTTTTTAACATTTTATCCTAAACCAGATTATTTACCACAGTTAGTAGGATGTTTTAATTGGTTGTCAACCTAACCCCCCAAAGAATTTCATTTACATTTGTTAATAAGTTTTCCGTAAAGGTGCTAACAGAAAAACCAACACCAGGGCGGAAAATAATACGTCGCCACCAAGGGGAGGTAAAATGAACTATTTTACATGACTTTGTAATGAAGATTCACACATGGGGCCTGCTGACGTCATTACGTGGGAGGTGTTGTTTACAAGTTCCTTGTTAACTCAAGCTTTTCCATGAGTTCCCGTATCACAAAACCTGTCCGCACTTGTTGACATTCCAGTAGCGGTGTTAATATCACTCTCCTTGTCTCAATTTCTGGCTTGGAACATCCCCATCAAGTCGTGAATACGCAACTCTGTAAAACCCAAGAACAGGGTGCTAATAATGAACACAGCCCTGCATTGATTTATCTTTCATACCTGCAAATGTTTAGCCTACAAAACTTTCTTATTTATCGAAGATTGCGATTAAAAAGAGTAAATTATAAACCTGGCGCGATGGAGTTTGGTATTTTCGCTCTTATATTCAAAAGCGTGACACGTTATACCATTTTGATGTTGTAATGAGCTTCACCAATTTCTTCACCTTCCCCTACGTTAATCAGGCCGGTGGATGAAACCGTGGGTTTTTTATCATTTTAATTCTAATCTAGGCAATACCGCACGAAATGAAATAAGAATCGAAACTCAAACAAACAGTTTTTTTCTTACACTTTCAATTACGCCGGCATGGTCTTGGCCGATTTTATTTATTTATTTTTTTTTTCAATTCATTTTCCCAATTATCTTTTAACTAAGAACATCTAATGGTTGGTAATTCAACTTTTTGGGGGAATAATTATTTAAAATGAACATTAAACGATAAACAGCGGGGTTTAAATAAAGAGGAAACCTCAATACATCGGTGATTACGTAACTGCACACTTACTTCAAATATAAACCATACTAATGTTTTGTAAACATGAAAGGACTTTTTCGCAAGGCGGAATAATAACAGTCTTTGTTTAATTGTGGCTTAATTTAACATACCTTTAGAATTATAAATGCAGAACTTTATTTATATTCTGCTTTTTTTGTCATACAAACCAGTGCCTCTGTGTCTCGGTAGCGTTTCAAATTAAAGTTTCTGTATCCAATTCCGTGTTCTTTATTAAAAATTCCTTTTCAACGCTATAAATAAATCAACAATTGTACATGTGTGTGGGTATCAGAGTACTTGTTTGTCACGGTAGAAAATGAAATTTTGAAATAAGGAATTTAAATATTACCAAGTATTGGCAACCCCAACACCCCTGCCATCGACGGCCATGTCTGTTTACTCGGAATATATGATACAATCAGCTACACAAATACTACAATACAGACGATTATTTTATTGTTCGCACTGTTTATTATTTTAACCGCTTGGCTGTATAGCGAATTTCCCGAACGTAATGGCTGAATGTAATTGTTATGACATGTCCGGGTGCCTTTTTAAAGATATCTTTCGTTGAGGTTACCGCCTCCATTTTTATGCTTCTTATCAAGATTTAGATGGGGCTGTATACTTGACAGAGTAGTAGCACTATCATGTTATTTTGTCCCCTTGTTTCTATCCAGGCCAGTGTCTCCCGTACCTACGGGTCCTAGGTGTGTAGTCAGTCCCATTGCATTATTGGGGTTTTTTTTAGTTTCTTTTTTTAATGCTGACTTACTTAATTCTTAAATTAAGTATTTACATCTTTTCCATTTTGGGTTGGGACTAGGCGACAGGGCGGTAGCATTTGCTTCCTGTCATTTTTATTTTATATCATGGTATCATCCTGCCCCGGTGTCTACCGCACCTGCAGATCCTGGGTGTGCAACCATCCCCATTGGATCATAACACAGAGGAAGCTCCTAAAGACGCACTCGTTTGTGAGTTATAAACGGCTGTGGGGAACAGTGGGGCACAGCCTTTCCATGAAGCTTGCAGATCATTGAACCGAGAATATTCTCACCGCCCCTCGGCTGAGATTCGAACTCGCGCTCTCCGCTTTCAAAATAAATTGAAAGTATGGAACACCATTGCAATGATTTTAAATTATTCATAAATTTTCTTATCTTGCATCTTATGCAACATTAATGTTGATAGTCCATTAGGTTGTCTCTTCAGTATAAATATCGAGTTAAGAAGGGTTGTGGACCAGATCTTTTCAGCCGCCGTGACCTTGTTAAAGGGTCTCAAGCCAATTCATGAGGCCTGGCTCCTCTTGTAATATCTGAGGTTTTCTCAGATTAAGGTTTTCTCATATTCTTAATAGCTTGGGCCCCTCCCTTAACACAATCCTATAGATCAGTCCCTGCTTTCATGAACGTCCGGGTTTTAGCTATGAGATTTTTTCACTCACAAGTTTCCTCTTAAATCTAGTTAGTTATTTTTTTTTTACAATGAAACAAAGCTACGATTGTGGCTGCTATGCCCAATGATGACTTAGGAATAATATTATCGTGGAAGTTTAAATGTAGCTCTCACTGCTGTCAAGACTCTGTGCAGTCTTTATCAGTCTGAAATGGTTCGGAACATTATGGTTATTTAAAAATTAGAAAAACATGTCATCAACTTCTGAATTGACAAAAGTGTTGCCATATATAGAAATCTGGTGTTTGCTTTATTAATGATTGAGATTTTTCGCGGACAGCTGTTACTATTCTTTGTTTGAATAAGAATTATTTGCTAAAAATTTTATGACCAACCCTCTTTGAAACATGACATATCCAAATGCAGTTTGTTTCATCCTTTTCATAATCTCTTAAGAAGAACTGCGAGTTTCAGCTTCTTTTAACCATACTTCCTTAAGCATTTCATAAATAATCATAAAATCCCCAATAAATCAAGGGTTAATTTCTTACTTTAAAGTCAGCTATTTAGTTACATTAGCTGTAGCATTCATGTTATTTCTGGGTTTTTTCTCTACTCACATATTAATAAACTGTAGGTAATTCCTGTTAGGCATACTTCTTATAACGCCTATGTGACGGATGTCTGAGCTTGTTTATCAACAAGCTGCCAGTAAACACGATACATGCGCCAATGTTCACAAAAAAAAACACGTTACGTAAGATGGTTGGTTGTGTGGAATTTCAAAGGTAACTAGTTGCAAAAACACCCTGTGCATAAATCCCGGTCGTCTGCCTTGCCACAAAATACCAGGGTTATTTTGGTGAGCCCCCGTGGAAAAACACATGAATATAAAAAAATATTCACACAGCCTTAGTGCGTTGGAATCGACATTTTCTGACCGATTTTTATTTATAGACTCAAGGGAGTATTTTTGTTAATATACGTCATATATCGGAGTAGCAGTTTGAAAGGAAACTCCTTGCTGATGTGTGTTTTTATATCTTTCTAGTTCATCATCAGTTCGCAAGTTTCTCCAAATATTAAAAGTACATGTAGTATCTGGTGAAAAACCGGTGTCATACCGAATACCAGCGCGTTTTATTTAAAGTTATTATTAAAAGTGATAACCGTCGACCAATACTGCGGAAATTTACTATTTTTACGGATTTCGCGTTTGTTCATCGCGTGCTTTACACATGCATGTTTCTGTACCAATGAACAATATCATGCTAAATATAATTTAATACGTGCAGAAATGAACCAGGCAACCATTAAAAAATACATATAATATCAAAAGTGCATTAGTCAAACGGAGTAAGCAAATTTACTACAGTTTGTGACCTTTTTTAAAGGATAGGTCCTTTGCCTGTTGGTGGCAATGTCTATTGAGTGAGGATGAAGGTATCCCTACATTAAGAATGGTATGTTATTACTAAGCCTTCTGGATTGCAGCTGTTATATACACGGGGTTTGGATTACACCAGAAGTCATAACCAGCCGTCAAGACATTAGACCCATTCTCTACGGTTCCTTTGAGATTTCCCCATTATGCAAGAGGGGCACCGGGCAGGATTCTAATCGGAAGCCATCTCCGAGGTCCAGCGCTTTTAAAAATCAATAATCTACGTCCTGCCCCTATAAGCTCGTGACGTTTGTGAGGTTTTTGTGCCATGACTAGGGCTTTTTTTCATGTTATAAGGGAGAATATAGAATCACTTAGTCGTTGTGTTAGGACCACTCATTTGAAAACCCTAAAGTTTTCAGTGTAATGTTTTTACTCTGGCACCGCTCACACCATGTTTTACTCCCTCCCCCGCATCAAAATATATTTCTCTAAATTTGCCGTTTTTAAGCTCCAGCCGCTCGGAAATTACTGAGGAGGACAAAACAACAAAACAATTCTGTCATTATCAAGATGTCCCGAAACATATGACATTTTAATAGAAATCCCTTTATAAAAAGGTTAAATAAATCGGCAAACAACAGGACATGGGCCTGTCCTTTGTTTTAAAATAAGGATCTGGTGTCCTATGCAATTGTTTGTTTTCCTTTTTAGGGTTTATATAGCCAGCTTCTATGTTACGAAAGAAGTGCATTGTATGTCAGAAACCTCAGCCAGTGATACGTTAAAAGCCCAATGTCGGCTTTGATCCATAGTCTTTTCCACAGTAGCTTTTTGTGATTTGTCAATATTTTCATTAACTGACTTATTAATTCTAAATGGTATTGTGCAATGACGGTATACCCATAGGCCGGCCTGATTAACTATAATATAAAAAAAACGGTGCAAAATATTTTAGTGATGCAATATATGTGTAATATATCAATACTTTTGATTAAGACCGCTGATCACATGCTCAAACAACTATACACTTTAAAGCTGCTGAATGGTTGTTTAGTGTCATAAATATTCTAAAAAAATATTATCAAAGTGAGGCTGCCAACATTTGACAGACGCCATGTCACTTGGCCACAAGTTTAAAAAGAAACAGCAGGTTGCAACATGTAATTGATGGTTTTTGTTTTGAAGTTTTGCATCTCATATAAAGCCTTTGGTCCCTTATCAGCGTTACTGTCATATTGTGTGATAATATTTAAGTTTAAGAGGGTTTATTGCCAAATAGCAATTGACACAAACTGGTGGAAAAGACTAAAGTTGTTTGTCGTTAAGAAGATGGTTCCAGTGTAAACACGGACTCTGCTGGACACGTGTTAATGGACACGGTAATTTCATGGGGAAAGTGCCAGCTTCCATCACATTACCGTTACGATGCGTCTAAACCGCGCTCAGCATTGATGAGGCTTCGTGGCTCAGATTGAAATTGCTGTTAATTAGGGAACGTTTCTCACCAAACACATAACCCCTCCATTAGTGACTCGTTTAAAACGGGATTGATTTTAAATATGAGTAAAACACTGACAGACGCCGGGTCAATCATTTTCCTCTTTGTCTTCTAATAGGCAAAACCTGAACCAATCATGGCGGGAATTAAGTTCCATGGTCCCAACTTCTTTTCCCGAAAATGAATTAATCTTTTACATGTCCGTGTGATGTTTGCTAATTAACAGGAGAGTTAAACACTGAACGATTGTTAGTGTGATGATGATCTTCTTCGAAACTACCATTAACATTTACTAATTTCTTTTGGGTTTAAATGAGATGAAAGAGAAATTTGTTTTAAAAATACTTGCTTACTCTCGTATGCTTTGAAATGAAATAAAAAACTTTACATGGGAATCACATGGCACCGATGTCACGTTAGAGGGAACCCGTTAGATCAATGTTATAAAAGCTCTACGTTTCAGGTTCAGCACGACAGCACAGCACGTAGGGGACACGGGGCTCCGTTTGCGTTAGCACGATTAAATCGATTTCTGTATTATATTTAGTCATTTGACTACACTCTAAGATCTTTCCTAATACAAGACTTAGTCTATCCGTCATTTAAAAATAAAATGTCACCTGTTAACGGGTTTTAAAAGTCAAAAGGTTATTCATTTAATATAAGCATTTCACATTTTTTTCTGTTTATAAATGAAAATTGCTCTCATATCTTTTATTAGCAGCCTCACGTAATAATTTAAAGAATACCCGCAACGCTGTTCAGTTCTTAATTTTTCTTTCCTTACTGAACATTAATTCAAGTAGATATGTATCGGGAAAACATGTTCATAACTGATGAATAATTAAGATATACATATAAACCTTAGTTGTTATCGAAACCAGAATATTAGTTACATATTTATTATAAATATTAATTATAAATTAACATTTATTGGTGTCTAACATGTGTCGAGTAATTTAATAGAAATTAAGTTCCCAAATTACGTGCACCGGATCTGTTTCCTTTGAATGTGGGTGTGGGTTCGGCAAAATAAATACCAAACGTTCAGGGCATTCCGCCAAACTCTAATATTAAAGTGGACAATAAGGTCAGTGTATATTTAACCTACAGATATAATTTATTATAAAGTAAAATATAATGCCTTTACCTTAAAGGATTTAAGTAGTGGTTATTATCATATTATATTCATTTGTGAAAAGTTCATTTATTCAGCGAGCCTCTTTTGCACATATTTAAACGGAAAACTGCATTCCAATGAATTGAAGCCTCGGCCATGTTTGCATTCACTTATTCGGCCCATATTCCATAATGCATGAGTCACTTTGTAATTGAGAATATTCCCTAATGACGTTCAAGAATCCGAATCATGTGTCGGATCTACATCAAAATGTAAATAATCTGTGACCAATTCCCGAAACGCCCTGAAAATTTCAAAAAGTTAGGTTAATGATTGCGTGGGTTATGTTGTGAACAAACACACCCAACAAACACAGGCACACACACACACACACATACACGCAAACACCAATTCAATACCAGGATGATCGCATACCCTCCAGTCGGAGGCAATGGACCCTAAAATTACATAGTCAAAATGTTAATTAAGCAATTTGTTATATAACAATTAGAGCAAAAGTCCCGGTATGAAACAGTCCAATTAAGTCCCTTAAAATAACTGTATGTACCAAGCTTTAGGTCTGCATCTAGAGCTATATATAATAAAACCTTAAAGTAAAAAGCATGTGTAAACTAACATAAAAATATTAATGGTATCTTCAAAGTTCCATTTTAATTTTTTTTTGTAAAGACATTTTTATCGGACTCGGACTTTAACTTGGGATCCAGATGACTAGGACTCGATAAAGGTAGACTTGCACTCGAACCTCAGAGATAGACTTGCACTCAACCTCGTAGTATCGGACTTTCACTCGAACCTCAAGGACTCGGACACTTGCACTCGAACCTCAAGGACTCGGACTTGCACTCGAAACTCAAGGAATCGGACTTGCACTGGAACCTCGAGGACTCGGCCCCGGACTCGAACCTCAATGACTCGGACTTGCACTCGAAACTTAAGCACTATTACTCGAACCTCAAGGACTCAGACTTGGACTCAACCCACAAAGACTCGGACAATGACTAGAACCTGAAGGACACAGACTTGCACTCGAACCTCAAGGACTCGGACACTTGCTTTCAAACCTCAAGGACTCAGACTTGCACTGGAACCTCAAGGACTCGGACACTTGCACTGGAACCTCAAGGACTCGGACTTGCACTCGAACCTCAAGGACTCGGGCTTGCACTCGAAACTTAACGACCCGGAATTGGACTCGAATCTGAAAGAATCGGACTTGCACTCGAATCTGAAAGAATCGGTCTTGCACTCGAACCTCAACGACTCGGACACTTGCACTGGAACCTCAAAGGACTCGGACATTTGCATTCGAACCTCAAGTACTCGGACTTGGCCACGAACCTAAAGGACTCGGACTTGCACTCGAACCTCAAGGACTCGGACACTCACACTAGAACCTCAAGGACTCGGACACTTGCACTTGAACATCAAGGACTCAGGCTTGCACTCGAACCTCAAGGAATCGGACTTGAACTCGGACTCGGATGGTCTATAACTTTGATCATACTTTAAATGCTTAATTATCTTAATAGGCTGCTTTACTAAATAAGTTGACATAAACTGACAAAACAAACTTAAGGCTTTAATTTTTAACAAATCTAAAATTTAAAAAAAAAGTTAGAATGAAATGTTTGAAGATTGATAAAGTCAAATTACTACAAATTATGTCCCATTTCAACAAGTAATAACCTATTACAGCAGGTTATGTCTCCTTACAAGTAATATCCAATTGCCTTATATATGCCCTAGAACAAATATGCACGTAAACACTCGGGATAACATAAAAAGTCTCCGTCCGAAAATGTATGTTTTTAAATCGACATTAAAAGCAAAAATAGAGAATAGAAACCCTTCGCCAATCGAACAGGACTTTAGATATATCAACCGCGAAGTTTACATTTTACCTTTTTTATAGTCGAGGCAAAGACAGTATTTTGTTCTGAGAGTATGATAACTGCTACCCGTCCCTTTATGGTAGATATATACACTATCAACAAAACAAACTGTATACCTAAATGTAGACATACATTAACGGGAGTGGCAGTCGGACGATCTTCACTTTATAAATGATTGTTATTAGTTCGAAACTAACTATCAGGTTGCACCATGCTGGCAGACTGTCAAATTCATGGTTTAGTTTCGTATTGGTGCTGCCGTTAAACGGAGAAGAAAACTACATATAAAGCTCATTATCGCCCAACTCCAGACAACGAGTTAATATTTCATACAGACACAATGGCGGTCCGCCTTTAATTGAATTTATTGTGGTTTCCGCGGCCATTATATCGCTTCATATCAGACAATGCCCGGGCTCTATTTGTATAAATAACAGCTACAGTATGTTGCATGGCGTGAGTCCGATATAATGAGAGACTAATGCCTGATCCAAACGGATCATATTCAATCCATCTTAGGAAGGGTGCCAATTTAAAGGTCTGAACGAGATGTTTATAGGGATGAAGTAGAAACCGCGTCCAAATCCAATAAATCGGATAGAACTGAATCCCTTGGGAAAATTATGTGGTAAATACTGAAAATATTGAAAGTTGTTACTTTAATTTGAAAACAAAAAGATTCATGTTTCTAATGCTCTCTTTGAAAATCCCTTAATTAATCTGTTTGAGTTAGGTGATACCTGGATATGTGCTTGAGTCACAGTATTTTAGGCTTTCCTTTTATTGTCTTTTTTAAAGCGCATGAATTTAGAGGCATCTAGACCTCAACAAATGCTTAGGTTAATATACACAAATGCCCGTCTTTCTCTCTTCCTAATAATTGGACTTTGGCGGATAGTAAGATATACTATAAAATCTCACGTGACGCCCGACCCGCTTTGACGACAATCCCCGCTAAGACGACTACTTTTTTGGTCACGCATTAATGTTAATCTTTTTTTTTTCATTTTTTGGGAGGTAACCGCCGTCATTTCTTTAATGCTAGGTTAACTAAAAATATGTTCTTCTGCAGAATTCTATTCCGGTTTAAGGACTATTGGATAGGGCATTATCAAACGTGCCCTCTTATTTTATATTCGGGTGTTAACCAGGCCTGGTGACCACTGCACCTGCGCGAGCTCTTGCTGTGTAATCGTCATCATTGCTGGGTCATACCACCGAGGATCCCCCGAAAGACACACTCGTTTGTAAGTGAAGCACGTTATTTGGGCACGACCCTGCAGAGCACTCACTCTAGGTGCATGGAGGCCGACCGTGAAAAATCTCACCGCTTCGGCTGAGATTCGAACTCACAATCTACCGGCTTCGAGTCCTGTGCTCTACCCGTGAGCAACAAGAGCCGATTAAATCATCATAATAATCGAACGGAAGCATGATCACCCCACTAACACGATCACTTTGGCTGGTCCCGCAGATAGTTTGTGTTAACGAATGTTAACTTTATTGCAGTGCGTGGTTGGGAACAAAGATTGTGTGTATCTAATCTCGCTGAAGGTCCGTGCAGCTTCAGTTTAACTATTACACAGACTACAGATCAGAGATGGTAAATGATAATCAAAGTCACATTGTTATAGGCAAGATTTCTGTAAAAACAGGCCTGGTCCTAAACTGTGATACAACAGGGCTTTCAGGAATCATTTGTAAGCGTTGGTGACGCTCAAAATCTCGTTCGGACACTCGGTTATGGATGTCCGAACGTCAGGATATTACCCGAGAATTTCTGGTTATTGGGCTGAGAGTGCTTTGCTGAGTCCACAAAGAAACCAGCCCAAAACTGCCCTTACAGCTAACAAATGTCCAGACCACTTCATATCACCATGAATGGTGATAGATAGCACAATTTATAACCATATAATGATGCAATAATGACGTTATCCTGACGTAAAAAAAAAAAAAAAACTTCAAAATTTGCCATTAGCCTACTACCCACTCTGCTATATATAGCCCCGTCGGAATCGAACCGGGACCGCCAGCGGAGAGAGCTGAGATTGTTATTACTCGAACATATACAGGTAATACCAAGCGCAAATCTCATTTTCTTTAAATATATTCATTCTCGAGAATCATTCTGGGGAAAAATCTGTATGCTCAATCTGCATGTTTAACAATAACCCCTTTTCATATATGTGTCCAATAAAACTAATAATCAACATATTTAAATGAACAACCAGGCGCGGATTCAGCGGGGGGGGGGGGGGGATGTCTAAACCAACGACATATTGTAGAATAATCTTATGCATGACGAAGGGTTGTGGTGGTCGAAACCCCCCCCCCCCCCCCCCACGCTCTCAACCAACGACATTTTTTCAGATAATTTTTATGCATGACACCCGTTGACCCCTCCCTGCAAAAAAATCCTGGATCCACGCCTGAAAACCATTGTTTAATAAATATGAGTAGCTACGGAACTTAGCAATTACCAGTATAAAGTGACGAAAAATAGTAGTATGTGCAAACTAAATAGAATGCTATATATAAACTATTCCACCTTCTAGGATAAAACTGTTTTCCTGTAGAATCACGAAGCATGGCTTTCACTCTTCATTAAAAGAGAGAAATGAGGCACATGCTTGTTTTATGTGGTAATAAATATAAGCTTTATTATGAGTTGTTGGTGTTTAGCTTATGTATGATTTTGACAGTATCTTTGGAGACAGGGAAGAGGATTGATTTCATTTATTTTATTAACAAATGGAGTGCTGTTGTCACACAGATTTTGACTTGGCCATATAACTTATAAGCAGCACATATTATAAAAGAGTTTAACTATTTACTAAAATTTAATAACAAATATTGTGCCAATATAATTTTTATTTATAAAAAAAAATAAGAAAATCATATTTTTTAAAATAAAATATAACTGAAATGATTATTGAAATAATATTATAGAATATATTCATGAATGCATTCATGAATACATTTTGAAAGTATCTGCACTGGTATTCAAATTCTTTCATTTTTACCTGAATTCCCATTCTTATGCAATAAATTTTTTTAATGCAGTACATATTCATATTCGTATTCAAATACATTTGCAAAGCATTCGCACCATGTCTAGTATTTATTCAGTTTTAGCCAAACAAAGAATCCAGAATATACAAAATTCACAAATTTAAATAATAATCATAAGTACCTGGTTTTATGGCTTTTATTTATATTTAAAAAAAAATAAATGTAATATATTCACTTTGGACTACTTTCACATCAATCTACACACTAGACACAGTAGGAATCTAGATTATATTATTATATTATTAATATTATCAACTGCATCTTTGTCTATCATTAATTTCCTTCATATGATCCCTAATGATTAGTAATGAATAATATGATTTATTTTTTATCATTAAAATTTCACTGAAAAATACCATAGGTGACTGCATGGTGTTATTTGGAATAACATTGACATTGACATTCTATCCATCCATACAAGATTCTTACATCATCAGTAACTGCAAGTTAATTTTCTGTTACTCATCAACTAACAAATTCCTTTTCTATTAATTTTTCTTTAATTTGTTATAAAAAAAACAATACAAAATTATTAATTTATTGTTTATTGTTATGTTGTTTTTCAAAACAACTACTAGATGAGTTGGGTTGGACACCTGGATCAACTGTGGCTGGGCATTAGCTGCCTGGCTGCCCCAGTGTATGCTTCGCTCAAGCATGCATAATCTGATAAAAGGTCAACAAGGTCAACATACAGGTGACTGAAGAGGGGCTGGATTAAGCCTGGGTCTGACATGGTCTCATATAAACATTAATATTAGTAGGATTAGTAGGAATCTAGATTATATTATTATATTATTAATATTATCAACTGCATCTTTGTCTATCATTAATTTCCTTCATATGATCCCTAATGATTAGTAATGAATAATATGATTTATTTTTTATCATTAAAATTTCACTGAAAAATACCATAGGTGACTGCATGGTGTTATTTGGAATAACATTGACATTGACATTCTATCCATCCATACAAGATTCTTACATCATCAGTAACTGCAAGTTAATTTTCTGTTACTCATCAACTAACAAATTCCTTTTCTATTAATTTTTCTTTAATTTGTTATAAAAAAAACAATACAAAATTATTAATTTATTGTTTATTGTTATGTTGTTTTTCAAAACAACTACTAGATGAGTTGGGTTGGACACCTGGATCAACTGTGGCTGGGCATTAGCTGCCTGGCTGCCCCAGTGTATGCTTCGCTCAAGCATGCATAATCTGATAAAAGGTCAACAAGGTCAACATACAGGTGACTGAAGAGGGGCTGGATTAAGCCTGGGTCTGACATGGTCTCATATAAACATTAATAAAAGCTACAATATTAGGCCAATTTCTTTCAACTTTCTAAACTACAAAGATGAAATCCTTATGTGTGCATGATATGAAAATTATATCAACAGTGCTCTCAGGAAACAAACGTGCCATGGTCAAATTGGGCAAAATTTAAGGTACTAATTTTATATTTATACTAATAACTTATAAAATTTGAAAAATGCAGAACTAATCTTTGGTATTCAATTGAATCTTGATTAAATAATGTTACATCCCTGACAAAAAATCTCTAGCTTCAGCAATCCTCTTGTTAAGGGAGTAAATATATTTCTTGAATTTTTTAAAAAGGGCATTATGTTTGGGCCCATAACTTAAAACAATTACGCAATACTGACATCATTTCTGGCATGTGCATAGCGAATGTATAGAAAAATATGTATATTATATATGATAAAAGTCAGATCAGTGGTTTTGATATTAGGCAGTCTTACAGTGTAACAATGGGTTTTTAATGAAAAAATGAAGTTTTTCATTAATATTTCGAAGGAATTAAGTCCTAGTGATAAAATTCTTGGCATGGTAGGGGATTTTGGAGACATCTTACTGTATGCTAAATTTAAGGAACTTAGAGCTGAAGCTGAGGAGCTGAGCTCTAGCAAACTGCATAACACTAGCTTGATGTAAACTTGATGTGACATGGTGCTTGAAAACTTGAATAAAATCTACAGTTTTGGATCAACTGGTTTCAAATTTTTGGTGTTAACAGACAAAATGCTAACAAAAACATGCTGTGAAAATTAAATCCACAGTACATACAGGAAAAAAAACGTGCCATGGTCAAACTTGGGCAAATTTAAGATACCAATTTTATATTTTTGCCAATATTTAAAAAATATTAACAGATTTTGATCTAATTTTTTGTATACGGGAAAAAAGTCCCTACCATTAACACTTTTGGTCTTAGGTGACCAAATATCTTTCCTGATTTTTTTACAAAGTCAATTATGTTTGGGCCCATAATTTTTTAAAATTAAATAATACTGACTTAATTTCTGGCATGTACAGAGGAACTATATAGAGGAATATTTATGGTAAATATGAAGAAAACCAGATGAGTGGTTTTGATATAAGGAAGTCCTGAAGTGTGAAAATAGATTTCAAATAAAAAAGAGGTTTTTCCTTAATATCTTGAAGGAACGAAGTCCTATTGACCCAATTTTCTGCATGGTAGCAGATTTTTGGGACATCTAACTGTATGGCAAATTTCAGATTCATAGGTCCAATGGTGTCGAAACATGCCAGTCTTACGGACGGACATCCGGACAGACGGACGGACGGACCGACAGACGGACGGACGACGGAAAATGGACCACGACTATAGCTCAGATGACTTATAGTCAGCTGAGCTAAAAATTGATGGGAAAATAAAAAGAACATGAAAATATTAAAATGTTTTGACCGGAAAGGGTACTTTTGTTAAGATTTACAGACTCAGACGACAGGAAATACCCTGCCTGTCTCCGGTAATAAGATAAACTCCTTCCGCCATTGGCTGTATTCAGCTATCAACCATAAGTTATTAAGGAAGTCATTTATAACTGAAGAAGTCACGAAATAATGACCGGGCGGACTTTTTCCAGGAGATAAGCGCGGGATGATAATATTCTATTACACATAAATAATCGCACCAGGTCAGCAGGACTAGGCTTAAAGTTTACGTTAACGACATGTGGTGCTCAGGACTGGGCCCTCTTATAAGAATTTACCATCTTTTATTTATCTGAATATCAATTTCAGGCAACAAAAATCTCTCCTAACGTCCGGTCGCCAGACGACATAAATCTCGCGAGACGTGAGTTTGTGTCGGATTCCCGCCAAAACAGCTATTTCTAAATCTCTGGGACGACGTGAAATGACAGTAAAGCAGCGAGCATAAGATCTGTTAGAGCCACCACAAGGCGAACAAGTCGTTTTGCGCTATCCGGAATTTACACCCCGGGGAGGGCCTTGCCTTCACGGCTGCAATCTAAATTCATTTTCCCATAATGCATTTCGAGGTTTAAGGCGCGGAAAATGGACGACCAAGCCGGAAGTGGCTAAGGTTGCACGCATCGCAATAAACACAATTTACTGTCCTCCCTGCGACTCTCCCAGACACGCCAAGCTTCGGAATGACGTGATTATCACACGCAGATGGCACAAAACCGGGGAATTTGTTTTTCTATTTACTTAGCGGTCCCCGCGCTCCGCCATGATTGGAGTTGAAATGTTTTGCAGATATGGATCATGAACACCCAGTTCCGGTTACTCACCGCCAAAACGAGGCATTATTGTGCGCTTCCTCATTGTAAAAACGATTTTTCAGCAACCATTTTTTTTCATATTATTATTTCTGCCCGTCCAACACGTCTCTTTGTTATATCACGGGAGAGGGTCTCTCTGTATGACAGCCAGGTGCACGTCGGAGGAGGCCCCATATTTTCCAAGTTAAATAGACCATTAGCTATAGTACGTTTGGGTCACTGCACGTATTTTTAACGGCTAATTAGGGAATCCTCGTGGATGTTTTTCACTACTTTTTTTAAGCCACGACGTGCTTAAACACGGATCAGCAACACCTTCCATATCCTGGAATGACAATAGAAATATAGGCCGAATACTGCACTCGGGGAAAATCAATCCGTGCGTTTTGCATTCTTCTGATTAATACATATACTGCTAACTAAAACAAGTGATCGCTTGGCAAATTGCAAACATCTATTTGGTCCTGGCAATGAAAGAGATTTTTTAACTGCAGGAGCAACAGCTCCTGGCCCAATTTCCACACAGGTTAAACACAAACACACAGACACACAAACGAACAGCAGGGGCGGATCCAGGATTTAGGAAAGGGGGGGTCCAACCAAGGAGGACTAATGAAACCCCCCAAAAAGGTCCCCAGGTCTGAAAAAAAGGGGGGGGGGGGGGTCCAAGCCGCAAAATTTTGTCTGAAGCCTTAAAATATAAAGACTTTTGATATAAAAGGGGGGTCCGGACCCCCTGGGACCCCCCCCCCCCCCGGCTCCGCTTCTGAACAGGGATGAACAGGGATGGATGCATACCCTCCTCACAGAGGAAATAAAAAAATAATAAACCGTTTAACTTTCATCAGACGCTGTTTATTGATAAATTGCACAACGCGGGTCAACTGAGGGACCATCTCTAGGCAGCTGTGAGCAAAAGAACGGCGCCCTAAATAACAATGGTGTAAAGATAGACAAAACTGCACATTTGGATCAGTTGTGATAATGCGTTCAAACTACTAGCTTACATAACAATAAAACAGTTAATTAAATAATGATAATTTCCACTGCGTGCATCCCCCTCCCCGACTATATATCTCCCCCTAAAAGCAGCGGTACTTTTAGGATAGGCTTACTAAATTCGTCCCTCTTTATAGCCCAAATCTGCCAGGGACTTGGCCACCAGGTGGCGTGTCCATGTAGCCAATCAGGTAGGCCTTCTGTGCATCCATATTGATTTGACAGTTTCGTTCATGGAATCCTATCAGGAAATTTCATCTGGCGGAATTATCTAACCAAACACGTCGTAGGGGCAAATTTTGCACAGCACAGTAGGGTCACACTCATGTTCAAACATTGTCTTTTTTATGCTTAACAAAAAGACTGTAAAAAGACTGTAAATGCTACGCCAATGAAACGTTTACCTAGTAAGCTGAGCTTTTTCATACCGTCAATTATTCTGTTAACGTTTCCTTTTATTTAAAACCAAGATTTCCTGGTTACGCTAGAAAATAAAAGCAATTACGGCCGAGACAATTCTTGAAATTCCATCTCCATGAAATCCTGAACTATGGCAATTTCGTAATGACACAAACTCAGCAAAAGACGCCGTGGTTGTTTCGCGAAAACATGCCAGTCTTCCCCGATTTAAGGACTTCCTGCTGCCAGATTAGATGTCCTATTTACTGCATTTAAGTTGGTACTGGGGCTAACATTAGCAACAGTACATTATTTGTAAGACAAAAGCAGTCGTTGTCTGAAAACAACGAAAACGATATTTCAATTGAATATCATCTATATGAAATATGTAATTAATAAATAAAATCAATGATCATTATATTCATTTTCAGAATATAATAGTATAAACCATATATAAAATGTGAAAGTGAGGTTTTAAAATATGTAGACTGTGTTATGATTATACAGTGCTGTAATAGCTGAGAGATGTTTTATCTAGCAATTCGAAGCATATAAAAGCATAACCCTTAACCTAGTATCATATATATATATATATATATATATATATATATATATATATATATATATATATAAATATAAAGTATATATATAAACACTGGTTAGACTTTCTTACATAAGCTGTAACCTTGTTATCTACTGGAGAAATAAATACTAAATCGTTTAAAGATCTGCATTGACTCAGGTCACGACGTGGTTACAATTCGACGCATGCGCTGATATGCTTGTTGAACTATTAATACAACATAGCAAAAAAAAAAAGTCTACAGTATTTCCCAGCGTTTGTACAAATGAAGAGGTCAGGCGTATAATATGTTGCATATGCAAATGTGGTCTGAGTCATGTGACTAAAACTACGTCACTCATCATCACGTGACCTGAATTGAAAAAGTTTGACTTCAATACGTTCAATTCTAAAGTGGAAACAAGATACGATAAACTTGTTTAATGACGTCATCAAACATGTACTTATTACTATACCCATGAGTTGTGGTTAATTAACACTGAAAGGTATTTCACATATTGTTTCAAAGACATCCTTAATTATAATGAGCAATACACAAGACCTTTACCCGCGCAAACACACAAAAACACCCATTAACATCCTGCTGGACATGTAATATTTTTTTCAAATGTTTCATGAAGTCACCTGTTGTTAAAGTAATCGTAAGATTAAGCCTTTAACTTCCCGCAAGCAATAACAAAATACAAATAAAACACCAGCACCAAATTTAGGGATTGTTACAGAGTACTTCAGCGATTGGGACACGGAAGATATAAAAATGGATGCTCATTCTCTTTATACATTGATGGTTTGAATGCAACCTGTGCTACATGTTTCAGGTTTTGTAAAGTTTTAAATTTAATTTTCCTAATAACTTTATTTTATATGTATATGATAACACAGTGATTTTATGATGAAATTTTTTTTTCTATTTTTATTTGATATTTAGTGGAAAATAATATAACAAAATATAGCAGTAGGCTAAATTAATTACTTAAAATTAATTAAGCATAGACTAAAGGCCCTAAAGTTCAATATGACAATATAATCATAGACAAATTAAATGAACATGAGCAGAACTATGTGAATCTCATCCTTAAAATAAAGGACTTTGGGAAACTACTCTTTTTGGTCGAATATTTAATTAATTTTATTTATGTAAATTAACTTTTTTTCAAATAGCTGCTTTACAGCAAAATCATTGTTTTAGTTATTCAAATTTATTTCTATCCCATACATGCACAGGTCTGTCTCAGTCTTTCTTACATAATTATAAATGTTGCATGGTGGGTAATGAAATATCAACATCATATTTAGTTAAAGGACATTTATATTTCAGATATTATAATTTTTATTAAATCTCCAAATGGAAAAAATTAGCTCAACCATATCAAACAAACAATATAAAAATAAAACTCATTAATTCAATATTTTGGCACAGCATTGCACATATTATGAAATAAATGATAAACATAGGCCCAACAAAGATGCCTAGTTATAATTAATACACTGAATTCTGATTTTTCCTAAGATATGTATCACCTAGAGTGAATGAATAATAATAGCAGATAAATGATGCTTGAATATGTAAAAAGAATCTGATCACCATCACACACACACATTTATACTAGGAACTCTGCTAATTCTAAGATATTCTTTCTTGGCGTACAAATAAAACAATTTTACAAAAGGTGTTAAAGTCTGAAGAAATGAATATTAAAATAAAACGGGACTTTTTCAAACTAATTTCACACTAATTCATCTGTTTTTGTTGATCTTTAACTGATAACTGCAACAAGGAATCATTCCTAGTCTCCCAAGGTCAAGGACAGAACCTCTATTGCAAAGGTCAAGGTCAAAATGTAGCTTTCAGTCATGCCTTGACTTCTGACCCAGTCAAATAAACGAGGCAATAAGCCCAAGTGGAACAAAGTAACAACTAACATTTTAAAAACTGAGCGTCTGACTATTCTTAACACTAAGCCAAAAACTTAAAAAAAAACTTTTGCATTCTTAACACCTAATTAAAGACTTCCTAGAACAAGAGCAGATTTAAGAAACCACTTAAAAGTCAAAACAAAGATCTAATTCAAGATCTTATATTCATCTAGTTAAGTATTAGCTTAATTTACAAGTCTTTGGCTTCCTAAACAGAAGCACCTCAACATGTACCATTCAAGGTATTTTAAAAATATTTCTGTATCATTGGTATGAATGAATGTCTTTTTTTTTGTTCTTTCAATGGAAGAGATCACAAAAACCTTGATGGATTTCAAAGATATTAAATGAACAGGTGGATTTCAGACACAAGCAGAGATAATAGAGAATAGTGATGCTGTAGAGTCCATCTTATTGGAATCCAAGTTAAAAGTCTAGGCCACTCTATTCTGAATCCCAAGTCAGATTCCTTCAAGTGCGAGTCCAAGTCCAACTTCTTCCAGTCCGAGTCATTTAGGACCCAAGTCCAAGTCAGAGTCTGATATAAATCTCCTCACTTAAAGATATGTAAAATGGACGTTTGAGATCTTAACGTAAATTTTAATATTAAAGTACAATGAACAAAACCATAACAGTCTTCATCAAACCAATTTACAAGGACAAATAAAATTTAACTGGTGAGAAATTATTTTGGGCATTTTCAAGTTTCGAAACTCTTTCAACACTTGTTATTATTTTAAATTTAAAATTCACTCATTATTATGGGTGTGGGAACCCTGACAAGTAATGGTTGCAGGGCCAAGTTTTTGCTTGTATCTTGTGTCAAAAAAACATATATAGGCGAGAAATGAAGCTGGAGCTGATTATGCACTCATATTTTATATATATATATATATATATATATATATATATATATATATATATATATATATATAATATATGTCAAGATAATGGCTACATAGTAATTAAAGAAGAATGGTGACATTTCAAAGTGGAAAAAAGAATCTTTCAGAAATTGGTGTATATTGTACTTTGTACATTTTGATTATTTTTCTCAAAATTATGCAAGCTGCTATAGTTGTTTTAAGCATACTGTGATAAGCAACATGTCAACCTATCAGCTACCGAATAAGCTAAATCAGTCTGAAGCAAACTGTCTCTCTCTCTCTCTACCACAACAAATATTTTTTTTCCCTGAAGACTTAAAAACTTTGATTGTTTCTTTCTTATTATAATAACATAATGTAAATTGATATGTATTTCCTAAAACTTATATAACTGAATGTGTTAAGTGTGTGCACATGGTTAAGCATATAAAGCAAATAGAAAGTATTATAATGCAACATATATATATTTACATATATGTACACACACACCTACATATACAGTAAAAAGTCTTTATTACGGACACTGACTGGAACCAGGTTTCTGCCTGTTACTTTGACATATTAAGGAGATTACACACCTACATCTACTTCTCAGAGAATCACCTCAAGTGCCCTGACAGGAAGGTGCCTGAAATTGATCTATATATACAAGTGTGTGTGTGTGTTAAATGTGTAAAAATGCATGTGTACATTACTTGTTTTCCTTTGTATAATGATACACTTTTGTGCACAAGCATAATTTGCCCTTATAACTGTATATTTGCATTACAAATTCAGGTCTGAAATCCTGCTGGGTAGTCCCTTGGATGATTATAATTAATAATCAACAGCATGTCAGCAGCCAATGATCAATTATTACTTGCTTTTGAGTGGAGTTGACAATCAGTTGTAATTTCATGATCGATCTTCAATAAAGATCAGCTGATCTCAGACAAATTATTGCACTGTGCATTCTCTCAACTGATATTTAGGCCTTGTACATAGCCTGATATATCTAATAGTTTTATAGCCAATAAACATAGTAAACATTATGAATTTATTAGTGAAAACAGAATTTTTCTTGCATTAAGTATAAAGAAGACCCCCTGTATATACACACACATACATATACAGTTCTAGGCCTCCAGGCCTAATGCGAACCTATGCAACAGGATATACATCGAGTAAAATGCTCTCAATCAGCCGAAGATATGAACAAAACTCTGTAATGGATTATGGCACTGCAAGATCAATCATCAGACCATTTGTATTGATCATCCAATCATTAATTATATTCAATCACTGGTCCCATCACTATCCTAAACAAAGCAGCATGTCTGCATGTTGGCATGTTTGTGTTTGCATGTTTATGCTTGCATGTTTGTGTTTACATGTTTGGGCATGTGCATGAAAACATCTACTGCAGTTCTCCATCAATTTCAGAAAATTAAAGAATGAAACTGATGAAAATGAAACTACCATAAACACTTAATATAACAACAGTACCATAAAGACATGAAATGAATCACTGTGATGCGGTGAATATGGAATGAACACGATGGTGTGTTAAGATGGAAGTCTTGGTCAAGAGTGGTTGCTGTCCTGGCCATTTTGGTCCGAGAGTTCCAGGGAGTCCAGACTCGGCGTGGTGGTGAAGGCACGCTGAGAACGCCGCACATTCCAGTGTAAACAGCTGGCAAGACTGTTGAACCAATCAGCTATCTGATCCTCACTGCATATTGATGGTACTGGGAATATTGAGGTGGTGATGCGTAATCTGTAAAGGTTACATTAACAATGTAAAGTTACATATACAATGTAAAGAAGCTGAAGCTTTGGAGAGAATGTAAAGTTCGTGATGCGTAACATGTAACAGTTACAATGAAAAGGGAACAATTTCAATGTAACAAAACAGTAACTTTGATGGTAAGCAGAGGTAGTGATGGATAATCTGTAAAGGTAATAATACAAAGGTGACAGTGTAACAAAGCAGTAACTGTGATTGTACATATAATATGGGGGTAGTTATGGATAACCTGAAAAAGTTACAATGTAAAGGTTACAACTGCAATGTAACAAACTAGTAAATTTGATGGTAAAATTGAGGTGATGCATTACCCTGCAGATCAATGTGCAGTTTAACAAATTATGGATGTGGCAATATGTTACAGCACTAATGTGTAACAGTTCAGTAATTAAACGCTTAAAAGACTACAACCACTGATGTTATAGTTAATAAATTATACATAGAATTTGATCAATCCTTTTCCCTGTAAAAAAATTCTGATACTGCTATTTTATTATCAAACAACAGTTCTATTATTAATTTGAGTTGCTATTATTATTATTCCTAATTACTGTGATTAGTACAAATGTTTCTTTACATGCATTTGTAATTATTAAAGTGTATAACACAAACCACTGACTTAAATACGATACTCATATGGGTGAAACACTATCAAACTCACGAATCATTTTTGGCAAGTTCTTGTCGACTTCTGCCATCAAAGGACACCCACACAGAATTCCTCGCATCAGGAGACACCATGACCTGTCAATCAACAACAATACAGGATTAGAAGGTGGAACTAAAACTACATTCAGGACCATACACTGGTAATACCAACCAAGCCTTTCACAATCAGCCCCTAAAATAACAAAATCAGGTGATCTGTCTGGAACTCATAAAACTGGGGGTGTAAAAATGCATGAAAAATTGATGCACTGAATTGCATCCTCTCAATTAATTTGTTATCAGTTCTTAACTCTGGAATCGATTCTTTTGATAATTATTATTTTGCCATAAGTCAAACACTTCTTATATTTGTTTTGTCTAATATCAGGATTACGCATTAAATGCTGAATCATTATCCATGAAGCATTGTAGAAGGTAGGGCATTGGCTCTGGATAACCCTATTGAATTTTGGGGGGGTTTGAGGATAAAGGGGTAGCAACATTTCGGCCCTCTGACATTAGAGAGTCTATGACCAGAGTACTAGTGCCAGAGTGCCTTTCTATATTGCATGGAGGACCACACTGTAATGCTCTACACAGATGCAAACATATTCATATTTTTTACACCTCATGGCCTACAAATTCATGGTCACTTGTCATAACTAGACCAAGCTTTTTTAGTAAACTTACTAACAACACCTACCATATGCCAGAAAAATTGTTTTAACTCTGCATATTGGAAAATCCCTCTGCATATTTGTTGAATGTCTGCCTGCATGAATACAAGCATACAAGCCATTGGGTAACAGGACCACATCAACTTGTACATAACACTTGAAATGACTCGTTTACAGCATTACCATAGAGATGGATTTTCAGTTTGGTTTGTGATATCAATGAAACATAATGGATGACCATTGCAATGCATTTCCCCTTATGGCTTGAATTATGACTCAAGTCAGGCTTACCAGTCCAATATAAATGATAATCAAATTGTGTATTCATGACTAATAAAGTGATCCAGCATGTTGGCTTGTTCATAGTTGGTGATAAATCAAAAAGCCCATAATGAGCTGTAGCATGTTGAGAGTACTCATACCAAGCACCTAAAAACAGCAAGTCCTACGATGTTCCAATATATATGTATTTGTTGCGAAAGGGATAAGTTGTTTCACATGTGAACAAAAGATGGCACCACCTAACTGGTATTGTTATCCTATTTTTATTCCTTGCATCTCATCACTACTTTTGTTGCCATCTATTGGGTGATGATAGTACTAACCTAAATCAATTTTGTAACTTAATCAATATTCCTTTATTCTCAAAAACTTGATATTTAAGATAGATATGTGGTCTGCAAGTAGCACTGTATATTTATTATAGAAAATAATGACTTTATTGTTAGAATGGCATAGTCTAAAGGAACCTTTCCTTATATCTGAGGTCTATTGGCAAAATTATATCTAAGCATTTCTAACATGTGGGGGCACACTAAAATAATCCAAACATATAAACAAAAACAACAGGCAGCAAATAAGATGATACAGAGTTTTGCAAAGAGCGTTTTGCAACTAGAGACCTTTCAATTTCTGCACATATGCAGCGAGCACTGCATGTTACATGATTTTTCCTGTTTGCCAACATTGTCTTGTACGGTGTGTATACTGTTACGGGGTGACATAAAAGCAAACCAAACTGTCTCGCTAATGAAGCTTGCTTTTCTAGTTAAGTGGTTGGTATGCCGGACTTGTGCGCCACCAACATGGGTTCAAATCCGGGATCAGCCCAATATTTTATGGTGTGTTATGGGGTGACATAAAAGCAGACTGATCTGTCTCACTAATGAAGTTTGTTTTTATAGTGAAGCGGTAAGGACGCCAGATTTTTGCGCCCCCAACATGGGTTCAAATCCCTGATCGGTCCAATATTTTCCTCTGCACAACTTGTGTTCGTAACAAGATAAACAAGCAGAAACATCCATTACAGAGTCGTTATAAGAACTTTTTGTAACAGGAATAACAGACAATAATAATGTGCACAGAGTAAGCCAAAAATCATATAAATTCAACAGAAAAGTCAGGTGAATAGGAGGCTTTAATTTTCTGGTTTCTACACACAGGGATCAGAATAAGTAGTGATACATCACAGCAGCAGGTTCCATATACTGAATAATCTTAAAGCAAGCTATTCACCTGTTTCATCTGGATAATTCTTGTGATTTCTTGCTTACTCTGCATACATGTTAAAAACCTGTAGTGTACCTCTGCTGAGAAAGGTATTATAATGATGTTGTAATGGAGGTAGGAGCTTGTTCTAATACAAGCTAATAATAAACACGGTAAATGTTCCCATACCTAAACCATGTAACAGAAGATAACCATGTGTGGAAGTTAAAAGGTCACTAGCTGTTGGTGGTGACAATATATAAAGCAATGCAATCATTTGTTATTTACAAAACTCTGGTTTTGCCACCAAATGTCCTTCTTAGACATATTTGGATAACAACTGGTGGCCATTTTGACAGGTCCCCCACATGTTATAAAGAAGCTGATATAAACAAAACTAACAGCATGTGTAACATAGGTTGGAGCATTTTTGGTTTAATTTGATTAAAGTCCATTATCTTTATTTAAAAGATGTCACATATTGGAATAGGCCTCTTTAAGCCTAAAGGTGTTGTCACCCCTAACTTAACGTGAAAACTTTACAACGGATATATCCTATAAAACCATACGATGGGTTTACGCTCGCCACTTGATTTCACTCATCAAGAAATTAGATCCCGGTCATTACAGGTGACATTTCCAGGTTCTTTTAAGGACGTGTATTAAAATACCAGACAATCATACACCCAGATCAATAGAAACTATGAGACATCAGGTTAAATTCACAAATATAATTCAAGACAATACTTACAGAGACACAAATGTGAGTGTGTGCGTTGATGTGTCAATACGACAGTTCTTCACATTAAAATTACTGGATAATTACTGAGTCCATGGTTTGTATAAAAAAAACATAAAGTCCAGTTCCTTCAGAGATCTCTGGCTACTGTTTTGTGTAGAATCTAGCGTATGGTTAGCACCATATAGCTCTAGTCTTTCTGAGTTTAGCGATCTTCAGCTGATCTTGCTTGTCAGCGACCCGGGTAGGTTTACGTTCACATAATGCAATAGCGCTCTTTGTTTACGTGGAGCTTAGAGTCCTTGACCTTGCTCGTGTAGCAATGGTTTCTCGGCTTACGGCGGTTATGTATCTAGGTCAAGCTGAACTAGGCCGGCAGGTGACGAGCGCGCTCTCTCTATATCGCCAATACGAAGCTCTTTCGGCAGCATGGCTGAGTTCTCATGAGCTGGGTCCTTGCTTCATGTAGAAGCTTGCTTCTATGCCGTTCCTGGCGTTTCAATGTTTCTTCTCCCGTGCGTGCGTGCTGCCACCTCAAGCTTCAGGACCCAACTGCAGGCAGCTTCCAGCGTCTCTCCCTGAACTCTGACGTCACAATCGTCGTCACAATACGGCGATCTGGTTCTCTGATTGGCTTATGGCTCAAGTGTCCCATATAAGGTTATATGTGACCTGGTTTGACTGCTAGCGTCACCATGGCGACCCACATACCAAAAATGTAATAATACACACGAAGCGTGACGCGGATAAATCAGCTGATAGCCGATGGGATTTCATACAAGAATACACAATATATATATATTCAATCAAGACCTGTCAACGCTTTAGGATGACGTTTCACGTCAATATCAATAGAGAACAGACTTCGTTAAACTATGATACAAAACACCGTACATATTGTCACCTATTGTCTGGTGACATCACCCCCTCCTTTTAAAGAAAATACACGGTATTTTCTCGATACATCATATCGTTCTATCTCACAGGGTCCAGCTAAACATATTTACATATAGCAATACATAAAAGTCATGTAACAAGTTGTCATTAGTACATGCCCACGGTCTATGACACAGGGCAAAATCTTGTACATGTTTAGACTTAACTGGCTAAACATTATAGCTCATTACATCCTAACACTCAGGCAGTCTGCTAAGAAAATCAGGTCCATGGTTTACCTGACACTGCTTCAATATCAAATCTAAACTCTTGTAGAACCAGTGCCCATCTCATTACTCTCTTATTAGCACATTTTGATTTGCTAATACACTTTAATGGTTTGTGGTCGGTCTGAATGGTGAATGGTCTACAAGCCAGGTACATCTCAAATTTCTGTACAGACCATACAATTGCTAATGACTCTTTCTCGATGGTGGAGTAATTTCTCTCCCTGGGCAATAGTTTACGACTGGCATAAGCTACTGGGTGCATGATCCCCTCGTGTCTTTGCATCAGGATACAGCCAATACCCACATCAGATGCATCACATTTCAAATAAAATCGTTTACTGAAATCAGGTAGCTTCAGTATGGGAGGGTCTGACAGTTTAGCCTTTAGAGAACTGTACGCGTTCTCGTGTACGGGTTTCCAGTCTAGTTTGTTAGGTTGACCTATACGCGTTAGATCAGTCAAGGGCACCGCTATTTCCGCATAGTTTGGCACGAATTTTCGATAGTACCCTGTAAGACCTAGGAATGCTCGCAAAGCCTTCTTTGTCTTAGGTCTATCAGTGCTCTGTTTCCCCGTCTACACCGTCAGGATCATGTATAGAATCAGGTGCGCCCTTGGCTACCGCTGCCAGAATATGCTGGGGCTCGTTTCTAGCATGGTACCGTTTCAGCATATTCACGTGGAAGGTTTTAACCTTATCGCCAATCTTAATCCGATAGTCTAAGTCCCCAACCCTGTTTACAATAGTATAGGGGCCTTTCCACTGTACCATTAATTTGTTCCGCTCCGTCGGGAGTAACAACAAAACTTCGTCTCCGGCCTCAAACCTGCGCATGCATTTACCTCTATCATATAACAGTCTGTGTCTGTTCGCTGATTTGTTCAACGCCTCTCTAGCTAACGCGCATGTGTCGCTTAGTTTGTCTTGTAGGTCCAGGACGTATTGGTACGTGGTTTTAGTCTCGACGCTAGGATCTCGCTTGGTCCACAGATCCCTTAGAATCCGCATCGGTCCTCTAACGATCCTACCATAGAGCAACTCAAAGGGTGAGAACCCTGTGCTCTCATGTGGCGCTTCTCGGTACGCAAAAAGCACGGCGCTGAGGTACCGATCCCAATCTCGCGGTCTTTCCTCGCACATCCGTTTCAACATTAACTTTAACGTTCCATTGAATCTCTCCACCATTCCGTTGCACATAGGATGGTAAGGAGTAGTGGTGAGCTGTCTTACAGACAAAACACGGCTAACTTCTCGCATGAGGTCTGACGTAAATTGTGTTCCCATGTCAGTAAGCACCTCTGACGGCACTCCTAACCGCGCATAAATATCAACTAGCGCATCAGCCACAGAGACTGTATCTATGTTCTTTAAAGCAACAGCCTCCGGATATCTAGTGGCATAATCCATAACGGTCAGAATATACCTGTGACCTCTCTCAGACGCTGGATGGATCGGCCCAACCAGATCCATCGAAATTCTACGCCAGGGCTCATCAATTAATGGCATCTGGCCTAACGTAGCTCCAGGCACCTTGCCTTTCGGTATGGTTTTCTGGCAAATGGGACAGGACTTGCAAAACTCAGCAATGTCATTATACATCCCTTTCCAGAAAAACTGAGTTCTCACGCGGTCGTGCGTTTTGTCTATGCCCTGATGGCCCGCCATAACGGCTTCGTGGCCCATCCTCATTACGTCGTACCGTAACGTCTGAGGTACCACCACTCGAGATCCATCTTGATCTCCCCGTTTATCACTCACAACTCGAACTAAATATCCGTCCTCAATTCTAAATGGACTATCATTTCTAGCCTCTCTAGCTAGCCTCCAATATGGCGCTAAAGACCCATCTTCCTCCTGCGCCTTCAAAAATTCGGCCGGACTCACATCGGCAACTGGGCTTGCAACATTCAAGCTACGCGTCGGTATCTGTTTCTCTCGTGCAGCGCTCCGTGTCTCCACCGCTGACGACACCTCCTTTTGTGACTCTACACCGTCACACACTATGCCTGAGGACCGCTCAGACTTCCACGTCGGGTCCGGATCATACGGATCACGCGCTCCCGCTACGTTACCTAGCGCTAAATCACATACAGCATCCACGACCACCATTGCCTCGATAGTACCGACAAAGTACGCACAGTCCACATTAATCCTAGCCGTAGGAAATTGTCTTACAGACCCGTCGAACAACCTACACTCGACCTGGTGTCCGGTGAACTGATTCGGCTCCACGTACGACTCACGTATTCCTGCCGAGGAACATCCCGAATCCCGCAGCACCCTCGCTGACTTACCATTCACCAGCCCTTCACACACAGGTAACGAGATTCCGCCTTCTGTCTGGGCAGCAAATCCTAACGACTGACTCGGACTCTCTACTTCCGGTTTCACCGCACCGACTGTCTCCGTTTCCGCCTCGACTACTGCCATTGACATAGTCTCCGGTTTCTGTTTTGGGTTATACGGGGGGCTAAAATTAGTCCTATACCTCTGCTGATCGCCAGCAGCACGCCCTACTTGAGGGGAAGACCTAGGCCTCGACCGGGCACTAGTCTTTCATTCCCGCGCCTTATGTCCCAGTTCATTACATAAATAACATCTGATGCCTCCTGATGGCTTAAATGTCTGACCGTCCGGACTGCGTTCAACCTCTCGCTTCTCTCTAGGCTGAGATACCGGTTGCGCTGGACGCGGCACATTATTGCCATAACGAGGACCTGCTGTAAGGCTGTGTACACCGTGAGCCTCCGTATAACTCTCGGCTAAGTCTACCATACTATCAAAGTCACGACACCGTCTCTCTTTCAAAAACATAGAGAGATCCCTACTACAGCAGTTTACGAACTGCTCACACATCAACAGGTTAACTACCCCGTCGTAGTCACCTCCGACCCCTGCCATCCCTATCCAATGGTCTAGGTATCCACTCAGTCTCACCGCAAACTGACTCGGCGTTTCGCCTCGCTCAGGCCTACAAGTCCGAAACTTGTGTCGATAACCCTCTTCGGTCATTTGGTATCGCTTTAACAAGGCTATCTTTAACTTATCGTAATCCATGGCCTCACTAACCGATAACTGTGTGTAAGTCCCTAGCGCCTTACCCCGCAGTAACGGACTCAGGTGTAACGCCCAATTCTCCCTATCATAGCCTTGACATACAGCTAATCGTTCAAATCGCTCAAGAAACGCATCTAGCTGATCGTGAGCCTCATCAAAAGGTGGAAGCTGGATTTTCGGGAATACATCCCTACTTCTCTCTTCTTTAACCCCAGAGTCAGAATTTAACCTTAGAACCTCTAATTCGTGGGCTCTAGCCTCTCGCTCGCGCTCTAATTCCCGCTGTTCCTTCTCTATTTCACGTTGCCTAGCTCTTTCCTCGCGTTCCTCATCCGCACGCCGTCTAGCCTCAACATAATCTTGTAAAGCCTGGTCCTTAAGCCCCAAGGCCTGTCCGCATCTAACAAGTGACTCTAACGTTTCCATGGTAACGCTCTAACCTAGTAAGATTCCAGTATCTAGTAATATCCGCTCTTAAAAATCCGTAAATACGTACTGTTAAAGCCAACCTAACGAACCGGCGGTATCCGTACAATAACACTACGGTAGCTCTACGCATCAAAATCTACTTATACGGACGGACGGACGGAAGGTCGGACGAAGGGTTGGACGGATGGATATCAAGATATCAATAAACACCATGCACCTATGATTACCATGCCAATCGGGAGGGGTAAACTTACCTGTCAAGAGACCCTACCACGTGACCAATCACAAACTAGTGTAGAAAAAATTATACCAGGGCGTATCTAACAACATCAAAAATTTTCACTCTAATCTGGGTTTATATCAACCCAATAATGATGTCCAGGTATCACTGAACTAGCATTACTCACAAAACATGCATGTGTTCTAGCCAAATCTACAAGGTATATGCCGATCTTGAAACAATGTTGTGCTTCAGGTAATATTCTCACTGAATAAATATTAACTCCTAACAGTGGGGTAATTTCATTGTGCAAGTATACACTACAACATCAGTTTGGTGTCATTTCCAATTATTAATTCAGATCAACTCTAGTTTGAGTATATGAATGTCTGGTTTCAGTACTGTTTTCTCAGTTCAAAACTTCTGAAACTTACTGTAATTAGCCAGTTTTTTTTTTTAAAGGCTAATTATATCCTGGCACGCTCGCCATACAATGTCACCCCTAACTTAACGTGAAAACTTTACAACGGATATATCCTATAAAACCATACGATGGGTTTACGCTCGCCACTTGATTTCACTCATCATGAAATTAGATCCCGGTCATTACAGGTGACATTTCCAGGTTCTTTTAAGGACGTGTATTAAAATACCAGACAATCATACACCCAGATCAATAGAAACTATGAGACATCAGGTTAAATTCACAAATATAATTCAAGACAATACTTACAGAGACACAAATGTGAGTGTGTGCGTTGATGTGTCAATACGACAGTTCTTCACATTAAAATTACTGGATAATTACTGAGTCCATGGTTTGTATAAAAAAACCATAAAGTCCAGTTCCTTCAGAGATCTCTGGCTACTGTTTTGTGTAGAATCTAGCGTATGGTTAGCACCATATAGCTCTAGTCTTTCTGAGTTTAGCGATCTTCAGCTGATCTTGCTTGTCAGCGACCCGGGTAGGTTTACGTTCACATAATGCAATAGCGCTCTTTGTTTACGTGGAGCTTAGAGTCCTTGACCTTGCTCGTGTAGCAATATCTAGGTCAAGCTGAACTAGGCCGGCAGGTGACGAGCGCGCTCTCTCTATATCGCCAATACGAAGCTCTTTCGACAGCTTGGCTGAGTTCTCATGAGCTGGGTCCTTGCTTCATGTAGAAGCTTGCTTCTATGCCGTTCCTGGCGTTTCAATGTTCCTACTCCCGTGCGTGCGTGCTGCCACCTCAAGCTTCAGGACCCAACTGCAGGCAGCTTCCAGCGTCTCTCCCTGAACTCTGACGTCACAATCGTCGTCACAATACGGCGATCCGGTTCTCTGATTGGCTTATGGCTCAAGTGTCCCATATAAGGTTATATGTGACCTGGTTTGACTGCTAGCGTCACCATGGCGACCCACATACCAAAAATGTAATAATACACACGAAGCGTGACACGGATAAATCAGCTGATAGCCGATGGGATTTCATACAAGAATACACAATATATATATATTCAATCAAGACCTGTCAACGATTTAGGATGACGTTTCACGTCAATATCAATAGAGAACAGACTTCGTTAAACTATGATACAAAACACCGTACATATTGTCACCTATTGTCTGGTGACAGGTGTGTTTCCATGTGCTTGTATAAATGTATGCATGTGCATATATTTGTGAAAAATAGGTGTGTTTCCATGTGCATGTATATGGGTATATGCGTGAATTGACAGACAAATATATATTTGTACAGTGGATCAAGCAGGCCTTAAAAAAATGATGCAGTGACGTCATTTTACCCTGAATCCCTAAGTACATTTAGATCAATGTCATAGACCGTAATGTTCATTTCATATTTTACAAAGAAACACAACACCTACCTTAACTTCAACTCCTGCAGGTAAGACAATTGGTCGGAATGAAAGGGAATGTGGGCAGACAGGTGTGATGAGAATTGCAGGAACGTTAGGATGCAACATGGATGCCCCAGCGGCCGCTGAATACGCCGTGCTTCCAGTGGGTGTGGAAATGATCAAACCTGGAACACAGGAGATATTAACAGTGTGCTATCAGCTAAATACATCTACAGCGGATTTCACAATTCCCATTGGATTTTAACAATTACTCTCTCAAACTTTTACATTTACACGTACAATGGCACTTATGAGCTTGAGGGTCTCAATATCAAAACCTTTACCAACATTTATATTCTTTATTTATATTTACAGTCTTAGAATTATTGTTGGTCTTGTAGGTTGGGGAATTCCCCTTAGGTTCCTGCTTTTTTTTTAATTATTTATGACCTCAACAAATAAGCAGTGTTTTTGCGTGTGACCAGTGACATCTGTATGGATGAAATGTGGTGAAAAGTATGCTGTTAGCTCAGATATTACACCAAATACATTTTTTGAAAAGCTTGCACAGTGTGTTTCCAGTTTCATTAATAGATTAATTACAACTAGGTCCTATTCTTTCAATACAGCTTATATTTCATAAGTAAACTCTCAACAGTAAATTTATGAAATTACCATCAAATTTCAGTAGACATCTTTTGGATGAGTGAATATTAATGTTATAAAGACAGCAGAGATCAATGCTGTTATGCAGAGACATCTGGTGATAACTGATGATACTACTTATACGCTCTTTACACAGCGCTTAACCTATAGGTCTACTTCCTATATGGTAAGCGCTGTTTGTTATTACCTCGTATCCTGAATTGCTACACCAGAGGGGAGCACTGTATTTTTGTCCAATCAGATGAGACCTTGTGCTGGAAGACACGGCCAAGCGAGGAATACACGGAGCCAATCATGTTCATTTCGTTTTGAGTGACAGCTCATCGCCCCGGTAACCGTCTTAACAGGCCACAGGCTCAGAGAGAATTGCCACAGATGTGGTTTGCTTAGGGCCTTGGGCACATAGGATGCCCGGTCGGTGAGCTGTAATTCTAACGAAATGTAACAACAAAGGCTGCGTGCACACCTCGCTGGCTGGTTTCAGTTCTGCAGACACAAGACACATGGCTACGCTAACACACTCATACTGCCAGAATCGAATAGGTCGATGATGCGAGAATACAGAGGGAGCAATTAAAATTAGAACGTAAACGGCGCTTGAAGCGCAGCTATGGGCGGAGCCAGGATGCCTGTCGAATGTTTGTTTATTTGCATCTGGTTGGCTGCTTGTCACATCATACGCACGTTTTGTTCAGCGGAAAACGAACCGCCATCTGGTGTCTAAATATATCATAAAAAGTCAAAGCTGGCAGCGTGAAAATCAGTTGCTTCTTTAGAAGCGTAAGATTTCCGCTGCCTCAGGAGCGTATACTACTTATGGAAAACCCTAGATTTCACTATTTTTGTATTTCCTAGTACCGTAACATATTATGAGTGTTTTTGACTGAGAAAGATCAAATAAAAGCCTAAATCTGAGTTTTACCGTAAACAGAGTGAACCTGAAGAGTAGAATGCAGCCTTGCATGCTCATTGCTGAAGCTGCTTCTACTGTGTAGGGGTTGAGTATCGGACTTAATGTTGTGTTATTGTGTGTTCAGTTCTGAGGGTTGGTGAGTAAATTCACCAGTGGCCCTCACTGAGGGGGAGCACAAATTATGCAAATTTTGCACTTGTCAGGTGACTGATTGATTACCCTGCCAACCATAATTTGATTGGTTGCTCCCAACTGCTCTGCTCATTATTTTTTTCATTAAATGAATATTTAATTAAGGTAACATAGAGTTCATGGTTAGGTCAATTCACTGAGAACTTTTGGATATGGTTTGAGAACAATCAAGAGTGGACAAACAGACAAACCAACAAACATACAAACAGCAGTGGACATAAAAAGTCACTTACCATCTCCTTGTACTGAAGTCACGTAGCGACCTTCAATAAAGAGGTCAAGGTTACTGAGGTAGGGTGAGGGCCCCCGATCCACCACAACTTCATTCAATACCTGAAAAAAAAATTGTCAAGTCATCATTTTGTTTCTCAATACTGAGACAATGCAAACTAAAGTTTGACTGTCATACAGACCTGACCTATAACTAAAATAAAATGTTGTTATTACTAATACTTCCATTACAAGAAATCCTACTTCTGTTTCAGTTTTTCATGGGTAGCATTAAGTTTTTTTTACATGGTACAATAAATGTACTTAATTTGAATATTAAATATGGTTTTCACTGGCATTTATAACACCTGTTTTAATATGACATTCAATTGGGGTCAGTGAAGCCTTCAAGAGGTGGTTTCAATACTGTCCTTGCACAACACAATATCGGCCCCAATAACAAGTGATGCAATACCATGAACTCAAAGTCAGGAGATCATGAGTTCGAATCTCAGCTGAGGCCATGAGATTTTTCACAGTCGGACACCACCCAGGGTGAGCGCTCTGAAGATTTAATAGGAAGGCCGTGCGAAATGGCTTTGTATTACTCACAAACGAGTGTGCCTTTCGGGGGTTACTTGGTGGTATGACCTAGCAATGGGGACTATAAGGCACCCATGGCCTGCGGGTGCAGTAGTCACTGGGCCTGGTAGATGCCAGGATACAAAATAAGAGGAAGTCTGTGTCATGAGTCCAAAACCAGAATGGAATTCTGCAGATGTGTATATACGGAGTCAAGTTAGCATTAAAAATGGAGACGGTTACCTCCACCAAAAAAAAATACCATTTCCCCTATGCATTTTAGTAGGGAATGCATTCTGGGTGTGTCAGTTTGTATGTGTCACTGTTTTATTAGAATGCATCCAATACACCTGCCATTTGAAACTGTTCAATTTAATTTTTTTAAATATACATATTAAAATATATTTATTTTACATGGATTGTACAAATAGTCATAATAACTAATGGAGGCCCCTCCATGACCCAGGCTTTGGCATTTGGTAGTGTCTAGAGGTGGAGGGAACTGAAGAACCTGGAGAAAGCGACTGAACTTGGACAGGCCACTATAACCCACTCTCGTAGCAACACCTGGGATCAAACCTGGGTCGTCAGTGGAGAGAGGGGGGTGCTTTACCCCTCAACTGGTCTTAGTATACCTCGAGAAGTGTACCGGAGTAGATTGGCTGGCAGTTGCATCAAATAACTAGAATATCAGCAGAAGCTGACAAAAGCCCTCAGCCAAAAGAACAGTGTTTAGAGGTGGTAATAGTAACAAGTACTAAATATCTGTTCTCAAATGGATGTATATCTGTTCATGTCTCAGTTATAAATTTAAAATGGAGAGGTATGTACCATGATTCATAACAATCCACCAAATGCTTCCTGAAAAATAAGCTTCTAAGTTTTATTCTATTATAAGTTCTGTGACCTTGAAAAGTAAGTCAAGGTCACCCATCTTCGAACTTGACCGAGATTTTGTCGATATACATCTTCACCAAAGAAATAAAATTCCTATTGTGAATCCTTTTAGAGATATCCCGCTCACAAGGCCAAAGTTGAAAAATCCAAGAATAATTCATTAAAAATCAGAAATTGCAGGTGGCGCCCCCAAACTTGTGCAGCAGTTACAGACCATCAGTCCCTATGATCATAGTAAGTATTGTGAAAATCCACCTAATGGTCCCTGAGAAATAAGCTTCTAAATGTTTTTTCTATAATCAGCCCTAAAACGTAGAAAAATAGGTCAAGGTCACCCATCTTCAAACTTGACCTAGATTTTGTCAATATACATCTTCACCGAAAAAATAAAATTCCTACAGTGAATCCTTTTGGAGATATCCCGCTCACAAGCCCAAAGTTGAAAAATCCGATCCAAATTCATTAAAAATCAGAAATTGTAGGTGGCGCCACCAAACTTGTGAAGCAGGTACAGACTATCAGTCCCAATAATCATAGTAAATTTTGTGAAAATCCACCAAATGGTTCCTGAGTAATAAGCATCTAAGGGTTTTTCTATAATCAGCTCTAAAAAGTAGAAAAATAGGTCAAGGTCACCCATCTTCGAACATTGACCGAGATATTTTCGATATACATCTTCACGGAGGAAATAAAATTCTGACGGTGGATCCTTTTCAAGATATCCCGCTCACAAGGCAAAAGTTAACGGACGCCGGACGGACGGATGGACAGCTTGGGTGACGACAATAGCCCATCAGCCTAAGGGCTGAGGGCTAAAAACCCTCGCCATCCCAAAAATTGACAATAGTAAAAACAAACCACAATATGAGATAATTTTCTGTTACCTTTTGGATCATTTTGTACTTTGACTATGAGAACCCTGAACTCACCAGTCTCTGGCATTTGCTCTCCACGTGTTTGATGCTGGGCAGCGTGGAGTCCCTGCTACAAACCACGCACTTCAGCCTCGTTCTGAGCATCAGTGCAGCATTCCCTGTAACGTTACATCAAAACCACAGATACATAAATAGTATACATGCTTTGAGACCAACCCTTTCTTTCCACAGCAATTTTATTTAATCTAGGTGACATAGTTAATTTATTTTGCCTTGGTTTATTTAACACTAGTCCAAATACTATTAATTATAGTACCAAATTCCTCCAAAAGAAGGACAAAAATACTCTCACCTCTCTACTAGGAGATGAATGTACAAACAAAAAAAGATAAACTTGTCCAAGATCAAATATCCTGCTAATGTTAAGGATAATCCATGCAGTAATTGCTAAGAAAACTAGTCAATAGTTTCAAGCATGCATGAATATCCTCTAAAATCAGCATTTATCAATCTCATCTGACTTATTTGCACAACATAAAAAAAAGTTTAATTAACATATGTTCACAACTTGATAAATAATCCAGCTGACAAACATGCATACAAACAAACAAACATGAGTGATAAAATTACTTTCCATTAATCCTTGGTGGAAAGCAGATCTTTTTTAACACAAATTCTGGAGGAACGAATACATTTCTTGTGCCTGGATCTTTCTTTGATTGGAGAGTAAGCGGCCACAATAAACACATCTGCAGAAAACAGGTCATCTGGAAAAATTTGCCTACTGAGCTATAGAGGCTACCACAGTCTGTGAATGGGTTGTTGCCTCACCAATGTGGGGTGAACATCAATGAAGAGAGTCCAAGGACGGGAGAACTTTCTCCTTTACAATATATTTGCTTCCAGATGATTCAATTTGGCTCGCTGTATGGGCATACCATAAATGTGTACTTAGGTAATGAAGTAAAAGCAACAGAAAACATAGTCGATAACAAGATTCAAATAGTGAGAATCAATCCGCGAAAAAAAGATCAAAGGAACACTTGCAATGACATCCATAAATTGCGTGGATCTATACATCAACCATGCTTCATTCACTGGTCCATTCATGAAGTATGATGATGGCTATAACAGTTGTGTACATTTCATTTGAGGACAAGAAGTTATATAGGGTTTTACCCTGTTTTCTTATCCTCATTTCATATTTGCAATAAAAATATTGTTTACACTATACTGATGGCTGCCTCCTGTATGTACTTAATTTCTAACTTTGACACAAATTTTTTACACCAAGACAGCCTTTGTCACTCATTGACTTGTCTATTAATGAGAATTTTTAATTCCTCAGACATGTAATAAAGTGTCCATTTCAGGCTCTATTTTGTTTCTCCCTGCCCCCCCCCCCCCCCCCAATGGTGTACTGCTCATCTTATAGTGGTATATTTTGATCTATAAGATCAGGAATAAGGAGGGATGCAAGCATAGGGTGATCACCGGTGCTTGAATCCCTGTTGATATAAATACCAGCTTAAAAAGTTTTCAATCAACTTAATAATCTTCCTCTGCCCTTTACTGAGCACTAAACAATCAAATAATGTTTGCCAGTAACTTGTTTATATGAGAACATAAGAAGGCCAGCATCATCCTTGGCAACTGCATTGCATCTATTTATTAGTAGACCTGCACAGAATTATATGAAACCTTTTGATTATACAGTAAAACCTGTCAAATGTGGACAGTTAAGGGACTGATATCTTTTGTCCTTAATAGCCAGGAGTCCTTATAAGGCAGGTTTGCAATTTAATGTCATGGAGAAAACATTCAATCAAAGGTCCGCTGAAATGAATGTAGGCTGGATAGGCTTGTTGGAACCACTCCCATACTGCGAGGTTCAGCTTCTAATTTCAATTCCTGGAGCAAAACCTCTTTCTTTAACCAGCAGGATTTTCCTCAAAAGTGGCTAGATAAAAGGCTTTGTGTTTCAGAACATTTGCAACTTGTGTCTTTCTGTATTGAAACTGGTCTGCCAATGCTTGCAGGCTTTTCTTTGAAGTTTCACTGACCAGATGAGCTTCACTTTCTCGGACAACGTGAACTGCAAACTGTAATTGGCTTAAACAACAAACAATCAGTGCAGCGTGAAGGCTTTATTTGACACAGATAATCATTTTGACTTATCTTGACTGTGATCCCTTGTTTGCATTAATTAATTGCGTCATGATCACTGATGTGGGAAGCCCTTAGCCTCAACAAGGTCAACTTTGAAAACTAACTGCGTTAATCAGTCACTGGCCTCTCCTAATCTGTGCTTGGTAGGGATTGTGAGCACATCTAAGGGTGACATGAGCACAGAGAAGTAAGCCATGAAATGTTTTGACATGAAAACACTCCCATTCTTTGTGTTTTCAGACTCGTGGCCAGAATCTCGACTGCTGATTGTGTCTGTATTTACCAGGTCGATTTACCGTGAAAACGTTGGCTTTTGCCAGCATCAGCTGTCTGTAAACGCCATTAGACAGGAGTCCGCTCTGTTGGGTTTAACCTATACATAACGTAGAGGGAAAATTCAAGGGACTTATGTATTGTGTCCGTAATAGCCAGCTGTCCACCTTAGAGAGGTGTCTGCAAGACCAGGTTGAAGTACACTATCATACTTGTGTGGAGTACCAGTCTATACTCGTTACAAGATGACAATTAAATTTGTGTCTACTAATACTGAGATTATGGCTCCATCTACATGTGGCTCATCTAGTAAACAAGCCAAAAAACCTCATGCAAGTTTAAAAATGGTAAATGGGTATATATATATATATATATATATATATATATATATATATATATATATATATATATATATACAGTGGAACCCTGCCTTGCGACCACCCCACAATTGCGACCACCCCACACTTATGACCATTTTGCTTGGTCCCAAATTTTTTTTAGTTTATTTATGTTTAAAAATGACTCAAAATTACGACCACCCCTGAATTCAGAATTACGACCAGATTTCCTGGCCCCAGCGCTAATGCGACCCCGCTAATGCGACCACTGCCGAGAAGTACTGAAATGACATTTGTCACGAGTCAATGGCTGCGTCTCATCACAGGAGCCTTAACGAAAGATCAAAGCAGGTAACAAGGTTTCTTAACCCGAGTGTTCATCTGGTCCCGTATATCTTCCGACTCGGTGTCTTAGCTGAGACTCGTTGAGGTGTAGGTTATAGATCAAAGAGGGTAACCACGGGCCTGATTACTTAATGAGCCGGTCTTACCTGGGGTCAGATGCTAATTGCCCCTCAGCGATCACCTGTATTACAGCTACCCTAAGTGTGGGGTTGCGGGCTTAATATTTCAACTCATCACATATTGATCCTCATTGGTAAAATTAACGACCTAGTTAATCCTAAATGTGTTCATACCTTACTGACATTGAGTATTGAGCAGTCAGTGAAATGTATAAATAAAGCTTGCATGGGGGGAAAATCACTCGCATTAACTTGCCTTTTCTGATAGATAGTTGTCAGTTTATTTCTCTACTGGTTAAGTTTCCATTTAAATTGCTTGCTGTTAGGCAACCATGCCTCTGAAAGAGCTCTCCTTGAAGGATAAAGTGGCGTTAATCAAGGCGGCAACACCGCGCGCAGTCAGCACCAAATGGCTCAGCAGTTTAGCGTCGGGAAAACTCAAGTGCACGCAATATATACTCAAGTGGAAAGCTAAATATATGACAGCCACCTATTATGTTCAATAAGCATTCAGTAGGTTGTAATCGTATTGCCTGAGTGTTATTATATTTGTTAATCATCAGTCACTATGTATGTGTACATGTATATTAATTTTTATGATGAATAAATATGTTCAGCTACACACAAAAAACATTCATAATAAGGGTCCTCCGCCAGGTAAAATATTTTATTATAATTCACATTAAAAATATGCAATAGATAAACTCTGATACACATTAAATATCAGCGTGTTATATGCGACCACGGTAAGAGTTTCACAAATATGACCACCCCCAAATTACGACCACTTTGCTCAGTCCCCAGGGTGGTCATAATTGTGGGGTTCCACTGTATGTATATATATATATATATATATATATATATATATTCATTCCTATCTTTTCTATTAATAAAAACTTTATCCACAGAGCTGTTAATCAGAAAATGATACATAAAGCTTTAATTGAGTGTATCCTCAATATGTGTTGTACCTGAATATGCTGACAAACACCATGCCCTAGGTAGAACTGATGATGCCTGTGTGTGAATGTACATCCACATGGACACAAGACTAACAATTTTATAAATAAGCTATGGATACTCTGCTACTGTCTTGCCTTCAATTTAAAAAAAAAAAAAAAAACACAAAAACAAAAAAAAATATTGTTTAAGTGACAGTAATGATAAATACCTTCCATAACCTGAGTGATCCTCTCACGGAAAAATGTGAAATCAAACGGAGTCAGGAAACCTAGGGATCCCATGTGAAAAGCCATCACAGGAGGTACACTACCCTGTAAACAAAACAACCAATCAGAAACTAGGTCACACACAACCAATCACAATACAGCATGAACTAGGTCACTCAACTAAACTATGAACATGATCAACCAACCAAAAAGAAGAAAAACTAGGTCAAACTCAGTAGGTAATTTTTCAACCAATCACAGTCTGGTATAAATTAGGCCACACTGATATGTAATGTATTATCTACGTGTTATGGTTATTCTTTATTCCTTTTCAGACATGTGTTAAATACCATTGAGATTTTCAGACACAAAAAAACTACCTGAACAATGAATTAATTATGACCTGAAGACAGTAAACATCATCAACAAACATCTGAAGACATAAATCATGCTATCATTGTAATGTGTACTGTATATTAATACTCAGCAACATATCCGCGGTAACCCTTAAAGTAGGTCAAGGTAACAAATTTGTCCCTGACACTTTACCATTTATTGCTCAAGGTTCAGTTTTAATTAAGAATCCTTTGTCCTGCTTTCCTTATTTTTGGGAACAGATTTTTTTAAAAAACATCTGGAAAACATGATTTCTTTGCAGATGTACACATAATCATTTGTGAATGTTATGTGAAAATGCATCAAATTTTTATGAAGAAAATGGTCAATCATTGATATTATCTACTAGTTGTCTAAACATTAGGGTTTACTACTGAAGTAGCATGTTCTGCTTGATCAGCACAGCACCAATAGCAGCCTTACTTGGAAGAGCGAGGAGGCGTAGAGCAGAGTTCCATCTCCTCCCAAACAGATGATCAGGTCAACCTTGTCTGTCAGGTCATCTTTGCCTAAAATAAATATATGATATCCATAGATCTACAAAGTCATCCTTATCAGGGAACTGATAAGGATAAGCAACTCACATTGCAATCACTTATATATACAAATATCATACTGTTTTCATAATTTTAACCAAATCAAAAGGAATCATACATTATATATATATATATATATATATATATATATATATATATATATATATATATATATATATATATATTACAACTTAACTGATGATATAATCAATGTCCGGCATGTATTTTTTTATTTAAACAAACTGGACTATGTTTTAATTTTGTCTTCTTGGTTTAAATTTCTACATCTGGTAACACAAAGTTATTTCAATTATGTTTTTTAATAATCAAGGAGGCATGTATGGGCATTTTTTTATTTTTTTGTTTTAATTTTCAGATGGCAAATTTGAATTTATAGAATCTTTCAACCCTGACCTTCAGTGAATGTTTTGACCTTGCTGAATATATCAGTAAAATGGCCGTCGTGAGCGATGAGTGGGTCCTCACAGACTTTCGTCTCAATCCAAACTATCATCTTCTTTTCCTGAAATATAAATATTGAAATAAATATTGAAAAAGAATTCAAAACCTGGCCGTTCTGGACTAACATTTCTGTACTTAATGACACACATCAGATGGACCATGACAAGTATAAGATTTTTACTTCAAAAGTATATTTCAATTTTTTTTATGAATGTTATATGCAAATATGTTTGATTCAATAGAATCAGGCACTACACATCGGGTCCTCTGTCTAAAAATCTGAATTTAGGATACTTTAAAACATTTGCTACTCAATAGCTACCTTCATGCATTGCCATATTTCATCATGTGAAATTAATATTACTTATATTAGTAATCAGTAAGATCAATGAACATATATGAACTGCTGTGTGAGTTGCGACAAATTGATCATATGGGTTTGTCTTTATGTCATGAGGTACATAGAAATGGTTACAAATGCTATTTTTTTTTAATTAAATGCCAAAATGATTAATATTTACCACCCCTAGTTCGGGCAAGGCACAGTTCATCATAAGTTTGTGGGAAAAATTTGTTTACGCCATATAAGACCTTGGGAATAAGCTGCGTAAGGTTAAACATACACACACACACACAAAAGCAGGAACACGTATGTTTTTCTATGGACTACTCCTGTTTTTGTAAAAGTGTAATAAAAGAGATCTGCAAAGCCAGTAGGACGCTTTTGTGTGTATGGTTACATATGGATGAACACTATATTCTAATGTGAAGTGCTGATTAACTCAACTATTGTCACGTACACATATGAGTGTGTATGGACTGTAGTGTTTATCGGCAAAATGTGCTCCATTAGGTCGTAAGCCCAATAAGTTGGTGCATTATTAGCCATAAGGATGTCTTTTTCAGTAAGTAAAGCAAGAAATGACAAACACACACACACACACACACACAAATAAATAAGCAACATAAGAGGTTATAAATATATACGTTCTTTACGCAGCAGTGGTTAAACAATGCATGCATGTCCCAGATTTCCTTTCTTTTAATGGTTGGTCTGATTCTTGGAGCCAGAACCAATGTTATCAAACCAACAAGAACATATGTTTCACGTTTAAAATTTGGAGCTGGACGCACAATGTGATTCTATGTTCCTATTGGTTTGATTACAAGTCTTTGCTCTATGGCAGCCCTGGTGGTGGAAACCAGAGAATCTTGCTATACAAGCAGCAGTTACAACAATGGAGATTTTCTGGAATGACTGCAGGATAACCTGCATTAGAAGTGTAATAATGTTTTAATAACTTTAATTTTGCTCAGCCACTCTACACACCACAATAAAACTCTTTTTCATATTACTATACAAACAGTGAAACTACTGCCCAACTGGTATCAATATTCCATGTAAATAAATAATAAAACTGACCTGTACCAGCCATTGTACTAACTCTACAAACGGCTGTACGACGTTGTCATCGAAGATCTTCTTAATGACCAGTACACTGAGGGGTGGGCTGTACCAGTTTAATCGTTGACTCGCAGGGTCCTGTATCGTCCTGTAAAATAGATAATATGCTGGCTATACCAGTTTAATCGTTGACTTGCATGGTCCTGTATTGTCTTGTAATACTGATAATATATGGCTGTTGTTTAACTGTTGACTCGCAGGGTCCTGTATCGTCCTGTACATATAATATGGCTGTAGCTTTACTGTGATTGGTTTTAGTTTTGCGAAGGTTTCATATTTAAAACATATAGAAAGTTGAAATCATTACAAATTTTAAAATTTGGTAAAACAGACAGTGCATGTTATTGGCAAAGGTGAACAGTAATTTATTCTTAAGCCATAATGGCATAATTTCACATATATTGTGCCTATAGCATCAGTATTAGCATATGTTTATGTTATTTGTGATTCAAAGACTGATAATTTAAATAATTTCATAATATAATAATATTTGATTTTAATAAAAATAGAGTTAATAGTTTACTTTGCATAGTGCCCTTCTGTGTGCTGTTTTATATGATCAATCACATCGTTAAACACAGGACATCACTGAAACATGATTCCTCCTCTTAACAAGCATACTAGAATACCATTAGCAGCAAGAGTAAACATAAGGTCAAGACTAGGGCACTCATTATATGACATCCAGCTGTAAATTTTTGTGGAAATTCCCAGGCTCAGAACGAATCAGGTTTTGTGAGCTTGTTAAGTACATAACAGGTGCCAAAATATGATATTATGCTGTACTGTAACTTATGTCAGTCTAGCATAACCCACCTGAGCTATTAAACGTGTGCCCATGGATTGATTAATATTGTGTACATAATGACATCTGGGTTTTTATTATCTCACCTTCTGTAATGTAAGCTTCATTTGCTGCCCATTACCTTCTGTACGGAGGACTCCAAGGGTAATCAATTATAACAACACATCCAAAATGACAAACGTTCATGATGAATCAGGGAATACCAAGCATATATGTTGATGAATCTGAGTCTTGCTTCCAACATATTAATGTTGTTGATATTAAGTCTATGAAAATGCTATACGTATTGAAAACAGACTGAAAGATCAGTTACTGTATAAATGAGAGATAATAAGTATAAACCTGGGGTCAATTCTGAGTTTAAGTCTCCAGGCTTAGATGAACTAAGTTGAATTGGAATTGAAGTCTCCCGGCTCAGATAAACTGAGTTGAATTGTTAAATTACAAATAGCCAGTTGCTAGCTTTAACATTTACTGAAAGTATTGCTCTCTCAAATTTTTTCATTTTGATGTAGGTCATATTGCAGACCACATGTGCCTCAAACGGGTGTCACAAAGAGCATGGTGAACTGCTGATTAGCGCTGCTTATTCTCTCTGACTAATTAATAATTATGTGTATCAGCATTGACAAATTGCTAATAAATTAATAATTAATTGTGTGAATACCTTTTATTTTGCCATTTTAATTCACTTATGGTGAATCATCCAAGTTCTCAACAAAATTTCAAAGAAATCAGAAATGATTGGAACTCTAAAGGTCCTACAGGAGGGCCCCGTGAAGCCCAGTTCCCTAAAATTGCAGCCTTGTCGCGATTCCCTTTACTGGATTTTGATGGATCTGATTTCAGTAGCAAACATGTTTTCATGGGTGTCAACATTTGGTAAAATTTTCAAGGCAATTTATTAAAAGGTTCTAGAGATACCAGTGAAAAAGGATTTCAAAGATCGCTGCCTGAATGCCATTTTGTATATCTGTTGTGTATGAAATCTGATAGCAACTCATGCTCTCCAAGGTATAAATCTTTATTAAAATTGTCATAGCAATCACTTGAACATTTCTTGAGATGATGCACATGAAAGGAACAAGATGATTGCTGCCTGGTGACCATATTGTAATTTCAACAAGTCTGAAATTCACTAGTGCACATCCCTTTATGAGTGACAATCTTCAGTAAAATTTTCACAGCAATATCTTGCACAGTTATTGAGATGTGTGTGAAATAGGGTGATGGAAAGAAAGATTGAAGGATGGACAGACAGATGAAAAACATGATAACTATAAGAAATCACTTAGACAGGTGCCTAATAATTGCCATTCATGACAAGCTGTTTTTTATCAGTAAAGGCAGGCAGATGTCAGTAAATCTATTTTCTTTATCACATTAAGTTCATTGGCTCTGATGGACAATACTTAAAAGTTTGGCATAAAACATACAGTTTGAATAGTAAAACTTACATTCTTATGTGTATTACTTACAGTGTGTAGTGGTATACTTACAGTCTGAAGTATTACACTTCAAGTTTGAAATGTATTACTTACATTATAAAGCGTATTGCAATTCAAAGTGTAACAACTACACGTTGAAGTGTTATACTTGTGGTTTAAAGTGTAACACTTACAGTCTGAAGTGTAATACTTAGTTTGATGAACAAATCTTACAGTCTGAGGTGTATTACTTAGAGTTTTAATTGTAGCACTAACAGTTTGAAGTGTAACACTTACAGTTATAAGTGTAATACTTAATTTGACAAAATTATTTTGCAGTTTGAAGTGTAATATTGACAGTTTGAAGTGTAATACCTAGTCTGCATCCAGTGTAATACTTACAACACATTTGCTTGATTCTTCATGATACTGGCCTTGGGGCCAAATCGGAAGTTTGGACTTGCCCCATAGAGAGACCTTGTTCTTCTGAAACAATGAAAAAAATGCATATAAATTAATTAATTAATATAATTAATAATAAATCAATTATAACTAGAAATCTGCATTCTAATAAATGCAAGCCTCCACTATTGACTTAACCAGCCAGTATTCCCAGGTGACATTCATGCCTAAGTGGCTCTACGTTTGAGACTATTCCTTGATGGCATTCCTGGATCCGGATCATCTGCTGGATCAACACCAAAATTTAATCGATTCTTCATTGGCCCATTCCTGATATGCCCTTAAAGTGAGATTCAAGTCAAGAGTTTGGCAAGAAACAGATACTAAATTAATCATGAAGTGTAAGAATATCAAGAAACTACAAATTTTGTATGGAATGAAAAAAAGGTGTTTTTATCAATTATGTTTAAGAAGTATAATAATAACTTTCATACAAATTTTAAGCACGGCAGAGAAGTGAAGAAAATTATAAATATTTTTTTTTAAACGTTAAAAACATCTTAAGAAGAACCTTTAATTATTTTAAAAGAGGAATCAAAATGAGTACACAGAGGAATTACAGGAAAATAATGAAGAGGAATATCAAGAAAATAAGCTGTCTACCATAGAAAATGTAAAAAAAAAGAATAAAACGTATAAATTCCTACAGTCTAAATATAAGAAATAACTAAGAGGAAAGACAGTTGTAGAAAATATAAAACTTACATATCTATCAACACATAGAGCGGTTAATATCCTTATCACTTCAGAGTAGGGAGACATTTATGTTCTGGAAGTCTAGTGATGCCAGCTGACATACCATACAGCACATACACATTACACATAGGTAAATACTGTGACAGTGTTAAATACAAACCTGCGTCCAAACGTATGAGATAATTGCTCGGACGACATTGTATATACCGTGCGTGATGGCAGTCCTGCACAGTCATGACAGTTCAATAGGCAGAGCCTACACTTGGGCACTTATAAACCTTTATTTGCTTCTAATCGATGATTGACATCGATGAAGCATTTGAATGAGTGTACTGGGGACAGGTGCGAACCCTGTTATATTAATCACAGAGCTTGTTAATAGCACTTAACCCTGAACAGATTATCAGCTGAATCCGCTCTCCTTGGATCATTCAGTTCAAACTCTGAAGCCAGCCTGGTGGACAATATATCCTCAGACAAAACACGAGGGAAAACCTGAAGGGAACAGCAAGGAAAAACCAAATTTGGTCTAAACTGGACAATATAACACCTACAACACATCATGGACAAAGTCACGTTGTCACATAAAAACCTCAGCATGAACAAAATCCTTAGTGAACAAATGTACCTCAGTGAAAAATATTATTAAAGAAAATAAAACCTGAACAAAACCCTAAGCAAAACCCCTGTCTACCGATATATGATAATGGTTAAAAGGTCATATTCATATTCAGAAGCTGCAGTAGATGGTTGACACTGGGAGTCATGCCCTTGGCCAGGGGTCTTAGAGCAAGACTCACACCTTACAGTCAAATTCAACAGTCCTTACATGCAGCATCATATTAAAAAATGGAAACATTCTGTTGACCTACTTTGCTATTTGGTTAGAAGACTTTGATTCAGCGTATCATATACCAATACAATGTTACAGCTTTAAGGTAAAAGAAAGAATAAATATATTTGAAAAAAAGGGTACCTTGACACTGCTTCATCCTGCATGTTTATGGAATATCCAACAAATGGCTTGGTGGAGTATTTTAACTGTTGGATAGGCTGGGTGTGGCTTTAAATAGAATGAGGCTCATAAAGCAATATCTACTGTATTGAATTTCAGCCTTAAAAAAAGGACCCTAAAGAGCACACTTTTTTCCATGTGTAATGTTAACTGTTTCTTCAAACTTACAGACATATATATCCCTCCTCAAGTTTGTGGACATGTTATGACTTGCAGGGCCACTATTTCATGACCAACATACAATTAATTAAAAAATCTGTAACCAAGGTCCTAATTAATCATTAATTAGGCACAATATTGTTAAGTCAATGAGAATAATTATGAAGATCAACCACATGTGTGTAAATCTAATATACCATATAGATCTAGAAAAGGTTGTGTGTACATACAAAAAGTGAAATATATATATATATATATATATATATATATATATATATATATATATTAAGCTATTATTGGGTGAAGCATTAAGAGACTTAAATGTGCATATAAATGCAGTCAAGTGTAAATATATTCCCCATTACAGGAGTATTTATCATGTGATGCAAAACAATGACAGCTGCTTGTTAGTGTATAAACTAATGTATCAATTCTGGCAAATAATTAGCTACAAAAAAGATAAACCTATGACATTTGCATTTATGAATAAAGATGGTATTAATACAGGTGCGCTGTTGTAACTTAATTAGGAAAGCAATTAATGCATCATGGCTTTATCTAAAGCTATGCTTGAATTTTATTTATTCATGATAAGTAAAAACCATAAGTGTAAAAAAATAAGCATGAAAACTTTATTATATTAAATTATATTTAGCATTAAAACTGTGTTGAAAAAATTCATCTTCTGTTCTATGACAAGCAAAACCAATTATTAATACACAAGACTGTAAATAACTTAATTTCTGTAAACATATTCATGGAGAGGAGGAATTGATATAGGGCTGTGCCCTGTTTTCCTTTCCTCATTGCTTTTCTTTGCAATAAAATATTGTTTAAACAAAGACTGTAAATAAACCTGAAACAACAAGGTCATAGAGGCACAAATAGTCTCCTGCCATATGTTTAACTATAAAGAAAGTGTAGCATCAGTGGTGGGGCAGGACAGACGGAAGGTATGACGGATGGAAGCACAGATAGGAACCATTTTAGGTGTCCTCTCTCCTGACAGAGGGGGACTAATAATTAAACAGGATGACTATATCAAGATAAATGGGAGAAATCTTCGGGAGAAATGCATCATATATTTTACACAAAATCAAACCAATATCTAGGACCTTTAATTACATACTAAAATCTTAAAATTGTTACACTAGCTGTTACATTCCTGCCAACTACAGCTTCAATCCCTTTAAACCTTTAACTGTTATGCTACGTTAATGTATATGACAATCATTTTCAAAGGATTAAACGTATAATTAACTAGCCTGCGAAAGGTAAATGAATAAAAAAAAGAATTAGTGCTCTGGGAAAAAGAGTAACCTTTTTTCCTTAAAAAAAATAGAGTGATTAACAAAAAAAAAGTCAAATAATTGAGAGTTACCCATTTTTATCTCAGACTTATTAAAGAAGTGCTTAACAAATTACATATATGTGTATATACATAGCTCCTAATACAGAAACATGCATGGTATACACATTAATGCTCCTGTATGAATAGGTGGGCATTTTCTTCATGTTGTAAAACAAACCACACACAAAAATAGCAAAGCTAGTGTCCCATTCTTAATTGTCCTAACTGGATTGCTATAGCAGGAGAGAACCTTTGTGACTCATAACTCTTTTACTGTTGAAAAAAAATGGAAAGAAACAAGTACTGCTAACAGAAAAGTGATATGAGTGTAATTAGCGTCATTTTCAGTACAAGTATTTAAAGAGTAACTCTTTTAAATTAAAAATGAGTGATTTTGCAGGCCTGTAATTAAGTAGAACATACTTTTGTATACTTACTGTGAAGCTCTCTATATACTGCTGCCGCAACAGCAGCTAAATATTCCAGCATATATAGCACTTGAAACAAATATAACAGCAGTGGATGAACGAGTGGCAATGTTTGATACTTATATACTACTGATGTACAATTTTCTGTAAGCAAAAGGAATATAGTCACCAACCAAAACAAATAATTTTTTTTTGGTCATGCTCTAATGTGAAGACAAGCACATTAAGTTTCTTAAGACCTAGCTGGGATATAAAAGTGATGCGTTATGCATGACAGTCACTGTGGCCTCATTTTGAGTCTTCACTAGAATGAGTTTGTTTTTGCAATGCTTTGCAAAACACATATATGTCTCCCCTCTCTATGTGCCTCTGAGCCCGAAACCTGTTTAGTGAGCTATGGGAAAGTAAAAATTTTCAAGAACGGGGACAAGGTCATCAGTTTCAGAAAACTTCCAAGATTTTACCAGAAACATTTCACATATCAAATTTGATGAAAATGTAATGAATGGTTCCAATGTAATAGTGTAATAAAAATATTTCAATTTGTGCTGTTTTACCTTAAAGATGGGGTCAAGGTCACTGGTTGTTGAACACCTCCGGGATTTTGGTAGGAACATCTCACAAGTTTAATTTCATGAAAATTTACCCAGTGGTACAAAAGGTTTAATATTCACAAATAATTTCTAATCCGGCTGATTTGACCTTGAAGATCCAGGCCATGGTCACCAGTTTTCGAACTCTTCATTGAACTTGGTTGAAGCAATAAGTGTTTCAAATTTGAGGAAAATACATGCATTAATTCAAAAGTTATGGTGTTCACAAAAAAAAGTCCAATTTTGGCCTATCTGAAACAATTTAAATTTCAAGAAAATATTGAGTGGTTCAAAAGTTACTGAAACAGACCACGAATACTGACTAAACACTATTATGTTGCCCCCCCCCCCCCCCATGGAAGGATATACAAAATAAAAGAAATGCAGTACAGTTAAGTATGGATATGATAAACTGATATATCGAGCCCTTTGGGTAAGAGTCCTAACCATTATGACACTCAATATAGCACAAACCTCCGCCAAGCAAAAAACAAGGGACCCATGGGTCATGGCGCTCAGCTGTTATATATGATAAAAAAATATGATTTGGAAATGAGGCACATGCTGGTTTTGTGTGGTAATAAATAAAAGCTTTATTATGAGTTGTTGGTGTTTAGCTTATGTATGATTTTGATAGTATCTTTGGAGACAGGGAAGCGGATTGATTTCATTTATTTTAATGACAAATGGAGTGCTATTGTCACACAGATTCTGACTTGGCCATATAACTTATAATATAATATAAGAGTTTAACTATTTATTAAAATTTAATAACAAATATTGTGCCAAATATAATTTTTATTAAAAATAATAAGAAAATCATGATTTTTAAAAAATAAAATATAACTGATATGATTATTAAAATAATATTATAGAATATATTTTTGAATGCATTTATGAATACATTTTGAAAGTATTTGCACTGGTATTCAAATACTTTCATTTTTACTTTAATTCCCATTCTTATGTGAGAAATTTTATGATGATTCATATTTGTATTCAAATACATTTGCAAAGTATTTGCACCATGTCTGGAATTTATTCAGTTTTAGCCAATCAATGATGTTGAGAATCCAGAATATACAAAATTCACAAATTTAAATAATGATCATGAGTACCTGGTTTTATGACTTTTATTTATATTAAAAAAAATAAATGTAATATATTCACTTTGGACTACTTTCATATCAATCAACACACTAAACAAAGTAGGAATCTAGATTAATATTATCAACTGCATCTTTGTCTATCATTAATTTCCTTCATATGATCCCTAATGATTGGTAATGAATAATATGATTTATTTTTGTTATCATTAAAAAATTGAACTGAAAAATACCATAGGTGACTGCATGGTGTTATTTGGAATACTTGAAATTCTATCCATCCATACAAGATTCTTACATCATCAGTAACTGCAAGTTAATTTCCTGTTACTCATCAACTAACAAATTCCTTTTCTATAAATTTTTCTTTGATTTGTTATTAAAAACCAATAAAAATTGATTAATTTATAGTTTCTTGTTAAGTTGTTGGTCAAAACAACTACTAGATAAGTTGGGTTGGACACCTGGATCAACTGTGGCTGGCCATAAGCTGCCTGGCTGCCCCAGTGTATGCCTCCCTCAAGCGTGCATAATTTGCTGAAAGGTCAAAAAGGTCAACATACAGGTGACTGAAGAGGGGCTTGGGACAGTCTGGTTTTGACATGGTCTCATAAAAACATTAATAAAAGCTACAATTTTTGGCCATTTTCTTTCAGCTTTCTAAACTAAAAAGCTGAAATCCTTTTGTATGCATGATATGAAAATTATATCAACAGTGCTCACAGGAAACAAATGTGCCATGGTCGAATTGGGGCAAAATTTAAGGTACTAATTTTATATATAAACTAATAACTTATAAAATTTGAAAAATTCAGAACTAGTTTTGGGTATTCAATTGAATCTTGATTAAATAATGTTACATCCCTGACAAAAAATCTCTAGCTTCAGCAATCCTCTTGTTAAGGGAGAAAATATATTTCTTGATTTTTTACAAAGTGCTAATGTTTGGGCCAATAACTTAAAAAAATTACGCAATACTGATATTATTTCTAGCATGTGCATAGCGAATGTATAGAAAAATATGTATATTATATATGATCAAAGTCAGATCAGTGGTTTTGATATTAGGCAGTCTTAAATTGTAACGATGGGTTTTAAATGGAAAAATGAAGTTTTTCATTAATATCGAAAAGGAATTAAGTCCTAGTGACCAAATTCTTGGCATGGTAGGGTATTTTGGAGACATCTAACTGTATGCCAAAATTTAGGAACTGAGAGCTGAAGCTGGGGAGCTGAGCTCTAGCAAACTGCATAACACTAGCTTGATGTAAATAATATGTGACATGGTGCTTGAAAACTTGAATAAAATCTACAGTTTTTGATCAACTGGTTTCAAATTTTTGGTGTAAACAGATGAAATTCTAAAAAAAACATGCTGTGAAAATTAAATCCACAGCAGTTACAGGAAAAAAATGTGCCATGGTCAAAGTTGGGCAAAATTTAAGGTACCAATTTTTTTTATTTTTGCTAATATTTTAAAAAAATTAAAAGATTTTGATCTAATTTTGGGTATACAATTTAATTTTTATTAATTAAAGTTATATTACTGGAAAAAAAAAGTCCTTAGCTTTAACATGTTTTGTGTTAAGTGATCAAATATCTTTCCTGATTTTTTACTAAATGCATTATGTTTGGGCACATAACTTTTTTAAATTATATAATACAGACCTAAATTCTGGCATGTACATAGGAACTATATGGAGGAATATTTATGGTAAATATGAGGAAAAACAGATGAGTGGTTTTGATATTAGGCAGTCCTGAAGTGTGAAAATAGGTTTTTAAATAAAAAATTGAGGTTTTTCCTAAATTTTCTCAAAGGACTGAAGTCACAAAGACTCAGTTTTCGGCTTGGTAGGAGATCTTGGGGACACCTAACATTATGCCGAATTTTGGATTCCTAGGTCTTACGGTTTCAAAACGTGCCAGTTTAACGGACGGACAGACAGACAGACGGACGGACAGGCGATGGACAAAGGACCACGACTATAGCTCAGATGACTTATAGTCAGCTGAGCTAAAAAAAATCCTACTGGATCCAGTAGCTGCTTTCATTATTATAATCCTCATGCAGTCAAAATATAATGGAGGCCATGTTTATCCCTTCATAAAATTCCATGAGAATGGGTTTAGACTAGATTTGTGTTGACACAAACAGACACTGTCAAGAACATAACTTCTTTGGTCAAGGCATCTTGCACTTTGGATACACCTTCATCTTTGTTACAAATACATCTTAATCATCAGGCTATGCAGATGTTTTTGTGTATACCAACAAACACAGTTGAGAACATAACCTTCTTATATATACACATATATATATATATATATATATATATATATATATATATATATATATATATATATATATATATATATATATATATAACCTTGGACATTTTGTCTTTGATGACATGTTAATCATCCATCTATGCAGACTATATTACATACACGGATGTTACACTAAAAGTCAAGCTTATATATATACCCACTGTGTGGGCAGGTAGTACAATGCGTAGAAGATTAGATAAACAATCAGAATCAGATAAGATAGGGGAGTCAATGCCTCAGGGACCATATCATTCATTACAACGTAAGGTTGGAACTAACATATGATAAAACAGATGATTTTCCACTTGTGTTGATATTGATGCAAAAAGAGCACTTGACAATGTCGGTCTCATCTGACTTCACCTGCCCGGTCTTATGGGCCTTTTCGTTCTTGTAGGTTTTCCTTAGCTCCTCAGTTTCCTAAACAACCATGCAGTCAAAAAAGGCACTACAGAGTCATTCATTCTATATAAACTGCCTGCTGCCCATGACCAGAACCCATTCAATCCTGGAACTTGGGTGCACACACTTGTGGTTAAGACTTTGGCCAAATTATTTAGTGCAGAAGGTGGTCCTATCAGGACTTGAACCCAAAACCTTGTGGTCATAAGTGCAGCACCCTAACCATGCAATATGCCACCATGCATGTGCCACAGTGTCATAATTAGTGATTTCAGAACTTGGTCTGCCTGAATGGTTCCTCAACTGGCTCCACAATAATAATAAATGTTCTTCTTTCAGAAAATCCTGCATGACTAATATGCTATTTCACCAGGTTTCTTGAAACAGCTCATGGGGGCTGCCATTTTGAATACACACTAAAACTTGAATGTCAAAGGTCAGATGTCTCAATCTGGTGTATACTTCTAGTAATCATACATTTTAGATATATATATATATATATATATATATATATATATATATATATATAGAGAGAGAGAGAGAGAGAGAGAGAGAGAGACAGAGAGAGAGAGACAAAGAGATAACTATATAGCAAAACTTAAGTATTTTCACAATAAGTATAAAAGTCTGTTGGGCTTTTACACCCGAGCCTACTTAAGATCATCAGACTGCAGCTTTAATCCCGGTTTCTGAAGCGTGAAGCGACTTGGAAGTTCATTTCCTCCTGGACAGGATGCTAGTCCATAACTGGTACCCTCCCAGTATATCTAGCTGGTACCCCTTTCTTATATTCATCTGCTTGGTGGACAGAGGTACACTTGCAGATTGGACCTTGCCCAAGGGTCTTGGGATGGTGTTGGGTCTGACTGGGATTTGAACTTACAACATCTCGAACATGAGCCCAGCACCCTAACCATTACAGTTAACTGTAACATTAAGGATAGACAGATAAAAGGACAAACACTGGTGACAGCATGCACCAGTGAGGTAACTGAATCCAATTTATAGTTACAAGATTTTTACTGTACCTGCGTGCAGACGTTGTGCAGGTACTGTTTTTTTTGTTCACATATCTCTTGAGCAGATATGTCCCCCTACTCCATTCTCTAACAAACGTGACTCTATACAAATCAGCCATAGCACTATGAAGAGCAGAAGGTTTGATTATTTTCAGCAAACATGTTTTCAAAGCCATGCATGTCGGTTAACCTAAGATAATTTTATCAGGATATGCTCAGTGCTATGTCTGATATGGGAGATAACCTGTCATTATAACAGAGTTCCTGTACCTCTTGGCAAAGGAAATTTAAAATCTTTTTAAGACTTTTAAGATCAGCTGACAGAAAATTTAAGACCCTATTAAGCTTACAATTTTTTAATGGCTCTACCATGCTTTAAAACTACTGAAGATTCTAAGTTGTGATCACTACAAGTTGGGACCACTCTGGTGGTATTCTGTGCAAAAAAAGAAACAACACAAAAATAATAACAGACATTAATTCCTAAACTGTCTCAAGCTTGATCACAGAACTGTTTGTGTGCATTCATTATTTAAAACTGTTTTAAGACCTGTGTCAGGTTTCCTAGCATATTTAAAGCCTTTTCAAGGCTTAAAAATGCAAAATCAAAAATAAGACTTTTAAAGGCCCCGCACGAACCCTGTATAACAGTGAAAGTGAACAAGTGACCCATGGGTCATGACGCTCAGCTGACTGGGAAGAGATTCGCAAAAGGAAATTTTATTATCAGAATGGTAGTATATACCCATTCAACTGAAGCATCAAACAGATTAACCAACAGGCCAAGATTTAGTCTGTATTTATATATCTCAAAAATAGAGAAAAAATGTGTAAACTTTAAAAACTAGAACACGGGTAACCGACAAGTGACTACATGTATCCGCCAAAATCAGAGTGGAATGGGTGAAGTGAGGCATGGATTGAGTGGCAAGGGGAAATAGAGTGAGGTATGTTGCATATTAGCATGGATGTCTGCAGCCTAAATGTGTATGTAGGTTGTGCCACCTACCACAAATCCAGAAAGCTGTCCAAGTTGTAAACACCTGCAAAATTTTAGGCAGAAAAGTCAAACAACTACATGTATATGAACGAATTTTGCCCATGACAGACAAACAGACAAACACTGTGCAAAAATCTTTGCAGGTGACCCCTCCAGATTTGTGTATGATAAAGACCTATGTGAGATCTAAACACATGCACAATTTTGGCCCAATCGGTCAAATGGTTCCTGAGATATGAGCTTGGATGTGTGCAGCGTTAACTGGAATGTAGGTGGCGCCACCTGTCATAAATCAAGAAAGCTGTCCACGATGTATAAACCTGCAACATTTTAGGCAGTTATGTCGAACCACTGCAGAGAAATGAGTGATTTTAGGCCACGGCAGACTAACAGACAGACGCTGTGCAAAAATGGTTGCAGGTGGCGCCACCAGTTTTGCGTATGATAAAGAGCTATGTGAGATCTATACACATGCTAAATTTTATTTCCTGATCGGTCAAACGGTTCCCTAGATATGAGCTTGGATGTCATCAGTGTGAATGTAAATGTAGGTGGTGCCCCCTGTCATAAAATCAAGAAAGCTATCCAGGATGTATATGCATGATGAATTTCAGGTGAATTAGTCAATTCACTGCAGAGATATGAGTGATTTTAACCCAAGGCAGATGAACAGATGGATACTGTGCAAACATGGTTACAGGTGGCGCTACCATTTTTGTGTATGTTACAGAGCTATCAAAGGGCTACATTTGTATAAATTTTATTTCCTGATCGGTCAAACGGTTCCCGAGATTAAGCTTGGATGTCATCAGCGTGAATGTAAATGTAGGTGGTGCCCCCTGTCATAAAATCAAGAAAGCTATCCAGGATGTATATGCATGACCAATTTCAGGTGAATTAGTCAATTCACTGCAGAGATATGAGTGATTTTAACCCAAGGCAGATGAACAGATGGACACTGTGCAAACATGGTTACAGGTGGCGCCACCATTTTTTGTGTATGTTATAAAGCAATCCAAGGATTATATTTGTATAAATTTTATTTCCTGATCGGTCAAACGGTTCCCAAGATATGAGCTTGGATGTCATCAGCGTTAAAGTGAATGTAGGTGGCGCCACCTGTCATAAAATCAAGACAGCTATCCAGGATGTATATGCATGACGAATTTCAGGTGAATTAGTCAATTCACTGCAGAGATATGAGTGATTTTAACACAAGGCAGATGAACTGATGGACACTGTGCAAACATGGTTACAGGTGGCGCCACCATTTTTTGTGTATGTTATAAAGCAATCCAAGGGCTACATTTGTATAAATTTTATTTCCTGATTGGTCAAACGGTTCCCGAGATATGAGGGTTTATGAGTGGAAACAGACCCACAAATGGACACTGGATAGAGAGGAAAGGTCCGAGGTCAACGCAAATTGGTTAGGCACCAGTTCACATGTGACCCGATAATTGGTGTAAGTTTCGGAAAAATCGGTCCATTAGTTTCCGAGGAGCTCTCTGGGAACAAACGCCGCGGCGGCGGAGGAACCAGGTCAAAAACATAGTATCCGCAAAACTTCGTTTTGGCGGATACAAAAATACAGGTGGCTCCACCAGTCTGCAGAAACTAATAAAAACACTTAATGGTCAATATCTATGCAAAGAATCATGGTGATCTCTGCATTAGTTGTTCAGATACTTCAGCTTTTGTATCAAATAGTCCATTATTCTGAGGGATACTTCGGAGTCCTATAGCTTGAAGGATATGGGTAACAGAGACCTAATTTCAAGTTTCCACAGGCACTTTTCATGGGCCTCCTTGCATGACAAGAAAGAAGATTCTAGGTCCAGTTGTTGCGATTTGTACCCTGTTGACAGATAACCACATCTTTAAAGGTCTCAAAAAAAGAGAAAAAATTCGTAAAAATTTGAAAAAAAATAGAGGTGGCTCACCCAGTCTGCAGAAACTGATGGAACAGCTCATGATCAATATGTATGCTGAAAATCATGACCATCAGTGTTGTAGTTATTGAGATACTGCAGTTTTTGTATCCAATTTTCCATTATTCTGGGGGGGTATTTTGGAGCCATACAGCTTAAAGAATATGGGTAACAGAGACCTAATTTCAGGTTTCCATGGAGACTTTTCATGGGTCTCCCTGTGTGTCAAGAATGAAGATTCTTGGTCCAGTTTTTATGATTTGTGCCCTGTTAACAGATGTTCATATCTTTAAAGGTCTCAGTCAAAAATAGAGAAAAATTTCATAAAAACAAATACAGGTGGTGCCAAAAGTCTGCAGAAACTGATGAAACACTCCATGATCAATATCCATGCAAACAATTATGGTTATCTCTGCATTAGTTGTTCAGATACTTTAGCTTTTGTATCAAATTTTCCATTATTCTGAGCTGTACTTTGGAGTGCCTTAGCTCAAAGGATATGGGTAACAGAGACCAAAGTTCAGGTTTCCATGGAGACTTATCATGGGTCTCCCTGTGTGTCAAGAATGAAGATTCTAGGTCCAGTCGTTACAATTTGTACCCTGTTGACAGATAACTACATCCTTTTAAGGATCTCAAAAATAGAGAAAACAATTCGTAAAAATTGAAAAATACAGGTGGCACCACCAGTCTGCAGAAACTGATGAAACATCTCATGATCAATATGTATGCCGAAAATCATGACCATCAGTGATGTAGTTAATTAGATATTGAAGTTTTTGTATGAAATTTTTGACTATTCTGGGGGGGTAATCTGGGGCCCCCATAGCTCGAAATATATGGGTAGCAGAGACCTAATTTCTGGTTTCCATGGAGACTTTTCATAGGTCTCTCAATGTGTGGAAAATGAAGATTCTAGGTCAAGTCGTTACGATTTGTGCCACGCTAACAGATGACAGCATCCTCAAAGGTCTCAAAAATAAAAGAAAAAATCGTAAAAAATCAAACAATATAGGTGGCGCCACCAGTCTGCAGGAACTGATTGAACATCTCATGATCAATATGCATGCCAAAAATCATGAGCATCAGTGAGATAGTTATTGAGATATTGAAGTTTTTGTATGAAATTTTTGACTATTCTGGGGGGTACTTTGGGGCCACATAGCTCGAAGGATATGAGTAACAGAGACCTAATTTCTGGTTTCCAAGGAGATTTTTCATGGACCTCGGAGTGTCAAGAATTAAGATTCTAAGTCCAGTCTCAATGATTTGTGCCTTGTTAACAGATGTTAACATTTTTAAAGGTCTAAAAATAGAGAAAAAAATTCGTAAAAAATTGAAAAATACAGGTGGCGCCACCAGTCTGCAGGAAGTGATGTAACATCTCATGATCAATATGTATGCCAAAAATCATGACCATCAGTCAAGTAGTTAATGAGATATTGAAGTTTTTGTATGAAATTGTTTACTTTTCTGGGGGATACTTTGGGGCCACATAGCTCAAAGGATATGGGTAACAGAGACCTAATTTCTGGTTTCCAAGGAGATTTTTTATGGACCTCTCAGAATCCCAAGTTACAAGGTTCTAGGTCCAGCGGTTACGATTTGTGCCTGGTTAACGGACGGACAGACGAACAGACGGACGACGGACAAAGAGTGATAGCTATAGCTCAGATGACTTTCAGTCAGCTGAGCTAAAAAAGCATTATAGCCTCGTGCAGAATTCCCAGCAGAAAATGCCAAGAACTTATAATGGATTTGTATGAAAAAATTATCTATAGCTATATTAGGCAGATTTAAAACACTTTTTTGTGGAGGCAACCCCCTCCATTTTCTAATGCTGGATTGACTAACTATTATGTCTATTTGTAGAATTCCATTTGTAGAATTCCATTTCAATTTGGAACTACATGACAGGGCAAAGACGCAAGTATCCTCAGTTTACCACACCTGCAGTTCTTGGTGTGTAGTCATTTCTTTTTTGCTGGGTCAAACCCCAGAGGTACCCCCCAAAGGCACACTCGTTTGTGAGTGAAACATGACCATGGGGCACAGTATTCCCATTAACCCTGCAGAGCCCTTCTCAGCTGAGATTCAAACTTATGATCTCCCGTATTTGAATCCTGTTCCCCACTCCTAGACCACAAAGGATGTTTATTCAGATTTACTTCATGCAGACAGCACTTTCAACAGGATGGAAAATTTAAGAAGCAGTTTGCTCAGGGTTAAATTTTGGCCTATCACAAGGGACTTTGAGCATCCCAAGGGATTGGTGATTTTGAAAGGTTGTGTAAAATTGAATCCTTATTTTATTTACGTCATTTTCATGTCATTATTTAATAAAATATTTAATCATTGGATGAATATTTGATCAGAATTGAAATCTGAGGGTTATAGTTGTCAGAGCAGAGTTTCTGTAAGGTACTGATTTTTAAGGTACTGGTAGTCGGTAGTGGCATATGTTAGTGCAACACGTGAAAATATCAATCCTCTTGCTCCAACTGTCTTTTGACTCAAAACTTAAAATTTAAGTTTAAAGGCAGATAGAAATATAATACAAAAAAAAAACGCTATAAAATAGAGTTTCAGATATTAGCATGTACTCTGATAATAGTCCACTTAGAAAGTGACATACTGTTACTTGTTTCATAAAATAGTGTACCATGTAAAAATTAAAAATGTTTCAAAATGTTATAAATATCAGGTGAACACTGTATACTCTATAGGATTTATTATGAAATTATAAAAACTTTTGGACTGATTTTAGATTAAGGGTTTTTTGCTGATTATGCTACCTTGAGTATATATATATATATATATATATATATATATATATATATATATATATATATATATATATATATATATATATATATATATATATATATGCACTTTTCTCTATACCTGTTGGCCTATACATTCTTTTATTTGGCCATGATGACTATCCCTGCTAGGGATTTAAAAACATTAAGTACAAACAGGTGATACCTGAAGGTGAGGGCTGCAGCTATGGCAACAAGTACTTAGTGACATACCAGCTTCATATACTGACACGCATGAGAACACCTATTCACCTGACCCCACACTTTTTTCTGATATATAAGCAAATTTTTGTTAACTTATTAAATTAAAACACTGATGATTGTTTGAGTGAGAAGTTTTAAATAAAAATCTAATACTTATAAAAGGCATTCGGTTCACATCTGTTAGCAATGTTCTCTAAAATGGCGTAGGGTACAAAAGTAAAGGTTATTGTGCCTGCAGTGACATAGGTGATATGAGAATAATAATTTTTTATGTACATATAATTTTGAGTGATTTTTCTGTTTTACTGACTTGCACAGAGGTAAGACCGAGCACAGCCGAACTGCCTTCGGCAATGACCGGAACGCATGAATGGTGGTCTTTCAACCTCAAACACTGCCATTGTTCATATGAATAACACTTGCTTTCAGTGAGGGATTTTAGCCTGTCAGGCCTTTCATTTAAACGAGGCTCCCACCCTCGTGCGTGGTCAGTAAAAGAGAAAAACACGTTTCTTGCTTTATGGACACTGACCCTCTGCATAGATTCTCGTTGGGTCCGCTTCTGCTACTTACGAGGTATGCATACTGGTAGTTTTGTTTCTTTCTTCAGGAACAGTTTCCTTGCAACGTACATTTAATAAATCTTTCATGTGTTCCTAACATCAACCTAATCTTTATATGTCCAATGATAGAATCCACTCAAATATCATCGGAAACCTGAATGCCCCCACGTCTCATTCCAGTTCGCAATGTAAACACCATCACTGACCAGGTCTTCAAGGTAAACATACCGGGGTATGAATTTCTTGCCACAAGGACAGCCCCACAAAATAAATGTTAAAAATATTGGAGCGACTGCAGGATCACTCACGCACTGTCTTCACCAGGTTATGAGTTTATACGGATGGACGGTATCATGTTTAGGATTCATGTAATTTAAAAGTAAGTGGTAAAATTAAGATACAAGCAGCTAAACATAGAAACGTTTTCTGATCACAGAAGTGTTGTGCCTCAGAGAGGTGCGTGAGTTAATTATTCTGCAGTCGTGCTAAAATGTTTATACATATCTTATGGAGACAGTTTCCCACTGAAAACCTATATTTTCTGTTAACTTTCAGAATAAAAAAATGAGCCAACATTTCACATCTCAGTTAACAAATCTCCCCAACCCTGGTAATAAGCCCGGTAATACCGGGTCTATCAGTTAGTGAAATTATAAAAACTTTTGGACTGATTTTAGTCCTGATTTTTTTTACCTGATTTTTTGCTGATTACGCTACCTTGAGTATATATGCACTTTTCTCTTTACCTGTTGGCCTATATATTCTTTTATTTGGCCATGATGACTATCCCTGCTATGCATTTAAAAACATTAAGTACAAATAGGCGATACCTGAAGGTGAGCCTGCAGCTATGGCAACAAGTACTTAGTGTCTTACCAGCTTCATATATCGACACGCGTGAGTGCACTTATTGACCTGACCCCACACTTTACAAGTCTGAGTGGGTGCAAGCTTCAACACATAATAACTAATGTAACCTGAGTTATTCATGACCAACCACAGGACCTGACATTAAAGGGACTGTCCCATTGCCGAGGGTAGATAGTTTTGCATTTTGGACAGCCATGCATGAGCCATGGAACTCTAGCAGCTTGTCCTGTCTAATATCATATGCATGCTGCAGTTATACACTGCAGTACATCTTTCCAGGTCTCCTTTGTAGTAACCGCTGCTCTGTATAGCTAGGTTCTCTGGGTTCCACCACCAGGACAGGCACATGGCAAAGAATTGCCATCAAATCAATGAGAGCGTGGTGTGGAGGTTAAAATTTGGTAGTGTATGCACAATGCGATACCAGTCTCTCATTGATGTGATCAGAATACTTTGCTCTAGTCAGCCCTGGAACTTCTTCTTTTACAAAGCAATGGTTGAATCGAAGTAGATTTAAAATTAGTGCAGGGTTTAAATACTGTGTTAGGAGTGAAGGTCAGGCAGAGTGACTGACAGACACTTCCTTGTATATGGTAACCATGGTAACCTATCAACAATTTTCCAGTTAATGCTATAAATCTATGGGAAATGTGACTACCGTACATCACTTTCACTCCCTGTGCAGGGCTTCTGAATTGAGGGGCCTGATGGCCATCATACCCCATTTTCCCTCATGTCAATTTTAATAACGCTTTTTGTGCACCCCTCATGTTATCTAATCTATGCTTTTTCTGTAAAACTTACAGGTTTCTAAATATTTACAAGTAGTTAATAAAAGTTACACTAAGTCTAATTTAATTTGGACAGGTCAGGTTTCCATCCTGACAGGTAAGAATTTCCTCCAAAATGCCTGACTGGACAGCAAAGTTGAAAATTCAATGTCAAGCCCTGTTCAACTTGTTAATTAAAAATTAATTACTCATGCACGTATCCTGTGACCGAGAAGGGGGCGTTGATTCTCCTGTTGGTCCACATTTCCCATGTTTTCACAACAAGATTAACACCAGGTCCCAGCGGTCCCTGTACGTATACATGTTGCAGTGCAACAACTGTGCCACAACAACTATCTCACCTGATCTGTATGTACCAGACCTCATGAGGACAGAGGTCAAAGTTCAACCATATAAAGGCCGCTTAGTACTTCATGTACGTGAGAGTTGTGTTTACTTTATTTACAATACTGTGCTACATACCCATGCTTCAGGTACACACCTTATATGGCAGTAATGGTCTACATACATGATAATAGTAGTTTATACACTTCACAGGGGCTCAAAACATGCTCCTGAAGAAACACAGTTATATTATCAGGCAAACTTGAAACAAGGGACCTATGGGTCACTGTGCTCAGCTGACGTTAACCTTGAAGGTAAAAATCTAAAATAATATCAAATGGAGATAAAGTGTAAGAGGAAGAGGTAATAAAGGCCATGGTTGGTTTATATGATTGGTTTGTATTGATGAGCAAGAAATTGTTGCAAAAAATATTTTGTGACCTGACCATGTGTTTCCTATATGTTGAAACTAAAGCATGTGAGCAGTTTGTGAACAAATGATCTGTACTATTACCATGATCATTAGTTGGTTTTTCGATTAACTGTTGACATTTCAGTAGTTTACACATTTGTTCAATTGAATCTATTTTTTTGTATAATATATATTATTAAATATATATGTATTTTTTTATGAAATGTATACAGTTGAAATAGAGCTAATAAACAACATAAAACAGGGCAAACAAAGCCTGATCTCAAATTCTGCTGAGGCAGGAAAATAATGAACAAATGTTTGTATTAAATCCTCATTTTTTATCACATCAATTATTTTCTAATTTAAGTTTATATTTCTATACATTTCCAATTTAACATATATATCTGAATATAAAAGTTGATTCATAATTCTCAATTGCATCATTATAAATCTCAATCTTGTCAGATAACACCACATCATGCATACAAATGTTTATTTATTTTTTACCACAAAAATATATATTTTAAATCTGCAAAACAATAAATATCTAAAAATAATACTTGATTTAGATTTCACAATTTTTAATTGTGTCTTTATTTATCCATAATGTGCTTCATATTTTATAATAATTTAAGCATACTGATGGGTTCAATTATATTTGTTAAAATCATTTAAAAGAAAATTGATTTCTTTAAAAATGCTACATTACACAACATTGCATCTTCTTGATTACACCTTGAATTATTTTTTCAAGGAAAGTTTTTGCATATCGGAGTGGAAACAGCATTATAATTAAGGAGATACAGTGAAAACAATAACAATTAGTGCATAACACTTGGTGGGTTGGGTTTGCGGGGGGGGGGGGGGGGGGGGGGGGAGTGGGGTGGTGATATGAGAATAACTGTACACCTGTCACAGCAGGGGATCTCCCCCAGTGACTTTAACAAATCAGAAACCCTGGCATAGCTGACTTCCAGTGACCTGGAGTGGGACCCTGCATCTGTAATCAAAGTAAGTGACTACAGAAAAAAATCAATAACTAGCTTAATTTTCAAGCTTTTATTTTCAAATTTAAGATTTAGACAAACTAAATATTTATGTTTACATGCTGTAAAAATTAAATCAATGGTGCTTACAGGAAAAAAACGTGCCATGGTCAAAGTTGGGCAAAATTTAAGGCACTGATTTTTTTTTATGCTAATAACTTAAAAAATTCACAAAATTCAGATCTAATTTTTCGGTAAACAATTGAATCTTAATTAAACATAGTTATATACTTGAGAAAATAGACTCTAGTTTCAAAATTTTTCATGTTAAGTGAGTTATTATTTTTCCTGATTTTTTACAAAGTCCATTATGTTTGGGCCCATAACTTAAAGAATTAATACTTTACAGACTTAATTTCTTGCATGTACATAGGAACTATATAGAGGAATATTTATGGTAAATATGAGGAAAAACAGATGAGTGGTTTTGATATTAGGCAGTCCTGAAGTGTGAAAATAGGATTTTAATAAAAAATTGAGGTTTTTCCTTAATTTCTCAAAGGAATGAAGTCGCAAAGACCCAGTTTTTCGGCTTGGTAGGAGATCTTGGGGACATCTAACATTATGCTGAATTTTGGATTCCTAGGTCTTACAGTTTCAAAACGTGCCACATTTACGGACGGACAGACGGACGGACAGACGGATGGACGACGGACAATGGACCACGACTATAGCTCAGATGACTTATAGTCAGCTGAGCTAAAAAAGAGTTTATAGGAATGTTCAGGCAGAAATATATGAAACATTTAGGAGTTTTCACAGCATAAAAATGCATTACTTAGTTACTAATACTACAACCATCTGTTCTCTAAGCAGCTCATTATCATGGGTTAGACAGCTGTACTTGTATGCATTAATACAACACTGATATGCACAGTCAGTTCTATAAAAGATCTTAATGTCTACAAAAATAACAGGGCTATATTTAAAGATAATTATTAACTAGAATATGGGTAGTTGACAAGTGTATCCACCAAAATCGAGTGAAGTGAGACATGATTGAGCATGAATGAGTGGCAAGGGGAAATTGAGTGAGATATGTTGCAAAGCTTTGATGTCTGCCATGTAAACATGATTGTAGCTGGTGGGGCCATGTTTTTTTGAAAGAGAAAGTTATCTAAGTGTATACATATGCAAAATTTCAGGTGGATAAGTCAAACCACTGCTAAGGTATGAGTGATTTTTACCCTAGATAGATGAACAGACAGACACCATGCAAAAATGGTTGTCAGTTGGGCCACCAAATTTATACTAGCTGTAGAGCAAAGTAAGATCTATTCTCATGCAAAATTCCAGGCTGATACCTCAAACCAGTCCTGAGATATTAGGATAGATGTCTGCAGCGTAAAACATAAATGTAGGTGGTGCCACCTGCCATTAAATCAAGACAGCTATCATAGATGTATATACATGCAATTTTTTGGCAGATATGAGTGATTTTATCTCACAGCAGACAAGCAGATGGATGCTGTGGAAAACTGGTTGCAGGTGGCGCCACCAGTTTTGCGTATAAAAGAGAGCTACGTGAGATCTATATACATGCATAATCTCAGGAGGATATGTCAAACCAATCCAAGAGACATTAGAAAGGATTTCAGTTGCCTGAATAATAATGTATATGGAAACACCTGTCATAAAATCAAGAAAGCTATCCAGGATGTATATGCATGCAACATTTCAGGTGGATAATACCAACTACTGCGGAGATATGAGGAATTTTAACCTAAAGCAGATAAACGGAGGCTGTGCAAAAATGGAATCCCAGAGCTACCCTCAGTTAAAATTTCAGCCAGATTTGTCAAACAATTCCAAATTAATGTGGGTTAATGTGTGAATAAAGATTCACAATGGACACACTATGGAGAGGAAAGGTCAGTGATCAATGCAAAATGGTTCACTTGAAACCTGATAATGGGGTCAAGTTTCAGTTAAATCAGTCCAGTGGTCTCAGTGGAGTCTCCCCGAAACCAACAGGGCTGCAGCGACTGAAACATAGTCAAAAACATAGTGACCGCAAAACTTTGTTTTAGCGGATACAATAATTATATTTGAAACAATATTGTGCACTGAAAAAAATATAGAATTTAGAGATATGGTCAAAGGCTACAGCTATGTAAAATGTGAAGCAGGGATTTCACTGGCTGAATGCGAATAATTTGCGATGAATGCAAATATTGAAAAAATGGCTTCAAGAGTCCATCATTCGTATTTAAGGCTCCAAAAGTTCACAAATATGCACGGGGGTTCGGATGCATCATCATCTGTTTGTGAAAGGTGCTTTAACTTTGGCGGGAATTTAAAAAAAAGTTTGACATTCCTTTTGAAAGTTACTAGCATACAAGCATCAGAGTATGTTTATATCCTACAATGAGAACAGCATTTAAAGGTTCTATGATGATGCAAATATTTTTGTCATTTTTGACAGTGCCTCATGACCAACAACAGGCACCTCATGGCCTACAAGTACACTGTCACATGACATTAAACAGCCAATCATTAGCTTTTTAGTATACTTTCTAACAACACCTAAGGTACCACATATGAGCAGTATTATTATTATTATTAATAAATACATTATTTATATAGCACCTTATCCAAAGAATTGCTCTAAGGTGCTTTACACTTAAGCCCCGTTCCCACTTTCACGAATTTCACCCCACTTCATTGACACGACTTCAACACAACTATAATACGACTACAACAAGAACCTCTCAAGAGAGAGTCATGTTCATAAAGCCCCCTTCCTACTTCCAAAAATTTGGCACCCAATCACTATGAACTGACATTATAATGTAACAGAAAATTTAGTTTTCTTTGTGATTTTTAACTTCTAACAAACAAACGAGGATAAAGGGTTGAAGTAAGAACACTATGTAGATTTGTTAATTTGTTCTAAAGAAGATTTTCATGGTGGTTATTCATTTTCATTTTCAATGGACTTGAGATATACAGACTCAGCCTGATGTCAATTCAGGTCCAAGTTCCAGTCATTGACTCTCTTGCCCCATTCTGGGAAAAGTTAGCAAAAGTCCTAGTGTGGATTTCTCACTGCTTTATCTCATTTCAAGATTCAGGACAGCCATGGCCAGTATCAGCATTTTGTTTGCAGGGCAGCTGTTACTACTGTATGAGTTTTGGTTGCAGACCAGGATGCAAAGTAACACAAGTGACCCATGGGTCATGACGCTCAGCTGCCAAGCATGCATGACCTGTGACATCATGGGCTGAGATTCACAACTTCCAGTCAAATTTTGAAGAACCAATTTGCCAATTTGTTGAAATTTTCTACGACAACAGAAATATATATCACCTATGTCTGATTAAAACACAGTGAATTGATGGTCTGAGGAAAATGTATGATTGTTAAGGTATCCAGAACTATTCCCATAGCTTACTTGATACCTGTCAGTCTCAAAAGGAACACCACAAAGGGCAAATATAAGATCAAAATATATAGCAAACAAGTGACCCATGGGTCATGACGCTCAGCTGACTGGGAAGAGATTCGCAAAAGGAAATTTTATCATTAGAATGGTAGTATATACCCATTCAACTGAAGCATCAAACAGATTAACCAACAGGCCAAGATTTAGTCTGTATTTATATATCTCAAAAATAGAGAAAAATGTGTAAACTTTTAAAACTAGAATACGGGTAACCGACAAGTGACTACATGTATCTGCCAAAATCGGATAGTGAGGCATGGATTGAGTGGCAAGGGGAAATAGAGTGAGGTATGTTGCATATTAGCATGGATGTCTGCAGCCTAAATGTGTATGTAGGTTGTGCCACCTACCACAAATCCAGAAAGCTGTCCAAGTTGTATACACCTGCAAAATTTTAGGCAGAAAAGTCAAACCACTACATGTAAATGAGCGATTTTTGCCCATGGCAGACAAACAGACAAACACTGTGCAAAAATCTTTGCAGGTAACCCCTCCAGTTTTGTGTATGATAAAGACCTATGTGAGATCTAAACACATGCACAATTTTGGCCCAATCGGTCAAATGGTTCCTGAGATATGAGCTTGGATGTGTGCAGCGTTAACTAGAATGTAGGTGGCGCCACCTGTCATAAAATTAAGAAAGCTGTCCACGATGTATAAACCTGCAAAATTTTAGGCAGTTATGTCGAACCATTACAGAGAAATGAGTGATTTTAGGCCACGGCAGACTAACAGACAGACGCTGTGCAAACATTGTTACAGGTGGCGCCACCATTTTTTGTGTATGTTACAGAGCTATCAAAGGGCTACATTTGTATAAATATTATTTCCTGATCGGTCGAACGGTTCCCAAGATATAAGCTTGGATGTCATCAGCGTGAACGTGAACGTCGGTGGCGCCACCTGTCATAAAATCAAGAAAGCTATCCTGGATGTATACGCATGACGATTTTCAGGTGAATTAGTCAATTCACTGCAGAGATATGAGTGATTTTAACCCAAGGCAGATGAACAGATGGACACTGTGCAAACATGGTTACAGGTGGCGCCACCATTTTTTGTGTATGTTATAAAGCAATCCAAGGGCTACATTTGTATCAATTTTATTTCCTGATCGGTCAAACGGTTCCCGAGATATGAGGGTTTATGAGTGGAAACAGACCCACAAATGGACACTGGATAGAGAGGAAAGGTCAGAGGTCAACGCAAATTGGTTAGGCACCAGTTCACATGTGACCCGATAATAGGTGTAAGTTTGGGAAAAATCGGTCCATTAGTCTCCGAGGAGCTCTCTGGAAACGAACGCCGCCGCGGTGGAGGAACTCGGTCAAAAACATAGTATCCGCAAAACTTCATTTTGGCGGATACAAAAATACAGGTGGCTCCACCAGTCTGCAGAAACTAATAAAAACACTTAATTGTCAATATCCATGCAAAAAATCATGGTGATCTCTGCATTAGTTGTTCAGATACTTCAGTTTTTGTATCAAATTGTCCATTATTTTGAGGGATACTTCGGAGTCCTATAGCTTGAAGGATATGGGTAACAGAGACCTAATTTCAAGTTTCCACAGGCACCTTTCATGGGCCTCCTTGCATGACAAGAATGAAGATTCTAGGTCCAGTTGTTGCGATTTGTACCCTGTTGACAGATAACCACATCTTTAAAGGTCTCAAAAAAAAGAAAAAAATTCGTAAAAATTTGAAAAAAAATAGAAGTGGCACACCCAGTCTGCAGAAACTGATGGAACTGCTCATGATCAATATGTATGCCGAAAATCATGACCATCAGTGTTGTAGTTATTGAAATACTGCAGTTTTTGTATCAAATTTTCCATTATTCTGGGGGGGGGGGGGGGTATTTTGGACCCATACAGCTTAAAGAATATGGGTAACAGAGACCTAATTTCAAGTTTCCATGGAGACTTTTTATGGGTCTCCCTGTGTGTCAAGAATGAAGATTCTTGGTCCAGTTTTTATGATTTGTGCCCTGTTAACAGATGTTCATATCTTTAAAGGTCTCAAAAATACAGAAAAATTTCGTAAAAAAAAAACGAACAAATACAGGTAGTGCCACCAGTCTGCAGAAACTTATGAAACACTCCATGATCAATATCCATGCAAACAATTATGGTTATCTCTGCATTAGTTGTTCAGATACTTTAGCTTTTGTATCAAATTTTCCATTATTCTGAGCTTTACTTTGGAGTGCCATAGCTCTAAGGATATGGGTAACAGAGACCAAATTTCAGGTCTCCATGGAGACTTATCATGGGTCTCCCTGTGTGTCAAGAACGAAGATTCTAGGTCCAGTCGTTACGATTTGTACCCTGTTGACAGATAACTACATCCTTAAAGGTCTCAAAAATGGAGAAAACAATTCGTGAACATTGAAAAATACAGGTGGCGCCACCAGTCTGCACAAACTGATGAAACATCTCATGATCAACATGTATGTCGAAAATCATGACCATCAGTGATGTAGTTAATGAGATATTGAAGTTTTTGTATGAAATTTTTTACTATTCTTGGGGGTAATTTTGGGCCCCATAGCTCGAAGGATATGGGTAATAGAGACCTAATTTCTGGTTTCCATGGAGACTTTTCATAGGTCTCTCAGTGTGTCGAAAATGAAGATTCTAGGTCCAGTCGTTACGATTTGTGCCACGCTAACAGATGACAGCATCCTCAAAGGTCTCAAAAATAGAGGAAAAAATTGTAAACAAGTGACCCATGGGTCATGACGCTCAGCTGCCAAGCATGACCTGTGACATCACGGACTGAGATTCACAACTTCCAGTCAAATTTTGAAGAACCAATTTGCCAATTTGTTGAAAATTTTCTATGACAACAGAAATATATATCACCTATGTCTGGTTAAAACACAGTTAATTGATGGTCTGAGGAAAATGCATGATTGTTAAGCTATCAGGAACTATTCCAACAGCTTGCTTGAAACCTGTCAGTCTCAAAGGAACACCACAAAGGGCAAATATAAGATCAAAATATATAGCAAAAATCAAGGAAATACATGCAAGAATTATTGAGAAACAGGTGCTTCTGTATGAATTTTTATTCAATACAGGCCAACTGTACTGCACTTTTATAAATGATGGTAATATTTACTCAGAAATATTTGACCCAATCCTTTACAAGATTACATAAATATACATCCAACTGCATTCACTTTAACTGTTCTTGAGATAATATGATCAAAAGGAATTAAAAGATGGTTGCCTGGTGGCCATATTGGACTTCTGACAAGTCTGAAATCAGACAACAAACATTCTCTAAATCGGACCAACCATTAAAGAAAAATTACTGAAACTGCACTGAAGAAAGAATTTCTAAGGTGGCTAACTAGCAGACATAATGGATTTCTGACAAGTATGACATTTGATATCCCACATTCTCCAATAAGAGACCAAACTTGGGGCAAATTATCCAGTAATGAATGCCCAAAATAATTCAAAAGGCATGTCCAGGCCCTCATATCAGATTTATAGATATGCAATTGTAAAAAGTGTAAGTCCAATATTTTTTATTATCACTCTGCTTTTCAATGGGGTCGGCAGGGTAGGTAAACTGCCAAACCTGAAAGAAAATAAATGCAAAAAGCATGACTAAGAGTCTTGAAATTAAACAAAAAGCCATCCTAAATCAAGGTACACATCCACATATTATGAGAACAAACACTTGCTTTTATATGTGGTGATATATATAAAAGTATTCAGATATCTAGGAAACTAAGTTTATTGTTAGGATTCCATAAAATAAACTGCAAAATGTTCCCATCATCTTATAAATCAGTAGCTAAACCTTAATACTATACTCTCATAGTCTTAATGCCTGGCTGAAGAATTCTGACAACAGTGTTTTTGTTATGAAGTAACAGGTACTTATCACTGAGCCTTATCACTTAATAGGCTGATACAAAAGGGAGTCATATGTCACCAGTGTCACTCACAATTACAGCCACACAAGGAAATGTACCAGCTGGAGTGGGATGGTTATATATACAAGAAAAATAGAGATGGTCTATAAAATAAGTAATTGTGAACATCCCTGACCTATGACCTTGGCCTTTTGCCCATATATCAACTGGATTCTTTCTAAATGATGGGTAACTACTAACCACTTAAATCTGGTGTAATTACTTGGCAACCAATGGGTGAATAACTTTGACCTGCAACCTTTAACCTGCTGACCAGCTGACCCCAAAATCAATAAGTTATTTATTCAAGTAAAAAGACCCATAAATATGAAGTTTGAGTCAAACTGAGTGATGCATAGATGTGGCATATGTGAAAGACTGAAGGTTTGGGTTGAACAGTTACACTTGATATATGCTCACAAGCATTTAGAACAATTAAATATTGTGACCTTGACCTTTGACTTTTTGACCTCAACATCAATAGACTTCTTCCCTTATTGGTAGGTAAGCCATATATGACAGATGGAAGGTACAGATTGAAAAGTTTGCCTGAAAATGACTCCACGCAAGAAGTGGGTGCTGTGAACTTGACCTTTGACCTCAAAATCAACAGGTCTTTTCCCCTGTTGGCAGAGAAGCGATATCAGTGCTGGAAGGTTTGGAATGAAAAGTCTAGCTTGAAATGTGTCCACAACCTTTTCAAAGAAGTGGATCCTGTGACCCTGACCTTTGACCTTGTGACCTCAAAATCTATAGGATTCTTCTCCAACTTAGTAGGTGAGCTATATGTTAAAAATCAAAGAACTGGGATGAAAGGGTTGGCTTAAAATGCATCCACAGGCTTTTTCAAAGAAGAGGCTCCTGTGACCTTGACCTTTGACCTTTTGACCTCAAAAAAATTATGGTTCTTCCCCTGTTGGTAGGTGAGCTGTATGTGAAAGATGGAAGGTTTGGGATGAAAATTTTGTCTCAAAGAGTTATTTCTGGGGGGTGCAAACACACACCATATATTCGAGAATATAGGTCGCAGTGACCTAATTTCAGGTTTGCAAGGAGATCTTTTTATAACCTCAAAGACTGCATAGGGTTCATGGCCCTAGCCCCTACGGTTACGATTTGTGCCCTGCTAACGGACGGACGGCCGGCCGGCCGGCCGGACGGACAGACGGAAGGACGACGGACAAAGACCCATCGCTATAGCCCAGCATGACTGAAAGTCAGCTGAGCTAAAAATCAAACAGTACAGGTGGCGCCACCAGTCTGCAGGAACTGATCGAACATCTCATGATCAATATGTATGCCAAAAATGAAGGCCATCAGTGATGTAGTTATTGAAATATTGAAGTTTTTGTATGAAATTTTTTACTATTCTGGGGGGTACTTTGGGGCCCCATAGCTCGAAGGATATGGGTAACAGAGACCTAATTTCTGGTTTCCAAGGAGATTTTTCATGGACCTCTCAGTGTGTCAAGAATTAAGATTCTAAGTCCAGTCTATTTGATTTGTGCCTTGTTAACAGATGTTCACATTTTTAAAGGTCTCAAAAATAGAGAAAAAAATTCGTAAAAAATCAAAAAATACAGGTGGCGCCACCAGTCTGCAGGAAGTGATGTAACATCTCATGATCAATATGTATGCCAAAAATCATGACCATCAGTCAAGTAGTTAATGAGATATTGAAGTTTTTGTATGAAATTTTTGACTTTTCTGGGGGGTACTTTGGGGCCACATAGCTCGAAGGATATGGGTAACAGAGACCTAATTTCTGGTTTCCAAGGAGATTTTATGGACCTCTCAGAATCCCAAGTTACAAGGTTCTAGGTCCAGCGGTTACGATTTGTGCCTGGTTAACGGACGGACAGACGGACAGACGGACGACGGACAAAGAGTGATCGCTATAGCTCAGATGACTTTCAGTCAGCTGAGCTAAAAATCAAGGAAATCCATGCAAGAACTATTGAGAAACAGGTGCTTCTGTATGAATTTTTATTCAATACAAGCCAACTGTACTGCACTTTCATATATGATGATAATATTTATTAAGAAATATTTGATCCAATCCTTTGCAAGATTACATTAATATACGTCTTACTGCCTTCACTTTAACAGTTCTTGAGATAATATGATCAATTTTGTTAAAGATGGTTGCCTGGTGGCCATTCTGGACTTCTGACAGGTCTGAAATCAGACAACAACCATTCTGTAAATCGGACAAAAAATTGAAGGTAAATTACTGAAACTGCACTGAAAAAAAGGATTTCTATGGTGGCAAACTGGCAGACATAATGGATTTCTGACAAGTCTGACATTGATATCACACATCCTCCAACAAGAGACCAAACTTGGGGCAAATTCTCCAAATGATGTTACAGTAATGAGTGTCCAAAAAAATTCAGAAGGCATGTTCAGGCGCTCATATCAGATTTATAGATATGCAAATGTAAAAGTGTAGGTCCAATATTTTTTATTATCACTCTGCTTTTCAATGGGGTCAGCAGGGTTGGTAAACTGCAAAACCTGAAAGAATAGAAATGCAGAAAGCATGACTAAGAGTCTTGTAATAAAATAAAGCCATCCTAAATCAAGTACACATCCACATATTATGAGAACAAACACTTGCTTTTATATGTGGTGATTTATATAAAAATATTCAGATACCTAGGAAACGAAGTTTATTGCTATGATTCCATAAAATAAACTGCAAAATGTTCCCATCATCTTATAAATCAGTAGCTAAACCTTAATACTATACTCTCATAGTGTTAATTCCTGGCTGAAGTATTACAACAACAGTGTTTTGTTATGCAGTAATTAGGTACTTATCACTCAGCCTTATCACTTAATAGCCTGATACAAAAGGGAGTCATATGTCACCAGTGTCACTCACAATTACAGCCATACGGTATGTGAGCTGTAACAGCTGGAGTGCAAGCTTATATATACAAGAAAAATGGAGATGGTCTACAAATAAGTTGGCCTGACCTATGACCTTGGCCTTTTGCCCACATATCAACTGGATTCTTTCTAAATGATGGGTAACTACTAACCAATTACATCTGGCCGGGTGTAATTACTTGGCAACCAATGAGTGAATAACTTAGACCTGCAACCTTTAACCTCCTGACCAGCTGACCTCAAAATCAATTAGTTTTTTCTTCATGCAAAAAGACCCAAAAATATGAAGTTTGAATCACATTCAGTGATGCATAGATGTGGCAAATGTGAAAGACTGAAGGTTTGGGTTGAACAGTTTCACTTGAAATATGTTCACTATTAAGCATTTAGAACAATAGTGACCTTGACCTTTGACCTTTTGAACTCAACATCAATAGGCTTCTTCCCCTATTGGTAGGTAAGCCATGTATGACAGATGGAAAGTATAAATTGAAAAGTTTGCCTGTAAATGACTCCACACAAGAAGAAGGTGCTGTGAACTTGACCTTTGACCTCAAAATCAACAGGTCTTTTCCCCTGTTGGCAGAGAAGCGATATCAGTGCTGAAAGGTTTGGAATGATAGGTCCAGCTTGAAATGTGTCCACAACCTTTTCAAAGAAGTTGATCCTGTGACCCTGACCTATGACCTTGTGACCTCAACATCTATAGGATTCTTCTCCCACTTAGTAGGTGAGCTATATGTGAAAGATCAAAGAATTGGGATGAAAGGTTTGGCTTAAAATGCATTCACATGCTTTTCAAAGAAGTTGGTACTGTGACCTTGACCTTTGACCTTGTGACCTCAAAATAATTATGGTTCTTCCCATGTTGGTAGGTGAGCTGTATGTGAAAGATGGAAGGTTTGGGATGAAAATTTTGGCTAAAAGAATTATTTCTGGGGGGTGCAAATACACCCCATAACTTCGAGAATATAGGTCGCAGTGACCTAATTTCAGGTTTGCATGGAGATCTTTTTAGAACCTCTAAGACTGCATAGGGTTCATGGCCCTAGCCCCTACGGTTACGATTTGTGCCCTGCTAACGGCCGTCCGGACGGACAGACGGAAGGACGACTGACAAAGACCCATCGCTATAGCCCAGCATGACTGAAAGTCAGCTGAGCTAAAAAGACCTTTCTGGTGTTGGCGTAGCAAAATTAAATGATTGTAGGAGCATAGTCAACAAGTCGCAGATCAATCTTGGAGATATTGTAACAGTATCTTAGACGTCATAACAGAGTCATAAACATTCTTAAAAGTGTCATGTCATATCGTGCTGGCTTTGTGTCACTGTCGTAGCATATCCTACTGGCATCGTTCTTCTCTCATACAACATCGTCCTCGTAATGGAATTTTTATCACTCAAAAGGCTGATTGGCCATGAGTGGCCATGAATTCAACATTGTGGTGATTCAGCATCATATTTGTGAAAGTGGGAACGGGGCTTAAGATAGTAGCACATTTAAATGATGAGTCAATCCCAGGCACACTTAAAATCATGACATAATTAAAATATACAATATAAAAATGGTATCATATAATGGAAGGGTCATATCAGATTCACAAATTATATGCTAAAAAATTAAGAATATGTGATTTTGCTTTCTTTTTAAAAACATAAATAGTTTCAGCACATTTAATATTTCTGGTAAATTGTTCCACAAAAGAGACACAGATCTACTATAACATTTATTTGTAAGAATTATCCCAAATTAACTCAGCATATATTGGCAAGTTCCTAAGCATGTTTGTTGAATTTCTGATGATATGAATGAAAGCATAGCTAACACAGGTTACTGGACTGAGGCCTACTTACACGCGATACCAGAAATGACTCGTTACCAAAAAGTCATATGATTTACACTTTAGTTATTGAGTGCACATGTATTCTTTTGTAAATCACCAATCAAAGCCTAAAGTTAAGATTATCAAATGTTACCACAATATCAGTGCAATAGGATGGGTAACCACTGCAGTACATATCCCTGTATGGCATGTATCACAACTCGAATTGAGCTTACATTATTAAGTCCAATATAAAGGCGGACTGAGTTGTGTATTCACTGCTCATCAGGAGTAAAGAAGCTCAGCTGATCTTTGATTTGAGCAGTTCCCTCTCCCTTTATCTTACACACTCCCTTTAGCCTTTCTCTCGCACACTTCCCTTAGCCTTTTTTTCACACTCTTCCCTCAGCCTTTTTCACAAACTCTCCCTTAAAATGTTTCTCACACATCTCTCTTCGCCTTTTTCTCATACCCTTCCATTAGCCTTTTTCTAACATATTTCCCTTTTCCTTTTCTCACACACTTCCCTATGCCCTTTTCAAACATACTTCCCTCAGCCTTTTTCCTCACACATTTCCCTTAGCCTTTTTTCTCATACATTTCCCTTAGCCTTTTTCTCACACACTTCCCTTAACCTTTTTCTCTCTCACTTCCCTTAGCCTTTTTCTCACTCACCTCCCTTAGCCTGTATCTCACTCACTTCCCTTATCCTGTTTCTCACTCTCCTCCCTTAGCCTGTTTCTCACTCTTCTTGCAGCCTGTTTCTCACACACTTTGAAATGCCTCTTTGCTGCACACCTGAAATCTCTTTGTCCTACACAAGGCTCTGGTTTCTTTAAAATATGCTCTGAAGCACCTACCAGAACCTTTTTTTCTGTCACACATAAAATCACAATTCCCTCCAATGAAAACCTGCACCTCTCTTCTCAGATCTGACAACAATTAATTACCTGCAGTGCCAGTCCTCCTTTGATTAATTATACCTCATAAATAATATGATTAATGATTTTTTTTATGTGCTGTGATACAAGCTTGTTATATACCAGTAATTATTTCCAAGATATGACATATATTTCAGCTATACCAGCAGTAGTAATTATATGTTCCTCCCCTGGTATTCTCTGTTCTCTGTCACTCAGTAAATGTAAACTGGTCTAGTGAAACATAAATATGCTGAATCCACAAAGGGTTTCCATTTCCTTGTGCTTAAGAGTACTTTACATATTTTTTGCAGAGTTTAAAAAACAGAATTTCCAAACTTGCAAAGATGCCTGCCCTTCTTATCAAAATCAAATCAACCAATCAAAACAGGGCAAAGCTGACATTGCTGACATTTTATTGTATTAATTTGTATTACATGGCAGGCAGACGCTAGTTGCAACCTTCATGCAACAATCTTATAAGAAGCTTAAAATCATAGTTGCTGTGGCTAGTTGCAACCTTTCTCCAGCCATCTTGCACACAACAACTTCAAATTATAAGAGGCTGCAGCAAGTTGCAACCTTTCTCCAGCCATCTTGAATACAACAACTTCAAATGATAGAGGCTGCAGCAAGTTGCAACCTTATCCAGCCATCTTGCACACAACAACTTCAAATAATAGCGACTGCAGCAAGTTGCAACCTTCTGCAGCCATCTTGCACACAACAACTTCAAATGATAGAGGCTGCAGCAAGTTGCAACCTTCTCCAGCCATCTTGCACACAACAACTTTAAATCATAGAGGCTGCAGCAAGTTGCAACCTTCTCCAGCCATCTTGCATACAACAACTTCAAATGATAGAGGCTGCAGCAAGTTGCAACCTCATCCAGCCATCTTGCACACAACAACTTCAAATCATAGAGGCTGCAGCAAGTTGCAACCTTTTCCAGCCATCTTGCACACAACAACTTCAAATCTTAGAGGCTGCAGCAAGTTGCAATTATCCTGCGCATACAGTAACATCAAAACACAGGGACTGCGTCTAGCTGCAGCCTTCCCACAGTGTTTCTGAAATAATGAACATCTGCTGCACACAGCTGCAGCCTAATGAAAAGCTGTGACAGTGGAAATGCAGCTACATGTACCCTTCAGCTGCACACTTTTCCTGCAGCCAGTTTTGGCTGCTGCTACTGTATTGTAACCAGCAGTGAGCCAATTAAATGATTATACTGATGACTGGTCATTTTTCATAACTGTGTAAATCAACTGCATTTTTGCATTACTGATCAAAAACAATAGTATACATGTATGTATATTGAAACAAGAAATATTATTGTGATAAAATATTTGTATGCTGTTGGAGACATTAAAAAGATGGGGTACAAAAAGAGAACACCATTAGAACTTGATCTTGTGCAATAAATAAATGCCAATGATCCAGCAATTACTTTTCCACATCATATACAAGTGACCCATGGGTCATGACGCTCAGCTGCCAAGCATGACCTGTGGCATCATGGACTGAGATTCACAACTTCCAGTCAAATTTTGAAGTACCAATTTGCCAATTTGTTGAAAATTTTCTATGACAACAGAAATATATCACCTATGTCTGGTTAAAACACAGTGAATTGATGGTCTGAGGAAAATGCATGATTGTTAAGCTATCAGGAACTATTCCAACAGCTTGCTTGAAACCTGTCAGTCTCAAAAGGAACACAACAAAGGGCAAATATAAGATCAAAATATATAGCAAAAATCAAGGAAATACATGCAAGAATTATTGAGAAACAGGTGCTTCTGTATGAATTTTTATTCAATACAAGCCAACTGTACTGCACTTTTATAAATGATGGTAATATTTATTCAGAAATATTTGACCCAATCCTTTACAAGATTACATAAATATACATCCAACTGCATTCACTTTAACTGTTCTTGAGATAATATGATCAAAAGGAATTAAAAGATGGTTGCCTGGTGGCCATATTGGACTTCTGACAAGTCTGAAATCAGACAACAAACATTCTCTAAATCGAACCAAACATTAAAGAAAAATTACTGAAACTGCAGTGAAGAAAAAATTTCTAAGGTGGCTAACTGGCAGACATAATGGATTTCTGACAAGTATGACATTTGATATCCCACATTCTCCAATAAGAGACCAAACTTGGGGCAAATTATCCAGTAATGAGTGCCCAAAATAATTCAAAAGGCATGTCCAGGCCCTCATATCAGATTTATAGATATGCAATTGTAAAAAGTGTAAGTCCAATATTTTTTATTATCACTCTGCTTTTCAATGGGGTCAGCAGGGTAGGTAAACTGCCAAACCTGAAAGAAAAGAAATGCAGAAAGCATGGATAAGAGTCTTGAAATAAAACAAAAAGCCATCCTAAATCAAGGTACACATCCACATATTATGAGAACAAACACTTGCTTTTATATGTGGTGATATATATTAAAATATTTAGATATCTAGGAAACTAAGTGTATTGCTAGGATTCCATAAAATAAACTGCAAAATGTTCCCATCATCTTATAAATCAGTAGCTAAACCTTAATACTATACTCTCATAGTCTTAATGCCTGGCTGAAGCATTCTGACAACAGTGTTTTTGTTATGAAGTAACGAGGTACTTATCACTGAGCCTTATCACTTAATAGGCTGATACAAAAGGGAGTCATATGTCACCAGTGTCACTCACAATTACAGCCACACAGGGAGATGTACCAGCTGGAGTGGGATGGTTATATATACAAGAAAAATAGAGATGGTCTATAAAATAAGTAATTGTGAACATCCCTGACCTATGACCTTGGCGTTTTGCCCATATATCAACTGGATTCTTTCTAAATGATGGGTAACTACTAACCACTTAAATCTGGTGTAATTACTTGGCAACCAATGGGTGAATAACTTTGACCTGCAACCTTTAACCTGCTGACCAGCTGACCCCAAAATCAATAAGTTATTTATTCAAGCAAAAAGACCCATAAATATGAAGTTTGAGTCAAACTGAGTGATGCATAGATGTGGCATATGTGAAAGACTGAAGGTTTGGGTTGAACAGTTACACTTGAAATATGCTCACAAGCATTTAGAACAATTAAATATTGTGACCTTGACCTTTGACTTTTTGACCTCAACATCAATAGGCTTCTTCCCTTATTGGTAGGTAAGCCATATATGACAGATGGAAGGTACAGATTGAAAAGTTTGCCTGAAAATGACTCCACGCAAGAAGTGGGTGCTGTGAACTTGACCTTTGACCTCAAAATCAACAGGTCTTTTCCCCTGTTGGCAGAGAAGCGATATCAGTGCTGGAAGGTTTGGAATGAAAAGTCTAGCTTGAAATGTGTCCACAACCTTTTCAAAGAAGTGGATCCTGTGACCCTGACCTTTGACCTTGTGACCTCAAAATCTATAGGATTCTTCTCCAACTTAGTACGTGAGCTATATGTGAAAAATCAAAGAATTGGGATGAAAGGGTTGGCTTAAAATGCATCCACAGGCTTTTCAAAGAAGAGGCTCCTGTGACCTTGACCTTTGACCTTTTGACCTAAAAAAAATTATGGTTCTTCTCCTGTTGGTAGGTGAGCTGTATGTGAAAGATGGAAGGTTTGGGATGAAAATTTTGTCTCTAAGAGTTATTTCTGTGGGGGGCAAACACACCCCATAACTTCGAGAATATAGGTTGCAGTGACCTAATTTCAGGTTTGCAAGGAGATCTTTTTATAACCTCTAAGACTGCATAGGGTTCATGGCCCTAGCCCCTACGGTTACGATTTGTGCCCTGCTAACGGACGGACGGCCGGCTGGACGGCCGGACAGCCAGCCGGACGGACAGACGGAAGGACGACCGACAAAGACCCATCGCTATAGCCCAGCATGACTGAAAGTCAGCTGAGCTAATAAGTTAGAGTTAATTTACCCTGTCAATATAATTTAGGTATATAATTCTATACAGCATATTTCACAGTAATATAGATTGTGCAATGGATCAATAATCGATCATCAGTCGTTTTCTATCTTACAGTTATCCAATGTGATTTTATAACTGATTCCTACAACTATTAACCACACTATTAATAGTGGGATGTGGTGGAGTGCTGCGTTAGCGTGGTACATTAATTTTGTACCATCTGGTATTGTCTGAATAGGGCCAATTAACACTTCAATCAGTGTCAGGTGAGTCTGCAGGTACAATTATTAAATATCACACCTGTGAAGCCAAGTGCAGTTTAGTACCATAGCAATATAGGCTCTCCAAATAGCATCAGAGTTTGTCAAGAAGAGTCCGGACCTAACAAGATGCTTTTTAGCTACAGCAAGCTTTTTTTATGGGTTCCAACCAATTTTTGCAGGCCTGGACCCTCCCCTTTTTGACCTTTTTCAGGTTATCTCATAAAGTCCTCCATGGCTGGAATCCCCCTTTCTGATAAATCTTGGATCTGCCTATAAGTGTGAAGGATCAATAACAATCACTGTATTTAATTAGAAGTCTTGTCCAGCTGCCAAAATATTCACAACATTTCTGTAGACTGTGCAATGTGTGCCAGGTACAGACCTGTGCTGCCATCTGTGCCACTTTCAGGTACTAATATGAATAAAGACAAGCTGATCTTTGGAAAGTTGTGCCATGCTTTTTATATTTGACCTTTATGATCATCAGGGAATAATTTACCTGGAGAAAACTGATTAGAACATTGCTAATAAATACTGAAAACAATAGCAGTTTATTTTTTTGATTAGCAGTTCTTGCATGGGCTTTATTTGGCCTCTTATATGTTATGACTGGCTTTTGAGATCTGGTGTGTAAATTTTCATTGGATCATAATAAGTGCATCAGTAGGACTGACATTTTGCAAAACCTTCCAAACAAAATATTAACTCACAGCTCTTTTTAGCAGATACAATTATCATGTATCTTTCATAAAACAGTACATTAAACATGAGCCATATTTGTGTAATGTATTGATCTGTGTCCATCCCTGGTCAACAGCCATGAACATATCCTGAGGACTCAATATGAAGACAAAATTTAGATAGACTCAATGTAGACAGACATATGTAGACAAACATTTTGGCACCAAAAAAACGTAGACAGACAAAATGTAAACAAATATTATGGCACAAAAAAATTGTAGGCAGACAAAGCATAGACAAAATACACACAAAAATACACACAAAATGTAAACAAAGGCAAACTGTAGACAAACATTTTGGCACACAAATAGAGGTTGGCAGTTGTAGTCAAAATGTAGACAAACATTTTGGCACACAAAATGTAGGCAGACAAAACTAATGTATAGACAGACTAAATATATAACTGATCTAAGATAGGTAGACATTGTGGAACACAAAATGTAAGCAGACAAAATATATAATGATCAAATTAAGGTAGGCAGACATTGTTTTAATGTAGACAGACAAAATATATACTGATTTAGCAAAACCTATTTTAAAAAGCCCATCTGTAGTGATGATATCCATCAGTAATCTAAAGCATTACATATTATATGCAAATGAGATAGAACCATCAGCTCCTCTGGTGGCCTTGTCAGGTACTATTATGCAAATACGTACATGATTCAGGATTCACTCCATTCACTGAGATTCAGTGAAAAGGAAGTTAGTATGATCCACTACAGAAGTTCCAGATTCAGTTATGTCTATCCGGGCTCATATTGCTAAATAAGTAATAGATATTTCAGTGGGGAATATTATTACTCACTCACACCGTCTATCTGGCAGGTCTGTTCTTGTGCTAGACTAAGCGGTCCTCTGGTGGTCATGACCATGAATTTATGACCTAAACTGAATCCTGTTTCTGGTTATAGAGATTAGTTTAATAAATCCTGATACATCTGATTACTTCTGTTTATAGCTCTCACTCCTACTTTAATATAATATCCATCTGTATGTACTATTCATGGTACACAATGCAGCTGAACGGTGTAGGCAGGATTACTTAATAAAGGCCTCATAGACTAATTTCACCCCATCAAGACTGCTTTGTAACAGAGCAATTATTACATGACTTCAGCAGTAATTGTATATCCTCAGAGCAGCCTGGAATATTACCTGTGGATTTTAATATCTGTTCAAGAACACTGTCAGATATAGTAGTAGAATCATGCGGTTTATGGTATTCATAGCTTCTGCCAGGAGGATATGTATTCATCTTTGTTTGTGTGTTTGTTAACAACATAAATCCCTAAATCATGAGCAGAATCTCATGAAATTTTGAGCGTGTTTCATGAATTGGCCATTTAAGAAATGATTAAATTTTGGTGTTCATCTGGCACCTGATCATAATTCAGGAACATCATAAAGGAATATTCACAAATGTACAGTCACTAAATTATAAGCATAATGAATGAACTTTAGAATATGAGCCAAATAAGTGAATGCTAACACGGTTTGAGAGCATACACAATAGGGACCTCCACCCCCCCCCACCCCCCACACACACACACACGACAGAGGCTTCCATTCTCTAGAATGCTCTATTCTAGTTTATATATTACATCATAATAAATCCTACATTCCAATCCACCCCCAATTTCACCCCTCCCCCCAACCACCCACCCTTTCCCTGCCTATTATTTCTGGCATATGATGTTCATGCAGTCTTACAAAAGCTGGGCTGATTATTATTAACTTTAGTTAATAATATTTATTAACTTATTGATCAACTAGTTAAATGTAGGATTTGCTGTTGGGTGTATCAGCAACGTATCAATAAACAGACATCTGATGATTTCTAAACAATATTTGACTTAGTACCATAATGTGTCGGTGTACAAATCTTAACAATGTGCCTTACAGTACATGACGCAGACACTGCACAGTAAACTGAGCTAGTGTATTAATTTACTTACTGACTCAACATACAAGTTCAAAGAATTTGAGGCACCCTTGAGCCTTGTCCTCTTGTATAAAAACAATTTTTATTTGAAACAAATGAAAAACTAATTAAATTTTTAATAATCAATTATTATCATTTATTAATATATTTTTCTAAAAATTTTCTATGAAATAATTAAAGGTTATGCCAGCTGTGTGCAAGCAAATATAATGCACCTGGTTACTTGTTATCATTAAAACATGGGGAATGCCCACACAAGTGCAATTCTCTAAGTTCTGGAAACAGAAAAAGACCTACAATACACAGGATGAATCTCAGGAACATGCTGAACTAATAAAGTGTGCACATATTAATATATATGTATATATATCTATATACATGTCTGATTACACTGGTTCTAGCACAGGGCTGAGAATCATACCAACAAGAGCGAGTGTCACATGTTTAAAATTTGGATGCACAATGCAATACAATGTTCTTGTTGGTCTGATTACAAGATTTTACTGGCCCTGACAGATGGCAAATGCAAACCGTTTTAAAACCATATTGTATGCACATTAGAGCGTTCACACAGCAATCCAAAGCTTTTTCAAACAGTTTTGGCCAAAATGGATCTGGGTGGTGATCGGGGTCACCCAACAATTTAATAAATTATTCCTTGTATCATTGCAAAGCTATCCTGAACGTTTCATGAATATCTGTTAATAAACTTTTTGAGTATTGTTGCGAACAGACTAACAGACAGATAAACAAACCAGCTACAGCAGAAATATAACCCCCACCCCTAGGCAGAGGTAAAAATTTATAATAACAAGGCCTACAGGCCTAATGCGAACCTGTGCAATGAGATTACACCAGGTACAATGCTTCAATGCTGGACCATTACTTTTCAAGAACATGTGTAACATGTATATGAACAATGCAAGTACTAAACACTTAGAACAAGGAACAATTAAACAAACAATACTGCTGCAATTCTGGCATGGGTGCACACAACACAAAAACTAGAATATGGGTAGTCAACAAGGGACTATGTGTATCTGCCAAAATCAGAGTGGGACGGGTGAAGCTAGGCATGGATTGAGTGGCAAGGGAAATAGAGTGAGGTGTGTTGCATAATAGCCTGGATGTTTGCAGCTGAAATGTTTATGTAGGTTTGGCCACCTACCACAAAATCCAGAAAGCTGTCCAAGATGTATAAACATGCAAAATTTTAGTCAAACCACTACTGAGATATGAGTGATTTTAGCCCACGGCAGACAAACAGACGGACGCTGTGCAAAAATGGTGGCAGGTGGCACCATCAATTGTGTGTATGATTAAGAGATATGTGAGATCTATACACATGCAAAATTTCAGGGGGATATATCAAACCAGTCCTGATATATAAGTTTGAATGTCTGCAGCGTATACATAAATAAAGGTGGTGCCACCTACTAATCAAGAAAGCTATCCAAGATGTATAGACATGCAAAATTTTAGGAAGATAAGTCACACCACTACTGAGATATGAGTGATTTTAGCCCACGGCAGACAAACAGCCGGATGCTGTGCAAAAATGGTTGCAGGTGGTGCCATCATTTTTGCGTATGTTATAAAGCTTTCCAAGGGCTACATTTGTGCAAAATCTTTAGCCTTATCTGTCAAACGGTTCCCGAGATATGTGGGTTTATGTGTGGAAATAGACGCACAAATGGACGCTGGGCAGAGAGGAAAGGTCAGAGGTCAACCAAAAATTGCATACTGAATGCAAAATTAAAATACAGATATATCTCATAGATGGCAAATTCTTGAATTAAGTTGAGTAGGGATATCAATAATTTATAATCCACGTACAGTTGTCTTTATATAATAACAGAAAGCTGAATATCCATGATTGTAACATTGCCTGGTATGATGAATAACTTAAATCATAAACCTAAATTTTTTAAAAGCTTTTTAAAAAAATTTCTTGTCAATATTAACCAAAGATAACCTGAAATCTAAATGTCTAGTGGCATGATGTAATAGATGCTGATAAACTTGTGCCAGGCTAGATGTAACAGCATCATACAGCTAACATATATGGTAAAATGACTCAATTCAATCTCCAAAATTCAGCCAAAAATTATTCATGTGGAACCATTAATGACAATTATTATAGGAATTATTGTAGGGATTATTCTTGTAAAATATTTAACAAACTGGCTTCAGTGTCATCAGTCGAAAAACGTTTCTCAGGTTTATAACTCATAAAGGAAGATACAGCAAACTGGCTAAGTTCAGCTTCCCGTAACTCAGCCAAAAAGCACTGAACCAAAACCATTTGAACAAACTTGAATTATCAACATCTGAGGATAATTAATGTGCGAGATTTAAGAATTTGGCGCAGTGGTTTTTGAGAAGAAGATCTTTGTAGCCACTGAGCTAAAATGGGCTGTTATGGCATATGACTAAATTCAGCTTCCCATAACTTAGCCAAAAGTCACTGAAAAGAGACCATTTGAACAAACTTCAGAAAGTGCTACCCTAGGATCATTTCTGTGCGATATTAAACATTTTGGCCATATGGTTTCAGAGAAGAAGTTTTTTGTAGCCCTCAGTGTGATACAGGCACTGATGACCCCGTACAAAAAAAGGCTGATGCAGGTGGCGCCACCAATACCTCAATTTCAGGTATGACCTATGTGACCAACATTGGCATAAAATTTGGTTATGACACCTCCAGCCGTTTCTGAGATTTAAATTTTAATATGCTTTTTTTGCACAGTTAACAAAGTTCAACCTCCTGCATCTCGGCCTAAAATCTCTGAACTGGAACCATTCGAACAAACTTGAGAAAGATTGTTCCAGGGATCATTTCTTTGAAATATTGGACAATTTGGCTGGACAGTTTCGGAGAAGAAGATTTTTAAAGTTTTTTTTAGCTTTTCCCCTATAAAATCTAAGAAAATGCAGTTAGAAAAAAAATAAACAAAATCCGATACAGTTTTTTGGATGACTGATTATTTGCAAAAAATTGGTGATGCTAGCTCTCGCAGTTTTTGAGACAGCTATGGTTAATGTACAGACGACGCACAATGCACGACACACGATGCACGACGGACGACGCCGCACCATCGCATAAGCTCACAGGTTCGCTAAAAATGGAAATACTCTGTGTAGATTACTGTACACTGAGATCATGAAATTAGACCCCTTCCCAAAACAGTGTAAAAAATAAAATCGCAAAAAAGAAACCCCGAAAATTTGTAGTAAATCACAGTATATCAAAGACATAAAGCATTATGTGTACACCTGTTAGCTTAAATGCAACGTTGTACAGACTAGCGGCAACAAAATGAAGCAGTACCAAACTTACCCATCACTTCTAGTATGACTACAAGTAAGAGCACCCAGGAGTTAGTAATTAAAGCCACACAGAAGTTAACAACGGATGGAGGTACAGCTCAAAATATTACCTGTATATACATTAAAATACATAGAAAATACCTTTATTTTCATATTTTAAAAAATTTCTGAAACTGCAAATGCACTAACTTATCTCATACTGAAATTATTGCCAGATGCTACTGTAAAAAGAATTTCTCTGAAATTTAGATTTTTTAAATTAATGATGCATTATCTATTTTGTATAATTACTTATCTTTATACTTAACAAGTGACCCATGGGTCATGACGCTCAGCTGCCAAGCATGACCTGCGACAAAATGGGCTGAGATTTACAACTTCCAGTCAAATTTTGAAGAACCAATTTGCCAATTTGTTGAAATTTTCTATGACAACAGAAATATATATCACCTATGTCTGGTTATAACACAGTGAATTGATGGTCTGAGGAAAATGTATGATTGTTAAGGTATCCAGAACTATTCCCATAGCTTACTTGATACCTGTCAGTCTCAAAAGGAACACCACAAAGGGCAAATATAAGATCAAAATATATAGCAAAAAATCAAGGAAATCCATTCAAGAATTATTGAGAAACAGGTGCTTCTGTATGAATTTTTATTCAATACAAGCCAACTGTACTGCACTTTCATATATGATGATAATATTTATTAAGAAATATTTGACCCAATCCTTTGCAAGATAACATTAATATACGTCCGACTGCCTTCACTTTAACTGTTCTTGAGATAATATGATCAAAAGGAATTTAAAGATGGTTGCCTGGTGGCCATTTTGGACTTCTGACAGGTCTGAAATCAGACAACAACCATTCTCTAAATCGGACCAAAAATTGAAGGAAAATTACTGAAACTGCACTGAAAAAAGGATTTCTAAGGTGGCTAACTGGCAGACATAATGGATTTCTGACAAGTCTGACATTTGATATCACACATCCTCCAATAAGAGACCAAACCTGGGGCAAATTCTCCAAATGATGTTACAGTAATGAATGTCCAAAACAATTCAAAAGGCATGTTCAGGCGCTCATATCAGATTTATAGATATGCAAATGTAAAAGTGTAGGTCCAATATTTTTTATTACAACTCTGCTTTTCAATGGGGTCAGCAGGGTTGGTAAACTGCAAAACCTGAAAGAAAAGAAATACAGAAAGCATGACTAAGAGTCTTGTAATAAAATAAAGCCATCCTAAATCAAGTACACATCCACATATTATGAGAACAAACACTTGCTTTTATATGTGGTGATTTATATAAAAATATTCAGATATCTAGGAAACTAAGTTTATTGCTATGATTCCATAAAATAAACTGCAAAATAATCCCATCATCTTATAAATCAGTAGCTAAACCTTAATACTATACTCTCATAGTGTTAATTCCTGGCTGAAGTATTCCATCAACAGTGTTTTGTTATGCAGTAACCAGGTACTTATCACTCAGCCTTATCACTTAATAGCCTGATACATAAGGGAGTCATATGTCACCAGTGTCACTCACAATTACTGCCACACTGTGAGATGTACCAGCTGGAGTGCAAGCTTATATATACAAGAAAAATAGAGATGGTCTACAAAATAAGTTGACCTGACCTATGACCTTGGCCTTTTGCCCACATATCAACTGGATTCTTGCTAAATGATGGGTAACTACTAACCAATTACATCTGGCCGGGTGTAATTACTTGGCAACCAATGAGTGAATATCTTAGACCTGCAACCTTTAACCTCCTGACCAGCTGACCTCAAAATCAATTAGTTATTTCTTCATGCAAAAAGACCCATAAATATGAAGTTTGAATCACATTGAGTGATGCATAGATGTGGCATATGTGAAAGACTGAAGGTTTGGGTTGAACAGTTTCACTTGAAATATGTTCACAAGCATTTAGAACAATATTGTGACCTTGACCTTTTGAACTCAACATCAATAGGCTTCTTTTCCTATTGGTAGGTAAGCCATATATGACAGATGGAAAGTATAGATTGAAAAGTTTGCCTGAAAATGACTCCACGCAAGAAGAGGGTGATGTGAACTTGACCTTTGACCTCAAAATCAACAGGTCTTTTCCCCTGTTGGCAGAGAAGCGATATCAGTGCTGAAAGGTTTGGAATGAAAGGTCTAGCTTGAAATGTGTCCACAACCTTTTCAAAGAAGTGGATCCTGTGACCCTGACCTTGTGACCTCAACATCTATAGGATTCTTCTCCCACTTAGTAGGTGTGCTATATGTGAAAGATCAAAGAACTGGGATGAAAGGTTTGGCTTAAAATGCATCCACAGGCTTTTCAAAGAAGTTGGTTCTGTGACCTTGACCTTTGACCTTGTGACCTCAAAATAATTATGGTTCTTCCCCTGTTGGTAGGTGAGCTGTATGTGAAAGATGGATGGTTTGGGATGAAAAATTTGGCTAAAAGAATTATTTCTGGGGGGTGCAAACACAACCCATAACTTTGAGAATATAGGTCGCAGTGACCTAATTTCAGGTCTGCAAGGAGATCTTTTTAGAACCTCTAAGACTGCATAGGGTTCATGGCCCTAGCCCCTACGGTTACGATTTGTGCCCTGCTAACGGACGGATGGCCGGCCGGACGGACAGACGGAAGGACGACGGACAAAGACCCATCACTATAGCCCAGCATGACTGAAAGTCAGCTGAGCTAAAAATATAACACTAGCATAGTGTTTGTTTCAAACATCAGAATAAAATTTGTGAGGTTTAAAGAAGGGAATAAATAGAAAATGTGTTTGCAGTGATCTTTTGATTGTACATTTATTTATACACCACTTGAAACCATTTTTATACATTAATATGAATGTATATTAAAGACTGTTCTTGCAGTTATATTCATAGTTTAATAAAAAGCCAGACCAGCTTATGAACGCTGTGCCTGACCTATTTTGGTCAGCCATGCCCCACACATTATAGAAAGATAATGAAGCCCTATACTTACATTCATGATCGTATTTTAGACAGTGATCTCAAAAAGACCAGCCTAATCTACATACCGGTATACCAATTATATTTTTGGTCAAATCAGACAGGCATTTATATACCTATAAAGGTCTACAGAGTGAAAAAGTATTTTTGACATCATGTATAAAGTGATAACTCACCATGATACATGATTCAAATGTTTGTTCATGAACAACTTTATATAATACATAGTCTAATTACTATACACTTATATCGCTGTGTCTGGAAGTCAGCTGAGCTAAAGTACTTGATGTGATGAAGTGCTGCATCACTATGAATCAAGAAAACTTCCCTAAATGTGTACATGTATGCGTGGCTGACTGTCAATTTGATGGCAGCTAGTGCATGTGTTACGAAACTAACAGAGTTTAAAGTTGTTATAACTGCCAAATATACACATGTAATTGTCTTCATATTAGCCTGAAGGGGCATATCTGGCTGCAGCCCATATACAGCTAAGGACTGATATGGCTGCCTAAAGGCAAATACAATAGCAATACCAAACAAGCTGGTTCATAATATTTCTTATTAAACGTCAGTCTTTATTGCAGTCTGTCAAGTAAAACACTTAAAAAGCACAAATGTATATATTGGCACCTTCTCATAACCAAGGTTTAACTTTGTTGTCAGTTTCATTCCTAGGTTGAGTCATAGAACATTGTGATGTCACACACCTCATGATGTTTGTCAATTTCATTTCAGGACGAGGACTCACTGTGCACACTGACATCATATAAACTGTGTTGCTTGTCAATTTCATTCTGGGGCTTTGTGTCACTGAGTAAAGTGCTGGTTGATATGAGCCCAAGGTACTAAATAAGTGCATATGTCATACAACAAACTGGCACTGATATGATATCACATTTGCCAGCAGTTCTGCATCTTGATGAAGAAAGGTGTGGCCAGTTACTAAATACATATAACCCCACATGTTTTTAACTGAAAAGTCTTGCTTCCAGCAATGATAATATCTGTGAAAACTGAAATGTACATGTATATGGCTTTGTGAATAAATTTAAAGGGGCCCAATCACCTATCTGACCTTTATAAATTACAGAAAATCCCTTTAAGCTTTCATAAAAAGGCCAGAAAACATGGATATCACCGCACACAGGCTGCTTGTTTTTTTTTAAAGTGTTTATAATATGTGATGGCCCACCAAAATAATAATAAAAAAAAATTCAACAACTTGGGCATCTGGCAGCAAGTCAGATGAGCCAGAGCTTAATTTGCAAATGGCGTTTTGCACCATGTGACCTTTCTACCTCCGCATATATGCAACCTGCCACCTTATGTTACATGTTTTTCCCGCTTGTCAACATTGCAGTGTTCACAAACAAATTGTTGATAAACAGGTTCCACACATCTTTCAGGAAGGCCTTGTAAGAACTTTTCACAACCCAAATTACATTTAGATCATTAATATAATCACAGAGGAAGCAACAAATCAATCAAAATTTTTTATCAAAAGGTAGGTGAATGGGCACCTTTAATTATATTCTGTCATGTCTTAATTCAAATAAAGGGTCAATCATATTGGAATTAACAAGACGACCTGACCATATTTTTGTTGACCAGGATATAAAGTATATGCAAGGTATAAGTACCTGCAACAAAATGTATGTCATACCTACCACAAAATTGGTGTATTTGACCTATGTAAGTTTGACATAAGGTTTTACTGTATGTATATATATATATATATATATATATATATATATATATATATATATATATATATATATATATATATATATACATACATACATATACATATTGTGTCTTTATAAGTGTGTTTGATATATAATGGCCTCTAAATCTCTGTGCTTGTGTGTGTGTTTTGTGATTACAACACAACTCATGCATTCATGAACTGAATCCCTTAAACTTTTCATGGTACCATGGGAATGAGCCAATGACAAATCAATTAGATTTTTGGTGTGTTTTCAGCCCATGATCTGGGTCCAGGAAGAATTTCTAGGAATATTCACAAATGTGCAGTCACATGCCTAATTTTAACTGAACATTGGAATTTGGGTGTATATGTGAATGCAAGCACATGACATGGGGAACAAATGCACCAATAAACCTGGGAATATGTGAATGAAAAAATAAGTTGCGGAGTACTCAACACTTAGGACCGCCCACATGGCGGAGGCCTGCATTCCTGAGAATGCATATTTCTAGTTTACATAATCTCTTCAGAGACCTTTATGTTACAGTAACTGGTATGTGTTTATTATGTGCAGGGGTGATTCATTCACATATAAGTCACGCCATTCCCACCATACTGGTTCACCTGACCAGCACCGTGACACTGACTTGTCAATGACCAGAGGAACTGGTCATTAAATCTATGGTGTTCATGCAGCAGAGAAAGAATGCTGATATAATCTACTGATTAAGTATAACTTTGATCTACCAGCAAAACTTATACTTGTTGTATGTACAAGTTTAAAAATCTGTACTGTTTTATAATGCAGGCCTGGCTTACACTTGATACTTTATGGTACATTAATTTGTGTGGTATTTTTGGTTGTTGTACTCCATATATATATATATATATATATATATATATATATATATATATATATATATATATATATATATATATATATATATATATATATATATATATATATATATATATATATATATATATAAACTTAGTAAGTCACAATAGGACTTACACATGCACACACACACACACACACACACAAGCAGACATACATGTATACATATACCAGTATCAAGACTATCCTTGTGTGACAGGGACACCTGAACCTGTTGACCCTGAGAAATATGACCAGAACTACAGGTGTAATTGTCTCATACTGATCAATGATTAGTGGGGAAATGGGACCCTGTAACTCTGTAACTACACCCACAACAGTGCATTGTTTTCTCAAAACCAGACAGTGGGACCTAATATAAACAGTCCCTCCAATCAACAAATGTGAGGGAAATCTGTAATGTAAACACACTTGTGTATACTCTTCATGCAGTGGTTATATATACACTGAACTCATTCTAAATCTCCTTCGTTTTAACCGCTGCTATGTCCAGCATGATTCTCTGGGTTTTACCACCGGGCTGGCACAGAGCGAACAATTGTAAAATGGTTTCATATTCTGTATTCAGATCTAAGTTTTAAACCCACGACATACGGTATCGCTGTTGCTGCCCTGATTCTTGGCCCTGTGCCAAAACCAGTGTAACCAGATTGAAGGGGGGGGGGGGGGGGTCACAGGTTTTAAAAGCAGTTAAAAACCAAGGAGAGCTGAAACCGCTGCATTACAAAGTTTCTAGGCCCTGTGCCAGAACTGGTGAAATCAGACCAATGAGTGTGAGAGTATTGATATAATCAGACCAACAAGAGCAGGCACTGTATGTTTAAAACTTGGAGCTGGATGCACAATGCAATACCACTCTCTCATTGGCCTGATTACAAAGCAGCAGTTAAAACAAAGGAGACTGGGAGGGCTGCAGTGAATGACCTCTACGTGAGAAGCATCACATTATTGGTATTATATGAGATGCTCTTCTTTTAAAATGTTGACATTAGTTGATGATCTAAACTAAAAGGAAAGCAATGTGGTACATTTAATCAATCCAATATTGCCATTTAAAGCAAGAAATGTGTAAATGCAATGATCTTAAATGAGTTCCATCTTGCTAATTGAGTCCAACAGGAATTCCACAAGAAAACATTTGACATAAATACAAATTAAGAGAGAGACAGAAAGATGGACGATAGAACAGTAAACATATTGCAGAAAATAATCTCTGTATAAATGATATGGCATAAATAATAAAGCTTACAGGTAATTCATATTTTGTATGACTGGATATTTTTGTCAATAAATATTTCATCTGTATACTATCACTATCTATAAGCAACCAGTATGTGTTGCATTGTACATTTTTTGCAAAATTTTGTACAAATCTTAAACAAGAAACAGTGCCTGGAAAATAATAATCACTAGACATAATGAAATACAGAATTCGTAAAAATAAACTGACCTGTTTTTGTCTAATTTTCGTCGTGGTTTGAGATGATCTGGAAGTCCACTTGGGCTGTCCAACGGTTCAGGTAAGTCACATGACGCAGTTGAGGTGCAGACAGACATACCAGAGTTTTGTGAACAATCAAACGAAACAGTTGAGTCCATGTGTGAAGAATAGGTGGGCAGGCTGTTTGGAAACATTACACCATCGTGACGTTCTGGTAGGTCTGAGCCAGATCCTGAATAAGATCGCAGTTTTGGTGGGTTTGCATCTCCGGGTGATTTTGCATTTGCCATTTTCTTTTTCAACATGGCTTCTAAAATTCTGCTGATGCAAGCAGTTGAACTTAATTCAACACTGGATCTAAAAGTATATCAAATATACTGATACTGTGCCTAAAGTTCAAACCTTTAACATTGAATTTTAATGTTCCTCGCCAAATGTAAGCATAACAATCCATGCAATCTGTCCAAGGCAGTGAATCCAAACTCCTGGGACTTGATAAAATTTGGTTTTTACTTCCTTGATTTGATTACTGTTTTGGGTTCACCTTACAAAGAAAGCACATCCCAATTTATATGAATGGCACGTATCACAAATACTCCCAATCAAAGAATGGCCTTTTGTGAAGAACCACACAACTACACCATATCTTTGTAATTAATAAAAACTTTCCACACAAAATGTCAGATTAAGTGCAGTTTCAGAATGCAGTCATGTGTATACATATTTCTTGAAACGGCCCTCTGTTCCTCTAAGACTTGGACAAGTGCCAACTTCCTGTTCTGCAGAATTTGCTTTGATCCCTAGTCAATTGCCTGACCTGAGGAGGTCCTGTGTGTGTTGTCTCAGTGGCTCACCTGCAAAAGTACATATGATGATACACATGTAAAAGTCATAAATAGCCAATGAGATCAATAATAAATGAACATCATACTTGGAAACCAACATGAACATTATATCAGTGAATATTATGTTTTAGTTGGAATGCATTAATAAAACATCAAATCTGTTTGATAAAATAGTAATGATTTAGATAGATGTTATATTTAAAAATACTGAAAGTTTACCTGAACATTGTAAGAGTTACAAAAGATACTTCCACTGATATAAACATACATCACAACAAGAAAAGAAGACTAAAGTTTCAGATTATTAATAATTCTATATCAATAACTGTATACAGGTACATACATATATATATATATATATATACATGCATACATGTATATATATATAGATAGAGATTTACACATGTATCTTTATATACAAATACATGTATACTTTTAGATAAATAAATTATACAGACATATGTATTATTAAAGCTAAATTTGGATCTCACTTAAATATAAAATAAAATGTATATATATATATATATATATATATATATATATATATATATATATATATATATATATATATATATATATATATATATATATATATATATATATATATATATATATTTATACACAAATTACTCATATTTCAGTCTCTTACAGTACATGTATACTCAAAAGGAGCGACTGGTTTGAACCAGACTGTGCAGGGCAAGGGCTAGTGAAGATGACAGGAGGGGTTTATAGTTAGATCAGCTCATGAATATTCATGATAAACAAACCCTCAATGATGCATGTTTCCCCTTCCGAGAGATGAGCTGACCAATGAGAGTTCATTCAATCTAACGTAAGCCGTGCAGGCCTTCACCACCGGTCAGAGCCCTGAATGGCAGCAGCTACAAAGTTCTTTAAAGCCTGCTGCGCCATCCATCAGAGACCACACACAAGTTCATTCTGTGTCAGTCATAATCACTTGGGTCAGTCCTATGTGCATGTCTGAGCTTAGATGGTGCAATTCTGACCCTCATTTCTTACCATTTATCTTTGTTACTTATACAATGATATTAATTATAATTAAAGGGACATAATCAGGAGCAATATTATATTTATTCTTTCACACTTTCAGTTCAAGTTTGCTTTATACAAAAGTTTCTAGGCAAAACTATCCCGGCACACCATCTCAGTACCTCTCCTTGAGCTGTTTAACACCTTGTTATGGTTTTGCGTGTTTGTAAACACAGTCCACATCTGTCTGTTTACAATAACAAGGCCGCATGGCCAGAGGTCCTATTTTGCGCATGCGTGTCAGATAACATGCGATGCTTCAACTAGCGGGAACATGTATTACATTTTTGGGGCCAAGTCAGGGCATCTCCTGACGTTTTGGCCTAGGGGGTGCACGCAGTCCCATGCGCTGTGTTTATGCTGACACCTGACATCATGCCCCTTCCACTGTTTTTAACACTTGTGTACAGTGTTAAGCCAACAGTTTCAGGGGAAATTTTGGAAGGTACCAATTTATTTCAAAGAGAAGATGCTATTTTTTTGTGTTAATTCATAATGTGTTATAGGTGATTGGGCCACTTTATAAAGTCACAATGAACTTTCTGTGTACAGGCTGAGGTAGACCAGCATGCTACCAAACCAGCTTGTCAACTCAACTTCAGGACAAGGCTACAGGGATGCAAGATTGCTTATACCCCTGCCTAGGATAGAAAGAGCCCAGGAAGGGGTGACACAGCCCTGTACATGTACTGGACCCAAGCCTACTTCCCAGTATCATACACACATACCCCTGAATACATTATACCAGGTACAGGCACTTTAGTTCCAGGTACAGGAACAAGGTACCAGACACTTCCAACTCATAACAGCCAGGTAAGTACTCTGAATCAGGTACCTAGGTACAGGTACAAGCACCTGGCCCTAACTCTGATGTTAAAAAAAAAAACTGAAAGTAAATTTATACTGATTAATGATCAATTATTAATTTTTTATGAACCTTTCTATTTCCATTAAATATGCTTATTTATATAAGTCAGTTTTTCACATATATAGCAGGGTTCGACATTAACTTTTGAAAGTACCTGCCCAGTCAGGTAAGTAACATCTACCTTTTACTTGCCCTACATGAATTTTTACTTGCCCCACAAAACCCTTGATTGTATTTAAGAACACTAACATAGTTTTTCAGGCCTTCGGATAAAGTTTTATGTTGGTTTATGTTGCCCATTCGGGCAAGAAGGAGATGACTTTTCGTAGCCCTCCCACTATTTTACTTGAACTTTCACTTGCCCCAGGCAAGCACTTAACCGTTAATGTCAAGCCCTGTATAGACTCAATAAATCGATGTTATCATACAAATCATACACAACCTGAGATGTCAACCAGTTTGTATGGTAACAACAGCAGATAGGTGGCAGATTTTTTTAAGGGGACACTTATAACATAATTCATGTTTATGTTCATGCTGGAATGTCAAGGTGACACCAAGGTTGCTGACACTTAATTGTTGCACAAGGTTAAGTTTTAATGTTGTTCGCTGTTTTTTGCCCAGTCTTTCTTACCTGTATATATTTCTGACAGTTCTACTAAGAATATCTAACAGGGTATACATGACTTCTTGGATGAGCACACATAACCGTTTATGATCGTTTATGCAAATATGCTATCGATTTGATCAATTATGAAAGAAAAAGACTAATCATTATAATTAATAAATTGGAACACCACTATCCTGTCAGAATACCACAGTTATCTACAGTAACTGTGACTGAATCTGGCATCGTAGCTGATCCCTGGCAGTTGTATGGGCTCCCTCAGAAGTAGGGTTGGGACGGTTACCGGTATACGGTATTATCACGATATCTGACAGCTACAGTTATAATACCGTCAACTTTCCTTTTATCGTGATACCACGATATCAATTTTTGTTCACGATTTTGGTTCACAAGCAAGCCCTTGAAGTACAAAATAAATTTATTTCAAAGAATCACATTTATTTTTATAAACCACATGTATTTGAATACATGCAAGCGTGTGGGTGGAACCGTGTGCTTACAGACTTTGGGATTAGTCAGAAATGTCCGGAAGTAGCAGGATGAATCGGAGAGGACAAAAGCTTGAGAATTCCAGGAGAAAATAACATTATAATATAAGAGCAATAAATACACATATTTATGCTTTTATTGCATGGAACGAAAATGTCAACATAAAAGTGTCACCACTGAATCGAACATTCCATACGGGTTGCATATTTTGCCATATAAAATTGAGATGGTTTATTTAGCCATGATTGGTATGACAGGCTCTCTGAAAATTCGCCGGGATTCTTCGGCTTTTATGTAGCTATAGGAAACTGATGGAAAGTTGTGACAAGGGTGATTCGACGATGGGGGCAGGACTTTTGGCGCCTCAAGCTTGCACACCTGCAGGACCTTCATGCAACTTACATCACTTAATGAGTCATTCTGTGGTACTGGCACAATTGGTATAAATGTTATTAATACTTAACCCCTTGTATAAAGTCAAGACTTTAAAGGTGGTTGTTATAAATACCATTACTGATGGGTTATTAATGCCATTATATATAATTAAAAATATCGCGATATCACGGTATATCGCGATAAAATTTGAATAATTATCATGATATCAAAAACCCATATCATCTCAACACTACTCAGTCTTCTCTAGTCAACAAGCAATGTAAATGTACAGTAAAGCCTCAAAATTACGAACACCAACACAGAACCTCAATAAAGTTGTTGCAACTTCACGGTGGTCATCTAACCCGGTCTGGTATAAAGAGTAAAAAAGAACTAGGACCCTGAAGAGTGGTCATTACTGTAGATCCCCTTTTTATGGCTGCAGCAATAAAAACAAGTAGATATTTTGAGGTGTTTGCAAAACAGAGGAGGTCTTTAGGTGAGGGTTTACTGTATATGACTGTAAGATTTGGTAGTATATTAAGTATTCTTTTACAGCTTAGGGAGCCATTAAAGATCACATGAGACAGACACCTAGAACTTTATCCCTGACATAAGGTTAGGTTTCTCAGGTAAAATATATGACATATTTTGTTTCAGTATTCAATATTTCCATGGACCTTAATCAAGCCCTCTCTACTGACAGTAACTGTTGGAAATTTGGACAATAAAGTATCAAATATAATTGAGTGAATTATATAACCTTTAGTTTAAATATAAGTGTCAGGATTTGTGCAAAATGTAAAATGAACATAAAACAACAAAGGGTAGCTTACTTACTCTTGGCAGTCTTATTATCCCATATACACCATGCAGATTTTGGTTTTATCACTATATATGTTAGAAATGTTAGAAGCACAGTTTATTGTTATGCAGCGGACTCGCTGATTTATCATCAATCCTGGCATTGGATATAAATACCACTCAGATGCATTTAATATTCTGACAAATAGGAAGCTAGACTGCCAAAGGGCCACCATCTAATAACAAGAGCACCAGAATGACACGTTGTAATATCCTGGTGGGGATTAAACGTAAAAACCATGATGTCATGACAAGTCATGACAGAATCACCTAACCACGCCTCATTCATGTCTCAACATTCACCAGACCAAATCATACCGATCCTATACATATCTAATCCCTAGCATTTGTATGAATTCAACAGACTGAAACATCATGGCTTTATGTGCCAGCAGTATCTGATCATTATTACATGGTATTTATGCAATTTTGCAATCTTATATGAGCCAACAACACATGGTTGTCTTTGGCATGACTTCAGCTGTAATACTGACTGAACTCATAATTGCATAGGTTCAGATGATGACCGTATTTGTTACCTGCCAAGTTGGACAGTTTGCTGATAGTGATCAAATTCACCAGAGTGACCAGACCAAATATGTTTGTTACATGCACAAATTTATTCACTAAAATGATAACTAACTTAAGAAGGAAAAGATAGTGCGCGAGCACTTAGCTGAGGGAGACAGGGACCCCCATCCTTGGCACTCCTTCAGCAAGAAGGAAGGTGATATATATAAGTGAAGTTTAGCTGTTAGACCCAAAGATTAGGAAACCATTCAGAGGAGATAGAGATGAAAAGCTGAGGTCTATAAATATTCAATTGATGCAAGGCCAAATCTGGCTTGACGGGTCTGCTTAGTGAATGTTGTTTTAGTTTTAGTGGTAGTTAATATAGTTTTAATACTTCACTTTTAGTGTTCAGTGTTACACACTGAGGACCATCTCACCTTTTGTATGGTTATGATCCCTGCATTGGGGGAATTATACATTTATACCTGTTTGTTGGCGAGCTGCAAGTGTCATTGTAATGTTATCCAACATAAGGAGGTCAATCAGGTCACATATTTTATTATCAGTGTTGATCATATATATATTAGTTTTAATGGTGCCACTACCAGTCATGTAAATAATTTTAGTTTATTGTATTCTGTGCAATTTATATATAGCTAATTGTAATAAAAATCCTCTACACACAAACAGAGACCTCCTACTGCTGTTAATGCAACCCTCTATTTTTTTGGGACAACAAGTTAGAACTAGATTTTCCTAGTCCTTGCACATAAAAGCCCCTAAGGCTTAATGTTTGACAAGCAGGATTTGACATTAACTTCTGAAAGAGGCACTAGCAAGGCCAAAAAAAGGTATGTTTACCAGGCCCTTCTTTTAGAAATCAGTGTGGGCAGGCGATATTTTATTTTTTATCTTTTTTTGTATGTTTTGATAAAAATGTCATATGATCAGGGAAATGCATGAAAATACAGAATTTTTTTTAGGTAAACAGGTTAAAGCACTACATAAAGCACACAAAGCCCTGAAATCTTATCAAAATTGTATTCTTTTATCTTCTTGAAAGTTGAAATCAAAATCAAGATTACTGATGCAGGGGGTTAAAACAGATGCAGGCGGTACCCAAGAACCATACCTTTTATTATTTTGACCTATCAGCTCGTTTTTCTTACCTACAATAATGAGTGATCACAGCCATAAAGACAAAGTGTGTTCCACATGATTTGGTTCCATGCTTTATGTATTTTAGACAATATGCATGCTCAAAATGATTGTGTTCATCATATTTCTCTTTATTACTTGTGAAAACAAATGTTCAGGTAACTTAAGATAAAGGGGAATTAACAATATTATTTCATACTCAAAGAAAGAAAATCGCTGACTAAAGGGTAAGACTCAGGATGCTGGGTTAAGGTTTGTGTTGGACCAACTTGCCAAGAACTATTACTGGCCCCAGGCAAGTGGTAAACCATTAATTGATTAATATCAAGCCCGAACTAGAGATGAGCGCTATCATCCCTTATATGTATATAATATATAACATGCCATATATTACAATTCATCTGCCATTTTGATATATATCAGTATTTAAGAACTTGACCTATATACTGTTTTATCTTTAATTTATTCTATACCTCTACATATAGGAGGTTATGTCATCAACTATATATTTGTTTGTTGATTTTTTTGTGGTAAGTTATTGTGGTGACACCAAAAGTAAATGGACGGACAGACAGATGGAAAGACAGATAGTGGGTATAGCATAATACTCCTATCATATGACAGGCGTATAATAATAAAGGTTCATATCTCAGACACAGCTTGCATCAATTTTGATCCCATCCCCATCCCTGCACCAAAACGTCAATGTGTACAGCAAGCCTGAGTCAAGTACTATATCACTGTATGTAATATTTTATTATGCATATATACAATAAAAAGTATCTTATCTTATATGTCACATTCTTGAGCAATTCACCATCACTATCTGTGTGTTAATTTGACCTGTATGCCCCTTGTAGTTTTTGTGGCAGAGGATTTAACAGTCAGCCTGTAATGAAACTTCTAGAATAAGGATACTAGAATTCTTGACTAATGGGTCAGGGTTCACAAATTATACATTATTGTGTCACTTTGATGATCATTTAGAAATATTTAGGCAGTTTTGTTTTCTGAAGCAATTCTGGAGGGTATTTATATGGGTTTTTTATTAAAAATTTTATCCAATCTGGATTCATCCAGTAGATTAAACCTGCTGCGGATAAACTGCCAACCCTGACAGTGCCACTGACGACCTAGCCACCTGCAAGAAACGTCTTGCACCATTAACGGCCCTCTGTTTTGTCAGCTCCCCATATATAGAAATAAGTGGTATAAATTTAACATGGAAAGATCGTATTTTCTGGAAAAACAGTTTTATTATCAGTTTCACAGATGGGGTAACATAAAAACTTCTTCACCATCGCAAAAGTATCTTATTTTTAATACAACTGCAACATATTGGCAACTGTAAGTGCATTTTACTTTAGCTATTGTGTATTCTTGTACATGAAGACACGTCGTATTTCTCATAACCTACATGACAGAAGCAGTATGAATGTATACATAGCAGCGACAATGCCATTTTATAGTGGTTATAGACATATTTAAACGGGGAATTCATGCAATTAGCTTATCATAACAGAATTTTGTCATTAAATATGAGATACCAGTTATCCTGTGTCTAGTTGTTAGGCAATAACAGGCAGTAATGGAAGATGGATTCATTGCATATACCGCAGCTTATATGGTAATTGTGCATTTTAGTGGGTTTTTTAGAGGCTTATTTTACAAACTTTAATGCAAATTATAAACGAAAGTAAATTTCTGTAATAAACAAGATATGTATAATTTTAGAAAACAAGGGTTATAAATATTTATGAAAGGTGGTGTTGTTTTAGAGAAGAAATGTCTCAAACGTCTAATTTATTGGCTCAAATTTTTCATCCCCTGACACAACATTATGCTTAACGTTGATGACGTTGCCAAGAATATAAGCTATATTTGAGCATTTTTGCTCATTATATCTAAAATATATTGGTTATCAAACACTTGAACCTTATTTTTATATAAGTATACATTACTCCTTATTATAATAGTAGAATAAACGAAATTTGGAAATAATGCGTTAAAAATGGGCGGAAAAAACCTTTTACAAAAATCCGCAAAAATCCACAATTTCCGCTTATATTGTAGAAACCCTCACCGTATGTCTATCGGACGCAATATATTTATATAATAATATTAAGTCTGATTAAATCAGGCTACTGACGATCAGTCTGAACTGACACTGACAGTGCAACTACACTGGTGAGTGGTTACACTGACAGCTCTCGTTAGCAACGCCTATTTTGTAGATCCCGATAAATACTCACCGAAATTCTTCATGGCAATAGGTTGCACTAGAATTCTATGTATCTCCCAGATAGAACCATTTGTTGTTTTTGTTCTGGCCGCCAGTGAATGGAGCTTACTCACTGTATAGGCCTACATACAATTATTTATGTTAAAACACAGCCGTCATCACCATCATCCGAGGTGGGACGATCCGTCTCTGTTACCCTCACATAAACGCCGAGTACGAGAGACGCAAGGTGTCGCGGATATTTGTATCACCGAGATATAAATTGTGAATATCTGTGCCGATCGTAGAAAAAAATAATAATAATAACAAAAATAATTAACTGATGACAAAATCTGTATCAATGAATCATGACCTAGGTTTAACATGTAACAACACAGCAGGCTAAGTTTCAGATCAATGAATTTGGAATGGTTCCTATAAGTATAGTTATTACTAAGCCTAAACATATATACTGCCAGTCTAAGGTTTGAACTTGATGAAAGAGTTATAGAAACGCGGCGGGTAACAAGTAGGTATATACGTATATAAGGGTAGAAGGTGGCCGTGTGTCTCACAAACAGAATTCGACGATTCATCATAAAATCGGTTTTACATTTTTAATGAAATCACTTTTCCTGGTCATATAAAATTGTGATTGTAGTGTTATCACTAAATCACATGGGGCGAAATAGTGTAGACGCAACTGATACAAATGCCTTTAAAAGCCTAAAAACCATTGCATCAACTGGGCAAGACTATCATTGACTCATTTATAAACAGGAAATGACAAGTAAATACATGTGACAAGATAACTTTCTCATGCATATATATAGATAATTATTCAAACGTACGCGAATTATAATATAACATTATCATATAAATTATAAAAAAATATATATGACAGGAAAAAAAACTCTTCATATTAAATAAGTTATTATTAACACAAATGTATTTCTACAACAAAAAAGATAACACTCCATGCTTTCCTTAAAACTAAAATAAACATAAGCCATTAAGGCAATTAATTCATGTTTACTGTATATTTGAATTATATAAAAACACATATATTTATACGATTATAACCAAAATTAACGAAGCATATTGCATATATGACAATACTTTTATTGAAACCAAAATGTTCAAGTCAGAAGTTAGATGCTGACGGGAAATCATGATAATATATATAAGGTCGATCTAAGCTTACAGTCAATCCATTCTGTACCGTAATGTTCATAGTCATATAAATAACAAGACATTGTAGGAGATATCACCCACCCCCTTCTGGGAGTTATTTTATACTGTTATGCGTACATGGCTCAATCTCAAGATTCAACAACCCTATCCCAGGCCACCTCCAGAATAAAGCAACAAGTAACACCTATCGAAAGCTTATCATAATATAGCAGTCGTACGTGTCGTCACAAAGGGATAGTGAATGGTATCCTTTGAACTACAGAAATTTTGTTGTACATCAGATAACCTCCAAAATTTAATGGATTGTGTCTAAATGGATGTAATCAAAACCCTCCAGAAAATTTCAACATTTTCCGTTCAGTACTTTTTGCGTATATCTGCTGACATGCAAACAGCAGCATAAGATTAATATACTTCCTACCACCTTGCGGAGGTATATGAAAGGGACCTAGCAAAAGTATTTTAGATATACATGATATAAAGTGTTGTCATCCTAAAATATCATGGTATGTACTATTATTTCGTTCTAAAACCGTTTGCTTACTTTTGTACACAGGTGTAAAATAAAGCTCACACAGGGCGCGAACAGCGGGGCAAAACATGAACAAAGCGCGCATTTCACCTGGTGGCCATCTTCACTAAGCACGAGTTTAAAAGCTTCCATCTAATTATTTTTTTCTGTGTTCTTATTCCATGTTTCTTAGCTCTGCCTGGAAGCTGCTGCGCATGGACAAGTTTGACCCCTGGTCATGCAGTCTTTTTATGGTACACAGACGTGTCGAATGTGTTTACTAAGACACAGAACCATACAGACATATAAAATAGGTTAATTGGAAATAGAAGGTGACGGGGAAATTATGCTGGGAAGCGTTTGTAATCAACCAATAGGAACGAATAGCCTGAGATGCTACACATATTATTGTAAATTATTATGTACCTTTAACGGAGGTAAAGTATGCAAGTCTGGCGCGACTGATCAATGTTTTTCAAAGCAGGGTACGGGTGTGATTAACTGAGATTTGAAAGAAATCGATATATATGCTTTTATGAAATAACAACAGCGGAATATGTTTTTGTTTGTTTTTTTTTGTATGTATGTATGCTGGTAGAAGATTTATTCTGATAGGCAATTGCTTATCTAGGTCCTCCTTTGAAGATGGTGGAAATCTGGAATCAAGATTTTAGGGTACAAATACTAGTACATGTATATTAAATTCTAATTCACTATTCCCTTCCTAGGGTTTACGATCAACCTCTTGTGATAAAATGATAAAAAACCCGTCTTACCTGCCTACGGCGGATGAAAGAGACAATGTGGCGTAGGTATAGCGTCAGTAACACCAAATAGATGAAATGGAAGCTATTCTGACGGTGTCAGGCATGAACTTATAACAAAATATATACTTTTACATTATCCAAAGACGGACCGTACTTATTCTTATTGTGAATATACTTGCGATACTTGCTTGTTTGTCAGCACCTTATTCTCTGAACATTAAAGGAACATAATCAGGATCAATATTATGCCTACTCTTTCACACTATCAGTTTAGTTTTGATTTATTAAAAAAAGTTTCCCAGCAGAACCATCCCAGCACACAGTCTCATTTCCTCGCATACGGCTGTTTGACAATGCCGCCCTCGGATACTTGGTAGATCCACAGAGTTTGCAAAATATAAATAATGTTTCCGGTAACCGACAAATACTTTAAGCAAGATATATTTTGAATGATGTTGTCGATATAAATTGTCGATATATGCTCGAAATTTACTCAGTTTAGTTAAATAGGTTGATTTCCCAGAAGGAATTGCTCGATTTCGGAGTAAAAGTGTGCTGTGCACAGGATGTTTAAGCAGGAAATCTATAGCAGGATATTCATAGATAGATCGGTTGTGTCGGGAATGTCCATTTTGGTGTTCAAATATAAACCAATATCTGAGTTTATAAAAATAATAACAGGAAGAGGCCAGATTTCAGTATTTTAATAACTTTCCTTTCATATGTATTACAACCAATCATCAACGAGTTTATCTAGCGTGTTAGGTCAACAGAGCTAAATAAACCGCAACTTAAAATTCACGGATTCAGGCTGGACTTAGTTAGGTTTCTATTGTATAGATGGCGACACTTGCCAGTCGGTGGTGCTCCGACCTCCCCAGTTAGTTTTAATATCGCGGTCATTATTAACCATAAATCATTTCCTTTAACCCTGGATGTTTACCGGAATATCAACTTTTCTTCACTTAGGACCTTGGTACATATACCTCTTCCATTGTAGAGGGAAAATAGCTTATAAAAGAGAGAGAGAGAGAGAGAGAGAGAGAGAGAGAATTATCGACTTGTGTAAAGCTAACAATTTGTCACCTTTAGGAAACCCCTAATAAGGGGGGGGGGGGTTGTTATCGGATTACTCTTGTTCATTTAACCAAACTCTCAACTGGTGCTTTTATACAAAATAGACCAAAAATATCGCATTCACATCTGACGTATGTCACTCTCTCGTACCCATTCATTAATGAACTTGACCAAACTGCTCTAACCCCCTGGTCGCGAATCAGCACAACATAAGTTACAGGCTGCTGTAGACCAAGTTACTAAATGGCTTAATAAAAACAAACTAATTGCAAACGCCACAAAATCAGCTACTATGCTTGTGAGTTCCAAGCAACGCAAACAATATAATTCATTACAAATAATTATCGATAAAGATATTGTCCCGAATGTCGATGAATTTTCTCACCTTGGCTTGATCATTGACGCCCATCTCACATGGAAATCTCACACTTCTACCGTTTTTAAAAAGCTCTGTTGCAAAATTGGACTTTTACATCGGCTCAGCAAATTTCTACCTCAGAAGTTTTTAGTCACTATATATCACGCCTTTGTTCAACCCTCAATAGATTATAGCCTAACAGTATGGGGCAGCTGTCCCAGCACATTCCGTGCCGCAATCCAACGAATGCAGTGTCGTGCGGCTAGGATAATAACAAAAAATTACGACCCAACTCAAAGAAGTTTAGATTTAGTGAAAGAAATAGGCTTAATGACAATTGAACAGCGATATTTGTACCTCCTATCTCACTTTAACCTATAAATGCATAAATGATTTAGCCCCTTCATATTTATGTAAGAATTTTCATATTGCGAAGGGCATTCATAATTATTCGACGCGGTTAACCGAAAACAAAAACTGTATCCTATCGAAACCGCGTATTGAAGCCTTCAAGGCTACCTCTTTTTATGCAGGCAGTACTCCATGGAACTCCCTTCCTCGACACATTAAGTTTGCTTCTAATTTGCAGCATTTTAAAAAACTATCACGTTCGTACTTCTCCAAATTTTACAATGATGTCATAATCTTATCACAGCACGAAATTGTTCTAGATGTAATCGTTGCTCTTACCGCTGTTAGTACCGTCCCTTTTATTAATTTTATGATATTATCATTCCTTTGTAATGATTTTACAGTCTCATTATGTCTTTTATATTTCGCATTGTACATGTACTTTTATGTATTTTTATTATCATGTTCCATTGTTTATAATATCTTGTATATCTTGGAAGAGGGCCCTGCTTATAACAGAATTCTTATTCTGGTACAGGCCACCCTTCACAATATTATAATAAATAAATAATAATAAACATATAATTCGGGGCCTCTCATAAGAATATATTTGAATGACTAAGGCCAAAAAAAATAAAAAGGTATGGTTCTCAGGCACTTTTTTTTTCAGAAATCCCTGCGGGCGGGCGCTATTTTATTTTTGACCTTTTTGTATGTTTCGATCAAAATGTCATATGATCAAGAGAAAGCATGAGTTTTTTTTTTTTTTGCAAAACATATAATAGCGCTACATAACAAAGGAAATCGTAACAAAACTGGATTATTTTTTCTTGAGAAATGAAATTCAAAATAATAATTTTGATGTGGGGGTTAAAATTGACGCGGGTGGTGCCTGAGAACCATATTTTCTTTCCCCTAAGCAGTTTAGCTGACTATTTCGTTTATGCATGAAAACATATAGGCCTAATACTTTGAAACGCTTGAAACCGTCTCCTGATCTGAAACAATTTGCGTGGCCTTTGCTCAGAGAGACGTACTGCTGGCCGGTGATACATTTGTAACAAGTTTATCCCTTTGGTTGCTGGCTCGGCTCGACTTGGGGAGAGCTATACAGATCTCTCGGCAATCTAAGACCAGTCGGGGGGAGATACTATGCTTATCAGAACAAACAGCATGTATCCGTTATTTTAAAAGTGTTATACAAATTGAGTTGCATTACACTTCAGGCTGATGTAAGTAGATTTGAAAGTAGAATTAGAACAAAGTAAAATACGTCACATGTGGAAAGATATTTAGCCGTTAAACATCAAAACGCTGTCAGTCATGTTGTAAAGTAAAATACGAAAAGGGTCTAAATTATTTTTCCCTGAATGATGCAGATACAGTATGCCCTCATTTCCCTTACATACGTGGGACACATCTGTCCAATAAAATATCATTCTGTATTAATAAACACTCCCTTCTCGCAGTTACTTTACAAGTTACGCAAATATTACACCTTTAAATTTTTAATTAATCATATATTGAACATGATAACCTACATGCTTTTTAGCTCAGCTGACTGTAAGTCATCTAAGGTATAGGTATGGCGCTTTGTCAGTCGTCCGTTCGGTCGTCCGTTAGCAGGGCACAAATTGTAACCACTGACCCTAGAAGCCTGTTACTAAATATCTAGGGAGGTCCATAAAAAATCTCCTTGGAAACCTGAAATTAGGTCACTGCGACCTTTATCCTCCGAGCCATGGGGCTTGTAATAACCTCCTAGAATAATAAAAAAATTGATACAAATCCTCCAGTATCTTGATAATTAATGCATGGATTCTCATGAATCTTGCCTTGAATATTGACCATGACTAGTTTTGTCAGTTCAAGAAAAGTGGTGGCGCCACCTGCATTTTTTCCTATTTTAACAAATATTTTCAATTTTTTACTATAAAATGACAACAGTCGTGTCAGATTCTCAACTGTGATTCCATCTAGTGTCCCAAAATCTGGTGTGTTTATTGATCACAAAAGGATGCCCTTTAGTAATCACCCTGTCTGTCCGTCTGTTCGTCTGTCTATCTGTCTGTCCATTCATTCATCCACACAAATTTGTTTCCAGATGATAACTCAAGGTTGGATTGACACTTACCTATGGCCCACCAGTAAAGCAAGAACCTGTATGCTTTTTGGGTCATGAGGTCAAAGGTCAAGGTCACAGGACTCATTTATTGAAAAAGCTTATGGCTGCATTTTAAGCCAAGATTTTCGTCCCAAACTTTCCATCTTGTGCATTTAGCTGACTTGCCAGTATAGGGAGAGCATAAATGAATTAAGGGTCACAAGAACAAAGGTGAAGGTCACAGGGGCCATCTGATCACAAATTAGTTTCCAGATGATAATTCCAGTTTAGTTTGACATATTGGTTTTTTATCTAAATGCTGCAAGTTCAAGGATAATATGTTCCCAGATTTTTTGTAATAAGGTCATTGGTTAAGACCATAATTCTGAAGAATTTCTTGAAAAATATTCTTATAGACAAATTCAGCTGAGTGTCGAGACCCATGGGTCCCTAGTTTATCTATATGAATATTTTAGATAATATGAAAATCTGGTTAAAGGCTAATTACACTGGATATTTATCTTTTTATTTTGTTCAACAGTAAAAGCATCTAAAGCTTGTTCACCAGCCTTGTATGATTTGCCGTCGTACATCAGTATGAGATCAGGGACGGTCTGTTTACAAGACCTGAACAGTCTCTGCATCACCTTGGCCGGTACAGCTGTACCCCGACACAAGAGAAAACGGAGTGACCGTAAGTGTAAAATATGTCGAGACTCTGACAGCCGTGAGAAATGTGTGAAACCATTGTTACAAATGTCTAACAGACGCAGTGAGTCGGGCAGACTTTGTAAGATCTGCCACAGTCCCTGTGATGTTATATTACAGTCACTGATGTTAAGCCATGAAAGATGGTTAAGGTTTGACACAGCCTCAGCCACTCGGTCCTCCACACCAGATATATCATTACCGTCCATGTCCAGCCAGAGGAGGCGCGGACATTGACCAGGCAGGGCGGCACATAATGACGTCATCTGCTGACGGGTCACGTGAGTGTTGTAGATTACAAGCCGAGCCAGATGTTGAGTAGTGACGAGTGACGTCACGCGTGGACCGAGTAGTGACAGGTCAATGTCTAATATTTGTAACTGCACTAAATGAGTCAATACCCCCGCGAGGTGTGAAAATAAATCAGCCCCACGGAGACTCAGGCGGAAAAAGCTCAGTCCCAATCTAACAAGTGGTGCGGTTTGTGGTATTCCCCCCAGGGTGCGCTCACTGTCAGTTTCTGACAGGGATTGCAGCTCTAGGACTAAAAGTTTCAAGTTGGTCATTTGATTAATACTGGCTGCTACACCTGCCGTGTCCTCTATATAATTCAAGTCTAAATAAACCCCCCTAAGTTCATGAAGCAGGACTACTGATGTTGTCGTTTTCCATGTATCACTACTGAGATCACCATTCTTATAACTTAAATAGATATAAACGGTGATTTTGTTTTGCTGTGTTTGCACATCGCTAAAATTGCATTTGTTTCAGGCTGAGAGAGGTCAAGTGTTATACGGTCTGGTAAAGGAATGTTACATCTGTCTTGGTGTTCATATTCACCCACGCACTGAGCAATAAAATTACTTATATTACTGGACCATGCTGATTCTGCCTCCCAACCCAATTTCCCTGTATGCCAGGCGTACACATTAAAGTGTGGACACTAATGAGCGGTCGGTTCATCTGTGCTGTTTCGGACAAGCCTAACAGCATGTGAAAGCAGCTCGTTCCCGCACTGCTCAGACATGCCACAACAAAAAGAAATTATATTGCGACAGTCGTGTAGTCGGAATATATCGGTCAAATACATTGTAAATAACTGCCTCTGTGTTTTATTATGTACAACTGCATAACTAGCCACAAATTCCTGTAATGACAAATGAATGAATGTGTAAAGCTTTGTGTCCCCCAAGTGTTCTGGCTGAACTGGAATAATCAATCCAAGTTTAATTCCTATCTCTATGAAGTTCCGTCTGCCATCAAGGCCTCCTGTTTTATGAGTAAAAGTAAACCTGTCGTGCTCACTACGCAGTAGATCTAGTGCACCTGTACCACAGAAAATTAAAACATCGTGGTACACCTCAATGTTGTGAAGGGTAAAATCAGAAGGGGCTGTTGTTTTTGACAGATTTGCGTCAACTATGTATTTCAACATCATCAGGTACAATTGGGTTTTGTTTTTACTAATCTCTTCCCCTGCCTCTGATAATTGACAAAAGAAGCACAGATGGAAGAGAATGCGACACAGAGAAAACATATTTTTGGTATTTATCTTTTTGTACAGTTCATCAATATTTTTTTTCTTCGCTTCATTCGTTGTTTTCAGCGATTGTGTTGGAAGGACTGCTTGCCTTAGTGTGACGTGAGGTGACGACCTTTGACACATTCGGTAACATTTTACCGTGTATATTACTGTAATATCAGACGAAGTTTCTGGCCGATACTCGTCAAGGCCGTCAAATATAATTAACGATCTTGACGGGTATTCTCTGATGAATGTATCTATATGGGGATAACAGTCGGGGTCACACCAAATTTGATCTTTTATTGCCTGTGACCGATTCACACCAGGTTTGACATGCCTGAGGAAAAGACACAGTACGAGGTCATACTTGAAGTCAGGCTTGGTACTGCATTCTTCGCCAGATGTCCTTGTTTGTTTTGCCAAGCACCAGGTCGGCCCATGTTGAGAGAAACCAATTTGTCAGTGTCGTTTTCCCGGATCCGGGGAGACCAGTGATGAAGGTGGATGAACTCTTCCCAACCTGAACAATAATGAATAATTCTGTAATACAGTAGCAGTGGCCATATAAAAACATGTTTTATTTTAGTTATGATGTAGGAGGGATTTACGTTACGGAATATGTCATGTATATCGTTGACTTCACAATCCGATTTGTCATTGCTGTCGAGGATTGAACAGGACGGTGGAATAAACAACGAATTAAGTGTCTGGTCGAACCGCTAGGGGCCGTAGGGACAGACAGTGATTCGGTTGTTGAATCGCAGGTAATGGTTTGCCACCTGTAGCTGCCAATATGTAAAGAGTTTAAATTTCTCCAAATTCAGTTCTGTAAAAAAGAAAATTTGTTGGTATTTTTAGCTCAGCTGACTTTCAGTCATGTTGAGCTATAGCGATCACTCTTTGTAGGTCGTCCGTCCCTCTGTCCGTCTGTCCGTCTGTCCGTTAAGTAGGCACAAATCGTAACTGCTAGACCAAGAATCTTGTAACTTAAAATTCTGAGAGGTCGATAAAAAATCTCCTTGGAAACCAGAAATTAGGTCTCTGTTACCCATATCCTTTGAGCTATGGGGCCCGAAAGTATCCCCCAGAATAGTAAAAAATCTCATACAAAAACTTCAATATCTCATTAACTACATCACTGATGGTCATGATTTTTAGCATACATATTAATCATTAGATGTTCCATCAGTTCCTGCAGACTTGTGTCGCCACCTGTATTTTTCAATTTTTTACAAATTTTTTTCTCAATTTTTGAGACTTAAAAAAATGTGAACATCTGTTAACAGGGCACAAATCGTATAGACTGGACCTAGAATCTTAATTTTTGACACAGTGAGAGAACTATGAAAAGTCTCCATGGAAACTAGAAATTAGGTCTCTGTTACCCATATCCTTCGAGCTATTGGGCCCCAAAGTACCCCCCCCCCCCCAGAATAATCGAAAATTTCATACAAAAACTTCAATATCTCATTAACTACATCACTGATGGTCATGATTTTTGGCATACATATTGATAATCAGATGTTCCGTCAGTTTCTGCAGACTGGTGGCGCCACCTGTACTTTTCGATTTTTTACGAATTGTTTTCTCTATTTTTGAGACCTTCAAAAATGTGAACATCTGTTAACAGGGCACAAATCGTATAGACTGGACCTAAATTTTTATTCTTGACACAGTGAGAGAACTATGAAAAGTCTCCATGGAAACTAGAAATTTTGTCTCTGTACCCATATCCTTCGAGCTATTGGGCCCCAAAGTACCCCCCCAGAATAGTCAAAAATTTCATACAAAAACTTCAATATCTCATTAACTACATTACTGATGGTCATGATTTTTAGCATACGTATTGATCATGAGATGTTACATCAGTTTCTGCAGACTGGTTGCGCCACCTGTAATTTTCGATTTTTTACGACTTGTTTTCTCTATTTTTGAGACCTTTAAAATGTGAACATATGTTAACAGGGCACAAATCGTATAGACTGGACCTAGAATCTTCATTCTTAAACAGTGAGAGACCTATGAAAAGTCTCCATGGGAAACCAGAAAAAAGGTCTCTGTTACTCATATCCTTTGAGCTATGGGGCCCCAAAGTACCCCCCAGAATAGTCAAAAATTTCATACAAAAACTTCAATATCTCATTACCTACATCATTGATGGTCATGATTTTTAGCATACATATTGAACATTGGATGTTTCAATAGTTTCTGCAGACTGGTGGCACTACCTGTATTTATCGATTTTTTACGAATTTTCTCTATTTTTGAGACCTTTAAAAATGTGAACATCTGTTAACAGGGCACAAATCGTATAGACTGGACCTAGAATCTTCATTCGTGACACTGTAAGAGACCTATGAAAAGTCTCCATGGAAACCAGTAATTTGGTCACTGTTACCCATATCCTTCGAGCTACGGGGCCCCAAAGTACCCCCCAGAATAGTCAAAAATTTCATACAAAAACTTCAATATCTCATTAAATACATCACTGATTGTCATGATTTTTGGCATATATATTGATCATGAGATGTTTCAACAGTTTCTGCAGACTGGTTGCACCACCTGTATTTTTCGATTTTTTACGAATTGTTTTCTCTATTTTTAAGACCTTTAAAAATATGAACATCTGTTAACAGGGCACAAATCGTATAGACTGGACCTAGAATCTTCATTCTTGACACAGTGAGAGAACTATGAAAAGTCTCCATGGAAACCAGTAATTTGGTCTCTGTTACCCATATCCTTTGAGCTGTGGGGCTCCCAATTACCCCCCCCCCCCACCCCAGAATAGTAAAATATTTCATACAAAAACTTCAATATCTCATTAACTACATTACTGATGGTCATGATTTTTAGCATACGTATTGATCATGAGATATTACATCAGTTTCTGCAGACTGGTTGCGCCACCTGTAATTTTCGATTTTTTACGACTTGTTTTCTCTATTTTTGAGACCTTTAAAATGTGAACATATGTTAACAGGGCACAAATCGTATAGACTGGACCTAGAATCTTCATTCTTAAACAGTGAGAGACCTATGAAAAGTCTCCATGGGAAACCAGAAATAAGGTCTCTGTTACTCATATCCTTTGAGCTATGGGGCCCCAAAGTACCCCCCAGAATAGTCAAAAATTTCATACAAAAACTTCAATATCTCATTACCTACATCATTGATGGTCATGATTTTTAGCATACATATTGAACATTGGATGTTTCAATAGTTTCTGCAGACTGGTGGCACTACCTGTATTTATCGATTTTTTACGAATTTTCTCTATTTTTGAGACCTTTAAAAATGTGAACATCTGTTAACAGGGCACAAATCGTATAGACTGGACTTAGAATCTTCATTCGTGACACTGTAAGAGACCTATGAAAAGTCTCCATGGAAACCAGTAATTTGGTCACTGTTACCCATATCCTTCGAGCTACGGGGCCCCAAAGTACCCCCCAGAATAGTCAAAAATTTCATACAAAAACTTCAATATCTCATTAAATACATCACTGATTGTCATGATTTTTGGCATATATATTGATCATGAGATGTTTCAACAGTTTCTGCAGACTGGTTGCACCACCTGTATTTTTCGATTTTTTACGAATTGTTTTCTCTATTTTTAAGACCTTTAAAAATATGAACATCTGTTAACAGGGCACAAATCGTATAGACTGGACCTAGAATCTTCATTCTTGACACAGTGAGAAACCTATGAAAAGTCTCCATGGAAACCAGTAATTTGGTCTCTGTTACCCATATCCTTTGAGCTGTGGGGCTCCCAATTACCCCCCCCCCCCCCACCCCAGAATAGTAAAATATTTCATACAAAAACTTCAATATCTCATTAACTACATAACTGATGGTCATGATTTTTGGCATACTCATGAGATGTTTCATCAGTTTCTGCAGACTGGTGGCGCCACCTGTATTTTTCTATTTTTTACGAATTGTTTTCTCTATTTTTGAGACCTTTAAAAATGTGAACATCTGTTAACAGGGAACAAATCGTTAAGACTAGACCTAGAATCTTCATTCTTGACATGCAAGGAGGCCCATCAAAGTGTCTGTGGAAACCTGAAATTAGGTCTCTGTTTCCCATATCCTTCAAGCTATAGGACTCCGAAGTATCCCTCAGAATAATGGACAATTTGATACAAAAGCTGAAGTATCTGAACAACCATTGCAGAGATTACCATGATTCATCAGTTTCTGCAGACTCGTGGTGCCACCTATATTTTATTCAATTTTTCGAAATTTGTTTCTCTATTTTTGAGACCTTAAAGGATACTGTCATCTGTTAACGTGGCACAAATCGTAAAGACTGGACCTAGAATCTTCATTCTTGTGATGCAAGAAGGCCCATGAACAGTGTCTGTGAAAACCTGAAATTAGGTCTCTGTTACCCATATCCTTCAAGCTATAGGACTCCGAAGTATCCCTCAGAATAATGGAAAATTTGATACAAAAGCTGAATTATCTGGATAACTAATGCAGGGATCACCATGATTCTTTGCATGGATATTGACCATTAAGTGTTTCTATTAGTTTCTGCAGACTGGTGGCGCCACCTGTATTTTTTAAAGTTTACGCATTTTTTCTCTATTTTTGAGATATATAGATATAGACACCTTCTTGGCCTGTTCGTAAATCTGTTTGATGCTTGAGTTGAATGGGTATATATATACTACCATTCAGATGATAAAATTTCCTTTTGCGAATCTCTTCCCAGTCAGCTGAGCGTCATGACCCATGGGTCACTTGTTATTTATACACAGATCCGTTCAACAGAAACGATTGAATTATAGGGATTTCTTTTTTAGCAAAGGGTAAAATAATCTTTACCTTCATGTGGCGCCACACTTTGATTCCTCCGTCCGAAGCTGTATGGTTCTTTGACTTGACTGTCTAATGTCCCCTTATATAAATAAAAATAATATCAAATATGCAATACTGAATATATATTTCTCAAAATATATGCTTTGGTACTATCGGTAGCTGAGAAAATCCACATTTGATCACACCTTTTGTAGAATGCTTTCCTCGAAAAGGATAAGGTAATGAATAAGAATTTAATATGGTAAGATGGAATTAACTGCAGGACTACTGATGAAAAAAAGATGCATGTATCTATAGATACAGTGAAAAGCTTACTACAACATTGATTAATCTCACTTGTCAGTAGTTGCTCACAAAAACACAAAGAAATCCTTAATGTAGCAATATTAACCAGACACGGAGTAATCTTCGCCTATTTGCTTGCTGATCACTGTAAGAAAAAAACAGAAAAAGATAAACAACTTACTCTCTCTCTCTCTCTGTCTCTCTCTGTCTGTCTGTCTGTCTGTCTGTCTCTCTCTCTCTCTCTATATATATATATAAATATATATGTATATATATATATATATATATATATATATATATATAATTTTGACTATGTGTGAGATCGTGCACATATGTCCCCAGTTCCATATCCCCTCTGGTTAAAATTTAGAAATAAAGATAAGTTCAGATACCCTGGTAAGTATTAGCAAATTAAAATAATAATTTTAAATTGATTTTAATTAGAATTCCTACCTTAAGTCTGAATTTCCTTCACTACTTGACTATGACCATGTTTAGAAAGGCAGTGCATGAACTCCTTCCAATCTTCACCAGGCCTTCTGTAGAGATGATCTAGTAACGCAGATGCCCTCAGATTATTTGTTTGATTCACCATTCTGCGCATTCTGTATCACGAAAAACAGAATTCTGAACCCGGTAATTTTTTACCAGGAAGACAGAAAGAAAAAAAAACACAGTCTTTATTAAACAAGACCTATATACGTTAAGGATAACGTTTGCACGTATTGAAGAGGGTTAAGTGAACATTATGACCGGTTAGTTTGAAAGCCAAGCCAAAAAATTCCTGAACCCATTGATTTTATGTAAAATGTCATTTTGAATTATTCACATTTCTTTAATATTACACATACCATAGCTGCAAAAATGTCCTAACAAGCGTTCACAATGATTGACACGTGAAACAGGCGAGAAAGAGAAAAGGAACCTGGTAGGTGTAGCAGAGACTTTATTTTCACATTGCTTATGGTTGATGTAATATTGTGGCTCTGAAACAATTTTATTCAACAATTTCAAAATTTTGTTTCGAATATGTTTTTCAAACGAATTCTGAACGCAAAGTTACCAGAGAATATATTTGATTTATGCAGAAATGCCAGCGGTAGACTTCTGTGTGATATTCGGTTATGTTTTGGCTATATTGATTCATATTTTCTTTGTTGACATCCCTGTTCAATATTAATACTTGTAGTATCGAGTCGCTTTTATAGGAGATCTCTGTCATTGTGATAATATTTGTTAAGCATCGGTTCTTATGTTGATACGGTGTCAATTTGTAGATTCTGGTAATTGTGACATTTTTGTGTGGTAGCAGTTCCCGTAATAATACGTTTAACAAGAGATCCCGGTCATATCAAATGTAAGACTTGTTAGAAATCCATCATGTCTGCCAGGTAGCCAGCTTAGAAATCCTTTTGCCAGTGCAGTTTCTGTGATCTTTTAATTGTTTGGTCCCTTTTAGAGGATGTGTATTGTTCATTTTCCGACCTGTCAGAAATCCAATATGGCCACTACGAGGACATCATTAAATTTCTTTAGAACATATTATATCAAGAACTTTTAAAAGTGAATCCAGTGGGACGTATATTAATGTAATCTAGCATTCGGTCAAAGATTTCTTAATAAATATGACCATCATTAATGAAAGCTCATTACAGTTGGCTTGTATTGAATAAAAATTAATACAGAAACACCCGTTTCACAATAATTCTTGCAAGGTTTCCATGATTTTTTGGTAAATATTTTGATCTTACAATTGGCCTGTGTGGTATTCCTTTTGAGACTGACAGGTATCAAGAAGGTTGTGAGATTAGTTTCTGATAGCTCAACAACCATACATTTTGCCTCAGACTATCAATTCACTGTGCTTTAACCAGACATATGTGGTATATATTTATGTCAACGTAGAAAATTTCAACAAAATTGGCATATAGGTTCTTCAACAATTTGATTGGAAGTTGTGAATCGCAGCCCATGATGTCAGAGGTCATGCTTGGCATCTGAGCGTCATGACCCATGAGTCACTTGTTGTTGGATTTAGTTTGATTCCCCAGGTGTTGCACCAGTTTCTTATGCGGTCGAGCTGGGCTTGGACTGCGTTGCGTGAATAGCAAACGTTGGAACCAGTGGCCAAGATGTCCCGTCTTCGGAAGGTCTCTCGCATACATAATAAAGAGTAAAGGGTTCAGCTCTGAGCCCTGGGGAGTCCCAGCTTCAAGCGTGATCTCCTCAGATTTTGTACCTTTATGATTAACCATAAGGGATCTATCTGTCAGGAATGAGGAGATTAATCTTCCTAGTTTATGTGTTGGATGGGATCTCATAACTTTAATGCGGAGACCGATAAACCATACTGCATAAAAGGCCTTTTCTAAGTCGAGAAATGTGGCCTTGGTGTGCTGTCTTCGTTTCATACCATTTGTGATGGCATGACTGAGCGGAATATGTGATCACACGTTGATCTCCCGGAGCAAAAGCCTGATTGGTCGTCATAAAAAAATGGGCCACCCAGCTAAGCTGGTCCAGTTTCTTAGAAAGTAGTAATTCGTAGTTTAAGGATTTTTTTTTTCAAATAGCTTGCCCAAGTAGGGTAGAAAGCTGAAATTTGTCGGTTTGTCAATTATTTGCAAGGTTTTGGGATCATGCTTAATGATGCCCTCTTCCATTCAATCGAAAAATATCCCCATGAAATTAACAGCGTGCATAGGTTTGCAGTTCTACCGGGAAAGGGGTCTGGCATTTTGGCATTTTCTTTTGTATTTTGTAAGTGAGTTCGTCACGACCAGGGGCTGATTTGCCTTTGGATTTGACAAGAGCCCATTTAACTTCAAGAACTCTCACTGGTCTTGCTGCTGCGTTGTCGTCACTGTCTTCCGTGGTCTTTTTTTTCTAGAGGATTAAACAATGTATTATTTTCATAAATTACTTGTTTAGCTCTATTTAAGAAATCACTCTTGAAGTCAGGTTGTGTCGGGGTTCTGTGTATTTGTTTTCAAGTATTCGCAAATAGATCTGCACGACAATTAGCAGTAGCAGCAACCGTGCCGTATTTGGGGTTTAACCTCTCCTGTATTTGCGTTTAATTCAGTGTTAGAGAAACGTTTGAATTGTTTCCAGAATTCACCTGAGTTTGTTTTATGATCTAGACTGTTAATATAATCTGACAACTGAGATCGTTTTTGCGCCAAGATAGCCTGATCTACTAACCTATTACCCTGATAACCTATTAATAAAGAAAGCTTTGGCTTCCGTGGTACGTATGCGTTGTTGGTAGCGCTACTCGTCGCCTTAAGGCTACCACCTCTCTTGTTTCTCTCTGGAGCGACCGCATTGATGGCCTTAGTGACACAACGTGTTTTGTCTGTTGCAATTCATTCTAACTGTAAATGTGTACTTACGTCAATTTAAGAAGGATCTAACATATTTTATATGAGAATTTCCTGAAAACGACCCCAATCAGCTTTAGCTAGACTTCGAAATAATTTTGGCGGGGAAACCTGTAGTTTCCAACTAATGTCTACATGGATCGGGAGATGGTCCGATCCGAAACACTCCCTATACAGAAGTCATAGGAGACAGAGATGTTTGGAGTGGCAAGAGAGAGAATTAGAATGTTTCAAGCCCCGTTAGTCGCACTGTAGAACGTTGGCTTATCGTCATTTAATAAAACTAATAACCATCTGCAAGTTCATTCATAAATATTTTACCAGCGGCATTACTATATCTAGCACCGTAGTCTGTATATGGGGCGTTAAGATCACCTAGGAGTAGACAATTATTATTTTTTTTATCTAATTTTACTGAAAATCTGTTTTTGCTATGTTGATGTTAGGGGGTCGTAATAAACTATTAAATCTAGGTATGGCTGCCCCATCGGCTCCATTTATTCTGATTGAGAGGGCTTTGGCTTTGAAATTACCGAACCACATATTGACAGAATAATCAAATTTTCTGTCAACAGCGATACCCACACTCCCTCCATGACATGTTTCTCCATCTGAGCGAATCAGGTCACAGTTGCTTATCGTGAAATGGTTACCTGGGGTCAGTTGAGCTTCAGATATTAAAGCAACGTCTTTATTATTATATCAAGATAATTTAATCATTCATGTTTACGCGCGTTTATGCCGTTGGTGTTGTTACATGTGTTGAACATATCTACACTATTTACAGGATTCCTGTTTAGACTAAGGTTGGCCAGTGGTCATCTCAGGCCAATGCTTCAAACCTGGAAATGTTCGATCTAATGGCTGCGTTGTCGACCTTCAGGCGGAAATATCTCCCGATTAATCAAGCAGCTTTCTCGCAGATCTGAGCAGGTTGAACACCGGGGTTGAAGTTCCAGATCGGTGATTAACAATAAGATGTTCAATTCCAGATGTGACTTTGTCGGAGTGGCCGAGGGTTTCGGCAGTGTCCAGGCGTTGGTATCGGGGGGATTAAAGCAGGCTGCAGATGCACCTGCTTTGCTGTATTAGCTGTGCTGGTGCTGGTTTGGCTCTCCTGTCTAAACTTTCGATATGTGCACCTGAACAATTGGCGCATCTTGCGTGGGCTTTTTCCATGTAACAGGCACGTATTCCATATAAGGTCTCTTTGCACCTATGGCAGCGGACTGTGTTATGACATTGTCTGACTGTAGGTCCAATGTGCTGACACGTTAAACATTGGTAAACAGTCTTAAGGTCTCTGTACGGCACTAACTTGACAATTCTTAGTGCAAGCCTGAAAGGCGTCTTTAGCGCAGAGTCGTAGTTGGCTTCACTGTCAAATGTAAGTTTGACAGTCTCACTAGGGCCTTTGGTCGTGATGAAGCGCGTGGCTTCCGTGACACCTAGGTGTCTAAGTTCACTAACAAAGTCAGAGTCAGTGACGTCCGGGGGAAATCTATATAAAACCACATTCTTGTTTGCTGTTGTGGTTGGCTGTGGCCTCTTGCCAGTGCCAGCAAAGGTATGAAGCTACATCCTGGCAGCTTTTGCCATGTGGCGTCGTCTTGCAGTTTGTCAGCTTCTGTCTAGGAAGTGCAGCGGAAGAGCAACACTTTACTTCCCTGGATTTTGTCAGATAGGTCCAAGCCTGTCTTGCCTATCGTCTCTTTCAGTCTGAGTGATTTCAGAAGTAGTTCAGGATCGATCCCGACTATCTTTACGTGGGCGTATGTGTTTGCAGTGGGTTTATCTGTCAGTGTCGGTGTGTCTGATTTGGGTGGTTGGTGCAATTTCCTTCTTATGGCGAGAATACCTTGGGGGCAAGGACCATTACGCATTGGAGCTTGTTGGCTTGGTTTGTGTTTTGTCTGTTCTTTGGCCGGTTGTAGGACGGGTCTAGCAGTCAGTCCAGTTGTCTTTTGGTTAGCCTCGGCGGAAAGTGGAGTGCTAACATTCCGTTTAATTGTAGTCTCCGCCAGGTTAACTGCTGGTGTTTGAGGCCATGAGCCCGTCGAGGATATGTCCTTAGTTTCCATAACTGGGTTCGGGGGTGCTGGTCCGGAGTCTGAGGTCTGGTCTCTATGCACTGTGAAAGCTGACTTAATCACATGCATCTATCCTCCTGGAGAGAGTCTCTCCTTCAGGGTTTTCTTTAGGTCGTCTATCCCTTGTCGCTGTTGCATAATAACCATGACCTTGTCATTATTTTGTTTGTCAGCGTGAATATTACCAGACTGATTGGGCTTACCACGGTTCCTTTTCGAGCATCTAAAGGCCGATAATAGCCTAGATGGTAATGTAGATCAGGTTGTCCAGTGAGCCGTGAAATGGCCTGACCTGTTAATAAGGTGATCGCTAAGATGTGATTGGTGGCTAAGTTATATGTAAACAAATCCCGGAGTCTACAAGTAGTTAAGGTAATATATGTTTATAATATGTATTTGTATTTGATATATAATGAGTCTAATATTTAATATTCCAGAATAGAACTGCAATGATTCTATTTATTACAATACAGAAGTCTGTATAATGAAGTTGTGATTAACGCTGTCCAAAGTTAGCTTAAACAGAATTCAAATCGATAAAATGATAATAAACCAGTCTATATTCTCTGCTGGGATCAGCTGAAATTTAACCAAGGTTTAAGAATGCACTTACTGGCTCTACAACCCAATGCCTACAAGGAGAAATGCAGAATTAGTTCAACACCAGTCGACTTAAACGATCTAAGGGATTCTGGTTGGCTCTTCTGTCTTGACTGGTATGTGCACGTAAACAACTAAGTTCTGAGAACGATTAGACAGATGAAATGCAATAAATTCCGATAAATCGGGAAATGAAAGTCCTTTCAAGGACTGTTGGTGGGCACACAAAGTGCTACACCGAATAAACAACGCTTGTACGATTTTTAAACTGTGTAGACTTACCGTGGAGTTAAGATCGTCGACAAGCAAAGATGCTAGCGAGGCGAGAGCAGCTATCAGACACGTCCGCATGGGGCCTTGTCTAATTAGCTAGTGGGACCGTTTAGCAATGAAAGTCTGACTTAACATATTGAGAGAACCTGGGGAATCTCATAGGAAATTCGTTTTATTTAATTTATCTGACCCAATTTGCAATAATGAACACTTTGATGCGCCACTTGCACCAACTTACTTCCGGAATTCAAGAGTGACTGTTTCAACTTCTTCCGAATACAGTTAAGCTTCCATTTCAAAGTGAATCAAGGCCCTACCAGAGTAGGTACCATAGTTATCAGGTTTTCTGTACTTAATGTCTTCTGGACCGTCCATCAGGGTGTTTTAAATCTGTAATTCTCTTTAGTTTACATCGTTATTTCCGGGAATATTCCAGCTTTTGATTCGAATTTTATCTGGATTCTATCAAAGGATGTGTGCCACCATATTTTTACCAAGTCAAAAATCTATCCTGGACGCGATAATGCTATCTTTATTATTCTTTTGGACAATTTCTCAAGAACGGTATTCACTAGTGGTCTGCAATTTATTATGTAAATGCCTCACATAGAAACACGTGCGCTTCAGGATGTCATAATTAGAATTAGAACTGGAAGATATTTCGCCATTGCCACCATTACGTCTCTGTCACTGGTAATACTTGAATACAACCAACCTCATCAGAACTTCATATTTTAACACACAATTATTATTAAAGTAATTTTGCTTAACTTAATGTAAAATATGTATTTGCCGCAAATGTTAAAATAAGCCGAGTTGATGCGTTTGTTTCATGCATTAACAATCTTCATGGTTTATGTCAAACTCGGATAAATTGAACCGTGTCAGAATGAATGACCTTTTCCACCTCTTGTATTACTCTGATAATCTATCCGACGTAAGACCGGGAGCAGTTGGTATTTTGAACATACCTCCATTATTTTCAAAACGCTCCTGTTTTCTGTATGTGAATCTTTGAACCATGTGGACAGATTTCCCTGAAATCATGTTGAATGTATATATCCTCATTTGTTGGAGCATTATATACCTGATTTATGGTATACTTGAAGAATGACCTAGGGATATTTATAAATCGATCCTTGATAGTTTCTGAAAACAGTACCGTTATTTTAAATATTTAAATCCTTAAAATAATTTGTACCAGTCCTTTAGACCGGAACTTTCTTTTCAGTGTCAAACACCTTTTTAATTGTTTTCAGTGCTAGAAATCCTAAACTTGATCCGTGGCATTCATGCAAACTTTACGCTATAGGTTACAGACATACACCGTACAAATAATCAATGAAAACAATGCGAACTGTTTTACTTTTCCTTTCAGGAGGGAGATCGTACAAATAATTTAAGAGTCTCTGCTTTACTGTATCATGCCTTTAGAAATCCTGGTGAAGATTAAGAGAAGTTCATGCTGTGCCTGTCTATGCATGGCCATGTGCATATGGTACAGCAATTCAGACTACCGGTAAACTGGGTGAATCTGTACAGATACACGAACCATTACCTGCGGTTCAACAACGGTATCAGTGTGCCCCTACGGCCCCTACCGGCGGGACCAGACACTTGATTCCCTGTTTATACCACCTTCTTGTTCAATCCTCGAGAGCGACGACAAAACGGAGTGTGATGTCAACGATATAGAGGACATATTCCGCAATGTGAGTCCATACAACAGCATGAGCAAAGCAATGAAGTTTCTATATTTTCAATGCTACTGTTGTATAGAATTATTAAGTGTGACAGAAATATGTTGTGGGCCTATATGTGCATTAATTCTAATAAAATTCATGTATAATCGTTCATTAATCAATCAGTGTTGCCTACAACGCGTAAATTTTACCATTTAACTTTACTATGGAGCTCAATGCATTTGTAATGACTACTAACATATTAGTAAGGTAAAACTAAGATTATGTGAAATAATCATCTGACATCTTTCATTTGGATTTTCAGAAAGATACATCAATCCACCTGAGAAGCAATGTGTCTGTTTGTTTTCATTAAATATGGAATACTTAAGGTCAAGCCTGCTCTCATAGTTAAGTTCATGACCAAAGCTTCATCCTATAACCCATATCTATGCACGTATATAATATGAAACAAATATGTTGCTCAGTTTTTGACTGATAATACTCAAAAACTCTCAGGTGACAATGATTGGTTTTAAAAAAATCATGAAAACAAGAAATGGATAATAGGTGGCACTACCAGTCTCCTGTCCGAGACAAAGCTATCAAAGATCTTCGGTAAACTTGATTTTTGACCAATTCACGCATCAACTTTTAAATATTTAGGATGTTGTGTAATTTTTTACCAAAGGTAAAATTATTCAAGATCAAGGCCACTCTCATAGTGAGGCCATGACCCGAATTCTGATAGGCCTTATCCCAAAACCAATATCTTTACATGTCCGTAACAAAAAATAAATATTCCCGTTTGTTTCTGATGTATAAAGCTTAAAGTAATGTCAATAAGCAATGATGTCAATATTAAAAGGCGCGAAAACAAAAAAAGACAATAGGTGGTATCACCTGTACCGTACAAGACAAAGCTATCTAAGTTATACGGTCGAACTGATTTTTGGATCAATCCATGCATCTTTCTTGAGATATTTAAAACTGTGTGTTCTCTGACCATAAAATGGATATATTCAAACTCAAGGTCACTCTCCTAGTAAAGGTCGTGGCCAAATATTTAACAGGCTTCGTCCTTCCCATATATATATATATATATATATATATATATATATATATATATATATATATATATATAAAAAGTTTGATTAAGATCCATGACATTTTTTTTCAGCTATCGCACAGACAAGGTTTTCTGCGGAGGCGCGCTTACCCCATTCGAAAAATGATCGGTATCATCCAATAAAGTCGTTATTTTCTTGTGTCCATGCGCGTGGACTGCGTGGCCACTGCTCAGGTGCCGCACCGCTGGCAGCTGGTTTGTGATAATAAATTTACCCTAGTGAGTGCTGGCCAGGCTTGGCTGGGGAAACCCCAGAGTAGAAAAAAGTTTTGAATGGTAAATTATAACCACAATCACTATAAAATCGATTTATAATGAACATAGCATATTTTTAGCCGTTGATTAAAAACATTGTTTTTAATGTCCATCTGTTATGGCTTTACTGAATCTACATGTATCATTACTGTCATCTTAGTGTTGGGTATTAAAAAAAAGTCTTTAAGTATCCCCCTCCCCTCTTGAATATATTCCAGCTTCTCAAGTGATTGATGTTTAGACAAATGAGCATACGTAGTACTGAATACTTGGGAACATGACGACCGTAATCGAACGGCAAAATGCGGCGCGGTCATTAATAATATAAATGAAAATATTAATGAAATGTAGGTAATTAATATGAATATATAATAATATCATTATGATAATAACATGTATATAAAATAATGATCATAATAGTAAAATCTCATCACGGACATAAAGAAAAATTACTCATTTAAAAATTTAATTAATAATAATTATAATAATAAAATAAAAATTATTATAATGACAATAATATTATAATGATACCAATCATAATAAATTTTTCTTTAATAATAAAATAAGATCAAATAGATAATAAGAGAATCATTATGTTTGTTTAAGGCTGGGAAGGCCACATCAACTTCCATCATTGGTCAACCAAAATCCGGCAAAATGACAATGGCAATTTGTGTCTCCCAACATGGGCCGACCCGGTGTTTGACAAGGCAGACATAGCGACACCTGGAAGCGAGCGCGGTAACAAGCCTGACTTCATGTATGACCCGATCATATATCTTTCCCACCGTCATGTCAAGCCTGCAGTGATGCTGTCACAGGCAATAGAAGATCAAATTTGGTGTGACCCTGACTGTTGGTTCATACATGATTTTGCGTAGAAAACCTTAGAATTATCTATTTTTCGTTACCTTTCAAAGATGTTTACCTTCGCCAATCGTTTAATCATTTTCTGATGTGTGTTGACCTTATATTAGATGCGGTCGGCTCTGCGTACCCTTTAAGACCACGATCATTATGAAAAGAAACTTATGTTTAGATAGCAACATACCTGTTAACACATACAAATAGGTCAAACAGTGATCATGCAACAGGTCTCGATTCCCATTGTTGAAAATGTTGAAAGCGGAGTCATTTGGTCTTTGTTAAGCGTTTTAATTAAAACCAATACTTCCATTTGAGAGAGTAAAATTACTTTCGAGGTGTTATAATGCATGGGGGGGGGGGGGTCATTGGGGATTAAAGTGGACCCGTATAGTAGATCGCGTATTGAACGAAAACTCAGGGATCGAGCAGAGCATGTTTTCTGGCCATGATCTTTACGGGCAAAAGAGCTCGAAATGCAGGAAAATTCCGGGCGCCTCCTGAAAAAAGCGTGATATGCGTGGAGGACCTCGAAGCAAAAAAGAAATAGGGGCACCTATGGGGGTAATATTAAAATGATTAATTATGCAGCTTATTATCATATAATCCCGAGAAAAAAAACTTGTTCTATAAGAGCACCAACGATAAGTGTGCAGAATCTGGAGAGTAAAATCAGAGATGAATCTTTGTCTAGAAAAAAAACAACTGCACATTAATTATACAAATAACTACAGTTATTTGTAGTTATCTGTATAATTAATACGCGGTTGGTTTAAGTTATGTTTATAAGTTATACATTTAAGGTTTAGTTTACTTTCAGAAACAGGCACGAGTGAGCTATTCCAGCTTGGGCTGATATCACAAGACGCAAACGAAACCGTTAGTGACCGTTTGAAATCGTCTTCGCAAACTTTCTAGAGCTTTAACAGCTGCAGCTCAAATAAGGTACTCCATTTGCATGTTTAGGTTTTCCTTGCTTTATAACGAAAGTGTTCTCATGCACATGTTAATGGCCGTACTCAAACAGTATATGTTAAAGGACTGGTCTTTTTATGACAAACTTATTTGATAAATAATTTTCCAACAGATTGTATTTAACTTGCGGAGAAACAATAGCAGAGTCACCGGTCATAGATTTTGAATTAAAATTGCAATGATTCAAAGTAGAGATTATTTTAATATGGGAAAATCATAAGGCGTACCAGGGTTAACAGTGGCCAACAAAATTAAATTGCTTAATCAAATACCACAACATCATAATTTATTTTGAAAAAAAGTAACAGAAAATTTAAGAAACGAGTTTAGTTTAACCAAAATGTATATTGATGATAATGCACATATTTGAATCTATTGCAATTTTGACGTTTGCTTGACTTATATAATGAATGAGACTTAAACAAGATAAGTCCGTTTTCTTACCGAAAGGGACCCCACATTTCGATCAGCCCCTCCGTCTGCGAAAACCTCGTTCAAAGTTGGTTCCTTATAATAATTCTGGAGTCAAAATATGAATTAAACATTTACATTATATGTACAAAACCAGGAAGTACTAGGTCTGTGCTATACTTAACTGTTATAAATCAACTACAGGAGCGGAGGTTACTTCACACTTGTAACAAATGATGCTCGAAGTCCTGTTTTTCGCTCTAATTCATGTTGTCATCTTATGGTTTTAATATTCTCCTCTTTATTACGCATCGATCAGGCATTTCATTTACCCTCCGCATGTGTGTAGCTTAAAATAATACTGGGATAACGCAAGCTACATTCAATAGCCTAGCTGTAACCGTTGTGCGATTCTGCCTTGCCTTGTGTGATACATTTTTAATATATTATAATTCAGTAAATGATTTTTTAAAGAATAAGGTATTATGTTTCCGGTTTAGCCTAATCATAAACACGGTTAAGATATATAATGTTTCATAGTAAACTAAGAAAATGAACAAAAGTCTATAATTATAATTATTAATATATTCATTTTCAATACATAGATATTATTCTCTGAATATAAGGGGGCTGCTTACATTGACAACCTCCTCTTGCAAAAAATGTGGGGGGGGGGGCATATAAATATACCATATTCGCTCTGTATTGACGCCCCTGGCACGGTACAATTGCCAATGCATGCTAAAGAACAAGGAAACAAAGGTGATTTGTTGCATATGTGCGGAAGTTAAAAGATCACTAGCTGCAAAACACCATTTGCAAAACTCTGGTTCGTCCGACTTGCCGCCAAATGTCCTTGAAGGTGTTTGGATTATTCTATCGCATGTTATAAACAAGTGGATATTAGTAAAATGAAAAGCCTCAGTACCGTGGGAATGTTCCATTTTTAACAAATTTTCAAAGGATTATCTTAAGTCATTAGAATAATAACTTATGCAGTATGTCGGAATAGGCCACTATAAGCCCAAGAATAGCATCAAATACCTATTGTTGTAACTTAGGCTTGAAAATTGTATATTGCTATACAAACAAAATAGATGATAAGTGCTCCAAAGAGGTTCCGGGATCCGGATATTGCGGATAATTATTGAAATAACATCCTCTGATTACCATGCACATTATATATTCATCATAGGATTTCCCAGGTTCTGTGCAAGCAAATATTCCTTTTTTCTGACTTGTTACACAATACTTGTTTGCGATACTATTGTTTTACATGTTTAATAAAACCCCAACGTGATGTCTCGTTTTTATAATTATAAAAATAAGCGCATAATTGTTTAGCATTGAGGGATGTACTTCCCGTTTTGTGTATATCTTAATGTTGTGGAGCAATGCGCGCCGTTTTCATGTCATCTACCAAAATGGCGTTAGTCTCTCTCGTCTGCTTGTGGATTGTATGGGTATCTGTTTGCTGGGGAAAAGATCTCACTCCAGGTCGGTAAACACTGAAGCTGACTATATCAACCAGACTACTGAGATTCAAGTGTTGTAATATGTTCAAAGCAACACATGTAAATTGACTGTATACATTGAGTAAACATATCGAATAGGATGAAAATATTAATATATTGTGGCTTTGTAGATACTCATACAATGATTAGGCATTTAACAATTTAAGGAATATAAAATACCCTTTAAGGTCAGTAAATCTAGGACCATGGAAGTTTTCGGGATTGTTTGTGAGGGCAGAGTTTAGTGAGGAGTTTTTCAAGGTAGGTTTCACCGCACTGTGTGTTAGCGAAGGTTTAAGAATGTTGGGGTAATGGATACAGTTTACTTCAAAACTGTTCTCTCAGAAACACTGGCATATTTTAAATTATATATTTCGAACGATGAGAGTGAATAACATAGTAGCCTGATGCTACGATTGACAATGCTGGTACGACACTTAGTGTGAGTTTACGAACATTTTAGAATAACAGCTCATACATGACCCAATATCAGAATATTTATAGCAAAGGTCATAAAATAAACATGCATGAGTCCAATAGGAATGAGTACCAGTTCCTGGTTTACGTTGAGAAAACGACAGCATAACACGAAACATTTACCAAGAGCTAAATATACCCATTGACGCGTGGGGTTTAAAATAATACTGTATGTATGAATCAACATTTAATTTAGCGGATTTATTTTCAAAGAAATTTGGTTGTAAAAACATTAGGTTTCATTATTACACACTGCAAATATAGTTTACTATTTATGCAACGCAAGCATCATCTGTGTAAAACAAGAAGTAACAACCACTGCAATTATCATTCAAGCCTGTATACCAATTAATTGACTTCTTACATTATTCATTACTAACATTATTCACCCTTCCGCCAGAGGTCCTTTCTACTCAAAATATGGTGGGACGGTTAGGACTACTGGTCACAACTGTCAGACGTCAAAAGCAAAATTTTGCACTGTTAAAGTAAACACCTTCTGCATACATAGCACATCGGCATGCGTACCACATATTACTTATTCCGTAAAGTCGTTATAACAAAAATAACCACGTTCATGTAAATTGATTTTTTAATGTAATGTGATTGGTATCCAGCATATTTTAAAACGTAACATTACACTTACTGCATTACATTTACACACACAGTCGCCGGTGCATTTTAAACGGCTGTGCATTATTGGGAAATAAATTCTTTACAAACAATCCCAAGCCACCAGAGTACTACCCCTGTGAGTCTGACAGTGCACAGTGTAAACTTACATTAGTGTTGTTTGTTTAAAATGCATAACAGTTCGACTGTTTTACCAGATATCTGGATCTCCCCCGATAAGGCGTCTTATGACGAGGCGGATCGCGTCTGTCGATCTCGTGGTGACGAGTGGGTGTTATGGCCTGGTCACGAGTGGACGCATGCCCATATAAGGCAAGATATGGCACAGATTATATGGCTGGCTGCGGAAGGATATGACCTAGCAACAAACATGACATGGGTAGACAATACGACGTACGGTGAGTACATAATGCATTAGACCCAGTTGTGGCTCTGTTGTAAACGCACACTGTGTTAACAACAGGGCCACAATTAGGTCTAATAAAGCAGCTATCATTCCGTATCAGTAGGCCTCCTTTGATAAAATATACGCATATAATATACCATGTCAACATATCAGAAGTTTAAGTAATGTGTATTAATGCTATGAATAAAACAATAATAATGTTGATACATAAGTTACAAGCAAATATATATAATATATATGGAGAGAGAGCGTGATATGTTAGAAAAGCCAGGCTGGTTCATTGTATATATATTTATATATGAGTGACCAGTATTAAGACCATTTTTGAGATAGGCGTGAGCCGTCACGTTTGTTATACCCGTACGTTGAACATATACATATATAAATATATATATATATATATATATATATATATATATATATATATCCACAGCGGGACAAATAAGCAACACTTACATTACAAACAGAGAAGGCTGCGGCATGCTTGATTTACACAGCAGGCGTCTTTATGCAGTCAGCTGCCACACTCCACGACCGTATGTCTGTGAACACAAAGGTAACACATCTAGTATTCTACATTCTAGTATTGAGATTGGTTGTAGAGGCATGTTCGGTGACTGAAAGATATAAAAGGACTGATGATCAATTCTTAAGCGATTTCTTGTGTTACCTATTTATAACCCTTAAATCTTATATATGGAATTTAACCCTAAATATAGACCGAGTATACTGAGTCTATCTTGAAATGACGCTGTGAGGTTACGAAGCTATCTAATGTAACTTGTCTTGGCTTATTGGTATCTATATGAAAACTGCAGCTTAATTAACATAACCATGTACTTAATTAACATATTCATGTAATAACTTATCCAGATGATGAAATATGTATAACTGTGCTGTTCCTGGCATGGTTTTTTTCTCTAAACATACTGTCTGAAAATGGCTATAAATTATTATTATTAATTAAATTATTATTGCAGATACGGGTAGCTGTACAGGATACAAAAGATATGCATGGAATGGTTCCTGCTATCTATTTATGGAACAAAAGCTAGCGTGGCCTGTAGCCCGCCAGGCATGTCGCCACACGCACGGCGACTTAGCAGTGATACCGTCCAGTTTGCTGGTTAATATATCAATAGCCAGTTCTCGTGTCAAACCCCTCTCTGTATACTTGATTGGTTTACGGCAGACAGACTGGTATTATGGTAATTATCTATTTCTGTTGTGATTGCACTATTTTATGATAAGTATGTATTACTATCGTTATGAAATAACCTGTAATAAGACAGATTCTCTGACAACTGTCAGCAACTTCAATAACTGCAGTAACCAATATCTTCTTTTGATTTTAACAAAGGCTTCAACCGAAAATTTAACCCTACAAATGGTTACCTGTCGAAGGACCGATGTGCGATAATAAATAGAGGAGGTTCAACATCCAAGTTTGAAGAAACACCTTGCAATGAGAGCTATTATTTTCTCTGCAAACAAGGTCAGTTTCAGTTATCAGACTAAAATATGATAATATAACAATCTCCTGTGGGCAGAGTAAAATATGAACATGATAATGTCAATCACGTGATTGTTTATCTTCAGCCTTTAATGAATAATAAATAGGAAAATACATTTATATTCTTGCATTACTATAGTAAGAATAATCCTATATTCGTGATGTTAATTGGTAAAGGCACACTTTTACACTTCCACACGTACGCAGTAATTAGTTAGTAATGATGGACAATATATATATATATATATATATATATATATATATATATATCGATATTTTGTAGCTCCCAGTCCGCCCGCAAAGGATGATAGTGAAGGTGGGATTTTATACATGCATGGTTATAGCAGAAGAAATTACCATTTATACAGTTTATAGCAAATTAAATAGGTATATTTGGTTCATATTTCTGTCGCCGGTAGATGGCTCTGTCATCAGGACTTGGGAGTAAATATCGGGACGATATTATCATATCACTTTAACCTACACTGTGGAGGACTGTGTTTAGGCCAGAACATGTGTAACGATTCTCCTTCTCGGTAAAAAAAAATGACCAGGAAGTATAAATTATTTTGGAGCTGTATGACTAATCTACTTCTGAACTGCTATATGACAGCTTGTGTTGCAAATGCCACAAACACGCTCTCCGGCTGCCTTAATATATTCAGCTTCATGCATTTAATAATCACCCAATGCCTCTTTGTTGGCTTGTGTTTCGCAGAATAATATTATTTTCATATGTTTAATTTAAACACACCTTTAAACATAGGTAATTTGAAACTCGGTCTAGGCCTTTACACTGCATTGATTCAAGGTGAATGGAGTCGAGATTTTTCACGGTCTATCGCCCACCCCCCCCCCCCCCCCCCACCCCCCACCCCCCACCCCCTCCCGCATTGAGCGCTCTGCAGGCTTAAAAGGGCAGTCTTAAAGACTAGTCAAGTTTATCCCAGAAACGAATGCGCCTTTGGGAGGTTCCTTGGTGTTTTAACCCAGCGATCGGGATAACACACAACCAGGACCTGCAGGAGTTGTACCCTGAGCCCGTTGGACAACCAGGATTATCGCATGTGAGCTCCTGTCACGTAGACTGAAACCGGAATTGAATTCCCCAGATGTACATAACACTTACGTACGATTACTTCCATCGACAAAATCTTTTAAAAATGTGAACCAATGATGATAACACATATACCCTCTTCATTTTTCCCACATCTGTGGAAAGAAAACATGAAATCAGGAAATCAATAACTGCAGGTCACTGAACTTCCATATGGTTATCTTTATTTCAAAGTAATATAAAGTATAAATTAAAGAAAATAGTAAAACCCAATAAACAAAAATAATGGAGGAGAAGAAAAGCGAAGCACTGATCTAAGTTTTGATGGTCAAAATTGAAATTGCTTCATTAAGAAGAAAATGCTTACCAGCCAGCTTTCCACCTTTAAGAGATTTTGTTCATTTGTCTAAAGATTAGAATTCCAAAAATATTAAAGATAAACATGTCAACGGAATTTATTTTTGTTTATGCTTTCCTTGCTTTTAGGGCTCGTCTCCTATACTGGTGTGCTCACTGTTGTGATTGTGGCTCTTGTGGTAGTTGCAACCGGAGGCTTTATCTGGACATGTCGACATCGTCTTCAGCTCTTCAAACCACGGTAAGCGCTTCATAAGGGAATACTCTAAAGACCATTGGTGTATACCCCCGTCTTCTAACTTGCAAATGTACATGATTTCCATTATACAGGTACGTGCATTTATACTCTTTAACATGGAGACACATTTATTGGGGCGCAGGGGCACACGCCTCCCCTTTGACGAGCGAAAACCTGGGAAGATATAATAATTTACGCTTTATACTGAAAAGCAGCGCCGGAATTTGAGTCGCGCGCCGTTTTGTTCCCCAAATATCTGCATGTCAGAGTCATGTATGTCTCCCCCCCCCCCCCAACGTTCCTTTCCAGGCCCTACTTTGGTGAACATGTTCTTTTGTCTCTTTGCACGTTATTTTTTTTTAATCTTATGTTGGTCGTCGGGCAATGATATAAACATGCAATTGAACATAAATATAATAAATTTTTTTATTGTATAATTATATATTTAATATTCATATGAAGATATTTTTATCCAGAAAAAGCACTCTCAGAAAAATAAAATCTGACCCTTTTAAATGACGGTTTTGTTAAGGACAGACGAATATTGCAATGGATTTGACATACAGGACTTCCATTTTCCTGAATTAGCTTTATTGATTAATCTTTTTATTTTAAGTTGCGGGAATCGAAAGTGTAAACATGAGATTATTGAGGCCCATTACTACAGCAGTATTCGTGGAAGCCGAATGCTATCTGTGTGTGAACGCTCCAGTGGCCCTCCGCTTTTACCAGAGAAAAACGTGCCGCAAAGAAAACCAGATAGTTCAGACACTCTGCCTGGTCAGAATTCTGAAGAGATAACTTGTCCTGGTCTAGAGCATCTGGTTGCGTCATGCGCCGAAACGATAAAATCTATAGAAGGAGAACCTCCAGTATCAAATGCTGATTCACTAATTCCCGAGAAGGTGAAATATGGAATAATGAATAAATCGGATAGACAAAACATATACTTGCCAATTTTTCAAATTAATGGTAAGTTCATACCTGTATATATACATGGATCAGATGCACACACCATCCAGGATATGTCAAGCTTGAGAAGCGTGGAAAACAGCGGTAGACACAGCACCCTTGTCACTGACTTTGAAGAAAATCCAATTTATGAGCAAACGAACAGGCTTTAATCAGAAGAAGCTCAATAACAAAATAAAAGAAGGACATTTAATGCTATGTCTAAAGGAGCAGATACCCAGCTGATAAATTTCCAATGATTAAAGCACGATTAAACACTTATACTGCCGCTTTGGTAAAACTGACGCTTATATTTTAAATGAAAGCAAACGGCAAAGTTTAGGATAAAAGTTAGTTTACTGGTGTCTGATGTTGTGCATAGATGTAAATCCGTAGGGTACAAACGCTCTAAACAATTGAACCACGCAGTGTGTTACAATTATGAGCGTGTAATGTGCAAGCTCCTGAATACAATATAATGATTGCATATGTAATGGACTAAAACGATCAGTATGGAAATCTAGCCTTCCAGACCAGTGGTATAGGATGTTTATGGTGGAATGCTATGAAAAAAACCCAAGATAAACTAAAGCCTCGACAAGGGTTGGACAAATAAATGATGGTTAGATTATCGTCAGAAAAGTAAACGTGGAGACAAATTATTTTAGGGAAAAAACAAATAATTCGAATTTTTATAAACAAATATTCAGATGATCAAACGAACAAATGGTAGCTTCCAGAAACATCCTTAGGCGATGAACTCCTCCCCAGACAAAATAAAAACGACAGAAATATGTTTGTGTACAAAGTAACGTGAACAACGGTACAAGGATTTTACTTCTACAACGCTATAAACAAATAAACACAAACAAAGCCTAGGCAAGGATCAGACCAACAAATGAACGCTAGATCATAGTCAAAAGAAAGATACTCTTCATTGAAGTAAAACCAACGAACAGACGCTCGTTCCTATCTATCAAGCGATCAAATAAACCAATGCCAACTTTTCAGAACACTATTTTCTGATTATGAAGTGCTTTATGGGACGAAGTCAGTCGCAAGCAATTTTTGATTCCAGTTGATATCTACAACAGACGCTGTCCGTTAGTGAACATAATTTAGTCGATTGGGTTTGGATGGTTCAACCACGCTAGTGACATCTATTGGCGACACATGCCACTAACAGTTCGGTTTCGTTTTATGAACACAAGAGAGACCAATTGCTATATCTCAAAAGATGAAAGTAAAAGAAAAAGTCTTATCTTTAGAGTTTGGGGTCCTGTCTGTGTGTGACATGTATGTGTGCTTTCATTTTACAAAACCCATAATGCTTGCTGAGAGGACCCGGACCAAAGAGCTGATCGATACGTGAAGTGCGCAAGCATGCGAAAAAGGTCTATAATGTAAGCGAGCATGCTTTGGCTTTGGAACAATTATAAACCCTACTTTGTTTTAATTGATTCTTGCTGCATATGAATCATAAGCATAAATGTATCTCACATGGACTATGGTAACCTAAAGGGTTGCTGCAAAAAATTACATATAAACATCACTAATTTTATTTTTAATTTACTGTATTGCCGAAGAGTCTTCGGCATATTCGCACGAAAATTTATAATATTTACACTCGAAAAATAGGCATATTGTACGTCATTTATAATGTTGCATTAAACATCGCATTCGGCCGATTGTAAAGCCGACTGATCTCTTCCTACACATGGTAGGATATATGTCATGTTAAAAAATTTAGTTTCTACAAACTATTTTTCATTTATCTTTAAAACCATTTAAGTTATCTAGAAACACTATATATTTGATATACCTTAACATAAAATGCATATATAATACTTAAATACGGAAGTGGGATACATTCATATAAATGTTTGCATACTATTGATTTCATCTGCGGAGGATAAAAAGCAGAAATTATTTAAGTGAGATTTTAATTACGAGTCAATTACCGTAATAAAAATATTGATTAATATTGGCTCTGTCTTTTCATAGAGAAACATAGCTTTGCCATCACAAAGACGGTTGAACCACGTACCATCGATCAGGTTCATAGCGACACAGTTTTCATTGCCATAGAAATCGTAAGGCTGGCCAGGATACTAGTTAGCAAAATCTTCAGGTTCATCCAGAGTTTCATTTGTTCTTTCGTCAATATCATTCAGCAAAATCCAGTATGAGTGTTCTGAAAATAAACATTTATATTATCAAATAAATTATATATAGTTCATAGACACAGTCAAAATTGTCTGCCAGTATGATGCCCAGACAGTCCAAGGTGCACATGCCATACACGCATTGTAATGCTTGTTAATTGTCACTGACACCCATGTTTATGTAAAGCCTCTAATTAGAAAAAAATGAGATCGAGACGAGGTAACGAGATCTGCTTTTCTTTTTAAACACATCTTCTGCCTGACTCCCAGTGGATGAAGCTGCTCTGCATGATGTAGAGTGATACAGTGCCACGCCTGCTTTCAAAATGGTGCCCCGACTCTGAAATCTGCTCTTTAATGTGACTTGGAAATATATATGGAATATATCGTCTTAAATCTTATACAGTTAACAAGATTTTTTTTATATTTGATGAGCTGATTACATAATCTCTGATATCTAGAGTATGCTTCTCCTTAGCAGATAACCCAGGCATTATTCTTCGAAGTCAGTTGTGACAGGTTTAAGTAATCATTTATAAAGGGAGGTTCTTTTTTGTTTAATGCCAAGATGATCAGTTGAAAATGTAAACATTAGTTTGTCAGGTACTTCCACACATGCTGTTTGCTTGTTTTTCATAAATCCCAAGTGAGACCGATATTTGGTTTCTTTTAAATTTTAATTAATGTTCTCGTAAATTTCATGATAATTATAGCAAGACTTGTTGACAGCAATTCAGACACTTGCGATTATTACTAATTTTTTCCTGCAACGTTTGACAATTAGTGTTTTCGAAGTGTGGTATCTTAAATGTGATTACCTGGCATACACATTTAAATGTGCTAATTATAGGAAATTATACCGATAGCTGTTGAATCCGGTTCGAGTTTGAACCAGACGCTCATTTTTGTGGAGTACCGTTCATTTTTTTTTACCGTTCGATAGTTCTATTTCTTGGAAGTAACCGCCTACATTTTTTTAATTCTAGCTAAACTCTTTATATATGAGGATCCGTAGAATTTCATTCCGGTTTCAGAATACGTGACAGGCAGTATCACATGTTTCCTCATATTTTATATGTTTTTTTTATAAAGGCAGGGTGACTGCTGCATCTACGGCCCTGGGTTGGTAATCAACCCAATTGCTCGGTTATTCACCGAGGACCCCGCAAAAGGCGCACTCGTTTAAGAGTGAAACAAAGCCGATGGGCACGACCTTCCCATTAAGCCTGTAGAGCGATCATCATGGGTGGAGGCCGACCGTCAAAAAAATCTCCCCGCTTCGGCTGAGATCGAACTCACGATCTTCCCCCTTCGAGTCCTGTGTTCCGCCCCAATGCCCAGAGGCCGGTTACACATTCATGTTTTTATATTTCTCGGTTTAAGGAGACAGATCAAACCCGCGGCAACTGACGCTAAACTTTAGTTTTGTATGGAGTCATGTTGTTCGACTGAGAATCAGCGCTTTGACATTATTATTATAACCTCACAAATGTAACAGGGGGGTTTTTAACTTCAGTGTAAAGTGCCTCCTTGTGGCTCTTAAGTAATTCGTCGCTGGATTTAAAACAGTATTAAAAGTAATCAGGTTATATTTTTTATTGTGTGGACAAAGCGGTTTTATCTGACTATTATCATTACAATTCTTGCTAATAGTATATCAGCTATTCCGCATTATATAAACTATTTTAAATAATTATTGTATAAATAGCATTGTTTTAACAGAAGAAAAACATGACACGTTCACAGAGAACATCATGTCAAAAGAAGAGATACGAAATTAAGACATAAATGAGACATAAAACGGAAAAAATATTGAACAGAAACTCAGTATGATCATCTGAGAAGAAGGAGAGGGCAAATGAGGGAACAATAGAAAGAGAGAAATTGAAAGGGGGAGGAGGAGAAGAAGACGAAGAAGAAGAGAGAGACATATATATACAGAGAGAGAGAGAGAGAGAGAAAGAAAGAAAGAAAGAACAAGACTGATGGACTGCGAAGGAGAGAAGTAGCATTAGAAAGAAATAATAATAAGAGAGAGAGAGAGAGAGAGAGAGAGAGAGAGAGAGGGAAAGAGAGAATGAAAGAAATAAATTGAAAGAGAGAACGAGACTGTGAGAGGAAATAGGGAGAGTCAGACTGTATACGTACCTGCCTCGTGCTGTAGATTCTCTGCCATCGACTCCTTTGCGGTCACGCTGTTATTCAGCAATTAGTTTTTTATATGCTCTGTAAATTCCTACTCCATCATAGACCATCCGCTTTTGGTTAAAATTGTATCTTTTGTACCCATATCTTTTATGTCGGGAAGAAATAAAGAGGTTGTATTAACTTACCAACATGAAAAACTTAATACATATATTATGATTTTACATACTAATTATATATATACATATATTTAATTCATCTAATTTAATATATACGTAGCTTCTTTGTATCCTGTACGTAGGTTGAAACACACGTATAATCAGGGTAAATGTAAACGCCCATATATATATATATATATATATATATATATATATATATATATATATATATATATGTATCTGTTCTGGATTTGAAACGATATAAATCGGTCTAGATACGTACCAAGCTGTCGTGTAAATGTCGTGTAATTGTTTTATAGCGGCAGGTAATATTTGAATGAAAAAATGCAAAAGTCTGGTCTTGGTAAAGACTGAAGGCAAGACAGTCGGCATGGATACCGCATGCTGATGTACACTGGAGCACGGCGGTGACAGGAGAGGGCGATATTAAGTCAGTTTCTGTCTCTAAATCTGGAAAAGCGAGTTATGACGAATAACGTACAGAAGGCCTCTTGTCCAGGAAGCTCCGTTAAAGGCTGAAAAAAAGTTAAAGCATTTGATTGTTATAGAGATGCAGAACGATGTTTGGCTGATACGTTCGCAATATGACCTTAAAGGGGCACGAACCTGGGATGTAGAAGATACGCGAAATATAGTGTTTTCTCCGTCGAATATTATGATATCTGCCAAAATTTCGTATTAAAACAAATTGCATTTTTTTTGCATAGGGCGCGATCAGTGAAAGGATACACGGGATACGCGACTTCACAAGTCAAGTTTTTCTCAAGCGTCAAACCGGTGTTTCTTCTTTTTTTTTTCTTATTTCAAGTCAATTTTTTTCCTTGTTTCTGCGCATGCGCCGGATCCTATCTCTGGTAATGCAGTCCTGTTATCATGCGTAATGGACACATGTAGGCAGTGATCACCCAGACAGATAACCATGAAAATGTATTAAACAGGTGATTTAAAGGTAGTAAGTCCTTCTGCTGGGGTTTCGTAGAGGTGATCTTTTGTATTCAGTATATATATGAACCAATGTCGTGTGGTAATGCAAATAATATAACAATTGGTCAGGTAGCTATAATAAGAAACTTGTCAGGAGGCTTATTGATATTGTGTATTATTAGACCGATTAACAGAACCAATCAGTCGTCTTCAGTGAGTGCACAAGCATATTACCCCATTGTTATAAGAATAACACTGACAGTACAGTGCAGCACAAGCCTAGCTATAAGATCATGGTGTATACATACAAGGCGCTACATGTTTAAATGCCAGTGTGTCTTAGCGATAAACATCAGAGCTATCAACCACCTAGAATGATCCGCTCACGTCATCACGGTGCCATCAGTAACAGCTGTCACTCAGAGCAACACGTGTTTCAACAGATCTGTTGCACGTCTGTGTGGCAATTAAGCGTGCTGAAACTATTTATGTTTATGAAAGAAAAAATAAAATTTATCTCTTTTAAATTAGTATTTAATTTTTGATTATGACTCTTTTATGTTATGTGTTTGTACTACACATTTTACACATATATATAATTATATATATATATATATATAATTATACATATTATATATATTTTTTTTATAAATTGCATGTTTTAATAATTGAAAGGAAATGTTGGATAATTTGAGGTTATAATGAACTTAAAGAAAGTCTTAAAGAAACTGTCTATTTACGCATATGCAGTCAAGTTACTGTAGCAATGTCGCTGAAACATAATCTTGTTCTGGGTGTAATATTTATATACCTATTGAACAAAAAAATATGATAAATAAAATTATCATAAGACACAGGGTGGCTATTCTGACGTTGTTGTTTCCCTGTTCAGAAGAGAACAATGATTTTTTGTTGTGACGATGTTTCGACTTCATTCAAAATATAGTGAATACCAAAAATCCAAAAGGCTCATGCAAATAAGAATTAAATCTTGTCAACACCACCGGCTTTATATCCTTTCGGACCTTTCTGAAAATTTCAAATGTATCACCAGCCTAACGTAAAAAGTGTACAAGAATAAATATAATATTGTAAGGATCCTTATATAACGTTGTAAAGATCCGAGTATTCATACATACATGGGCATTATCAGGCGTTTTTCCCTTTTCTGTAATTACATAAACCTCACGGTAAATTATCTGGGAATGATTATCTATCCGTTTGATGTATTTGTTTTCGTTATTCAGCATCGCGATAGATATATTGTGCTTTCAGTGATGGTTCTACCTCAGTAGAATTCTTAATGAATCAAAATATTTGTACAGCAATTACCTGTCTAACACCCCGGACAGCTGAAACGTACACCTGCCATGTATTACCGGATTTATATTTACCAACAGTATACTCATAACAATTTATCCACTGATACAACTGATTGTTTTTTTTTTTTAATTTATCGTCTTGGAAAGGTTTGTCCACATAATCGCAAAATTAGCAACAATAATGCCGATGGACATTTGATGAAAATGTCACATATGTCCTGGCCTTTGAACCCCCATAACCAGCAGGCTTTGTGTAACTGTATCAACGCGACACTGTCACATAAACGTGGTGACAAGGTCTTTTAATGTGTTTGTGATATTGATCTGCCTGTCTAAAGGAACCAACATGTACCTTAAGAAAGAGTTTGATAGCTAATTCTTTTTCCTGTGATTAAGGGCGGGGTCCAACCAAGGAGGACTTATGACTAATCCTAAAAATGACCCCCCTCCGGAAAGAGGAAGAAGGGAAAAATTCCTGAAACCCTTAAAAGAGGTTGCGGCGGCTGGTTTTGCCCCCACCCTCCCCCGGACACCCTTCTGATCATCTTACAAATGGAAAGCCCTAGGAACGCTTTCGGGGTGAGAGTGACCTCTTTCGCAATTTATCTTCGTACTTGTATTAAAAAGCACAGGGCATAAGACGCTGTTTAATTAAATGATATAAGTCCTTAGCGTACTAGATAGTAATTGAAATATAATTCCAGCTGAAGTTATTGAAAAGGCAACTAGTTACACAAAGAGAAACTTTGATGAAATATTGAATGTGGGAATCTCAATAGTAACAAGGACTCCAGAAAGCCGAAAATCAAATGCCAACAGGTTAATCACCTGGTCCAGGTTGTTTACTTTTAATGTAATTAAATCTACTCTTGTATGATTACTTCGTTTGTTAGAAAAAAATTAAAATGTTACTATACATACTAACTACTACCCACAGGAAGGGGGTAGAGCACTTATATATCAATTATATAAAAGCGGATAGTTAAATGATCCAAGCAATTATACAGGCATATCGTTATCAAATGTTATGGGAAAAGTGTTGACAAAGATTTTAAACAACAAACTATTAATTTAAATGGATATACAAGTACTTTCATAAGCTCAGGCTGGGTATAGGAAAGGATATTGTACTATTGATATTGCGTTTGTTCTGCATGGATCAATTTATAATGTCTAATTAATAAAAGAGTTAGACTTTGGTGTATTTACCAAGGCTTGACTGCATTGAACATGATTTTTCTTTGGTGTATTTTGATAAAAAATCGATAAATCGGGAAATATTAAAAATCATTATGTCTATGTATTCCAAAAAAATAATGTGACATCACAAAAAATTGGACCACAGCATTCTTTATTTGCAATTTTGGGACAGGACAAGGATACATGGTAAGCTCGTTATTATTCTCCGTTTCATTAATGAATTTTACACAGTTTTAAATGAGATTGGCTGCCATTTATATAAACGAATACCTTTCCTATTTCATGAATTTAATGTTTGCAAATGCCAAAGTTAATTTCTGATACACTTGGAGGACTCCAGAGCCAAATATTTCAAGTTGAAAAAAAATGTATTATGTATGAATATGGAATGGAAGTAAATCTAAATAGGACTAAAGTTATGGTATTTAGACGTGAGTCTTTTCTTCGAATACCAAACAAATGGTAGATATGGCAAAATGTAGATGAGGTTCCTAACTATGAGTACCTTGGCATCAAATGTACAAGTAATGCTTGATGCACAAAAAAAAACACAAAAGAAATGTCAGCAATCCAAGCTTATAAAGTCATTTATTTGTAAAACTTTTTTTCTTTATTTTATAGTTTTGCCCATTCGTTTTTTTTTACTAGTGAACGCGTTGGTTTTAACAGAAAAGGGGTAAATGACAGAGTCCAATATCAATTTTTTATATATTTTCTTTAAGTAAATAGTAAAACACTAACTGCAACAGCTTTAGCAGAATGTGGGAGTCTCCCTTTGTTTGTGAAGTATTTTACATTTTGTTTAAACTATTTGATAATATAATTATCAATAAATGAAAATAAGAACTCGAAACATTTGTATGGCATTTAATCTTGATTGTAAAATGAAAAAAAAACATAAGTAAGAAAGTGTTCCAAATATAGGTTACTCAACTTACGATTCATTCTATATAGGTATTGCATTAGCGTACTCAATCTATATCGTTTCCTCCGGAACATCATTCGTTTCATTAGAGACCCTGTAAGATCCTTGGACTGATCTTTCCGAAATCCGATATAATTTTGCTCACCTATGTAGTTGGCGTCACCTGCAATCTGTTCTGTGCAGTATGAATATGGGTGTCTTTGTGATAACCGCCCACATCCAAGAGTGCAATTGCCATCTGTTCGTTTTAGAGATAGGTTCAATGTATTGGGCTGAAATTTTGCATGTCCATATATCCTAGGAACATTCATGTCTTACTAAAGACTGATGGCACCATCTGCAATCGACTTCGTGTGGCGTCAATCCGTGCTTTAGCTTTGGGTGAAAAATGCTCGTATCTCGAGAATGGTTCAATATATTGGTCTATAATTTGGCATGTCCACCAACCTTGGAGAGTAATCTCATACCAAGACAGGTGGCGCCACCTAACATTCCTTTTTTAAAGAATAATTTATGGCCTTTTCTCAGGAGTTGTTTGTCCTACTGGCGTGAAATCATGCATGTCTAGAAATATTGGTTACCTCAATCCCGTTTTCATGATTTGTGGCGCCATCTGCAATTATTTTCGCGTGGTGTCCGTCCATTTGTTTTGGGTAGAGCGCTTATATCTCGGAAGTGGATGGATGCATCAGCCTGAAATTGTGCATGTTTATCCACGTTGGTAAGCTTTATTGTAGACCAGACAGGTGGCACCTGCTGTTCCGTTTTATAAATTGAATGGCATATTAAGCCATAAATTTGGAGTAATTTTACGTCAGATACTTTCAATTTCTTACTTTACCCATGCCTCTGTGAATTTGCGGATAAACAAAGTCGCTTGTCGACTGTCCGTAATTTAGTTACTGAATATTTTTGATATTCGCATATTAAGAATGTGATCCTTGTGGCTTCTTGATATGCCAATACTGCTATCTTGTTATCCATAAGAATATTATACCTAATCATGAACTGCTTCTGCAAAATCTGGCTTAACCCTATAAGTGTGTTGTAAAACCCAAGATATTGGAATGTTTTGTAACAAAGTAAACATTAATGTTAAAGTAATATTGCTGCGACATCGACAGAATTTTGTCTCCAGGAAAATTATAGCAATCAATAATTTCTGATTCATTGATATACTGAAATTTCGTGAGCATATACGGGCATGTGTTATCCTTTAGGTATTAATCATCAAGGTTGTATTTTAAAATGAAAAATAAACCAAAGTTTAAGAATTGGCTGAGGTGACATAACTTAGTAATTGTGAAATATCAACCTGTCATTCTTGGCAATTTAAAAAACCAAATGAAAATCTTAATTTATTTATGTATTGTTTTCCACACGCAAGCACTAGTGATATGCCGTGCAGGTAGGAATGCAAAGAACTGTAAACTTTAGCTGAATGTTACCAACGTTTGAAAATGATGATTATTAAAATATTTAAAACGGTAAACAATTATATATGTGTGTATATTTGTGTGTTTACTTACTGTATATTCTTTATTCGAATGGTATTAGAGTTATCAATATATATCGGTAAACAGAAAAAAAATTGACTTAAATAAAATTCTAGTCACGTATACTTTTGCCCCTATGAAACTCAATCAAATTTTGAGTCGTATCTTATGCCGAGTTTCAGGTTAAAAAAATATTATAAATAAGATAAAACAGAAACGCCATATAAAAGATAAAAATACATTGTAGTCCCACATAGCTTCTTAAATGACATTCACAAAATACACCTTTTCTTCCAATAACACTCTTATGCCTATTAGCTGTGTTAATATTTTACCACTATCACAGTATATATATATATATATATATATATATATATATATATATATATATATATATACAATCTATGGTACCCAAATCGAAACCGGACTATATAAGGAATACTGTAATTGAATTTTCTATTTGTATGAATTCAACATTAGCATGAAACTGGTCCATGGCAGTCTGTTTTTCTTTTTCTTTTGTGTGGCAATATCAGTCAAGTTCACAGCCGTTTAAGATTTTGAAATGCATTCCCATCGAACACCATTCTCGGTCAGTTACAAACAACTAATGGAAAAGGCTGATGCAAGCTGGTATAGTTACTCGCAAATATTTACAGTCTGTCAGCGCAGTCCTCAAACTTGTTAATGGTGTAATCTTTGTATATGGGTGCTTTAAAATCAAACGCCACTGACCCTTTCAAGATTAAAATAAAAAAAAAAAAAAATCGTAAAGACGCTTTTTATTGCTCTGCATCCTGTGATGAACAACAATGTTCGATAAGGGAAACATGATTTCGTTAACTTGGTTAGTAAAACTAGGATTAAAATCATAACGAAATGGAAGTGTTTATGCTAGTGTCAAATTACATCAGAAGGTGTGGAATTCTCTGATTAGAACACGTCATTTTACTTATTTATGTATTATAATATTTATGATCTTGTTTTTTTCTGTATCAAAGTAGATTAGTAGAGAGTTAAACGAACTTTGTCAGAATAATCCATATCTAAGTCACATTTCAGCAATTTCATTCAATAGTGAGTCTCAGAAAGTGAATTGCGTTTACCTAACCCTACTACATAATTCTTAACAATTGTTGATAGATAAATATACATCAACTTACAGTATTTTAGCCCCATCTGAATGACGTGGCGGAGCCCTCAACATTGAACTCTCATCGCAAATCAAGCGAGGAGTTTATTATTCAGGATTTCAACCATTTGCCTCGAGCTCAAGTCAAGATGATTCTTGTGGTCTCCATGATATTCACGGTTACTACCGCTTTTTTTTCGGATCGAAACCCTGAGCCGACACTCTAGTTCCGAATGCGGCCCGTCTATTTTATACAAACCAAAAGCGTGCTCTAAATGAAAATAAAAATCTGTTATATGTCTATTTAGATTTGATGCAATTCTTAAGGGAGATGTAAATACATGATCTAATAAGTAGAAGCAATTTGTTTTGTAAACTGAAAAGAAAGCATAGGCAAAGGAAATACATACTTGTATAAAAGTAATATAATATATTACTAAAGGTGATACAGAGCTTGCCATGCGCGACATTCGAATGCTGAAACAAGCACTGTCTTAAAGAACAAACTGGCTATATTTTATATATATATATATTCACCTTAACATATTTTTTCCACCAATGACAGTTCTTTCATAACAAAGATGTGCTCTCATAAGTTGGACAAATTTATGTTCTGGGCACTGTAATCAGCTTTGAATTGTATGTGCTATACCTAGGCTCTGGTGTGCTTAATATATCAAAGTCTACAACAGATGTAAACTGTGGAGTCTTTAGGCTGTCATGACATACGGTAGATCCAGGCCAAGGCGTCTTGCCATGCCACGGGGTGCGGATTGACTCTACTGTGTAACTAATGTGTCACGGCTTACGATAGATTAAAGCTGCTGAATATATAGGCTGTTCTATACGGTTCATGACATACAGTTTAATTTTGACTTTACTGTTGATATTCGTTAGAGAAATCCCAATATAATGACATTCGTTTCGCAATATTACAGCTGAAAAACAGATATGCCCAAAGGTAAAATTCATAGATTGTATGGGTAATATTTTAATAAAGAACAGTATTTGGCAGTGAAACAACATCTGAATTTAAAGGATAATTTCTTTCAGAATCGGTATTACTGATATGATGTTACAGGACTCTGTCTTCTTTTGTACTGAGCTATTATCCTATTAAAAAGGTACACATGACTTATCTTCTCACATTTTTACGGACAGAGTATGCAGGGAGGTAACTTGCCATAAATAACTTCGTCACATCTGTGGTGTGTGTTATTAGTCGCGATGCATGCGTATCCTATTCTTTTAGACATGTCCTGGTGTCACACGGATTTTACCTTAACATGAAAACATTATTAATTACCTTAAATTGTGGTTGTAAAAAAGACCCCTCTGCTCAAGAACCACATGTTAAACATAAATTTCTCTAAAACTCTTGGTATAAATATGGAAATCCCCGAAAAAGGGTCTCTTATGAGGTAACTGGAAAACTTCCCCTTTGTAGCATTTATTAAAAGCAGTTTGAAGAAGGAAGTATTTAAATCTGTTTGAAACATTATCTTCCGATTAGCAAGAATGTAGAAAAATACTTTTTTTTATAATTTTGTAATTACACCTTTGGGATCCCCCATGGTTAGACTACATCTTATGGATCAGCCTGTCTGCGTGTAGAGATTTATGCGCAAAGCCCTGGACAACGAATTACCATTTGGAATTGACATATACATATTTTATCTTTCTTTCGTATTTTAATTTACGACGACATACTATTTTTGCAGATGAAGTCTACCACTTTATCCTTATTAAATTGTGATCAAACTAAACATTCAGTCTTTTAAGCGTGCCCCTGTTGGTTTACATTCATCTGGAATAAGATTATAGCGTCATGCTTCTATGGCGAAGAGAAGAAGATAACAGGGTAAATAAAATTCGTTGACCTCGACATGTAAAACAAACTTTTCTTAGAAAGGCGCTGCATGCTTATAGTCTCTTTTGTTTGTGATAAACTGGCGGTATGGTGCTCTCTGTATAAAGTACCAAAATAAAAGGAAATTACTTATAAATATTTCCATTTCAAATAGGGAATCAGGGATTTTCATTTTGAGTCAGACATAATTCCTTTTCCGTTTAGCAATCTGACGTAGGGCATAATAGTGGACTTTGAAACAAAGATTTTGGTTTCCGCAATAATTACTTCCGTCTCACATAATTTGCTACAGCTTTTACACTGGACTTATACGTGGTCAATTGCTTAAAGACAACCATATATACTTATATATATATATATATATATATATATATATAATATATATATATATATATATTGTTAGGAAATATTAGATATTGTTTCACGTAATTTTTTTTTGTAAAAGTATAAAGCTATAGTGAGATCACTTAATTAAAATACGTTAATGATAATTGTTATTATTATTATTAATATGATTGACAGCAGGGGCATATTCACAAATTATTAAATTTTATATCAAACCACATTTAACAAGATGTGTTTGTCTAAGGCTGATAGAGGAAGTTACAAATATATGGTACAGAATCTCATACATCTATTAATATCACAAACTTAATTAAACAGGTATTAAAGTAGAGCAAAACAAGTCAGGCACAATGTAACGGTAACTGTCGTTCTTTGTGCACATGAACGCTTACGTTTATTGTGTTGGTCATGGAGAAAGATTAATACCCCGATGTTAAAATTTGTCGACAAGTCAATAATCTTATTAAACAGGCGTAGCAAATTAATTTTAAAATGACGATAACTGAAACTGTAATTTCAAAGACTGCCCAAAAATTCTATACCAGGTTAGAATAGATTTGCATTTACTCTAACTGTGACGTAACTTATTTACTCAGTTCGCGTTCTATACTATTATCAACTCGTAGTAATAGTGAATTGTTCGTTACTGGTTACTGGATATAGTTCACTATACAGAGGTTTCCCAAACCAATTCAAAGGAATAAATCACCCCGGGAACCATGTATCTCTCTGAATAAACCAAGTGTTAACAAGGCTTGACGAGCAATAATGAAAACCCATTAACAGCCACATTGGAGTTTGAATGACTTGTAAACGAATTACCATAATCATGCAGATATAGTCAAATAAATTTAAAGTTTTTACATATAAAAACAATCCCATGAATGGACAAATTAAATCAAATGAATACAGGGTTATACGAATCAATTGAAAATTATGAATTTAATCAAATCCACTTGTAAGTGACACGGCGATTACAACATATAAATAACTGACATAAAGATGTTTTTAACTGTTTTTGACATAATGCAAACACCATTCATTGTAGCAATGTTATTTTCTCTTCTTCATGTACTTATTCCACAAAGAAAATATGTGTTAAATGTAAATCCATTGATTTATATTTAAAAGGTTAACCAGAAACGTTTGGAGTACATGTTTAATATATTTTACTGTTACAGAGATAACGTTACACACGTTTTACTGTCATAGCATGTAATGCATTTAGAAATGTATAACATAGATACATCGAATATAACTTTTGTTATAACCAAAAGTGAATTTGTCGGGAATAATGGGAACATATATTCAGCTAACCTACAAAAAGTATTCTAGTGTGTGAGGCAGACCATCCCCGTGTCAGTTGTAATCTAAACTTGTATAGTATGTCAATTGCCTTTAAATTTTTGATATTAGTATACCTTATCATTACTCTTTAAAAAGCGTCTGTCCTGGTAGTATAAAATCATGAGGAATGGCACCTTAAGATCGCGGCGCCTAATCAAATGTTCACGGTATGTTTTTTCCCTAAAATATCCACTGAAGTTGTCTTTCTTATCTGCGTTGATGATATAATAATGAAAATAATACTAATAACAATTATAGTTATACTTATAATAATATAAAAATAATAACATTGTAATAATAATAATAATATCTAATAATAATAATAATAATAATAATAATAATTATTATTATTATTATTATTATTATTATTATTATTATTTTGTATCAGACTCTCAGCCATATTAAGACACCACCCTTTCACAGACTGACATAGCTGAGAAATCGCAACGCCTGTCAAACCATTTTCCATCGACTAAATTCAAGCCAACACAATCTTCGTCCCGCTGCATTCCATTTGGTTCGTTATGATACCAATTAGAGTAGGACCCCTTTCCAAGTTCTTGCTTGGTGCTTGCCCATATCCAAGTATTCTCTGCGTTGTGATCATTCAAAGAAAGCCAGTATGTGTAGTCTGAAATAATTAAATGAGGTGGAGTGACGCCCATCAGACTTATTTTATTATCACACTGAGTATGTAAACATATAAAATGTTAGACCAAAGGCGTCATTCTTCTTCTCTACCAACACTAAAAATGTAGATTAACACGGCTATACAACTAATACATACATATGCGTGTGTGTATATAAATATATATATATATATATATAAATATATATATATATATATATATATGGTACAATAATTTGTTGATATGCAGAGATTATTTTTGAAAGTCCAGGTAAAGATGTATATTTTAACATTTACCGTTTGGATTCAATCGGAAAATATAAGAACTCGTCTTTTTTAACCAAGAAAATATGTTTTTCTGTTCAGCTTTTGTTTCAATGCTAATAAGATCTGCATTGTTCCTCAGACAGTTTTTCCTAGCCGTGTTCCAATCCAGAAACTTTCTTTCCACAGCATAATACGAAATGATGCCCTCATTTTCAAATCGATGACCATTAACAAATGGCGCCCCTGAAATGCATAACAATGAAAGTATCAAGATATCTAAACACAAAAAAGTTGCTGAATGCTTTATTATTGAATATTTTAGAAATATAGCTAAAAATTAATACCTGTGGTTCCATTAATAGATAAATCCGAAACCCCACAAGGTTTCTTACGTTTCAGAGAAGAGATAGATGTGTCGTAAAGATTTTTCTGTTTTCTTTCTGCACCTGGAAGATGCTACCTATGTTTAATGTAATCTGACAAAAACACTTTGTTCATTATTTGATATGGAGTTCTTGATTGTCCTTTTTAAGTCTTTTTTTGGCATTACCTGTGCTCGTACGTTATTCAAAATGCAAGTTATAGGAAACTGAGCACCGGATGAACACATTGAAATGCTTTGTTATATCTGAGAGGCTCCGTGACCTTAAAACAAGAAAAGGCCATTACTTTATTCAGGAAAAAATGGCCTTCATTATTCATCATTTTTTATAAATCTTGTTTGGTTAAGATTTTTTATTAATCTTTAAATTGCTGATGGATCTGGTTGTCTTAATGGTTGAGAAAACAACGGGGGACCCCGATACACCTGACTACCTTGGACAGGCCACTGTAACCCATTCTCATAACCAATCATATTTTACCTCGTTTCTTCAATGTATTTCAACTTGACTAAATAATCGTTTAGAGCTGATAATGGTTTTAGTGTAAGAGTTAAAAGAACACCTGTGGTTCTTTTCATTGTCATGTTGAACAGAAGACATTTCTTTTCATCCTTCAAAGTAGATGACGATATCTCTTGAGCGTTGACCTTTGCTCTCTTGTGTATAGCTATCAGGTCTACAAATGATATGTATAAATGGACATCATTGTCAATATAATTCAATTTTATATGGTTTATACTTCCATATAACATTTTCTCTCTATCAGAATATAAAGGCAATTTGAGACAATATCCGTTCCCACTGCGTGTCTTAAGGTTTGATATGTGGACTATAGTTGATACCAAATTAGTTATATGAGGTCAAACATATTTAAGCGTAGCAGCAAGTAAATGCTTTATTTTATACCCGAGTCTTTGGAGATGAATTGACAGCCTTGTTCATGGATCAATCCATCAATGTCAGAGAGGAGGATTTCACAGGTCTCCCGTCGGTTGAGGTTAACGCCCGTGCACACTTCAAGTGCATTGCACGCGAAAATACACTGCAGTAGAAGAGTTTCTGTGACGCTATAATTCATAGAGGCCTCTGCCTTTTTGTTTGATGAAGCACGTGTATTATTGTACCTATAATACAGGTTACCAGTGGTTTGTCCATCAAACCTCAGCCCTGTAAAAAAATAATTAAATAAAACTGTACCTACAGTATGATTGTGGAACAATATGATTCAAAAGAAGAATCATCTGTATATTTATAGAGGATAATTGATACAGACACTTTCGGTCAAGGCATTGACATAAGTATGGTAAAGATTTCCGATTTGAACCCTGTAAAATGTTCTGGAGCAAAATGGCGAAATATCGATATAACTGAAGAAATTCCCTCCGATGCCTTTACAGATGTGGCTGGTTATAATAATAATAAAATAATAATAATAATAATAATAATAATAATAATAATAATAATAATAGTATACATCATTTCCAAAGCGCCCTATTCATTTCCTAAACACACACTTTGAGGCGCTGCACAATACACAAAATGTATCTACTTAAAACATACAATACCACAAAAAGATATACCATCAATTAAAATAAGCTTGTTTAAAAAGGAAAGTCTTTAAACGTTTCTTAAAAGCGACAAATGAGAGTTCAACTCTTATATGACTTGGAAGTCCATTCCATAACATAGGAACTGCAGTTCTAAATAATCTGTTTCCATATGTAATCGTCCTTGACGTCCTTGGCCTGGAGCCTGTCAGTTAAATATGTCGGTATTCCATATGGTAGAATGTTTGCATAATCAAGCCTAGAAATTACCAAATATTTCACTAAAGTTCTGTAAGTACAGTCCAATTATGCGGATCATACGGTTACAGGATCTTGTTTACTGCATTTATCTGTTTCTCTATGTGTCAGGATCTGTTTAGAAGTACTCCCAAATTTTAACATGACTAGATGGAGCAAATGTGACATTTTCAATAGATATGGTTTAGTCCTTTGATGAAAAAAAAAACAGAATTCTCGGGTGAAAAATTATAAATTCAAATTTATCCTGATATAGCTTCAGCATATTGGAACTCATCCAAGTTAATACTTCTACTTGTGAAACACAGGCAACAAGTACGGATTCTATTTGACCCCAGTTGACCTTTGGTTTGTAACCACTTGACGGCACAGGAAATTATGCCACATGATAATTGAAGACGCTGAAGTAAGACACTGTGATGTTAAGTATAAAATGCTGCTGATGGGTCCAGTAATATCAGTACAGCCATGGAACCACCGTCTAATGCCACAATTATGTCTAGCTGAACTTTATGAAGGGTACGCTACGTCCAATGGCCCATCTTATATGCTGACTAATATTTATCATGGAGGTTATTCCTGGTTACTTGAACATCAAGACGGATAGCCTAAACCCTCTAAAAAATTAAGATATAAAAGGTAGGTTGGAACCAGGTGTATAATTTTTCAATATTAAACTGCCCAGGCTCGGCTTTTTAATTAACGGCTTTCGTATAATTGGCTGAAACATCTGATGTAACAAGAGATTTATTAATGATGGATGTAATGATCAGCAAAAGCTAATCTGCATGCTGTTTTAGAAGCCAGGTTGGGAAAGGATCAAGCTCAAGATGCTTAGAGTAAGCACCGGTCAGAACATTCCTGATCTCATACTGTGTGGCTAGACTGAATGAAGTCAGCGCATCTCCTTTTAAATGGTAGTCTTTCTCACGGAAGTCAGTAGCATTGTCTCTGCTATCTTGATTAATAACAGTCCGAATTTTAGCAAATCTTAAATTTGAAGAACTGACTGAAATCCCCTGCTAAGACAGTAGCAGATTCGTTCTCAGGTAGAACAGGTATCCCTGTGTCCCCCATTTGAGTTTTAGTAAATGGATATAACTGCTTCTGGCCTCTTCCGCACGTATCTATCTTCTCTGAAAAATAGTTTTTCCTAGTGCGAGGAAGAAGACTGCTTATGATGCTGTACTGCTGTTGGTAACGATTTTCATGGACTATAAGTTTTGTGCGACGCCAAATATGCTCTCTCCTCCTCTTTTCATACTTTTCTTCAACTCTGTTTTTCAAACCGTTTTTATTTGAACCAGGTGGCCTGTGCACAAAACATTACTTCACCGTACCACCTTAACTACAAATGGAACACTCAAGATATTCAAAGTGAGTTGTTATGGGGTGACATAAAAGCTCACCGAACTGTCTCGTTAGGAAAGCCTGCTTTTCTGGCGAAGCGGTTGATACGCCGGACCTGTGCGCCACCGTTATGGGTTCGAATCACGGATCGGCCCAGAATTTTCCCCTGAAAAATTTCTCTTTGTAAAAAAAGGGGGCTCGTCCGGGATGACGGCAAAAACTTTGTAGCCCAGGGAATAAGCTTACCAAAATGGGGGCTGGTCCAACGTAACGGTAAACTTCATTTGTGGCACAGGTAATAAGCTCACAAAAGTGTGACTCCTGGGATAATTGGTCTTGTTCTGATAGCAGAACGCTCTTAAGATTGTGTGTGTCACGGGCTGACATAAAAGCGGATCAAGCTTTCTCGCTAGTGAAGCTTTTTTTTCTAGTGAAGCGGTTGGTACGCCGGACTTGTGGGTCACCGTAATGGGTTCGAATCCCGGATCGGCCCAGAATTTTCCCTTGAAAAATTTGTCTTCGTAACAGACTGAAAGGCCTATGTTTTGTAGAACTCTAAACCTAAAGAGACAGGCCAGACCTCAGTAGCACAGCGACGCCTCCCCCTTTTATGTTGTCTTGTCGGATACAGTGATGGAAATTCTACCCCGCTGAAATTAGGTCAGGTAACATCTGTTGGTCTATTTTAGTTCCTAGACAAGTTTCAGTCAAAGCTACTTTATCCATACTTTTTTTCAGAAACCATTTGTGCCATTGATATCGCTTTATTTTTCACAGACTGTGCATTGAGGCAAAAGACGGGTGAGCTTGAAGCTTAAACATTTTTTAGGTTGACCAGATGTAGTTTTAATGACATGCAGATTATAAAAGTCCACAGTAAGACTTTGCTTTTGAACTGTTCCCTATTTCTTATGACAGTCTCGACAGGCTTTCTACAATCATCTGTGGTCAGGAATATCAGGTGTTTTACATTCTGATCTTGTGTTCCTGTACTCGTGCCCTTAACCTTTCCCACACAGTTTCGAAAAGACCGGATTTTTAATTCTTTAATTTCCTTATAAGCCTCTGTCTACCCCTACTGCCATGCCTTGTTGGAATATGTAGGCATGAAAATTAAGGGTGACCACAGACCTCCGAGTAAATGGTGAAAGTACTTCTGCGCTCTTTGACATACACTCTTTGGCCCAAGTAAGTGCGTGCCTGCATTATTAATTGGCCATGGTAATGGTTTGCTTGGCACACTATTTTCACTATGTCCACAAATTATTGAAAATATCTTCACATAGGTATCGTCCAGTTGTTTTCTATATTCAGCATCTGGTATGTTGATACTTCATAGTGACACATCAGAAATATGATGTTCCTATGATTTGAAAAACCGGCAAAATTTCAAAAGTTCTGCAGAGTTGATTGATAGGCAGCCACATAGGCGCACACATTCCCAGTATACCAGAAAGATGGCGATATGACAAATGGGGAAATATCGATATAACTGAAGAAATTCCTCAGGCTGCCTTTACGTTTGTGACAGATTATGACTGATGGAGAAATATCGATCTAACTGAAGTAATTCCCTAGGATGCCTAGGGTTAAGACAAATAGATTACTTTTGTGTTCGCAATGCAAAAACTAGTATCCTGAATCACTATTCTTGTGCTTTATGTTAATATAATGGATATTGTCAACGGCAAGTTATAAGCCTATCCTTTAAAAATATATAAACATTGGTTTTGTCCGAATTTCGAATTGAAAATATTAAAAAGATAACTAAGTTTTACGTACCAGAACCACAGGACGCTAAAAGTAGTAAGATTGCTACAGCTATATTCATTCCGCTTCCTGATATGTGCTGGAAACAAGGATGGAATATACTTAAATATTTATATATTTATATACAAATATATTTTAACTAGTATGTAATACATATACGTATAATGTTAAAATGTTAATACAATGGTTATATTTTCTATAATTTCTTCCATGTGTAAATCTCAAGCTAACATAGAAATATGAAATGCGATATACTTTGAATAGCAATAAAAAGTGTTTTCTTTCATAATACTACTCGGTTACCCAGCAGCGAGGACTATAAAATCCAGAACGAATTTGTTTATGCAGCATAATGAAAGGATTTTAAGCTGTAAAATCCACGAATAATCGGGATAAGAACAAAAACAAACACACAGCAATACACTGCTTCTCTGTTTACTGCAGGTTTAGAAAAAAAAGATGCACACAGTTCAGTCGGATCTCTGTTCAGCTTGATGTGTTTTCGTCTATAGAAATTTAAGATACATCGACCTCCGCTGGAAAAAAATGAATACTCTATCAACGACTATTCAAGAAAATCCCCGTTGCCGATAAATTTGCTGGCATAAAATTTAACCAAAGCTACTGACTCCATCGTCCGACCATCGTTGAATAAAAATTTAATATGGAAACGTCACTTTTATCCTGAAATATATCGAATGACTGCAAGTTAAATTTGAGAAACCCAATTAGTTTCCAAAAAAATATTTGGACAGCAACTGAACATTACTATTACAAATTAACGGTATCTACCATGACACTGATGGGAGTTTCCATTTAGCATGTCACGGCCTATTTGTATGAGATTTAAAAAGGACAACCTGACTGATTTCGATTATTTAGACAAAGCAATGAGTTTAAGTTATATTAATAGAAGCAACCGGCCTTGGCAATATGTATTATTTTTACATAAATAAATGACATATCCATAAAGCTGTTTATGGAGGCCCTGTATGGTTAAGTTTGAACCTGAGGTTATGTTGAGGAATTTAAATGGGTTCAACTAAATTTCGGAATATGAATACATACATTTGATATGAGAAAACATAGTTTTCACGATTTCTGTATCGAATGATACTAATTCATCATATGCATATACGTATATTAGTCAATCATATAAGCATACATGTTAATAATTCATACATATAAGCATACATGTTAAGCATACATCCTACAAATAACTAAACTGAAAATATAACGTCTGGCAACAATATTCCATCAGCTGTCACAATAATCAATCTACGCACAACAAGAACTCGCAAAAACTGTTTTATCTCAGCTGACTGGAAGAAATTTGGCTATAGTAATCACTCTCTGTCCCTCGTCCGCCCGGTCGTCCGATAAAAGGGCAAAATTTGTAACAGCTGAATATAGAAACTTCTTACTGATCATCCATTGAGGTCCAAAAAAAATTTCTAGGACACCTGATATTAGGTCACTAAAACTTATGTTCTGTGAGTTACGGGGCCTATTGTTGCACCCCAGAATAATTAAAAAATGAAACAAAAGCATCAGTATCTGAATAACTAATGCAGTGATTGCCATATTAATCATGGAATTATTATTCAGTCCCTGAAGACTGGTTGCGCCACCTGTATTTCCTTTTCTCTATGGATCTGATTGTCTGTTTTGAGACCAAATGAAGCAGTTCGGCCATAAACAGGTCACATTCCGCAACCGTTAGACCAAGAAACAGGGATGTCTTATTAAAATCTCATGTGAGAGCTATAATTAGGTCATCGTGACTTATATTCTGCAAATTACAGGCTAAAAACATGATTTTGTGTATCCAGTGAGTCAAACGGGATACAAACTGTATCAGTCAGGCCTATAATCTTCTAACGCAACATCCATGGCAAGTCTCCTTGGAAACCTTAAATTAAGTCATGGTCAGACAGGGAACAAAATTTTACTGTTGGACCTAGAACCTTGTTATATGAAATACAGGGACGTCCTTGGCAACTTTCCTTTGAGAAATGATATTAAGTCCCTGTGACCGATATTCTGAGCTATAGGAAAAAAAATGATCTTAGCTCTGATAAAGTCGAATTGGCGCAGATCAATAAAGTTGGACTTAGATCTTAAAATTCTATGAGAGTCTGGAATGGCGAAATTGTTTGCTTGCCATTCGAGGGAATTTTTAAAACCCGAAAAAAATCTAAATGTTTTTATATATTTTTACACGCAAGCACTAGTGATATGCCGGACAAGTAGAGATGCAAAGAACTGTAAACTTTACCCGAATGTTACCAACGCTGTTGTTGATTTTGGAAATGGTGATAAATAATTTGAAAAATGGTAAAAATTTAAAATTATATACGTATATATATACATATTTTTACATACTGTATATTCTATATAGTGATTGCATTATGGTACTAATTATATATTGGTTATTAAAAAAGAAGAATTACAAAATAAACTCGGAATGTCAAGATTACTTTTGCAACTGCGGAACTCTATCAAACTATGAGTCGTTCCTTATGCCGAGTTTCAGGTTACACAATTACAACAAATTAGCAGAAACTACATATATAAATTGTGAGCAAATCACTGACGAAGTCTCTGGTCGGATGATTTCTTTTAAAAGGTTAGAAACTGTATAATCTTTTTTTAAATAATATTTATTTCAACAAAAAACATACATAAAACAGCATAGAAATAGAAAGTTACTGCCATTAACATACAGACCCTCCAGTAGATACTTTGTTCACAATGTGCACATCTATACCCCTATAATTTTAAATTTTCTAGATTTTTACTAAAAATGAAAAAAAAATTATTTGTTTCTCAAAAAGAGTAATCTTTGCCATTTGTCATTGTGCATGTAGGTCTTCTTGTTCTACAGAGCAATATAATATTCCATGTCCATAACATATTTAACATATTCAATAGCACCTTTACATGATGGTTTATTATTCTTACCGCGACAAGTATAGATATTTTAATCATTTTGTTGTTGGAAGACCTTACATGAGCTTTTATTCTTATAGGTACATTTAAACTGAAGATATTTGTCAATCTGTGGAAAAAAACAACCTGCTTCATTAAGCAATTTGGACCTGACAGTTCTTCATTTTAAAAAATAATTGCTTGGTCGATTGAAGTCCATGTTTCTTGTAAATAAAAATCGTTTACATTATTTATGTAAACAATCTGGGATAGTTATATATACAGTGAAACTCCGTTGTGTCGAAGTTGAAGGGACTGGTGAATTTACTTCGACACAACCGGAGTTCGAGACAACCGATGTTCATTATATTCAACCTTCTTCATTATCGATAAATACTGCACATGTATAGGGCCCATGTTATATAATTCTCACAATTGCTTTCGTGAAAGAATAACACAGATTTTATGTACATTTTTTATTAATAATAAAAAAAACATAAGTACCACCAAACTATGATTAGGTTAATCAAGAAAGTGAAATAAGAGCACAAACATGTACGTATATAAAAAACACAAATCAATAAATGATTGGCTCATATATTTTTCAGTTCATCACAACAAATCTTCTTTAAAGGGGCAGTGACCTTAATCTTCTCAGCATTCTTGATCCATAATCTCGGCGTGTTGGCTGGGATGTTGAAGTCTTTTGCAATATTTGCCTTGGTCATGCCACCACGTTCAGCTTGGAGCAGTGCTTCGTACTTCTTCTAAATGGTATTTACATCAAGCTTACGCTTAGGAGGCCGCGACGCCATTGCAAACAGGACACGAACAATATGAAATTGAAGCAGTAATACTGTATAACGTACTCTATGGTAAATAAGAGTCACTCAGATATAGATCTCATCTTCCTCCATTTATACAGAATCCTGTATGTTTATCCTAGACACATCAAAGGTAAGGATTGAATAATGTTTGGTTTATGAATAACTTCTCGTTGATGCTTTGTCGGCCAGAAAAGAAAGGCATGATCATGAGTGACCAATTGGCCAAACAAGTACACAACGGACTTGGTATGTCACCCATCGCGCTTGATGAGTAAGATGTAACTAGTCATCGGGGCCGTAGGTATGATCGTTGGGTCGTTCACAACTGTTATCCAAACATTAAAGCGGCATGACATTGAGTCGACAGAGCCATCGCGCTTGATGAGTGAGCGCCTGGTCGGTTATAATTAATTATGATTGGTCATCACGGCCCAATCATGATTGACGGCCTTATACATCTATTATCCAATCATGACTTCGAGTTAATCGATAGAAATATTAGCTGGGGACCAACAAAAAACACCTTAACACATCCGGTTTTTTTACACAAGCGGAGTTAAATTAGTTAGGTTTTAACTATTTTTTTGCAGGAACCTCACGTTCGACTTCGACACATGCGGGAATTCGACATAACCGAGGTTTTACTTTATATTAATGAATTTCTCTTTTATTTCAAATGGAAAGTGCCTTACCTATCCACTGCTCTGATACCATGTGTTTAGAATGTAGAATGGAAATCCCTCTGTTTTACCTACAATCTTAAATTTATATAAGATGAATTTTTTTTCATTCAAATGGGATTTCCCCTTTAAGGAGATATTGCCGGTGTAATCTTAAGGCGTTACGTGATTCGATTGATGTAAATTTTCAATAATCCAGACAACTTCCAATATAGAGTCGTGTGCATCAATATACTAACAAAAATGTATATCAATACCAATGAGCGTTCACAATGTAAATATTACATAACAATCTTATGCCAGTTCCGAAAAGTGCTGTGTAAAGAACCATGTAGGATTGATACTCTCTGTGTGGCCGCCAATCTCAGAATAAACCGTACCTGTGAATTCTTCCGTCTGAAAACATTTTATCATCTTCAATACTTAACGGATTTATTTGAGATAAAATAATAATAATTTAACTTTAAGTTTGATAACCAATTTACCTTTCTCAAACTGTAAAATTAAGGATTTGCAAATATGGAGAAGATCCAGGAGAAATAATACTATAGGGGGTTTTACATTCGGTTCTGGACAATATAATTGATTTGCATTGAGACAGGCATTGCCTGTGTGATACCAGCATTTGCTGAGCTTATTGCAGTGTATCTGATGGCTATTGAACACAGCCTGGGAAGGCAAGTTCTAAGGGCTTTAGACTGGAAGCATAAAAAACAAAATACATACACTTCTTACCCTGTAGAAATAGTGAACCATACAACTTTACAAAGTGCAAGCTATTAAAAATTAGAAACTAAGAAAGACTAAGTTATGTAGCTCAAGTGAACTATACGTAGAATAATATAATTTGTGGACTACACAGCAGCTGTCAGATGTGCAATGAATAATGGAGTCGTCATTTCAGAAGTCACATAAAAGAAGACCTGGAGTGTCCCTGTGAGTTTGAAAAGAATCTTAGATCGTATATAACACTATTATAGCCATTTGGTGGTACTTCTTATGTGGGATTGCCGTGTATGTAACAGTCATGTGGCTTAGATCAAAACCGGTTGCGACTGTTTCCATAGAAACATAGCTAGTATGGATAAACTAGAACATCCCCCTTAACGGATTCACGGATTCTGTAGACTTTCTGATATTTGCACAGCTACAGTTGTTGTACAAATGATCGTCTGATAATTTGCCGTGGCCCGTGGATGATATTAAGTCTGTAAGTTCTTGAATTATGGTTCAATACCTCTTAAATGTATACGTACGAATGGTTTTGACTTTGCGTACCCGGGTTTTTATTTAATGATCTCTGGTACATTTCAATTAGGAGAATGCGACGTCACAAGGAAGAAAAATTTGACAAAAGATTGTAAGCTAAGATGTCAATTTTGAAAAAGGATGATTGTCCCATCAATTGGTTTTAAGTTGGTACTTTTATTTACTTTAATGCATCTGGCAGAATGTGTCAGCTAATTAGCTAAACTCCTGTCACTCCTATCTTTGTAACGCCAATTACTGTGAATAAGCTTTGCACAATTTGAAAGTACATAATTTCATTAAACTTATGGTTTTGCATACCGGGCATATTTGTGCTAGGTTTCTAGCAATATTAAATCAAATACTGCAACCTGTCGACCACTAGATAGTCTTCAGCAATACACGAATACCGTTTTCCTCGAGGTTAACTCTATTTTGGGTATTAAAAATGGTTGGTTGCATTCCTGGACCAAATGCCTGTCATAATGAAACACCAAGGGTGTACCATTGTCGGTTTTTTTTAATGCCACTCACTTTGAATTACACATGCCAGCAATTCCCATACAGGTTGTGCTTCTAGGCATATATACTGTCACTGCCTATCGTCAACTTTTTCTTCTGAAAAGGGCATCAAGGATGGACATTGGAAAGCTCCTAATTTTTCTTTCTGATCAGTTTTGTAAGTATAAGTTCTCTTTCGACTTAGCATTTTGGATCATTCGAAAAGCTTCTATGTAAGAAGATTTTCTGCATTTAGGTAAGATATAAGGGAACACTTAATTTGGGGGGAGGTGTCGTCGGTAATATACCTACATTTAGTAAACACGCTTCCCTGGACTACTTTATATCACTATATTCAATTGTAAGTGTTTCTATGTTGTAGTCGGAAATCATTACGTTGTATGTTGTATTTGGATTGCACAAAGGTATATCAACAAATGGCCAGTTGTTCACATTTACCACGACATGCATGTATTGCCATACGATATATCGCGCAAAATGATGATGTCCAGTTCGTCCATCACACCGGAGCACAAGTGTCTTGCGGCGTGAACAATCAAGACTTCCTGCGCAGCCACTAATCTGTACCAGGACGGCATCTGTGTAGTGGTCAACTCGGAAAGATTTGAATACCTTCAGACAACCAATGTCACGAGTTTTGTCAAACATTTAGGTGTTCTTCTAGCCTCCCATTCATATCTGGAAGTTTTCATTACTGAATAATGGAAATATATATAACATCTATTCAATTACATAGTTTAACATCTTCTGAATGTATTTTAATAGAAAAGTTATCTTGCAACTAAACAACGTACAATGAACCGATTCATAAAAGTTTATGTTTCTAGCAGGGTATTCCACTAGCACTGTCTAAATTTTTATTCCAATAAAATAAGCAAGGAACACTCAACATGCAAACGGCGACTCAAAATGCAGTATCTTTTACCGTATATTACAAACTAGAGTGATCAAAAAGGTTGGTTAATTGGAGTGTCCGAGCTATATCTCCGAAGGTACCTGAACATTTTCGATGAAAAATTGGCCTTTGGCGATTAAAGGAAAGTCAAATATTGGCAGGTTTGGTAAAATTTAAAGGTGCCCATTCACCTGCCTTTTGAAAAATAATTTGTCTGATTTCTGGCTTCAACTCTGTATATATTAATGATCTAAGGGTAACTCTGGTTATGAAAAGTTCTTATAACACACCTCCGTGAAGGCAGTATGAATATGTTTATCCAGAACGTATTTGTAAACACATCAAGTTCACCAACGAGAAAAACATATACTCTTAGGTGGTATGTTGCATATATACCGAGATAGAGGTTTCATTTTTTGCAAAACGCCATTTGCAAATCTCTGGCTTGTCTGACTTGCCAATAGACAACCTTGTTGTTGAATTATTGAATTTGATTATTTGGCGGGCCCCCACATATTATAAAGACGTTGATATAAACAAAGCAGCCTGTGTGCGGGGATAATTACGTTTTCTTGCCTATTTTCATATAAGAACTAAGGGATTACCTTAAGGTTATAAAGTTCAGATAGCTGATTGGGTCCCTTTAAATGAGGGTGTGGGTCACTAGGTTTATCATTTATAGATGGATTACCCATTTTGTCTGCTGAAGTTTACCCCGTATAATATCTCGAACTGATCAATCCTCCCAACGTCTAACTACTCGCTTGGTCTTCTCAATTTCGAGAATTAATCCGTGTTAGAGCATCTGTTCACATCAAGACACTTTGTAAGCCTATATGTATGATAATTCCAATTGAGATGTATAGGACATTTATGTATTTCTCCTTTTGTAGTTTACTGGACTTTATAAAATAGGTATACAACGCTATTAAAAAAATAGTCGATCCTAACGCTAATGAGCTGTTTGTTAGCTCTTGATCTATATTTCAACTTTGCAGATGCTTTGCTTTGACACCTGCTGCTTAATCGATTTTGTATAACACAAGGTGTGTATTTATACGGCGTGTTCTCTTTATATTTTGTATAATAAATACAAAATAGTGTCATTTAACATCGTGAAAATGTATTATGAAAGCACAGAAAGCGATCATTAAATGAAAAAAATATTTCGTTTGGGATGAAATTTTTGGTCATATATCGTGATAATTTATTAATATCCAATAATAATTTTCACATTTCTAAATATCAATCAGTTTTGCGATTCCTCCTTTTCAGCAAGATCGCATTGTTATAGACGTATTAAGTGAAAATAAATAAATTACTTATAGGTGGTCTTCACAATATAATAAATACCAGTAATTTCTGATAAAATATGTTTAATAAAAATTTTAGCCCAAAAAATTTCCCACACGCGCAGAATACTGTTGTGCCAAGTATTGATTAACATTCTAATTCAATATGGTTAATAACAGAAAGGAGAAGCTCAGTATGCTAAATGAGTAATCTCGGACTTAATATATTTTTGTAGTAGGGTTAACAGTTGCATGCGATGTTGTAATTTCAAATATGGTTCGGGGGAATTTTTAGTTTCTGTTCGAGACAGAATGTGGATATAGAAAAATTTATTACTGACAGGTTTGCTTGTATACTCTATTGTTGATAAACTATAAAAAAAAGAATGAAGCTACTGCCTGGAGACAGCCTTTCGTCTATTACACAAGCATTGATGTATTTTCCAATGTTATATTTGCATATGGTATGTTTTCACTTGTTCATTTTCATTCAAGAGGATACAGAAATCGGCTCATGGATTACTGTGCAAATTTTTTCGACAAGAGTTTCTGCAGAGATCTGTTGACGTGCATGATATAATTCTGAGAACCTAAGAGCCACTGAACTGAGCTGGGTCATCATTTTCCGAAATCATGACGTATGGTGGTCTAAAATATCAGTGATATTTCCCCGATTTGTGGAGTCAGAGGCAGACCAGCAAACTGCAGAAACAATACTCACAAGAGTAAGACTTTGCTGGAAAGAAATATCAGTTCACTGGTACTAATGACAACACAAATGGCGTAAAAATAAATGTAGAGAAGGACGTTAATGTAGGCCACAACAACATGAACATGGAAATTCCTGAAACCTATAATTATTTATATGGGTCATATATGGTATATTGTAGTTAAAAGGGGTTTTCTTTGCTTGAGATGATTTTTTAAAATTTGAAGCTTGATTTTTAAACAAGTAGTCCCGGCCTTCCTAAAAATCGCAAAAAAATCTATGCAATATGCTTTTCGAGTAGAAATAGCCTGACAACAACAGGGTGACGCAACCGGGATTTCGGTAGGGGATGACAAAATATTGGGCAATCCAAGGCAATTTACAGTCACATTATCAATATGTCCTGAACTATATATATATTTTTTTTATTTAAGTAGAATGAAGGGGAAATGGTAGCTTTGGCTCACATAAAGTAAGTCAACAAAGTTTGGGAAAGTGACTTATTTACATAATATCATGTCGGCAATCATCAGTGGTCAGTGAAATAAAGTGACTTAATACATATACATTTGTCTAAAAAAAACATGAGCTAGAGGGGCGGACCGGACCGATTCGATCGGTCCGGCAATGAAAAATAACGCACAAACCCTAACTGGCCCGGACCAACGCTATAAAAATTAATGGTTTGTGCTATTGCAGAATGTCTGTCATGTGACCAGTTTTAACTTACAACTCTTGTTTTGAACGATGTGCCTGTGTGCCTCTAGTCTTTCAGGGTCAGCACAAGGGGTTGGTAGGGTGAGCTGATTTAACTTCTTATTATGTTTTTGCGTCAGCTGGTATAATTTTCATTTTAGTTATGATTTCCATTTTTTTTTTGAACGGACCACCCTTACTCCGCAATTCTATTATGAACGTATACAAACTAATTATTCAACCAAAAAAAGAGACGAAAAAAGAGTCAGTTGGATGAGTCAGCCTTTAAGGGTTCCCCTTATCAAGTTTTTCATCTTTATCCTGCAGAAAATAAGTCACTGAGACCTGTCTTTTGTTTTCCTGTGTCAGATTTCTCAGTTTGACCCATATGGATCATGCCCTGATAACGGACAGTCAGTCTGTCTGACGGACAGACGATCGGACGGTCGCTCTGTCTCAGATGACTTACAATTTGCTGAACTGTGTTTATCTCCTTTCTGTGTGGAACGTTAAGTATATATTTATTTTAACTTTGAAGCAATCCTCTGTAACAATTGCGCGGGCTCGTGCATTCAACTTGTGACCTTGCCCAGCTTGGCATTTTCTGATGACGTCATAGGAGATCAGGACAACAGTTGTCGAACCCGGAAACTGAAAACAAAATACTTCGCTATAATTTTTCTTCAGTTTCTCCAATGATTTGATAATATTAGTGCCCATAAACGGTAAGCTTCAAAACAGACTCAAACATGGTACACCGGGCGGAGGTTCGTCGAGGGCCTGGAAAGCAGATACCAAATGATCACTGTGTTCACTTGGGCCGCCAAATACGTGGAATTGGCCGTAAAACTGAAATCCATATGTCGGTAGCAAATATCGGAAGTTACATCCCGTCCTAGGCAAATTAAGAAAGTCTATGTTAGCTTTAATCTGTTACATGTGCTCTTAGCCTTATTGCCATTTTACACACTTTCACAGTTTTGACATCCGTCCTGCTTTTCTACACCGAGCGCTAAGACTTAGCGGTATTATGTGTACATCCTGATACACGCGGCTGGAGGTCACGCGTCGAGACTTTAGTATATTCATTAAGAGTACATAGCACATTTTGCTATCTTTCCTGGGATGCGCCCAGGCTCAGCTAATCTAGCGCAATGTAAGATTAAAGTTGATTTTCTTCAGTGCAGTATTTTTTCAGTGAAAACGGGAATTTTTTTTCGGCTACAGTTTCCGCTAGGATTCGCTGCGTTGATTGAAAAATTATAGCATAGAGCGTCCCAATTTAGCTAAAACCATCCGTAGGCCTGTTCAGATATAAAGTAACAGGCTATCTGCGGGTTCATTTAGCAACTGGCAAACCAAATAAAAAATTCTATATTAAAAGGGATAATAAATACTGTCCTTTTGTACAGGACACGTACCACGTTCGGTCCTGTGTTAATCTGAAACCGGGACGGATCAATTATTAATGCAAGTTTTGCGCCTACACTTTTCATGCGGTTTAAGAGCTCCTGTAGGCCAGTATTAAAACATGTTCCGAATCAACGTTTACACACATTCAATTCAAAATGAAATTACATAGTATCCGGGAAGTCTTACTCCCCTTAATTTATGATGTGAACAAAATAATATGCAGTAATCTCTAAATTCCTGTCAGGAGTTTCACTACTGTTCTGCAGAAATATAATTTTTTTTTCATATAAATCCGGAAGCGACAGCTTCAACTCTTTAGCCTTCTGGCGATACCAATTACAGTCCTATAGCCAAAACAATTGTTTTCGTTACAGATTTTCCAGGTATTCGGCGTTCAGTTTGATGACATGTAATAAGACATATATATTATGGGTAATATAGTTTTGGAGACTCAGATGGGAAATGAATTGTAACTAAGTCAATTTATTTATTTCATTAAAATCAAATATTCCTCCTAATTAAACATTAAAACCAAGGCCATTGTTGCCATGGCTGTTTAAACCAAACGAATTATCAGTTATTCATTAATCGACACCAAATTTGCGAATGCTAAGCTAGGAAGTTAGTCATGAGGATCGGAAAGAAGTGTAGGTCATGGAAGTCAGGAACTTAGTCATGAGGATCTGGAAAAAAAGTGTAAGTCATAGAAGTAAGGAAGTTAGTCATGAGTATCTGGAAAGAAGTGCAAGTCATGGAAGTCAGGAAGTTAGTCATGAGTATCTGGAAAGAAGTGTAAGTCATGGAAGTCCGGACGTTAGTCATGAGGATCTGGAAAGAAGTGTAAGTCCAAAGGTATTGAGTTGTTCCTGAAGTATCTTTAACCTGGAAGCCCCAGTTCTATTTTAAATATCAAGATATATATCAAGTCTGGGGGTAAGTTGATGATTGATGCACATTTAAGATAGTGCCGAATGATGTGGTCCGTGATTCCTATGACTGCAAAAGTTTATATGTAGACTAATGTTACTGGAATTACGAGGGGAACACAAAATAACATTGTGGGTGTGGTAGCTGATATCAGCGAGGATCCTAACCTCAGCAAGTCATTTACTTAATGAACAAAAATTAAGCTAAGATTGAACCTCCTTGACAGTGTAAAAAGACTAACGGCAGAAACGACGAATGGTTGTCAAGTGAATTCACCTGGTGACAAGACATATAAAAGGGATGTCTCTTTAAATAGTGAAATAGTGAATTTATGGGCATGGCAATAATAATATAAGTCGCTGGTAGGATTAGAATTTAATGCATGAAATCTTCCCTCCCCCACAAGGCTGTACATAATTAGAGAGAAATAAGGTAAGGCTTATTGAATAATATTGAGTATCTTGTTTGTTACTATTACAATTGTTATCAATTCAATTTATTTAAATAATATAATTCAAATATCAGTAAAAATGTGTGTTGTTCGTGATTTACATAATTTCATGATCATTTTTGTTCAAATGGTAGAGTCCAAATAAGGGGTAAATCTTCTGTATCATCAAGGAAATGTAATGACGTTTATTTCCCCCGAGGACCCCTGAAACGAATAGGTACATCATTGTACTGTAAACTATAAAAAATACACGTCTAAGGTAGGTACTTAGGTATGAGGTATGCCTATCCTGTTCGTTTAAACGGCCAATGAATCAAACCTTAGTTAATCTTGCGCGGTACCATTAAAACAAGTTAAATGCGTATTAAGTTTTTTTATACAAATACAAGAAAAAATATTATTGGACTGATAATACACGTCTTTACTTTTATGACATGTAAGACGGAATAAGACTAATGGTTATAATACATCTCCAGTGTATATATTTGTATCGTGTTAAATTTCAAGTGGCAGAGGCGGAACCGAAATAAAAATATTTAGCACTCTCCTATAACACACATATAAGACGTGTGAAATTGTCATGATCTAGCCTGAAGAGTTTTAATTATTAGACTGAGATTTCATATACAGACGTCCATGTACTGTTATGTTCAAGACCCTCCGAGTCAACGTGGTACAAAGCGAACTTTAAAATGCTTTGGCTTCCTTGTCAATCCAAAGTCAGCCTCTGTGGTTGGGAGTGGGGCGCCATCTACCGGTAACAACTCGAACCTCCTGACCAATCCCGTTATGAAAAAGAACAGTTCCATTCGAGCCAGAGACTCGCCCACACAGGAACGGGGACCTGAAAGACGGTATATATCAGATAGACTAATATCACGCATTTTAAGGGCCGGAGGAAATCATCTCCAAAGACCCTACATGTTCTTCAAGGGGACGTGGCACCGCACTTTACTCCCGGCTACTAAAGGATGTTATATAACAAACGAGCATTTGGCCGAAAGACAATTGACAAAATATGCGTCAGCGGCAAATACACATTTTCATGCTGGTAGCTTGTGCTTTGAATTTCGTGGATATTGGCGAATGTGCGACTCTTAATATATGTACACGTACTTATATCAGTAAGAATATTATGGGATACATAAACAGGAGACAGAATACAACAATATTGTCTGAATGGAGAACTGAGCATTATTTATATAACAGTCTGCTTAGAAAAGCAGTAAGCATTATAGATCATTGTACATTACAAGATCATTGTACATTACAAGGTCATTGTACAATACAAGGTAATTTCATTTTCTCCGGGAAAAGATTAAAAAATAAAGAAATAAGGATTGCTCTTTAAAAAACAAATATTGTCTTTCCATGTATCTTGATGGAACTCCTAGCCGTCATATGTTAATTAATTGTTATTATGTGAACACCTGTATAGTTAAAACAAAATAGGCGCTTTACCTGCTTGTAAGAGCATTTACAATATATAAATAATTTAGCTTTTAACGAAAACGCACAACTTACCTAAAGAAAAGGAAATAATTTCCTCTCGTTTCACGAAATTCCCATCACCATCAATATGACGATCAGGGTCAAATAATTCAGGATCAGGCCACAAGGTGGCGTCATATAACACAGGTGAAACAAACGACATGACGGTAGACCCTTTAGGGATGACGTAACCATTCACTTCGAGGTCGTCCAACGCAAAACGAGGCACCGGTACAGGAGTGATATCTGCCAATCTCTGGGCTTCTTGAATAAAAGCCATCGTGTAGGGCATATCCATACGTTTCTGATACGTCATGTCTTCATCCGCGTTGGACTCAATTTCAGAGAGCAATTTCTTCTGTACATCCGGATACAAGATTAGGAATAGTATCATCCAATATAGAGTTGTTGCCACGGTTTCAGTTCCGCCCGCCACGAAATCCTCCAGAACACTGCCCAATTCATCATCTATAATGACAACCGCATTGGCAGAAAAAGCCCGGCACCCTCGACAATGTAGGGATTTTCGAACATATAAAATGCAATAACAGTGCAATTTCATGTTAAATGACCAAATGGCGGTCACTAGACAACTGTCACTAGTTATGTTATTTCATGTTCGAGTTAATTCCGTGGCAGCCGTCTCTGTCTTAATGTTTTTTTATAGTAACGTTGTTTATTACAGGCATCAAAGGACGAGCAAGCTGCTTTGTTAGCTTTTTCTAAGGGTTTGATCTCTGGAGGCGTGTCCATTTAATACTCATGTAATCGTTGACAGTCGGCATAACAGAGTGTGATGATTGGGAAGAGAGCGGTCGGGACATATGACGTCAACAAGCTCATATTAGCCGTGGTTCAGCGCGACAGTTTGGTGCCGTCTGACGATTGTCTGCAGTCTAGAGGCAACTCTGCGTTCATCAGAGTCCCGACAGCTAAGAGACGATGTCTGTAAGCGTAAACAGTCAGTGTCTGAAGGGGGCTTCAGAGCGGATATCGCAATTGCCGACGGACTGGTAATCAGGTGATTTTGTATATGTGTGAGCGCTTCCATTACCAGGCCAATGACATGACCCTCACGTGAAACTTTAGAGGCACCGAATATTGTTGTGTGGAGAGATATCCAATTACCTAGTGCCGGATAAATTCACGAGATATTAATTTCAAGTTTGTATAAAATAGGCTGTGAGCCTATCAGTAAGTAGTGTGTGAACTGTGCGTCGGGGGCGAACGTGTACTCTAGGGAGGAATTGTTGATTGTTGGATCCAAAAGCAAGGGGACTAAGTGAGCGGCTTGACATTTCGATATCACGTGTGGTGATATTTATTTGATCAGGAGCAGTGTAAACAGAGCACTTCCCTCTGCAGTGAAAATAACGGACTTAGTGATCTTTTTTTTGTTTCTTATGTAGACGCTATGCCTTGTGATCATCAATGTTTATATATGTGGAAAGCCCGTCCAGAGAAACGTAATTGTATGCGTTTAATATATTCATTAACTTTTTCATCTTTTGGAGTTTGTATGAATTTCAGCCGGTTTGGTCTACAATTTAAAAGAACCTGGGCGTTCATATCTTTAGTGGTGTAACAATGCCCGAAAGGTCTGTCCGAATTAGGATGTTTTTCTAAGCCATAATATATATCATGTATATTAGTTAAACGTGAGAGTCAGGGAGATAAACGTTCGTCGGATATTTTTAATAGGTTTCGCCTTGTGTCGAATAACGCTAAGCCCATTAGCCCGTCAAAGTGACTTAACCCAAGTGAAAGGCCCTCTCCCTCGCCCCAAGAAAAGCTTACTTTACCACACGGGTAGCCTAAAAATGGGTCATTAAACGTATAGGTGCATTCAATAGGCAAGTTTTCGTGTAATAATTTAGAATCCTTATTCGGTCACACAATAATAATAAAAAAGATACATAAAAAATGAATATTGATGAAATGGATCACCTGTTATATCATCAAATGGAATTTATAATGCATGACGCTATATATTCACAAATATCATGTATAATTGGTGAAGTGATAAATCGTCAAAAAAGTAAAAGAATGGTTTGCTTGATTTATCCACAAATAAAGTTTAAAATTATCACGAGGTATATCGACAAAACAAACTCAAAGTGCATCACGGGATTTATTCACAGATTAAATAAAGAATGGACCACGTGACATATCTTACCAGTATATATTTCTCGATTTGCGTTTCCTTCCTTTTGTTGCTGCATGATGAAAATGTCAATTAAATCTCTAATGTCGTTAGGGTCAAATGTCATTCTGTGTTTCTGTACGTGCCGTTGGAACACCCGCCGTATGTTTGATATGTTTCTCTGAAATTATTTATATATATATATATATATATATATATATATATTCTTATTGTTCTTCTTTATGTTGTAATTATACGAAACGGAGTTAACAAAAAAACAACAGGGCAAACGCAGCCGATGTGAAAATGGCTGTATGATATAAATATGATATATATATATATATATATATATATATATATATATATATATATTGAAGGTAGTGTTACCCTCCGTTGTAAAGTGCTCTATGGCCCACAGACTAGGTCTGAGTGGTATAACTCTGAAGAAAAACATCAAAGTAAATTTACAACAGTCTGTTTCAAGGGATGCCACCCGACCATCAGGTGAAGGTGGTAATAAGTATATATATATATATATATATATATATATATATATATATATATATATATATATATATTTATATATATATATATAAAGATGAAAAGGGTATACACAACATATATATATATATATATATATATATATATATATATATATATATAATGCATTTCAAAGAAATATGTTTCTGTTTAAATGCGATTCCTGTCTCTCTGTGGCTTAAATGTATTATGGATATTAGATTTATAGATATGAGGTACACTTATATAAAATATATGGTAATTAAAGTTTCAGATAAACGATGAATGGATACACGATATTAGAGTAGGAACATCACCTTGAGCGACACGAAGCCAAATATATCCCCCGGTACATATCTGAGTGAGGGGAACACGGACAGTAACCCGGAAGGGTTTAGATGTGCCGCGGCCTGATCGACGTAGCCAAGCAATTGTTGAAATTCTTCATCATCATAGTCATAGCGGGACCCCACACCCATCGCTGCCACAACGTTTGCCACATAGCACGAGAGGAGGCGCCAGGGGTCAAAAGGTCGGCCTTCATGTCGGCGGATAGCTTCATCAAAATACATCACTTCCGTTTTCACCCGCTGTTCCATGATAGCGGACCGTCCACCGAAATATCGAAAAGCCGCGTGGACGAGAGTACGGAGGTCTTTCCACTCTTTACCTACACGGGCCATCATTCCTGAAACACAAATATAATTGTACACCTATTACTTCGTGCAAACACAACTCCTTATGCGTTATATTAGATGTATTAGTCACAGAAAATGAATATTTAATAGTAATTTCTAAGGACGGTATATAGAATATAGGCAGATAGCAAGTAAATGATTAATTACATATTATTTTGTGCTATAAAAGTATTGTCCAGAATTTTAAAACCACATACCCCTGTTCTTTAAAACATATTCTGTAAGGATCCCGCGAGGTCTCGCGTTCAACTTGTGACCTTGCTCAGCTTGGCACTTTCTGATGACGTCATAAGAGCACAATACTACTGTCGTGGATCCCTGGAATTGAAAGCTAAAGACGTCTCCATATTTTTTCTTCAGTTTGTCAAACGTTTGAATGGGATTAGTGTCCATAAAAGGCAAACTCCCGAAGAGAGGCAAACTGGGAAGGCCAGGTGGAAGTTTCTTCGGTGGCCTTGACAACAGATAATATAGTAACAATGTGATCAGCAAGAAGACCAGATACTCGGATGCTGAAGTAAAACTAAAATCCATTTTTGGTGTAAATGAGCGTATGATCCGTCTAGTTGAAGCGAAATTCACACACAAAAATATCCTTGGTATGGGGTCAACGTATGCGTGTGCATAAAATATTATAAATCCTAGATACCGGGTCTGTTTTTATGACTTCTATCTGAACATTTTGAACAGCGAAAGCGAATTTTTGCAGATGATAAATTCTTTTCGAAACCTGTCAGATTTAATTATGTATGAGTAGATATCATACATTATCCTTTTTCCGCGTCTACGTATAAGGGGTTACCCTGAATGTATGAATAAACTCTCTGATATCTCTCATACGTTGGCAATCTGACTTTTCCGTACCATTACCCTTGCACTTCTTTTCCGATTGGGACATGAGGAGAAACCATTATCATTAGCTTACTCGCAAATGTGAAATGATGGACAACTTCTGTCTACGTGTCTGACATTTACTTTTCGTACACATACCTGTATAAACTTGTAAAGACTATATATATATTAAACCTGTCGTTCTCGCCATGTGGTCATGAACAATCAACTGCACTGAATGAGTCCACGGGTCGGTCACACTTTGTCAAACACCTGTATACTTATTGGGGCTCAAAGTTGTGTGCAGTATTGAATAAAGGCAGCCATGCTTGACTACTCACCTTCACAGCATGTTAAATGAAGTCGGCTCCTAAAAATTGCAAACAATCACCATTTAACTGTTTATATTATTTCAATAAATTCCCAAATAGGCAATATTAATTAAACGGACTGTTCAGTATATTACAGAGAAACGGAATAGAAAACAAGTTAAACTATCACCGGGAAACAACAATTAAATCAACTAAAATTCTGCATTATAAGGAATACAAGCCTCCGCAATGTGGGGGTTCCTATATTGTGGAATGCTCCGGAACCCGTGTTTGCACACACTTATATGGCCCATATTCCCATATTCATTCGTGCACAATTGTGAATATTCCTATGAATCCGGGTTATGTGCTGGATCCACACCAAAATCTAATCGTTTCCTTAAATTCCCTGAAACGTTCATGAGATTCCGTTCACGTATGTGTGAATTATGTTGTGAACAAAGACTTACACAAGCACACCCACACACACACACACACACACACGAAAGAACCCACGAAAGGGGATTTACGCATACACACAAATTTAACAAATCAAACAGGGCATATAGTACAAAATACATATATACACATATAGTATGGTACAAAATACGTATATACACATATATTATAGTACAAAATACATATATACACATATAGTATAGTGCATATATACATATAGAATAGTATAAGTCTACATGGTTATCTCGTTATCATTTTGGTCATTTTGTACACGCTCCAGCAGGCGATGCGTTACTTTTTCCCTTTGATTCAATGCTTGCTTGGATTCTCTATCAGCAATTTAAGTAAAACGCAATAATTATATTTCGTTGAAATGATTTGAAAGGTTAGGGAAATACTCACGAAAAATTTTGTTTTAGGTTTAGGGGTAATCTGAACCACCTTCATTATATTTTCCACTCGTACGTTTCAATACTATATATTTTGTACGGGTCATGAGCAACAGTCTTTCAAAGGTACTGAGGTATCCCCATTCAAACAATCGGCTGTGAACTAAGAGATTGAACCATGGCAATGTGACATAGGATACAGAAAAGATTATCCACGATTTTGGCCTCGTAATACTTTTTAATTATCAAGAGTGAGCATGAAGTTTCGGCAGATGGATCGGTGGATAATTGAGCGTGGCGATTTTGGGGAAACGTAAATGGGGTAAAATGTACGGTTTTTTCTGTGTAACGGAGGTTTCTCGCCCGTCTAACCTCTTAAAGTTCTTACCCGACCTTTCCACTATATACTAGAATCTAAATATCATGAAATATATATAATAATAGCTTTTTTTTGTTTTGGCCAGAGACAATGTTGTCTAGCATCACCAGGGGCGCGAATGTCAGGTCATATTATAATTTCGGAGCAGTGGAGAAATTCCTAGTCAAACAGCAGTTTTTTTTCAGCTCTTAATTTTTTGAATTTTTAAATTGGCTGTGGGAACTATATTAACAAGAATAAAACGAAAATAATTACAGTTTCAAAACTAACCAACATTATCTCCTTTTTGCATGCATCTTTGAGGAAGATGCCTGCTTCCATCCAATCCAACTCCCTTTCCCTGAATCCAATAGAGCCTTAAGCTGTGTTTCCACATGAGCGTTTGAGCGTATATGAGTAAACTTGCAGCAGTATACAGCTGCACTGTTCCGAATATAAAATATTTTTTCTTGAGTGACATCATTTTACAAACTGTTTACCAAGGCCCTATGCGTGAACGTTGCTCCTACGGCAATTTTCACCCATATATGCAAATACATAAACGCTGGCAAACATAGTTTCAGGAGACCGGGTGTTCATTAACATTAACTGCCTAGTTTCGTAGAATAGAATTCGTAAACGTAATGAACATAGAACCCATTTCTGTGTTGTTTATATGCACCATTTCAAGTACTTAAGTAGAGTGAAACCCCTATGGGGCGGACATTCACGGGACCGGACAATTTGTGCGTTATAGCGGGATGTCCGCCCTAGAGGGGTATCCGCACCAAGGGGTTGCACTGTAATTTTTTCTATTTATCTGTCAAGCAACAACTTCCCAAGTATAGTGTATCTACAGACAATTAAAGAATAAAATCACTCGCACATCCTATTTTTTCCTTTATTCGTTTTTTTTTTTCTGTGTAGCCTTATTTATGACCTAGTCACTTCGGGATACATCCATTACCTTTGATTTCATCATTTGTAATATAAGGCGCCATCTGTTAAGACGACATGCACACATCACGTTTGACACCGGAATCCAGCTATTTGGGAATTGTAATTATTAAGTTAATGGACACAATATAGAGCATGATTCAATAACACTTATTCTATATATATATATATATTTATAATTGTATATTTTTATATTTAAATATCATATATATATATATGTACATGCATTCTTGTATATGTGTATATGTATATATGTTTATGCGCATGTATGTATATATTTGTACATATATATATAAATGTGAGTAGGTATGTGTGTATGAATATGTAAGTATATATATATATATGCATATATGTGTGTCAATAGTTTTTATATATCTTTTTTGTGTATGCATATTATGTGTATACTTACATATACATGCATCATTATCATCATCATCATTATCATCATAACCAGCATAATGCATTTGCCAGTTAAACATACTTGATATTCTGCCAAATCTGTTAATCTATTTGCGGTGTAAGATCCGTGACGCGGTATTGTTAATATAAACAGAAACTTATGCAAGTGATTGCTTGGTTATCATACGATATACTTCAATTTCTAGATGTGTTTAATATGTATCAATATGCAATGTGATTTTTCAATAATATTTCTTTTGGCCAGTTTAAAATTACGTAACATTATAACTAGAATAAAATGAAGGGAGATTATCCAGTATTTTATGCCGTCCTAACAAATGAACGCCCGAGAGATCTCGAGTCACATGTTGTTCGCAGTAAAATGGGCCGGTTCAAGTCAAGCACGCTTAAATCCATTATCGCCTGCAAGGTCTGTTGATATGACACGTTAGACCTTGACACTTCGTGAGGGTGGGGGTGGCTATCAGACCGTGAGCATGAATACTCACAGCGGCGTTTGTTCCAATAGATCTTGTACCTGCCTTGAGTTTGGCCGTTTGTTTTACATTTTACATAGAATGAGTCAATCAGGTTTGTCTTGTGCTTACATCTCCGACCAGAATCTAATGTTATGATATGATCAGCGTTTTATGTATGAAATACTGAATTCCACCTGCTACCAGAAGGTCATGGTTATCTGACATAATAATACGATGGTGAAAAAGGCGAGATATATTTTAAGGCGATCTGACTTAAATTTTTATAATATTCGGAATAGAAATTAATACTACTGAAAATAGCAGTTTGAGACTATAAATTGGTTAGCTGAGCAATATCTACTCTTTTGCTCATTACAGCCTATTGGAAACACGTTCGAACCCCATATAGGACAATTCCGTGTGGTTCGGAAAATCTTAAATGGATTATAGAGTCTGAATGATCTGCTATGGGTAGACTTAGCCTGACGATGGATAAAAGGAAAATAAAATCAAAAGAATATAAATGCCTGCCCTCCTCTTTAATATTTGCTCAACCAGTATCATCCTTTGAGCTTGCCGATGATGCCATGAGACACTTTTTCGCCTAACCGGGCGTATTGTTCAGAATCCTACTTTGAACCTTCTTCGACTTTCTTCGTACCTGTGGATAAATCAAGAGCTCCTCCTCTTCCTCTTTCTGATAGCAGGTGTCAGAATCGGTTTCGCAGAGACCTTGCGGACCTAATAGTATGAAGTAGTTAAACCTGTCCATGGATTGATGGCGCCCTGACAGTAGTTAATTGGCTTAAAACCGCCCTATAACCCTTCTTGATTCGTAAAATAGTAGGATTAACCCTAATAAAAATCTAAAAAGGGTCATCAGTAGCGGCGGTCGACTCCTGGACATCAAAACCGGGAATGTGAGGCAGACCCTTACTAGAATCATACGGCTGCCTACTATCCGTGATCTTACATAATTTATTAGACAGGCCAATCTTTACGAAAAAAATGCCCAGCTCTTTCCCAGGCAAAAAAGAATGGTTAAGTTAATTCCGGGATGAAAAATATTATTATTTATGGCCTTTTTAGGGTTTAGGTATTGGTCTATTGAAAATAATTTTTACTGGAAATCTGTTATCTTAGATTTTTTTTACGTTATTGCCATTGTTCAAAAGTACTCACAGTGTTTGAACAATCTCTAAAGGAAATTTTGAACGATAAAATTGCTTGTTGACTATGTTCTTTTTGTAAATATTTATGACTCCATGTGTGAGTGTGTTTTCATATACGTGTATGAATTTTGTTCTACAGTAATGTTTTTGTATACTCGGATTCATTTTTGCCTGTAGAAGGATCAGCCAGTTACATAGATATTATGTCACGCTTCGCGGTAATTATCGTACCAGGTCAAACTGAGCCGATTTGCTGATGTGTGTATCACAACCGGAGCTGGAGATGTCGCACAAGATCACCATGAAAACAGATTATATCTAAATCCTGTTCATGTCACGGATTCGCTTTGAAGTAAAAGAGTGCAACAGTCCAGAAATTCCACACAGCCACACACACACAAAATACACACACATTGACATATATATATATATATATACATTAGTTCTCCCTGCTTATGTTGTAGGTAGCACTCAGTGTGCGAATAAGTCGAACAGTGGACAGGGGCATCAATACATGGTAAGGAGTTACCCCCCCCCCGCACCTTTCAATGTAATCCTCCCCTGCTATTCAGATAATAATATTTATGTATTGGAAATGAGATATATTAATTATTAGAATCACATACTAATGTTTGTTATATGAGTTTACCATGAAATATTTTATATCTAAACTTGGTTTAGGAGTAACCTATATACCTGAAAATAAAACGTTATCTTTAAAACTTTATATTTAATTTCTAATATATTTGAAATGTGCCAGATAGATACCAAAATGTATATAAATGTGTGTGTGTGTTTATACAAATTTGTCATATCTTCGCCTCCCAATCCGGGCAACCCCCCCCCCCCCCCACTATTATCACCAGCACTGAAGATGAATTTTCGAAACTGCAAGACTGGATCTCCGTTAAGTCTAAGCATCCGATCGGAGCTCGGAAGATCACAGTGAAGAGACCTTTCCCCGTATTCATGTTCCAAAATTATATATGTAATGAACCAACATGGTAATTATACATCTGACACATTTATTTACAGACAGGAATATATGTGCATTTACAAATATAAATATATATACACACTTATCAATGACATAATGTATACATATTAAAAACATACATCTGATAATCTGAACTTTTAAACGAAGTGTTCTGCAAAAGTTACCACCATACGAAGCCTGTAGGAGAAAAGTTTGATCTAATTTTCTATCCATTTTTATTATATTTACATTGTATGTGCGAGTTTAGGTACGCACAACGATCAGAATAATCTTTGAATGAAAAATATTAACTCCTTTGCAACGGACATGACTCTACGATAGGGAGTTCTCTGTCCGTGATATATGATATTCCGCAGACAAGGACCACTCAATCTGAATCATGGCTTAATACGATCAACAAGGATCCAAATTCGGATATATCCCCGACACCCCAACCCTTGAATAAAAAAGGGACATATCACTCATAAATGTCATTATCCACAAGAAACGTAGCATCATGGACACTTGAACATCGGTGCAACCCTATGTCATCGACGTCTTGGCGTTGACATTCATCGGTGATATGTCCTGTTTTATTGTCCGATGGGGAGGGAAATTCATTTTCTTCCATACTTCCTGCATTAGCGTCCGTTCGGTGGTTATAATTGTCTCCTCTTATCTCTTGATAGTGAGTAAAACACTCATGGGTTTCCATTCTGCCGTAAATATCATGAATTTCAAGCCTGGAAGATTCCTCATACAATTCATTCTCCACCATGATACTTCCGTTTAAAGACACAATGCCGGTAGTTTGGTCATAGGTCAATTCTGCATCGTTAATGATTTCGTAATGACCTCCTTCTTGATCCGTCGTCTGCTGAACAAGGCTGAGACCATTTGGTGATTCCCTAGGTGTCGTCTGCATTACTCTTGCCCATGCGTGTCGTTGTCTTCGAAAAAAATCCATAAAAGAGTGAACTAAGTGTGATTTTAAATTTAATCGTTACTATTCTTTGTGAAAGCATATGTCATTAGAGCACTCTTGGGACTTTCGAGATGTACTTGGTACTGTAAGATAGGTCAATTATAAGACAGGGTTGTCCCAACAGACAGGTGGTCCTATTAGACAGGTGGTCTTCCATATAGGTTTTCCTGTATCGTATTTCCTGTATCTACAATTAATCGGATTATTTGTATTTAACAGAGAACATTTTCTAAAAAAATTATATATATGTGCTTTTTTTCTGTATAAAGTAAGATTTATATTGCTTACCGGGCAGGTTTCATCCCCTAGTCCCATTGTTATAATAATTATAATAAAAGCCTGCCTCCTTACCTTTGAACTTTCTGGAAGATCCAAGCTGTTGATATGGTGATTGCCGCCATGATGATTATAATGACAAAATACATATATCTGGGAAATGTTTGTTTTTTAGGGATACCTAAAATACAAATAGCATTAGAACCATGTGTATAATATAAAAGTTGAAATATAATGTTTGTATAGACACCTGGTATACAATATTTAATGAAGGACACACTGTTAAACGATACTTTTAGAAAGAGAAGGCTATTATATTAACATTTTCCCAGAAATACATCACAAAATAAATATTATGAAAAGAAACTGTTATATTTTCATAATATGATCTTAAATCTCATTATGCAAAGGTGTACTAGGATTCATGTGCAAATTATGCGGTATTTTGAAAAGTTTTATCATTATTAATCTTAAATTTGTTTCATTTGGTAGGCGAAGTAAAAGCCAAGGTCGTCCTTCAACAATCCTTGTAATATATATCTTAGCTAAAAGACAAATCCATTATAGGATGATAAGAGCGCAACGCCATATTAAAGTTATCAATGTGAAAGAAATAAATGTATATCCTGTTGGCATGACCCTGACCAGAAATAAGGTGGCATTACCAATAATAAGCTTATAACTTTATTGTTCTTTTTATGTATGGACGTCATATTGCAATTTAGATAGTGGAACGGATTTTACGATAATTATATCTACCTGTGTTTATTATTGTATCTGAGAATGTTGTTGCTTCTGTAGTGCCGTTACTACCTGTTTACAAGTAAATTCAAGAAAGCATTTTAGTTGTCTGATACGTATCGTTTACCAGGACTACCAATAGGAAGAAAAATTGGAGAGTCCTGGAAGCTCAGCCTAATATTTGGAGTGTCACGTGGGATGTGGGAGCGTCCCTAGGGTAGGTGATCTTTGTCAAAGTTTAAAGGGTTATATGAAATTGAACCATTCTTTAATGATCTAACCATTATTATGTGAATGCAGGGAAAGGAAAGAGTTCTTTGTCAGGGAAGTTTTTGCACAGTTGGTTTGTTTGTGGAAGTCGGTAATAATCGATGACTTCTCCTTGAATCTCTTGGTTCTACAGTCATCAATTCGAGCGTACGATCGGACCTTCGTACACCAAGACCCTAGCGTCCGGAAGAGATTTAGCACGTGAAAAACGTGTGCACGTGTCTTGGTGATAGCCTTGGAAACTATGCAACCAGCAAATAGAAAAAAATGTTATTTTTTTTTATAGGGCTGTAATAATGCATCGCCTAACTGATGCATTGAATCGAAGTCAGTCATTATTCGATTATCGATTCGGGCATAAATAATCGATTTATTTTAATTATTGCATTTACATTCATTTTCATACCATTTCGGACTCTAGCTCTTACCAAGGAAAAGATAAACAGCATACATGATGAGGAAGAACTCTTATTCAACAAAGAAAGTCACCTTAAATCATTCATAAGTTGTAAGCACACAAATGGACGAGAAAGATTAAAAATTAATTTATCTGCATTAATTCGGAGATACATAATAATCTTAATCTAACAGCTTCCTATTGGATTAAAACGTTGAAAATGGGATGATATACGTGTCTGACAGAATATTGTGACTGTATACAATAATGGAATCGAGAATGGAATCAAAAGGCAATAATCCCTGATTGAATTTAATTGAAGAATCCTTAGCAAATCACAGGCCTAATTTTATATATTAGAACCTTCAGCAGAACCTAATCAAAGATTAACATTTGAAATTTTGATCACTATAGCACGGAATCTCCGTGAAAATATTTTAAAATATACATTAAGCAGAATGAGTTATAAATGTGTGGGAGAAACATACCTTTTATTTTCTGGCATATGTAATGTCTCTTCTTTGAACACATTAAACTCCTCCATTGGCCACTCCGAAGATATTCCATACAAACATTTCTACTTGGCACGGCATCAGCTAGGTCTGCCCAGTGGTGGTGATTAACCTGCCTACTGTCTAATTATACGATAAAGATTAATAAGACCATGTTCGCATTAAGACCACTTTCGCCAGTCCCACGGCTAGTCTTATTTCAGGGGCGTCACTGCGTATATATATATATATATATATATATATATATATATATATATATATATATATATATATATATATATAGGCATATCTCCTCATTTTCTGAATTAGCTAAAACCTGATAACCGAAGCAAAAGAGAAGGAAAAGAAATATTGTTTCAACGTCCTATTTATCTTTATATACGTAAAACATGATAGCTTATAAGTTAAAGATTATAAACAAATAAAGATATACAAACCATCTGCCCACATCCAAATATTATTGGTGGCACTGACCCAAAATAATTTCTCTTTGAGCTCTTTGTTGATCAATTAAACAGCCAACTGCCCCAGTCTTTGCGAATCTAAAACTGCAAGGCTCCGCGAGCCATTATTTGTCCTCAAGCTTGCCATGCTCCAACTTGTTGGAATGTGTTCAATACAATAGAATGCATTGATATTGATCATGATACATTCTTCCTGATTCTCATTTGTTTTGCCTTGTAGAATATAGGTACAGATACATTAAGAATAAATGCTCTCCGTTTAATAAGCACATAAAAGATGACGTTACAATATAAATACGAGAGGGAAATATGTGGTTACTTACTGTGGTATATTGCTGGAAGCTTCTTTTCACAATTCATTGATATAAATAGAAGGTTTCTATAGCTGACTGCAGTAACAGTTAGGCACATTGCATCTTTATGATATGCAGAGTTTAGATTTTTTAACTCTTCTCTGTGGTGTGCAACTGCGGAACAAGAGAATTTCAAGAGAACTTTGAGCAAAGGGCACAAAACGAATAAAGTTTAACAAATTGATTGTATGGAGCAGTTCATGCTTACCTAAAGTTACCGGGAGGTCCTTAACTGTGGTAACGTCGTAGAGCTTTCTACAATTATAATCTTTACATTTTGGTCCATATGAACCAGATCTCGGATTTGTCTGCCCAAGGTCTGTCTTGTTGCAGAGACACCGGATGCGTTTTGCCACCTTCGACATAAAAACATTATTAATTAATGTTTAAGTTTATGTTTGGTTTGAATAACCATTATATATAATTACGTTGAGTCGAAAATACCTTGGTAAGATTACTCCCTGTGACGAAATCCTATTCACGATATTAAATAACTCGCCCTATTTGCAGTTGACATATGTCATAAAAATGCTATTTTTAAAAACAAGCAAATACAAATATAACCTTCAAGTGAATATATCGTCATAAAAATAAAGGTCACTTCATTACGTTGGTAATCTTTGTAAATGTTAATATTCCCGAATGTGGTTTTTTTGGTCCCACCTTCTGCCTCAGCTATAATTCTGTGTTAATAAATTTATCCAGTGCATGTAGGTAATATGTTAAACGTTACTTTGGAAGTTCCATGAAAGTAATAGTTGCGGCAAACCTCGGGAAGCAGTTCGAGATCAGAAGTTTTGTTGATGACGGGGTTTTCTGCATAATAACATACCTCGAACCGCAGAGGGGAAACGGTTCCGTTCGCTGAATAAATCAAATAAAGAGAAAATATTCATTGTATCGCGATAAGATTATCAATGTATGAGAGATACAGGGTTATTATAAATATGAACTATTTCTCAAATGGCGGAAATTCGGCTCCCTTCAGAGTTAATATAAGTTTACTTAAGTTGATCCTACCATTTATCCAGCTCAACGCCCCTCGCCCGGTCCGCCCGCCGATCCATAAGGGATCTGTGCTGTATCTCTCCGTCAGACTACGGAGAATATCGTGTGCCTCACGGTCCCTGTCCACGGCAAGAGTAGAAGTTCCCTTACGACAACGCATGTCTGCTTCACCCCATGTAACCATTTCATCATTATACCGACGATACTGAATGACTGAAAGATAAACGTACATTCAGAATTAATAAATAAATTAATATATTTATATCATAATCTTCTATTTTTATCCAACTAATTTGCAACTTGCACGTTTTTCACATTTAATGAGCATTTCAACTAAAAGGATAAAAAAGGAAAATAGAGACCGTAACATAACATTTACAAAAAAAAAATGCACAAGTGATGGTTACTGATCTAACGCTTTGCCGATCTTCCTTTGCACTCTCTCCATGTCTACGTTTTCATGTTTTTGCCAGTCAACTCAATTAAATAATGTATGTTTGCAGAAATTACTTAACATTTAATATGTAAGAGATCACAGTTGCATCAGCTAGATTATTGGTCCTTTCATCATTTGACAGAGACATATCCGTTTGCGCTTTTCTTGTATATGTAATAAAAGGAAAGTTTATAATGGACTTTCTTACCTCCAGGAGGCGAAGATTTAGGAAGACATCGCACGTCACCACTACATGTAGATACCAGGAATGCAATCAGCAGGAGACCGTAACAAGCCAACACTTTGGAATCCATGGTTCATCAGGCAAACCTCGTTTTCTAAACCGGTACCAACTCCGCAGTCTGCAAGCTAGTGAGCGGTGTATATATAGTAACACTGCTGGTATGCTAGACAGCACGTAACTTCTGAATCATTCGTGTTTCTGCCAAGGTCACATAACCACAGAGACCTTTATACGTGATCCACAAGGTCTGATAAATCCCACATATGAGTTACAATATCCCCTTGTTCTCCTGATATGTTATACCCAAATAATAACAACAACTGTCTTTTAATGATAAATATTGCGATACAATGCTGTTTTTCTGTTTTATGCATTATAAAATCAGAAAATATTGCTTCATTTTTAATGTGTTTATGCTTGGATTAAAGGATTATCCTTTGCAATGCACCTTTTCACCTGCAGTCTTACGCTAAATGGAGGTAGTCAATAACTCCCTGGTATCTGATAACCGCATTCTCATTTTATAAGTGGTGGCTTACTTCACTCGAGTACAGGTCACGCCGTGTAAACAGCACGGTCAGTCCTCTTGGGCGGAAGGGTCCAGTGTTGGCTTTCCTAGGATATATCCATTATATCTAGTTAAAGATGGTAAAGATGTATTTCACTGGACGCGGTTGATTCTACAACCAAAATTGATTTTAAAGAGAAATCAAATGTCACTGAGCTGATGGAACCTAGTGATGGTTTGGCGTGAATTGTTCAATAAAGGAAATATGTTGGTGTTAGTCTGTTTTAACACCATGGTGTGTTGCACATATATAACAAATAAGTAGAGTACAGTCTGATACTCTGATAATTTGGCAGACAATTTCGGGTCTATGTACGAGGATTCATTTAACCGGTAATGATCTTTAGAAGAGTTTTTTAATAACAAAATATATGTAAAAGCCACTAGTTGTCCGCCAAGAAAACTCATGAAAAACAGTCACACAGACTCCTTTATAAACTAGTGGCGGGTTAACCTACAGACGTTTGTTGATCGGTGGTAGAACCTGCCGAGGTCACCGGGACTGGATGTATTGTAGTAATAAATATACATGAAACGTGCACGTCCAAGCAGTTACGGAAGTATAGTTTAATACGGTTATATTTCGATATCAGTGCCAAAACTCACAATCAGATGTCAGACCTAATGACTGTGACTTAACATTCATTAGCAACAGTTGCATATAAAGAAAACTCCCTACTAGTGTCCTGTCTATCCCAGAGTCCACCCTTCCCCATCTTTACTAGAAAAATAATTTGGACAGATTCTTATTTTTGGTATTGTAGGTTATAAAACAAAGTAACACATGTTTCCATCAAATATACGTCAACCAAATGTATTCATTCATATTTACTCAGATTTAAAACGAGCACGTTTAATTTTAGAAATTAGTACAGGGTGCTTTATTTTTTATGGTTCCATCTTTGTTAAAATCACACACCAGAGCAGATGTTTAGTCTTGAGATATTTTATCAATGAACTGGGTTTTGAGATAAAAGAGTCCCTTTAACGTTCCATCCGAATCAACGTTGCACAAAGCGCACTTAGAAATGCTTAGGCTTTCGTGTTAATCCAGGGTCGGCGTCTGTGGTTGGGATAGGGGGGGGGGGGCCTCTGTAGGTATGACTTCGTACCTCCGATTATGGAGAAAAACAGTTCCATGCGGGCCACTGACGCTCTTACACAAGCTCGGGGTCCTAGAAAACAGGATATTCATTCAACAAATCTTTCCAAAAAATAGGTATGAAACGATATGATAAACATTAATTGTGCATTCATACTTTTTCCTTTATATATCACAAAGTTTCTGAAAAAGACCATTGCAACGCACTTTGCTTACTGTACCTACTATAAATGACATGTTCATGACATTATATAGTGCACATCTGAAAGCTTAAACGAAACAGGTACTGATAACGCCTGTAAGAGTGTTTTGTATACACTGAAATGATCTGACATAAAGCAAAAAAGGAAAGCTTACCCAAAGAAAATGAAATAATTTCGTCTCTTTGTATGAAATTTCCATCAATATCAACATGAAGATATGGATTAAGTACTTGAGGTTCTGGCAACAAGGTGGCGTCATTGAATACGGGTGTGACAAACGACATGACGGTGGACCCTTTAGGGATGACGTAACCATTCACTTCGAGGTCTTCCAACGCAAAACGAGGCACCGGTTCAGGGGAGATGTCGGCCAATCTCTGGCCTTCTTGAATAAATGCCGTGGTATAGGGCATATCCATACGTTTTACTATAACTTAGGTCTCTCTCTTCTATGGCCTCTGTTTCGTGGAACAATTTCTTCTGCACATTTGGATACAGAATCAGGAACAATACCATCAAGTACAGTGTTGTTGCCGTGGTTTCAGTTCAGGCTACCACGAACTCCAGTAGAACACTGCTTAATTCCTCATCTATAAGGAAAACAAAAAAAAATCCGCTTATAGATGGCGTAACTGCGGCCCATGACAGCTGTGACATAGATAACATCATTTTATCAGTTTGCTGAAGTATCCATATGTCAGTGGCATTTGATGAGGTTGGTGATGATATCTTATGCAAGACAGCCATAATTTACCATTTTATTATGAAGATAAATGATAATAATAGATGAACAGAATTTAATTCAGGATGAATTCAAGGGTGATTATCCCCAAACAGGATATCCACAAATAGAATTTAAAGTGGTATAGCCGTATTAGTCAGTAGTAGAAGCGTAGGTAAAGAAAAGGCGTGACGCCTTTTAGAAAGACTAACTTGTTTATTAACATTTATTTACAAACAAGTAACTCTATCGCAAAGGTGTCACTCTTTATCTTAACATACGATATATATATATATATATATATATATATATATATATATATGGCTATGAATACAGAAGGTATAGATGTAAGAGATATCGATATCAGAGGTCCGGATGCAAGATGTATGGACAAAAAAGCAATGGGTATAAGAGGCTCATATACAAAGATTACGTATGTGATAATTATGGCTATATGAGATCCGGATGTACTAGATACGGCTATACAAGAAACGGGCATATGATTATGCGCACCACCTTCAGCGACACGTAGCCTAACAATTCCCCCAGTACATATTGGAGTAAGGGTAAACAAACAGTAAGCCGGTACGGCTTAGGAGGGCCGCACATCGATCAAAGTAGTCAAGCAGTTGTTGAAAATCATTATCCTATTCATAGCGGGACTCCACACCGATTGCAACATCACCACGGGTCAACAGATCGCCCGCCATGTTGCCAGATTGCTTCAGTCAGATACATTGCTTCCTTTTTATTCTTTCGGACCGTCCACCGAACTGTCGTAAAACCATATGGACGAAAGTACGGAAATCTTTCAAATCTTTACCTACGCGGGCATGAATTCCTGAAAAATAGAAACTATCATCAAAATGTGTCAATATACCAACAGAATTCTGCATGACATAGGGCTTTAACTTTGACGAAAATTCATAAAATGGAAGTTTTTCCGGTCTTTTTTTGGGTCTTCAGCTTCAAGATGATGTATAATACCTTTGCGGGCAACCGCATCATACACAGCAGGTGATTTGTGACAGGATAGAGAGCAAAACTATTTTTTTCTTATTCATAATGTTTGTATGAGTAAAAGAATGTTAGTTTTATTCATGCTGATTCATGGATAATATAGACGGACGTCTATACTACTTCAGACAAATGCTACATATGCTTTTTTGTCTAGCGTCATCAGGAAATGTGTCATTGTCAAACAGTGTGTGTCTTGTTGGTTTCATTGAAGTAATTTCACAAAAAAAGGACTTGTAGGAGTGAAACAATTTAATCATGCATCTGGTAGATACATCTGCGTAAAACGTTCAATTCACAATATAATTGTGATATAAAAAGTATCGATCAGTATTCTAAAATGACACCTATCTGTGTTCTTTAATCGTCAGTATGGATTCCGCGGGGTCTCTCGTTCAGCCTGCATTTTCTGATGACGTCCAAATAGCACAGCACTGTTGACGTGGAACCCTGGAATTGTAAACTAATACCTCGCCATATCTCTTCTTCAGTTTGAGGAAAACTTGAACAATATTAGCACCCAAGAAAGTCAAGCTCGCGACAAGAGGCAAATTTTGAAGCCCGGGGATAGTCTTTTCCGTCGCCTTGATCGCAGATACCATAATGACAAGGTAAATAGAAAAGTGAATAGAATACCGAATGAAGCTCTAAATGTTTAAACCATGAGCGTAAAATAATGTATATTCCGTCTTGATAATGTGCAATTCATCTATTTCTCACGTCGGTCTTCATGTAAGGACACCGAGCTTGTGTTCCGGAGTTACTGTCTCGCATGGAACGTCTTCGTCACAGGACGCGTTCGGAGGTACGATGTCTTACCAATAGAGGACACAACTCTCCGGACCACAGGGGAGTAAGATGCTGAATTATCAGGGAAGTCTAAGCCCAGTTCAGTAATACAGTATCTTGAGACTAAACACGTGTGTGTGATTTAAACAAAAAGGAACCACCCAATTTCAATATAAGACATGGTATGCGATATTTCAAATCGGATTATTGATTAAATTCCAATTGATAAAATCAAAGAATTCACATTAACTAGGAAATGCATTTTTCCAGCCTAAACATATTTAAGGCTTGCATAGTTTGATTATATGTTGCAGTCCATGCTATAAATGTAACAAAATATAGTGAAACTGACGTACTTGTTATATATGAGAACACTCAGCATTTATTATTTCATCCGTTTTTTTAATGGTTTTTGTATCTAAAACGGTGTGATAAACATCCGTTTAACTAGACAAGTTCCAAGCTTTTCACTTTAATCCACACCTAACAGTTATGAGGAATGTAACCTGACAGCACGACTGTTCATGTAACCTGTCGCTCAGTGATTTTTTTCAGGTGTTTGGTGGAGCTAACCGCCTCAATTTTTTATGCTCTCTTATGTAATATTCAATCTAGGTATGTGTATGTACGTCATATTTGGTTCGGCACTAAGGGACAGGGCAGTTGCACTCGCTTCCTATCATTTTTTGTATCCTGGTGTATACCGCACCTACGGGTCCTGGATGTGTAATCCTACCCATTGATTGGAATAACCGAGGAACCCCCTAGACGCAATCGTTTGTGTGTGATACACAGCTGTAGGGCAAAGCATTCCTATTAAGTCTGCAGAGCGCTCACACTGGTGGTGGGAGGGGTTGGGCGACGGTGAAAATCTCACCATTTCGGCTGGGATTTAAATTCACGACATCCCGGTTTGAGTCATGTGCTCTACCCATGTTCTGAAGTTGAACGTGTCAATTATCTGCTTATCCTGTAAGACAGTATTTTGATTATTTGCGTTATCTTCATATATATAAAGCATAGTCAATAAGTTTTTGTTAATTTTTATTATTTTTTCATATCAACATTTGCAAGATATTCGGCTGGGATTTAAATTCACGACATCCCGGTTTGAGTCATGTGCTCTACCCATGTGCTGAAGTTGAACGTGTCAATTTTCTGCTTATCCTGTAAGACAGTATTTTGATTATTTGCGTTATCTTCATATATATAAAGCATAGTCATTAGGTTTTTGTTAATTTTAATTATTTTTTCATATCGACATTTGCAAGATATTCGGCTTGGATTTACATTCACGACATCCCGGTTTGAGTCATGTGCTCTACCCATGTTCTGAAGTTGAACGTGTCAATTTTCTGCTTATCCTGTAAGACAGTATTTTGATTATTTGCCTTATCTTCATATATATAAAGCATAGTCATTAGGTTTTTGGTTATTTTAATTATTTTTTCATATAAAAAATTGCAAGATATTCATTACTGCTATATAATACCAAGGGAAATTCTAAAAACGGTGATTGAATTCAAAAGTGCCGTATGCCTTTAATTCCAAATCAAGAATAAAGTTTTTTTCTAACGAGGAATCATGGATCTTAAAATATAACAAATTGCATTGAATTTAGTTTTCGCAGGGGGTTATTCTAAATATAACTGGTGTCTCCGATCGATCGGTATGGAAGCCTACCCTTCCACTCTCTCAAAACCCTCTTTCCCTTTCTTTCTCTCGTACCATCTTCCCCTTTTCTTGGCCTCCCTCAGACCATAGACTTTTTGCAACAATGTTTTTCTACAAGTGCTGGCACTTGTTAGAGAAATTTATTATCGAGAGTGGGTCTTGCAATAAAACTACTTGATTACTATGGTGTGTGATTTGGTTAATTAGTCCATTACCTCCACTACTGGAGGCGTCCGTTATCCCAGATCGAATTCATCAAATAACCTAAGCTTATGGGGTATACAGGCCGTTATAAATACAGGTACATTTCTTTTTTTCCATTGGCTATTTTTCGTCTATGTTTTTGCAAAAAAAAACAAATAGCAGTATATCGCATTATATTATATATAAAGTCAACTGCTGTAATAGTTTTGTCATAACTTAACAGAATAAGGGTAAATAATTGATTTATCAGGCATCGTGTGTCACGTATAATTGGTTATGGTTATATGATCAACACAGAAACACGGATGATTCACTACGTGATGTAAGGTTTTCACGACAGCAGTGTAACTTTGTATAAAAACCGCTCACTATACTAGCTAGTGCAATTGTGAGCTTGTAGGGGTTTAAAATAAAAGAGTTTACTCGACGAACTTTGGGTCAGCAGGTCTGGGTTTGTTGCATATACCGTGTAAAGTCCTGTATTTATCGTGTATGATGCCTACATGTGGTAGTGGTAAACGATCTCCATCGAAAGCCCAGCCGAGCTCCCTGAAGAAGAATCAACATTTCCAGAAAAACATCAGCAGGATCTTCAGGAATAACCACGCGTAAATTACCACCTCTTCATTAGCTCGAGTGTTATAACAGGTCATCTGGTCCTCTATCATATGCCGGCTGTTGTGTCAAGTTTTCCATGAATTAATGCTCAGCATTAAGGGTATATTATTAAAGCTCTGCTGAGTCTGCTCCCTAAAACATCTTCTGTAATAATACCCGGGGGTCTGGGGTTCACTGTGGGACATTGCTCAACCAAGCACTTTCTGATAACGTTATAGGAAAAAAAAGCCCTGAATCCTGGGATTATAAGCTAAAGATGTCGCGATTTGTATGAACCTTTTCGTGAAATATTTAACAAAGAAGAGTGCCTATAAACGAAAAACTCCCGATATGAAGCAAACTTGAAAGGCCCGGGGGAAGTATTTTCGACATCACGACAAGATAAGCATTAAGGTTAGCAGATACCTGGATAAAACTGTCAAAATACAACCATGTTTGATGTAAATTGTCATACATACCGTCTTGATAACGTGCAGAACAGATATATCTTTCCATGGTATAGTATTCATGTAACTGTGTACTTAAAATCTATAACTTTGTGACAGCAGCTAGAGTAAGGTCGTAGATCATTATTAAAGTACATTTAATTATGTAGTTAATGCTGGGTCCTTCTTCTCTGTCTGCCTCTGAGACAGCGCATTGTTCTGGCTTGCTCGTATGACCGAATGACTGGCACAGGACACGCATAAATACCCTACTAATTTTCTCCAAATTTGCCATCAACAGCGATGAGAAAAAATACATCATCAAATGATGGACAGCGTATTAGGTCGTAGTGAGCACGTTGCATATAATGTATAAACATGACAATGTGTAAAGCGGCGACACACAATCATAGAAGAGGGATGCTCAAAAACCTTGCACTTATAAAAAGTCTGCCAGGAGTCGCATGCAGATGTATAGGGAAGCAAGAGTTTTGAGGCAAAATTCGCCGCTGTATTGTATTTTCAAGCGAATAATAGTCAATTTCCAATATTTTCGAAAAAGAGGGATGGCTGTCCTAGCTGGGTCCAGGGTTCATCGGCGCCCAACGGCACCGAACCTTGCGAAATGGTCTGCCACTCTTAGTGGTCACAATGTCTGTTTACTAAGGTTGACAGCGGTTGGACAACTCTCAATGAAGGCAACCAAGTGGCACAGGCCCATAGGATATTCCGGGGGTACTAAAAGTTCACATTAACGACGTTTTACATAAACTCACAATTAAAAAAATATTGCTACCAAATGATTACTTAATGCTTTCAATGTCAATTGCGACGATCTGTTTAGAATATTTGAGCAAAATTTGATTAAAAATTGATAGGGGAAATACTGAAGAATACATAAAAAAAAATAACAAATCAGTCCCTATATACATTGTGTACTCACGTACAGGGCCCATAGTGTCACATAAAAGAGTTCCATCAAAATATTCCAAAGCGAGTTGTTCTTGATAAATTACTGCCAGCTGAAACGTTTCTTTTACAACATTACTTTCTGTAATCAGCAAGACAAATGCGACTATTTTTTTTGCCTAAATCTAGACCTCAACGGATACTCTTGAAAATATTAGATTAGGTACTATTTTCATTTGTTTTATCATTCATTTTTTCAAAACTTTGCGGGAAATATTAAAAGTCAAATCTCCTTATACTAGTCATAAAGGAGATAAGTTAATTATTCTAATTGCATAGGCATTTTATTATATTTAGAACCCCCACTTCATCTACACACGCAATGTTAAGCTTTCGCCCACAAAATGACAATACAATATTAGTTTATGAAACGTACTGTAATTTATAGACCTGCACTCATATCAGTCATTCATGTCTCCTGTTCCCTGTTAATTTGAAAAAAATAAACCACTTGGCATGAAGAATGTTTTTAAAAACTGTCGGGCTTGCCTTGAATTTATCTTCAGTTTATTGATACTGTTGTTTCAAATACCACCGTTGGTCTACAATTTTCTGTGTTTATATATCTGAATTCGTAGAATAAGAGTTAAATTACTTTGAGTCCGCTGAAAGGTCACTAGTTACAAAAAGATCTTTGCAGGTTCGATTGACTTGCCACCATATGTCCTTGTTGAATGTGTTTGGGGTTATTTTTGCGGGTGCCCACATACTATAAACACGTGGATATAAACAAATCAAACAGTCTGTCGGTTTTCTGGCATATTTTTATTAACGTTATCTTTAGTTACTAGACGCCATATATCGGAAAAGGTCTCTTTAAGTTCCCATTATATTCGTGTCTCTCGATAACAACCTGGGTCCATGTTACCGATATTGCAGTTTTCATACCATTTTGGAATAGGGCCTTTTCCTTATCCCTTAGACAGGTACTTCAGACCGCCTTAGCTCAGACAGCAGAGCTCAACATGAAGCCAGTGGAATGTTAAGCAGGCATCAGTGTAAAACAAACCTAAGTTTGATTAGGACCATGGTGGAGGCATATCGTGCTCTCAGATTACTTTTAGCCTAGATTTAGGCTTTTTTTATTAGGACAGGAAGGTACATAATTTCTGCCCTAACCGATAATAGTAATAATTGTCAGTCCTTCCTATCCTAACGTTCCTACTCCAACAGTTAGTCCGGAATATGTAAGCTACCTGACTCAACAATGCCGATTCCTGGTCAGTCGGATTATTCTCCTAAACAACGTTTCATTTGCAAATGCTAATGCAGATAATCCACAGTAATGCTTTCTGCTTCCGTACTCGTTTAATATTAAAACTGATTTCAGAATGGTCCAATTTAAGAATACAACAAATCTGTTCAAAGAATTCCTTATTATTGACACTACCACGAACATTTATGGAGCAATATAGGCAACCGACAGTTGACACAGTAATCAAGTGTGAACAGTTCCACAGTTTAAACGTTGCACCATTTCAGTCTTTTTTTAATTAAAACGTAAGTTATACAGGCACAGAAATGTTTGACTGTTTACCCCTTAAATGTGGAACTGTTTCTGGAGTAATTTGTTTGGAAGCGCACATATGCGATGAATTCTGCAATCTTTATTTATCAAGCCTGTTCCTTCCAGGGTCTCAGGACGAATTCTGTAACAGTAATGGCTAATTAAGTAATGGCTGGTGTACTTTCCACTTTAATGGCTGTTTATAAAGGTGTGCAACAGTTAGTGCATGAATCTACATTCGTAGCCTGATATTGTTAGAACACGAATCTGTCCATTTATCCCCTAACAGTTAGGACAGGAATGTCTTTCTTTATGCCCTAACTGTTACGTCACGGAGCACTCCCATAATACTGTTGTATAATTTTGATAAGCATGGAGATCCTGAATTTTATTATATACATGCATGGAGAAAGTTGTGATTCTTTGCAGGGGCGGATTACGTGTTGCGCATGCCTGCCCCCCCCCCCCTTTGCGACGTAAACTTTGTAAAAGTAATATAATATATTATAATATATATATTGTAAAAGTAAATAAGCGCAAAATATAGAAATTTATTTTTGATCATGATGTATTTAAAATTTCCCAAGATTGAGTATTTTTTTTTCAAAAAATGTCTTCACTATTTCAGAGGGCATCCCCTCCCATGCCCTACCCGTCCGCCCCACCCCACCCCAATGTTCAAAGTCTATATCCGCGTTGCAATGTAATATGATTTGAGGATGAACCGATGGTACATGTCTGAGTAGAACATTTCTATTTTCATTCAGTAATGACGCTCCAGTTTGAAACCAAATTCCAATGGTGACAGTGAAGTGTGAATAGGGCTCCTGTACAAAGAATTTGCCTCGGTCCAGTCGAGCGCCGGTGACCCCTGAACGACCAAGAGAAATGGTGCATAGTTGTTTTTCCAGATATATACATGCATGTAGTATACGTTCTGAACTGGGGTCTGGAGGATAGGAACTGTCCTCCGTTTGAAGTTTTGTACTGAATGGATAACAGATGAGTTATGTTATGCGGAGAAGCTTTTTTACATGAACTATTAAGTGATAACAAGTCGGAACAATACGACAGTGCCACAACGTCAGAGAAACTGGATTGTATACAATAACATTTATATCTGTAAGAGGTCGAACGTCACTCAGCGCTTAATTGTACATACTATTCAGTACACAATTTTCAGAGCGTCGTTACCAGAAGGCGGTGCCCCTGTCTGGACGTTATACAAATATATCCATCCATTTTTATGAACATCATACTAAGGCGTAGAAATTACATCTAAATCTGAAGACGGAACATATATTCATTTTCGTCCATCATGGATTTCAGTTTTACAGCTACATCCATGTATTTAGTAACCTTGGTGATCACATTGTCGCTATGGTATCTGCTGTCAAGGCCACCGAAGAAACTTCCCCCGGGACTTCCCAGTTTACCTCTGGTCGGAAGCTTGCCTTTTATGGGCACTGATCTTGTTCAAACGTTTAAAAAACTGAAGAATAAATATGGTGACGTATTTAGTTTTCAATTCAAGGGTTCAACGACAGTAGTACTGTGCTCTTATGACGTCATCAGAAAGTGCCTAGTTGACCAATGTCACAAGCTAAACGCAAGACCATGTGGGATAATGACAGAGGATGTTTTGAGGAACAGGGGTACGAATTATAACACGTATTATTTTTTTAAAATTTTTTGTTGCAGGTAACCGCTTCCATTTTTATGGCTTAACAAAGTACTCTGTCTGCGGAATTCCTCTCCAGTTTCGGACTGCTCGATAGGGCGGAAAACACATGATTGCTCTTGCGTCAACCTGCTAAGTACATACCTGAAGGTCTGATTTATCAGTGATTTTCAAATACGTGTTTGGGTTCACTGAAAGAAGGCCGCCACAAAAGAAGCCACCTACATGGCGTAGTTAAATGGTTAATATTTTGTATTTTCATATCACCCACGATGTTCTATCCGACATAACACTTTTTGTTGTTTTGGGACTATAAAATATCTTATATTTTTCCTCATCACCCGCCCCAAGAGCCTACAACTTAAGCAGCTTTTTGCCTGATGCTAAAACCAGTTCAATCTAACCTTTGGTGGAAAAGGCGCAACCTTTGCTAGGGGTGTCACCGGACATCAGTACATTCAGGAGACGCGTCTAATATCTTTACAGTAACACCACCACGGTTCATGCAGTGATTATTTTTCACATAACAGGAACATGATTAATATCCCTGTCAAATTGGATAATAACAGCAGTTCTTGCGAAATTTTGTTACAATAATGTATGCAAACACTTGAAGTTTTAGAATTTTGAGACCCAATAAAGTTACATGAATACGACATATTTAAAGTCATTTTATAATACATCAATAATTTATTTACTTTAATTTTCCCTTAGTTAAAGGAATGGTTACCTACGTTTGCTCTTGGAAATATATTTTACCTAATATTTTGACAAATGTTATGTATATATATCTTTTATTGTGCGCTGTTGACATTCTGATTCGTATTTGGCTCACGCCCTGGGCGTTTCTATGGCGTGTAGAGACACAGCGCTCTGTATTATCCGTACTGGGTGAACCCTGGCGTGTTAAGACACAGCGCTCGTGCTAATCTTGAATTTTCTGGGCTGTTCGCGCTCTATCAGCGCATGTCTTGTATTGTTCTTTGGGATGTTCGTTATATAGAAGTTTATAGGCTTTGGGGTGACAAGCTATACATTAGGGGCTGTGTTTAGAGCCGAGAAGGAGGAGACAGAAATATTCCAGATACACGAGTGAGTCGTGAGTCCGTTTGTGGACCTTTCCGATAATTGCAGCACTTAAAGATATTCTTCGAACTTTGTAACAAATTTTATTCAGTCCAGTTTTCCTTTGGGACTATTACCAGAACTTCACTTTTGGATTACAACATATTGATTTTGGGATTGAATTGGACTATTATTCTCTGAGATTTACGTGAACTGTTCATCTGGATTATGTTTTAAAGGACTTGTTGAGCTGTGACATCCAGAAAAGCCTAGGATTTGGACACTCTGGTACTGTACATTTTTATTGTTTTACTGTGTAATTATATTGATGTAGTGTATTGTAATTTTAGGAATGTTTTAAGAATAAATTATAATTATTTGTTAAAAAACACTGACTTCCTCACTTATTCCCCTAGACATTTCACGCTGCCTAGTGTTACATAATCTGTTTTTTATTTATCTCTGCTCGTCACGACAACGTGATCTGTTTATATAAGGTTCCGTAACAATATACATATATATATATATATATATATATATATACAAAATATACAATATATATATATATATATCATCTGAAACTGGAATTGGAATGTGTTGAAAGAAGCACAGAAAGTAAGTCAATATAGGTTTAGCCAACAAAAGGATATGTTTGCACACTGAATACATAATAAATCTATCTGCAAACTTCATGGTGATAACTGCGATACCCTTTGAGAAATCGAAGACGACAAATGGCGGACGCTTCTTGACAATGCAGATTTAAAAATATTTCAGAAACTTTAACTGTTTTGCATACTACCTGTCTTGTTTGATTAATAAACTTTTGAGATACTGAAACTATTGTTAGCTACGCCATTTAAAGGATATAGGTCACAGTGATTCTATTGAATGTCACCTGATTACAAGTCAGAAGCAGACATTAGCTCCAATTATCTGCAGCTGTTAAATGACTTTATGATCTTTAGCATCAGGAATACCATGAATTCGATCCATTCATTTTTTATTGATAAGGCCTTCTGTGCGTAATTTTCCTTAAAGCGTTGAATAGTACTGGAGTCTAAATCGGTGAATATAGGTCACAGTTACCTATTTCTTTTTATTTTCTGGACGATCTATCAGCTGATTTCGGGATGTCATTTGAACTACCTTGGTACTTCGTACGCGATTTGTGGCATGTCAGCTAACCCACTTCCGGACAACAGGACAGGTGACATATAGCTAAAATGTCTTTAAGTTTGCCGATGTAAAAGAAGAAGCAATGCAACATAGAATTGACAAAACAAGGCAATGATTGAATACATTATGAACGACATATATTAACTTAGCAGAATGTATTGAAAATACATGACAAACCGCCAAATGGGATTGACTGGTCTTAGTTTATTATATTATATTTCCATTTTCGTTTCAGGATTGATTGCCCGTGAAGGTAAAGGCTGGAAAGACCTCCGTAGTTTTGTCCACAATGTTTTACGACAGTTCGGTGGACGGTCCGCCATCATGGAGCAACGGGTAAAGGAGGAAGTGATGTATCTGGCTGAAGCAATTCAAGAACATGGCGGCCAGCCTCTTGACGTGTGGCGCCTCCTGAAGTGCTCTGTGGCAAACGTTGTGGCTGCGATCGCTGTGGGGTCCCGCTATGACTACGATGATGAGGAGTTTAATCAGCTCCTTGGCTACTTTGATCAAACCGTTGTTCTCGCAAATCCGGCACGGTTACTCTCAGTATTTTCTTCACTGCGATGGGTACCAGGGGATCTATTTGGCTATGTTTCACTCCAGGTGCTGTAGAATCTCACCCGTACTCCTTGTTAACTTCCATACAATATGACTTTTTTTATCACTCTTTCCTTAAGAGGTTGTTTGTACTGAAAGCGAATCTCTTCCACTATGGCACTGTTTGACGGCAGCGACTACTTGTCTGTGAAACTTAAAATTTAAAAGTTATTTAATTTCAAGAAATACCTTCTGTTTACGTTCCACTTGCGAATGGTTTGAAAATATAACCTATTGCTTGAAATAACAAAGAAACACCCATTATTATATAATTCGCCTTGCACCAATTCTTAACGAATGTATTTGTATGATATTTATTAACATCTTCACTATATATATACCTAAGCCATATTGTTGGCAGTAGATTCCAAAGCCCACAAAACCTAATCAGCAAAGTCCTCCTCCTGTGAATCCAGTTCTGCTCAGTGTGATTTTTATGATATTGCATGTTCCTGCATATCAATCTCTTATCAATGGCTTGGGTTGTGTCCTTTATTATCCAACGTAAATCAAACTGTATATGAACATTTAATTTACGTATATATATATATATATATATATATATATATTATCATGTGTTATATTTTAGTGTCTTATATTTTAGAAAAACGTGTCTGATATACGAGGGATAATGAAAGAACATATACAGAGACACCGTATTGCCTTTGACCCTGCTGACGTCAGAAATTTGATTGACATGTTTATCATACAACAGCTTAAGGAAGGAAATGATAAACAGACAATTTTCACCGGTAAGCAACAACATCTGATTCCGTTTCTAGATCATCTGAGATTTTTATTACGTTCCCCTTGGCCTTCTGCTGTCATTATGTAGAGGTACAGAGTGCAGTTAAACCCCACAATAACGCTATCTTGGGGATTAACCTAAATGATCGTAATTTAGGGTGGTCGTATTTGTGAAACTCTGAGTTACCTGGAACTGAAAATGGGACCACGAAAGTGGTCGTAATTGTGGGATTGGTCGCAATGAGGGGTGGTCGCAAGGCGGGGTTCCACTTGTGTTTTGTTTCATTTATAGATGAGGAATTGTGCAGTGTTCTGCACGAGTTCTTTGCGGCCGGAACTGAAACCACAGCTTCAAATCTGTACTGGATGATATTGTTCCTGGTCCTGTATCCGGATGTACAGAAGAAATTGTTCCAGGAAACTCAGTCCATTGAGAAGGGAGACATGAAATACCGCATGAGCACGGGTATGCCTTACACCATGGCGTTTATTCAAGAAGCACTGAGAGTGGCGGATACTGGCACAGTAGCGCTGCCTCGTTTTGCTTTAGAAGACGTTGAGGTTAATGATTATGTCATCCCTAAAGGAGCCACTGTCATGCCGTTTTTTTCACCCGTGCTCAGTGACGCCACCTTATGGCCAAATCCTGAAATATTTAAACCCGAACGTTTTATAGACGCAGATAGAAATTTCATCAAACGGGACGAGGTTCTATCATTTTCTCTGGGTAAGTTTTGTGTTTATGTGTTTATTATTGCGTCTTTTTCCAATGCTGCTGCATTAAGTTCAGGCAATATAGCTAAAAATTGTTATATCAGTATCTGTGTTCATGTTCTGGCATATTTTAATATATTCACAAACATTCATCCCTGTGGGACACTTTTTTCGATATGGTATGATATTTTGTGTTTATTTCATGGTATGTTATTAATTGTTTTCCCAGTTATATTGTGATAACTTCCGCTGGCACTCTTACCTTTTGCATTTATTGTCTCTGCCTGCCAGAAAGGTATGTGATAATATTCGTTCGTTTGTATTCTATCCACTTTTTAAGGCCCCCGAGCGTGTGTTGGTGAATCCCTGGCTCGCATGGAACTTTTCTTCTATGTGACAGGACTGGTCGGGAAGTACGAGGTCTTACCGATAGAGGGCGCCCCACTACCCACCACAGATGTCATTGTTGGATTGTCAAGGAAACCTAAGCATTTCCAAGTTCGCTTTGTACCACGTTGACTGGTATTGAACCGTAGCATAACGTGGGAGCAATAAGAGTACTCTAATGATAAAATTCTTCCACTCAAAATCAGTGGTGTGACATTTTTGTTTCTAATAATAGGAGCACCATTTCTGGCACAGAATTGGAAAAGAGCAAACAGTTGAATATCTGACAGAACATCAATAAAATACTAAAAATAGGTATGAAAAACAGTCTGTGGGTATAATCATTCTATTATCAGTGAGGACATAAAAAGGTAGGTAACTAGATAACGTCAAAATATAAAATTAATCATGCAACAACAAGGTTGAAAAATATACTTTATTAAGATGAATTTAAACTAATTATATTATATTAGAAAACATGTAATTAAAATACACGATTAATATTTTAAACGTTACTTTTTCAAGACATTTGCGAGAGCGTCAGCACGTCTAGTCGAAGCCCTTTTGTCTAAAATATTTATATTATGGCTGAAATATTTTACTCTTTTGTCGTTTTTGTCCCATTTTGGAGAAAATGGGATCTCAAACGGCGAATCAGTCATATTTCACAGCTCCCATCTCAATTTAAAACTACCATTTTAATTTTTTAAAAGTTTTTTTCTTTTTTTTTACTTTCAATCGTTTCATATGAAACACAAACCTAGTTCAACTTCAAAAACTTGATCATCTTGGTCCTACTGCCAAAGCGACGGACGAACATCATTAGTGAATCCCCATTCTCAAAAGTATTAAGTTAATATTACATACATAGAGTTTCATCTGTTGTCCTCAGGTCACTGATTGTTATTTCTACCTTACATAAGTCGTTTGAAAGAAGAATATTTTTTTGCTATTCATTATAAGGTTACATATATTATAATATTAGTTTTATATTATTGAATATTTTAATAGTAACTGTAGTTTACCTTTTGAAACAGAAGTTATGGAGGAAATTAAACAAATTGTGGATAAGATGAATCCGATCGTATTAACAATAATATATTTTGTATATTGCCCGTAAATGCAAGATTGCAATTAAAGTTGATACTAGATTAATCAAATAATCTGCCAATAATTTATACTCTTTTGACATTGTCTTGCGTCACCATCGAATTATGACCATTTGGATGTACATATAATTTAATATAATTAATTTGTTATAATAATAGATGCATTCTGTGCAGTTAGTTGCATCGTGTAAAAATGGAAAATCGAATCTCGGAAATGTATTCTAAAAAATAATTCCTAGCTCTGTGACTTAATAAACTGCCATGGTCAGTCAACTTGCGGTAGCTGTGATACCCAGCCGTCCCGCCCAAATCCTGCCTTAATATCCATTTTTCCCGATTAGAGAACGGAGAGGTTTGCCTGATATACCGTTGATGTCTTTTTTTTATTGACATTCCCCGAACATATACATGAAGCCCGAGTCCCCGAACGGAAACTATTGAACAACGACAATTTGTCGGACCCAAATTGTTTTAGATGTTCACATTCATAAAAAAAAGAGCTAGATGTAACCCATTTTTTTCACAATAATTGCATATTCTTTGTCCTGGATTCCAAATTTTGTTTAACAATATATTTGTAGGATAATTATTATTTAGAATTTCCCATTGCTGTGCCCAGGTCTTGCTTCACGTGTATATGTTCGTGTTGGAAACCAAAGTTGTTCTGATATAGGTTTTTGGGGGCACCCCTACATGTAGCGCTTGTTTTTCCGAAAAGGAATTTGGCATGCCTGATCCGCGCATGACGAATCACACCTTTATTTCCCAGTACGTGTACCGATTTTTTATACGTATTCCGTATACCCGCATTCCGTACATAAGAAATCTTAGCTTGAGTCTCAAATATGTTCGACTTTACCTGTTTATTACTTTGCTAAGCAGCCACAGTTATGTTTTTGCGGGCATTGGTTTGTTTGTTTGTTTGTCTATTAGCAACATAAGACTAAATGTTCTTGACGGATTTTGATGAAATCTTCAGAATAGCTCGGCAATGATCAAAGGGAACATTGATTAAATTTTGATACGGATAACATTCTTTATCCAGGAATATTTTAAAGGGAAAATGCTGCTTTTCTGAAAGTTCCATATGGGCGTAATGAGCAGCTTGGTGGAGGTCTGCGCTCTCTCAGTGCTCTTAGTGGTCTGATTCTTGGCCTTATGCAAGAACAGTTTTTATTATAACCATACTACAACCGACCGACGGTTATAAACTGGAATTTATCACAATACTCGTCTGTGGTAGCGACCCGGAAATGTCCATTTTGGTTTAAAGCTGACCTGACAGCAGCATTCTCTCACATGAATCTTTAAATATTTTACCGTTTTCATCGCGAGGAGGTTATTGCAGCGCCATCTGTTAGGAACAACATAAACTGCCCAAGAATGGGTCATATGTTGTTCATTTTATTATACAAGCATTCATTTTACTTTCGGACACAAAGACAGGGCAAGAGCACACGGTTCCTTCCGTTATATATCGTAATGTCAACCAGGTCCGATAACTATTGCCCCTGCGGGCCCTGGTGTGTGATCTTTCCACTGTTGTATCGAGAAACCCACGAACAGCGCACCCCTTTGTGAGTGATGGACGGCCTTGGGCTTTACCATTAAGGCTGCAGAGCGCTCAACTTAGTTGTGGCTTACCGTGAAGGAAGACAGTTTAAGCTTTTTTATACTCAATTTCATAATTGAAAGAACAACCTGACATGTATTTCCATAGTATATAAGCTTAAATTCATCGGACTGTTTTTACCATGTGCCTATAAGAGGGCCTAATGCAGGTCACATGATCTTGCTACGCCATCTAGCGGAATCCGTGACACCATATATAATAAAGGCAGCATGCTGAAATTGAGGTATAGGTAAACTGTGGGAATCAAGTTGTTCGCCTACCTTAACTATTGTATTTACATAATTTCTGGCCTAATCTGCGTTACTTTAAATGAACTCTAGGTATAATTCTTGTTAAGAAAGGTTCTGAAAACAAATCTGTGACGGGCGTATGAGCTTGGTTATCTACAAGCTCACATTAACGTTGACAAACTGAAAAACCATGTAGCCTTAGGTGGTTGTTTTTGTGCAAAAGTTAATATGTGATTAGTTGCAAATTGCCCTTTACAAACTCCAGATGTCCTTGTTAAATGTATTTTTATTTTGGCTGGCCCGATCATGTAATAAACAGGTTGGTATGAACAAAACGAGCAGCGCTTGTGCTATGGGATAAGCATGACAGATATAGGAAAAAGATCCTTTAACCTACAACATGACTGATGTTCACTAGCCCTCCTTCTACATTTGCAAAAAGTATCGGTGACCACTTATATTGGATTTGGTTTTAATTAAACACCTGGAAAATTAAGTTAACTGGAATACTGACTGGTCGGGAAGGGCCCCGCAAAAGGGGCTGAGTGATGCTAGAACACGCAGAGACAGAGGAAACTGTCCCAAAACGGTTTTTAAACATCTGAACCAAGATGAATTTGTGATACTCGTTAAAGAAGGGTTTGAAGTGGAGCATTCCAAGCAAGAGAAGTATTATTACAACAGATATATTTAATTGTAAGCCTGTTTAAGCATATTAATCAGCAGAAGGGGGGCCTGTGACTTTAACTTAAGGACTTTGGATGTTAAAATTAATATGGTTCTTCCCGTATTGTCAGGTATCCCAAAGTGAGAGATTTTATATGAAACATTTACAAAGTCTCCACAACCTGTTAAAAGATTTGGCTGAGGTGACCTTGACCTTTGACCCCATGGCCTCTAAATTTATAGGGAACTTAGATTTTAGTTGGTCATCAATACATCAAGTTTGAAACCCAGATATCATTTGACCTTTGTCAAGGTAACATTGTGACCCCAAAAACGACAGGAATCTTTTCCTTCTGGCACGTGAGCTATTTTGCCTAAAAATGCATCCACTATCTTTTTGAATAAGTTGGTCCTGTGACCTTGACCTTAAACCTCCTGACCCCAAAATCTAAAGATTTTTTTACTTTGTGAGCCATAAATAAGCAAATTTGAAATCCGTATGTCAATTCAAACTGGAGTAATCATCTTGAAAGAACGTTGTAGACAGATAGCGCCAGTAATCTTGACCTGTGACTTTGTAACCCAAATATCGGCAGGAGTCTTTCCATGGTACCAGAGGAGGTATATGTCCAAGATGGAATGTCTTGGATGATTAGAATGACTTAAATTGGATTCACAAACTGTTTATTGATGACCTCATGATCCCTGAAATTGTGAGTGTTCCTGCTTTAGTGGAGGGCCATATATAAGTCAAGTTCGAAATCCATATCTCAATCAAAACTGGAGATATCATCCGGAAATCAATTTGTATACAAATGGATACCGTGACCTTGACTTTTGACATTGTTGCCCAAAAATCAACCGAGATCTTCCCCTTCAGACAGGTGTCCTATATATGCAAGATGAAATGTTTGGAACATACCACCCTTGAATCATATAGTGAGGCTTCTTTTATTTCTGTGATTTATGTGGCAGTTTTAGCAAGATATAATGATATTAAACAATAAAATGACTGCTCCGAAATAAGGAATCTAAAAAAGGTCTGGAATAACTCCACCAGGAGTCTACACTACGTTGTCATGCGTCACTTACACAACTCATAGGTGAGCTGAGATCTACACTACGTTGTCATGTTTCACTAACACAACTCATAGTTCCGCTGAGGTCCACGGCCCATCCCCTACTGTCAAGGACTCACACGGACATTCAAAGCAGAGCTACGGCTATCTCCGGACCCTACACAGCGGCTACACGGAGCACCCCGGATGTAGCCATCTTCCCGGACCGTCACGGACGAACACGGCAGTTTTGAACTTGCCAAAACTACGGCGTTGGCCTCCCAAAGCCTCAAGGACCTTTCCGGATGTTCCAGGTCCAACAGGGATCAAAGCGGACCAGCACGGTTCACACGCCGGATCATGCCGAACGTGATCCGTGTTGATCTGACACCTATATTGGACTGGGGCTTGAGCGTTGGGGTCTACACTACGGTGTCACACTTTACTAACACAACTCATAGGTTGGCTGAGGTCTTCACTATGGTGTCATACTTCACTAACACAACTCATAGATCAGTTGAGGAACCTGCGCCCCGCATATCAATAAATGCCCCGGTCTCTCCTAGGAAAGAGAAGTTGGCTTATGTTACAATGACAATGTCTTCTGTTTTTGATTTATAGTTCAATATTATATATCAAAGTAACCCAGATTACCACTAAAATTGAAAGAAGCTTTTCTCTAGTGTAACTCTTAAATTTTACATTTATTTTGGTGTTTATGACTGTTTGACAGTTCGTCAGACAAGAAATTCGTCCTATGCTCTTGTCTCTCAGCTTGAAGATCAGTTCGTCAGTCAAGTGATTCACGTCCCACATTTGGCTCTCAGCTCGGCTCATTTTAGCCCATCACATCTCAGCTGTGTTTGCCTACGATCGTGAATATACGTAGAATTAAGGCGGTGCTGAGCAAAGGCATCATTACAAAGGGGTAGGGGTATACATCCGCCCCCCCCCCCTACTTTGAGGCAATGGGGGTGGCCACTCTTATTATCCCCCTGATATTCAAAGAACATTATTTATATATTGGAAATAAATATATTAATAATTATACATATACATTTTGATAAAATTTCTGAGTGTATAATGAAATCTTAACGTGGTCTAGCATCAACATATACTGAAAACATAAAACCTTGTTTTTAAATAGCTTATACGTATATGTAATGTATCTGAAATTTGTCACACGCACAATTTAAGTGAATTTATATATAGCTTTATATATATTTATCTATAAAATAAAGTCGTCCTAACGGTTGATTACGGATCCCACACCACGGAGTCATCCATCCCCCCCCCCCCCTTCTCTTCAAAATAAACTGATGCCACTTGTCCTGCGACCGTCTGTCAGATTCAGTGAACAAAATGTTGGCAAATTTATTGTAAAACTACTGCTTGATTTTTGAAAAATTGCCATGAGTCCGAATCTCAGCCGAGGCGGTGAGATTTTTAACATTGCAGGCCACCATCCAGGGTAAGGCTTAATGGGAATGTTTTGCACGACGGTACGGCCGTGTTTAACTAAAAAAAACAGTGCGCTTTTCGGGAGTTCCTTGGTGGAATAACCCTAAAATGCGGTTGATTACACACCCAGGGCCCGCACATGCACTAGTCACCAGGCCCGGTGAAAAAGGCGATAACAAATATGAGAAAGTGTTTTCTACTAACCTTTCATGTTGTGGCCGCGGGATGGAGTTCTACTGTTGTACATACATAGTTAAGTTAGCATTAAAAATATAAAATGTGTGGTCGTGCGATGAATTTGCAACTGTCAAAAGACACCCACCAATATGATCGTTCACTTTCCTCTCTTTCACATACAATTCGAGTTTTTCTTTTGATATAAGCTAAGCAACGATAAAAGGAACTGCGGTAAGGTTAGGGAGGTAGATTTGTTATTGTAAAAGTAGCGTAAACAAAAAATGTTTTACGACTTTTGTGGGAAAATGACAATCTTGAAATTGATAACTCGGCATAATGGCATTTGGTTACAAATGAAGAAATTTATAACACGGCGAAAAGTGTTTGAACACATAGCAAAGAAATTAATAGCATGGTATAAGGTATCGAATTAAATACAACAAAATTAAAAACAAGGCATAAGGTATTGAATACAAATGAACAAAATAAATAACATAGCATAAGGTATTGACTAAAATACAACGTAGTTAATAACATGGAATAAGGTATTATCATGCAAATAAACGAAATTAACAACATGGCTTAAGGTATTTGAGTAAAAACAACCATATTCATCACCCGGTGGCTACCATATATAAAAAAAACAAAATTAATGTCACGAGATAAGTTTTTGGGCACAAAAACGAAATTAATCACACGAAGTATAGGCTTCTGGATATAAAACTGTCGATTACACAGCGTGATATGAAATTCAAATGCCTTACCGATATCAGTGGTCTTCTGGTTTTGTATTCTAAGCATAACTCGGGTATATAAGTTTGGTGGTTTTGTATTTCAATGCCTTATTCTGTTTTATTTATTTCGTTGTGTTATATCCAGGAGCCTTTACTCCGTGTTATTAATTAAGTCACGTTGCATTCAAATTTCGAATACAATAAAACACAGTTAATAATATGTCAGATGCGTTTCTTAATACTAAGCCAAGACATTTTTATCGCTGGAAATCTTAATGCATAATGGTGCGCAATATGCATGCCGCTAAGGTCGTCCTCCTGAAATAAAGCTTTATCCCGAGGTACAAGTGTTAGGTCAGCCAATAAGCTGTTTATAGCTCAGCTAATTATATAATGAATCGTGCCGGGTTATGTAAGTGTTTGCGCGCTGCTTCCTCTCAAATGTGAACCCCGTGCAGTCTACCTGGTTCACCTGGAAAACGATAGGGCTACTGGTAGGTTTCTACCTTTGTCCCCTTAATGCTGTCTTTGAATTTACATTTTGTTTACAATGTTTCAATGATTTTGGTGCTTATCGTATTATCTATGTAATATAAACATCCCTTGCCCATGTGCTGTCTCTACGCCCTAGTGAGTTAGATTAACATTGTAAATCGGTTGTATGTGCACGTATTATGGCTTAAAGTCGGCTATGCACCTTCATTTTGTGTGAAATTTATTTTATGTTTAGCCTACTTTCGTACATATCAATGAACTGTGAGTAAAACCTATAAAAAAGTTCTTATAAAGCCGCATTGCCAGATGTGTGACCTATCTAGATGCCAGTAAATACGGTAATTGCGCTAATGTTGACAAACCAAAAAAAAAACATATTAATAACCAAAGGTGATTGGTTGCATATGTACAGAAGTTGAAATTGCAAAGTATACAAACTTTGGTTGGACTGACTTGCAACCAGCTGTCCCTGTTAAATATGTTTGAAAACTTAGGAGGGCCTATTATAATATAATATAAACATGTGGATACAAAACAAAACGAACTGTGTTTGGTGGGATAATTGTTTTCTGGCTTGTTTTTATGAAGATTCAAGGGATTATCTTTAGTTAATAGACGTCATGTAGTGGAATATATCCCTTCAATAAAATTCTGATGAAGCGTAAGAACTTTGGTATATATAAGTTGGCGTATATCCTGAGATACTACTAGCGTAATAACCTGAAAATAAGCAGCTATAGATTACGGTTTGGTTTCTCAAAAGAAAAGAATTTTTTTTCCAGATTTGGCGTACCTGAAAGAATACCATGTAAGGAAAAAGCAATACACACAGCAAATGAGCTGTTATATATATATATATATATATATTGTTTGTGCTTTCGGGCCACAAGCTCTCATTTGTCTGATTCTTGGTTTAATGCCATAACGGGTGTCATCAGATCAATGAGAATGGTTGTTGCATGTTGAATAGTTAGGCTAGATGTAGAATGCAATAACATGCTCTGATAAGTCTGATTACAATTATAACTTCCGTGCGGACCCTTGTCCGAGCCAAGTGAACCTTGCCATATAAGAAAAAGAAGGTCTGGGACTACTGCCGTGTGCAAGATGGAAATTCTTAGTTTGAAAGTGGGGTTTAAATGAAATTACAAACTCATGTGACCTTAATCTTAGACCTTATGACCCACAAATTCGACTGAGTGCTTACTTTAATAGTTGGCCGTATATAAATCAAGAAAAAAAAATCCATATGTCACTTCGAACTGGACTTATCATTCGGAAATAATTGTGGACAGTTTGTCCTTGCAAACTTGACCTTGTGACACCAAGATCGATCGAGATCTTCCCCTATTGGCAGGTGTCCTATATGTGCAAGATGAAAGGATGGGAATGAAAAGTATGGCATAAAATGCATCCACAAACTTATACTATACTAAACTATTGGTCTTGTGGCCTTGATCTTTGACCTCATGACCCAAAAATCTATGGGGTTTTTTGCTTTTTTGTTGGGCTGTTTATATCTTTAGTTTGCAATCCATAAGTCAATCCAAACTTTAGTGGACGGACAGACAATAATTTTGCGATAAAAAAATTCCCGTTTATTTAACTCAGCATCTATCAAATCCCCCTGCATGTCTTGTGAACGATAACCAATTTTTGCGCAGCCTGAATAACGGATGGTTACCATAGGAAAGGTACTGACCCTTTGATTGTACGTTTACATCTATTTGTGTGATTAGCTTAATGTTATCCTAGTGTTCAGATTTTAAGACGTTCACAGTGGTATCGATGCAATAGGATGGTAGGCTGTTACCGTCCAGTTTCCCGTGTGACTTGTTTCATGACTTCAGGTAGGCCTTTACAAGTCAAAACAAATGCCCCCTGAGTCGTAAGTCCAGGCTACATTCAATGGCCGTTTATCATTTTTTTTCAGTATAAATTACTTCTAGTTGTTCACTTCTGCTCTCAATCTGAATATTTTTTTTTCAGCAGATGACATCAGGCAGCAATTGGACGAAGCCGTCGATCTGTTTTTAAAGCTCCATGCCGAAGGGGATTATGAAGTTGTGGCCAAAACGTGTTTCAGCCAGGACTGCGTCGTCATGCCACAAGGAAAATCCATCGTGCACCAATCCGGTAAAGTATATTAAAATTAATGAATATTCAAACCAATTAGCGTGAAAATTTTCATTAATTTGAGGAGAGGTGAAGCTTCAGGCAAACCAACTATGCATTTCCCTTCCTAAAGTCAGAGTTATTAATATACATATTCAGTAACCTTAACATGACCGTGCATATAGAAAACAGATATTACATGCCTGAATTCCTGAATGCCCCGATTGTTTTCCGCTGGTCACTGTACAAGAGCCGGTTCCTGAATGCTTCTAAAGGGCGCATATCCTGGAACTTTATTGATGGAAAAATAACATATTTCCGTCATATTTGGCATCCTGGACAACCGGTCACCAAAGAAGTTTAATCCACTTATATATATATTATGAATATATATATTTGACATCTTGACAAGAAAATACAAAAGTTTGCTTCAATTCTTAAAATTGTGTAAATAATCAACGCACAACTTGGTCCATTTTTTCATACCTGTAAGATCTTTTTAAGGCAACTGAGCCAACACACAAATTAGCAACATGACCATTTGCCACCAAAATAAGTTTCTTTAAACAATAAATAACCTTTCTTATGGTTTTATAGGACTAGACAAGACCCCATGAATATCCTGGTTTTAAGCATTTTTTTTTTTGTTCAAGGTATAAAAGACCTGTATGCCAAGTCTGATGTTAAGCGGTTCGAGGGTGGAAATGACGACAGCGTGCTAGAGGGAAACAAGGCAGTGTCATATGGTCATTATACAGGATATCGGGAGGATGGCAGCGTGGCCGAAAGTGGAAGGTGACATATAATTAACGCTGTTCAAAATGTATGTCTCGTAGATGAATGTATGTTTCTCAAACGGATTTTTCCCAGAAATTATACCTTTATTCTTGGTCAAGCAAGTAGAGGAAATTGTTCTTCAGTTTCTTCACAACAGGGGACAGCACAACAGGGAAATGCAAATGAAAAATATTTATGGACAATATATATTCTTTCCATAGCTATTCACAGGTTAAACTCATGTATGGGTAGTTACGAATGACATCGCATAAAAGCATATTTATAGAAACCCCCTTTCCATCATCAGCGGGATGCATATTTCCATAAACATATTTTATCAAATTGCATTGTGTCGTATATTTGTATTTTCACCAGTTACATGGTGATGTGGGTACCAAGAGATGCGACATGGCTCATGAAATTAGCCATTTGGAACAAGAGTTAGTGTGGACAGGAGTTATGATCACCGATTCGCAGTTGAAGCAGCGATAATTGTATTATTCCAGTTCACTATGACTCTTATTTGGTGTATGCGACCGAGGATAGAAGAAATAAACATTACTAAAGTTTTTTTTTATGTATTAGTGCGCAATCTTTCCACTTTTATCTATCCGACTCAATCATGGAAAATGTATTTTTTGTCGCAGAAATGAGTTATTATGATATGGTTATATTGTTATTTTTACTTAATTTTCTATGTTACACCTATTAATCCTCACAATCTAAAAAGACTGTTATCAATGACCACAATTACTAATAACCACGTGTCATTTATGCTGCTTTCATTACCTCTGGGATTTATGGCGTTCACACGATGTCAAGAATTGGAAAAGACTTGCACGCATTCGCTTCCTGATTAAAGAGTAAAAGCCCAATCATCGGTTTTATAGTTTGTAATAGTACCGAAACAGGGCGTGATGTATGATATATGGGTTATGTCACATTTGTTTCAATTTTTTGTTAAAAATTATTATTTTCAAAAGTATAAGTAGGTTAAAAAATATGAATAAATGAGTATTCATTTATTTATCAGCAAATATTTATACAGGATGACGTTTTTCAAGCATTGCATGATCTTCTACAAGGCCCTGGTAGAAATGATTAGAGCGGCACGTTTCTTAAATTTCTGCCTTTTGTTTATAAGTAGGTCAGAACCCCCTTGTCGTCGTGTCATTGTTAAAATTTGACTGAATCAGGCCCTTTAAGATCTTAAGAATTTCATACTAAGGTTAGAATCTAAGGATTCTGAATAACGCAGAATTTTGTAGATTTTCTCTGTCCAGTGTAAATAATTATTTAACACTAAACCTAAGTATTTAACATGATCACTCTGATATACATCCTCATATAATGATAGGGTTAATGCGTAATACTGCATATGACGTGACCTAAACAATAAAAAAACTGTAATTGTAATTCAGCTTCTAGCAAAAAGTATCCTATGCTATCTACTCCAACATGCATCTCCTGTTCAACATTGTTCGTAGGTTACTTAAAACAAGCCCCAATTCGCAACTGTTACCACTGGGAAAACATTCCAGTTACCACTGGGAAAACTTGTCAAACGCTACTTTCCAAATGTCAACTCGCATTTACAATATTACCCAGAGGTACCGAATGGAACATTTTCCCGCAGGTCATATCGTAAATAACAGAGACTATTTATGAGAAAACAGAACGCAGAAAAAGAATTTCTCAACAGTTAATATTGGAAGAAAAAATTTTAAAATACATGAATTTACGTCTTAATTGTAGCATTTCATGGTTGCATAAAATTGAATGAATTTACGAAGCTATGTGGCGAAGGGGATTTTGAAGTTTTGGCCAAGACGTGTTACAGTCGGGACTGCGTCCTAATGCCGCCAGAGGAACCCGACATGGTGAAATAGTCTGGTAAAATTAATTAAGATTCATAAATAGTCAGACCTTTTGGCGTGAAGATTTTTATTCATTTTTGGAGAGGAGATGGTTGAGTCAAATGAATTATGCATATCTCATCCTCAAATCAGAATTATGAATATTTATATTCAGTTACCTTAACAGGACCGTGCATTTAGTAGAAATATACTGCATGGCATGTCTTCCACTGCTTAAATGTACAAGAGCTGGTTCTTGAATGTATTTTGATGACCCAAATCCTGGAACTTTGATTGTAAAATACAGAGCTTTCCATCTTATTTGTGTTTTTAAACAACTAGTCACAAATAAAGTGTCATCCATATATACATTTATATATATATATATATATATATATATATATATATATATATATATATATATATATACATATTCTACTTCTTTCCCAGAAAATACAAAAGTGTAATTCTTTAAATTATATAAATAATCAACCAAAAATTTAGTCCATTTTTCATACTGTAAGAACTGTTAAGGCAACTATGCCAAAACACAAATTAGCAACATCACTATTTCCCTCCAAAAATCATCAACGAAAATGGCTTATTCGGATCTTTTGATTTTGTATTGTCCTTTTGGATCACAAGAATATCCTACGATTCAGGATTTATTTTTATTCAAGGTCTGATATTAAGCGCTACGCGTGTGTGATTGACGAGAGCGTGAAAGAGGGGAACATGGCTGTGTCACGTGGTCATTATAATGGATATCGCGAGGATAGCAGCGGGGTCGGAAGTTGGTGACATAAATTTAATGCTTCTCAAAATGAATGTTTGTTCAATGAATCTTTCTTAAATGAATGAATGTTTCTCAAAATGAATGTTTCTCAGAAATTATTTCTGTATTCTTGGTTAAGCAAGAACGGGATAATTACAATTCTGCCCTCCATGCGCACCCTGGTCTTCGCGCAAAGAGAACCTTGCCCTAAAAAGCAGCGGTTACACGAAAGACTGCGTGGCGCGACTGCAGTGTAAAACTGCTGTGTGAGGACCGCATTCAGAAAACAAAAGTTATCACTTACTGATGTGGCCTACCTAAAGGTATGTCAAACGGGGAAAAATCGTCACATCACGAAATTGTGCCTAACATTACAAAACAGTCAGCTAGTGCATGTGTGTGTGCTGTCCGCAACACGGGTGTACTGACTGTAAGAACGAGCTTCCTTTTTTTTACCCAAGAGGTCGTCGGGACACAAAAAAAACTGTTTTTGTGTCCCAACGACCTCTTGGGTACACTGATTGACCTGCCCTTCACTTAAAATTTCTTTAAGAAGAAGGTTTTGTTTTTTTCTTTCTTTTCCACATATAAACTTGATCATTTATAAATATCCATAATAAAACTAACGCTAATAGCCAGGACTTTGTTACGGAAATCGTCTGTATCTGAGACCCGGAAATGTCCATTTTGGTCTAGAGCTGTCCTGAGAGGGCAATTCCCTTAAATGATTCTTAAAATGCTTGACGTCGCAAAGAGGTTTTTGCAGCGCCATCTGTTAGAGTCAACAATTACTGCCCAAGAGCGGGTCTATTCTGATCATTTTATAAAACATGAGTCCATTCGGCCTTCGGACAACATGACAGGACAAGAGCACACGCTTTCTCCCATTATTTATCATAATGTTAACCAGGTCCGGTGACTACTGCACCTAAGGACCTGGAGCAAATCTCCCCATAGCTGGGTCATACCACCGAGGACCCCAAGAAAGGCGCACTCGTTTGTGAGTGTTAGGCGGTCGTGGGCCTTCCCATTTAAACTGTAGAGCGCTCAACCTGGTATGGGCTAACCGTGAACAGTTTTCCGCCTCGACTGAAAATCAAAAACGATCTTCAGACTTTGAGTCAAGTGTTCTAACCGTAGACCACAAAAAAACGTTTTCTTTCTTTTCATCCTTCGATTAATAATTTATAAAAAAAACTTGACATTTATTTCCGTAGTATGTATATCTATAATTCATCAGACTATTGTTTTACTATTCGCCAATCAGAGGGCAACATGTTGAACACATTATCTTGCCACGCCATCTCGGGGGATCATTGACATCATAGATAATAAAGGTAGTCATATTGATTGAAATTGAGGCATTGGTAAACTGTGAGGGTCCCTTTAAGCCAACTATTCGCCTATATTTTTGGCGTGATTCCTTGACTAATATGCCTAACTTTTAATAAACTCTATGTATAATTCTGTTATAAAAAGTTCTCATGACGAATCTGTGACGGGCGTATCAGCCTGTTTGTCTATATGCTCACAGTAATGTGTGAAAATTTAAAAATAAAACATGGAACCTTAGGTGGTTGGTTGCTTATGTGCGAAAGTTGACATGTGATAAGTTGCAAAACGCCCTTAAACTCCAGATGTCCTTGTTAAATGTTTTTTTTTGTATTTTGGCAGGCCCCATTACGTAATAAATAGGTTTGTATAAACAATACCAACAGTCTTCGTGTGTGATATATGAAAAGAGCCCTTTAACGTATAACATAACTGCTGTTCGAGGGAACTTTCCATTACACTGTAGATACGGATGTGTGACCACTAATATTGGGCGTGGTTCAAATTAAACACCCGTACAATTAAGTTAATAATGCGAATAGTCATATTTTTTCATAACACAGGTTCATATTTGTCTTGATTCAAATTACGCAGCCAGACAATAACGTTACTCTTGTCGCGATTCCTACTTTTTTACATATTTCATAACAAATATTCATATTTTGGTCGGTTCAAACTACTAACCTAGGAAATTAAACTATTCACGTCATGTCTCATATATTTTTTATTACAGAAGTTCATATGAAAATACTCTTTTCATTGCTAATATTTTTACCTTTTCGTTGTAAGGGTTCATCTTCGGGTTGATTTATATTAGGTACATAGATTATTAAGTTACCTTTGTCATGGCTCATATATATATATATATATATTTTACTTTTTATAACAATGGTTCATGATAGTGATATAAATATTAACCTTTGCTTGATAGCTGATCTGAACACACTAGATATAATGTAAAAGACATAAGATGTGCACATTCATGTTTACCACAAAATTAACATATTTATAATGGCCAAAAAAAAAAATATGAAAGGTAATGCTTCATTTTGCCCTATGTCACAAGGGGGTCTATCAACCTGTTAGAATGGCTTTTTATCAAATGTTGAGAATCTAACTGCGAATACAAATATTTTTGGCCCTTTTGAAAATGCTTCATTATTAACATATGTTTAAACTCGTCACTTATAATAAGCCTGACAGATTAACAGATACATATGTGTACTTTCAAACAACATCTACCATTTGCGATAAAAAGTTCCGTTATAACTCAGCATGTTACGTGGACGATAAGCAATGTGTACGCAGTCCGGATAATGGATGGTTTTAAATCAGAAAAGTTCCGACACCTTGGCTGTACGTTCACGTGTTCTTGTGTGTTAAACTTACTAAAAATTACAAGACGTTAACAGCGGTATCGGTGCGATAGGATCGTAGGCTATTGCCTTGCAATTTCCCGTATGACTAGTGGACCTTTACCAGTCCAGTATAAATGCCTCCTAAGTCGTATGGTCAAAGCTACTTTCAAGGCTGTCCATCATTTATTATTTGATTGAGGAGACCACTCAAGTATGAATAAAGGTCCGGTTTAAATGCCCTTGATTCGTATGTTTACTTCTATTTTCAAAATCGTATATCTTATTTTTAAGCAGATGAAATAAGGCAGCAGTTGGACGGAGGGGTCGATCTGACATTGAAGCTCCATGCCAAAGGAGATTTTGAAGTTTTGGCCGAGACGTGCTACAGCCAGGACTGCGTCCTAATGCCGCCGGATGGATCCTTAGTACACCAGTACGGTTAAGTTAATAAAGAATCATGAACATTAAAACAGTTAGGTGTAAAGTTTTTCATTTATTTGAGGAGAGCTGATGGTTCAGGCAAATACATTTAGCCTATTGTTTCCTAAAATTATATTTATGCATTTCATATTCAGTAGCCCTAATATGACGGTGTCTATAGATGACAGATACTGCATGCCAGAATTTTTCAAAAAGGACCGTCTTCCACTGCTTCCCTCTCCAAGGGCGGGTTCATGAATGCACTTAAAGCATGTGTGTGTGTTAGATATCTTGCCTTGAAAATACAAAATTTTGCTTAAATCTTACAAATGTGTAAAAACACCAACACACAATTTGGTCCATATTTCATAAAATTAATAATTTTAAAGGGAACTGTGCCAAAACACAAATAAGCAGCACGAAAATTTGCCTGAAAAAATCATCCTAAAAATTGAGAGCTTTGAATCTTTTGAATAAAAAAAAAAACGTTTTAAGGTCTTATCGGACTTGATAGAACCACGAAAAAATCCTGGGATTCAGCATTTATTTTTTTTTATTCAAGGTATAAAGGACCTGTTTGCAAAGTCTGATGTTAGGCCGTACGAAGCGATCAATGACGAGCGTGTGATGGAGGGGAACATGGCCGTGTCACGTGGTCATTATACTGGATATTACGAGGATGGCAGCATGGCCGAAAGTGGTAGGTGAGTGAAATAAATGCTCCTCAAAATGAATATTTCTAAAATGAATTAATGTTTCTCAAAATGAACATTTCTTAGAAATTACACCTTCATTATTGGTAAAGGGAGGACAGGATTATCTTCTTCCGTTTTTTTTTTTACTAAAAGCACAACAGGTTTTTAAATGATAGATACTTACGGGCAAGCAATATATATATATATATATATATATATATATATATATATATATATATATGTGTGTGTGTGTGAGTGTGTGTGTGTGTGTGTGAGTGTGTGAGAGAAAAAGAGAATGAGAGGGACTCCTTTTAAAAGATTTTCATAAATGTAAATCCGCTCTCATCAACATATTTCATTGTATTGCAATTTCCTTGATGTATAGATTACATTCAATATCATAGATACTCTCAAATCATTGATAAATTAGCATAAAATGTATATAGATTAATTACATCTAAAGCTTTTATTTTCTTCATAGCTATTCACCCGTTAGACTTGTGTACGGATACATACGAGTGATTCACGTTAAACAATAGTTATAGATACACCTTTTCATTCTTTAGCGCTTTATTGATTTCCATATACGTATTGTATCATATTGTATTATGTCGTTTATTTTTTTTTTCTCAGGTCAATCATTATGTGGGTACGAAGAGATGGGAGATGGCTCATTAAATTTATTATTTGGACGAAGAGTCAGTGAGAACAGAAGTTATGATTTTTAATTGGCAGTTGAAACACATATTATAATTTTATTCAGGTTAACTATGTCGGAAATTTTAGGGTATGCGACCCCAGGATAGAAGAAATAAATATTATTAGTGTTTTATTTGTATTAACAAAGCACCATTTCCTATATCTATCAGACCCGTGAACCGTAAAACATATTTTGTTTCGCAAAAATGAGTTATAATCATATGGTTATATTGTTCTTTTATCTCTTTTTCCATGTTAAACCTATTAATTTTCATAATTTAAAAAGTCTTATTTTAATGACCATTTTTTGCCAGTAACAAGGTTTTATTTAGCCTGTATTCCTTACTTCTATTAATTATGGTAACTGCCATATGTCAAGTTGTGCTAATGGCTGTGCAAGCAATCTGAAACTGATTTAAGAGTAAAAGGCCGAGTGAAAGGAAATCTATTTCCTAATGGTATCCAAAAGGAAGTGGTTAATAAGTTATGTCTTATGTAACATCTGTTCAATTTTATTTGAAACTAAAAATTGTTATTATATTAAGTCTTGGTGTAATTAATCGTTTTAGCAAATATTTTATAGAGAGACGTATTCGGGCATAGCCTAATCTTCCAGAAAGCCCTGGTTAAAATTACAATAGTTATGAAACAATCAGAATATGAAATCAGATAAAGCTGAGTACATGCCTGCAATAATGCAATGTAACATCAGTATATATCAGATAATTTCAGTAGAAATTCTAGATGTCACATGTTCGTTAGTAGCCCTCTGGACATCAAATGCTCGAGGTGTTTCTTATATGTTTATATGGAAGGGGTTCCTTAGTTTCAGTTGGTGGCCTATAACATAATAGAGGGGCCATGAATTTAAATAAATTTCATAAATAATCTGCCCGGGTCATCGGTAAACTGAGTACCACGTTATATGTGACCTAATGCAATATGTATGGCCACTACGTGCGTATGTGAATTGGTCAGTCATGTATGGGGGCACTGTTTAAACATTTCTAAACCACCAGGCAGCTGAGGTATTTGCGTCGTTCTTCTTATGACTCGAGCCCAGCCTTATTCTTAGGTCATTAACCTTACATTACAATCAAATACGTGGCTGATAAAACGAACGAACGGCACGCTTCTGGAATTTCTGAAGTTTTGTTAATATTTTTAATGTTTGTATACCCCATATCGGCTAACCATGGTCAAATGTTGGCTGAATCAGATCCTTATAGATCTAAAGATGAATATTATTTGGTAAGAATCTAATGATTCAGAATTACGCACCAATACAGAACATAATGCACTTAATATTTTTTTTTTATTATTTACTTTGTGCAGTTAAAATATTGATTTAATACAAGACCTAATCATTTAACACTATTACCCTGTTGTACATCCTTCTTATATAATGATATGTTTATTCGGAGATTCTGCACATAACGTGACCTAAACACAGAACATGTCTTTTCAACGGTTAACAGATTTTTGTAAATCTTTCTGCTATGCTTTCTAATTCATCTTATAGCTCCTATTTAATAGTGTTCACATTCACAGACTAGCTAAACAAGTCCAGGTTCAGTAGTAGTAAATAGAGCTAATACCACGTTTTGAAAGCTACTTTCCACTTGTCAACTCGCAATAATGCCCGGAGGTACCCCATGCAACAGGTCACATCGTGATAAACATTAACAATATAAGAGAAAAAGGGTTAAAAAAATTATCAAAAGTAAATTTTGAGAGAAGATTTAAATTTTTTTTTATGAATTGACGTCATGTTTGCATTATTATATGCTTTCATATCGCAAGGGTCAGAAATGAAAGGGACAGTAAACTGTTGTCAGGGTGGTTTTGAATGTTTGTTTGAGGTATTCCACATTTATTGCCTTTGACTACAATACAGGTGGCAGCTTTGATTCTCTAGTGCTTACAGCTAGGTATTCGAGTATCCGATCTGACGCTTGGACACTAAACTCTATTGTCTAAAAGAGACTTTTAGCATCGCAGACCTTCCTGAAAAATATACATATATATATTCATATATATATTTATTTATATATATATATATATATATATTTATATATACTTGTATCTTTTTTATCTTTTGAATATGTCATATGAAAATAATATTTTAAACATTGTATGATCAACAGTCTGCAAACTATTTCGAGAATATCATACAATGAAATTTTTTTATACAGCTTACGACATTCGTATATCAATAGTTTATAACATGTTTAACCTTTCTAGTAAAAGATCATTTTATCATCATACAAATACGAATCAACCAATATATATATGGCGAGTCATTACTCATTATATACTGTGGTTGCGTTTTAGTTCGCGAGGGTTTAAATTTTGCGATATTTGCAAATGGGAAGCATTCGGAATAACATGTCCCTCCATATAAGGTGGTCAAGATGGTATAATGCATCTGCACAAACGGAATTGTTAAGATACATTTGAAAGCATGGTTAATAATCGGTAATCAAGAACCAAATTTGTGCACGGCATCGGGACCAGCCCTTGCAAACACACATTATAAAAAAACACAGTAATCAACAGGGATATGTTTGACACAGGGTACAACATTATTACAGTAACAGAAAAAGTAAGATAAATTGGGATTTATCTTTTTTTGATAATAAATACAAATACGGCCTCATCTAGATTTAATAGGTTCTGTTGAAACTGTGATATTGAACCCCTCGCGAAACTTTCAACAGGAAAAATTAACCGAAAACGTTCAACCTCGCGATAATAAAACCCGATCATGACTGCATATATGGGTTCGATTTAACAGGTCACTTTGATACACTTTGTAACATGTGTGGCATGTGAAATTGCCTTTGCCGTTTCAGTATACGGATATATAACATTTGAAGCAATACCTTGCAACAAGGTGTCTCTTCATGTCTGTCAGCTGCTTCTACCAAAAACATAGCAGGTTATGTTTCCACAGTTGATTTAAAACGCATCAACCGTTACCATTTGAGTCCGCTCTTTCGAATTATGATCTTCCTTTATAATTTGGATTTCAATAAAACAATTCTGTTAAACCTTTCATATCTGTTTTATGCTTAAAAAAAAAGACAGTCCAGGTCGTGTAAAGACGGTCGATTTAAAATGCACCAACAATATATCACCTCTTTACTGCGGTATTTAGAACAATGACATTCATTTGCAATATGAATATTAATAAGTTTGTCAGACCACCTTATTTTACAACTGCAGTGGCTCTCGGTATTTAGAGACAAAAACGATAATTTGGTTTTGGCTTTAAAGCACGAGATTTTTATTTTAAAAAATAATCATGTATGTAGGTATGTGCATGTGTGTGGCTGTAATATTCTACTAATATATATATATATATATATATAAATATATATATATATTATAAATATATATAACTCTTGAGAAAAACAACACTGTATATTCACAACAGTATGTTTCACGGGATACGACCCGATCATCAGGTGAATGTGGTTAGAATATTAATATATATTAGAGAGCAGTGAGGAACCACATACATTCCTCCACAAGGATTTTATATCAACACATTACCAGATAAATGCATGTAACGTTTCACCGACTTGATGATTGTGTCACATGTGAGGTCTTCCTCTGGAGAAATGGCGATTACTGATTACAGTGAATAGCTCTGGCGGGGATAATCTTGCTATGTTAAATTATCATTTGAACATCCATCTCTAAATTATATAAATTGATCTAGATTAAACCTTCAAAATCAAATGTATTGTTTCTTGGTATTTATCGAAACAAACACAACATTCAGGAAACATTTAGACAAATCAACCATCCAAGTACCCAGATTTTAAAGGCAGGAGCGTTTTGCCTGCTGATTTAAATGTAACTAGAAAGCAGGTAGAGACCGGATATTGCCTCCGCCATAGTCTTGATCAAAGTTTAATGTTTGATAAGTAAGCATAGGAAATATATGAATGTAAGCTAAGCGACGCAGTTATCACATTTCACCAAATGGCAAGTGAATGACCCGCGAGATCAAGGGTTGAGCTTATGTATTAAAGTTGCAAACAGACAAGCCAACCTATCTACCAATTAAACAGCCTATCGACCATTCAGATTAATACCTCTAGTTGATAAAATTGGCAGTGGTCGTGTCATGGCATATTAATAATACAGTTTAAGGATAAATAAATAAAAAAACAGCGGTATTCTTTAAACAAAGGGATAAATTATTGTTTCTAGTGAAATTTGAATATTAGATTTTTACTTTTCTGAAATTATATATGATGTTATTCAGGTATCGTTGCCATCCCCCTATCAAGCCATATCGGTAGAAAGAAAAAAAAGTCCATACTGCTCAAAAAAGCCAAAAAAAATGGATTTGTTACATGCTAAACAAACATCTTAAGAGTTTAAAAAGTATGGAATCCTTGGGGATTATAACGGTGCTGGTCTGAATGTTACTGTCCGTGTTTTTTTAGTGTTTCTATAGGGTAAAACGATATTTTATATATATTTAGCATTGTTGTACAGGTGTGACCATTATTGTTCATACTTTAATATTTTTGGTACGTGTGTAAACTTTATTTGCCATCTTTAATAATGAAATGCCTTTTTCTTGGTACTGTTGCGAACTTTTCGATTTAATTGATTTCTTAGAACCGTTGTAAACCGACAGAGTTGCACCCCACGCCACTTTAAATCACCCACATTAACATGAAACTGAAATGCAAAGGCATTGAAATAAGGTAATGGATAAAATACAACGACAATAATAACATAGTTGATCCTAGAAATGAAATAGCGAAGTCAGTGACACGGCGTAAGGCTTTGGAACACAATAGTGAACTATGTTCAACACAACGTAATCCATTTTGACACAAATTAAGGAAATTAATAACACATAGTAAAGGCTCCTTCGTACAAAACAACGAAAAAAATAAACGTTTGGTATTTGGATATACAACAACGAAATTTATAACACAGTAGAGGCATCTGTATTAACAATGAATTTAACAACATAGGATAAAAATATGAATACAAAGGAACGAAATTTGTGACAAACCTGTATGCATTCCGATTCAAAATAACACAGTTATTAAAAAGCGGTAAATCATTTAAACAAAAATAAAACGAAATTAATAACACATGATAGAGAATTTTGGTGCAAAACCACAACATTAATAACACGTTAACATGATTTGAACCCAAAACAAAAAGAATAATATCACAGCAAAAGCAACGAAGTTAATAACACGACATTTGCCTTCTAAATCCTAACTCAAAACATGTGACCCCTCGGATTTTTCAGGCATTATGATGCGCAATATTAATGCAATTTAGGTTTTTCTTAAATACAGGTTAAAGCACATACAAGACAAGAGTGTTTTGGACCAATGATTTATTATTTAATATTTCATAAAGGTGTGTGTAAGCATTGAACCGTCTACATGAATGTTTAAATGAATAGTTTAAAAAAAAGAAGTAACAAACAGTTACAAAGCGCAAACGTATGGAATCGTACAGACTGTGCATTGTATACAAATCAATATACCCTGAATAGATAATCACACACTGTATGTTTTATGGGAAAGACGAGCAGGTACTGCAAGATGAGAGGCCTAAATGTGAGTGTGCCGTGTAACGTACTCTACCGTTGTTACTTGGGATCCTGGTTACTAGGCCGTGACATGTAGAAAATGGGGCATAGTAAGGCTAAGGGGAATTGTGTTTGGATGGTAGCAACGCGGCTGGACTTGTTTATCTTCTTTAAAACCACATCACTACTTGTCTGTTACCCGAAAAATATACAAAGACGACTATGGTCTGGACCCATGATTTATTATACAATTAATTATACACATGTGTGCAGGCATGGAACCGTCGAAAATCACCAACGACGCAAGTGATTATTTTTTTTTTTAAATTATCAAGGATAGCCGATAATCTTTATATTGGCATATAAGAGTCTTATAAATTTTGTCCTATCCTCAAAAGTAGTTAAAAATTATCAAGATTACCTTTGAGCCTTTATGATCTTACCGGGACCTGTAACTAGATGACCTGAATATTATTCACTACACAAACCTAGTTGTTAAAGCACATATTGTAAAGTTATGATTAAATAATTGAAAATTAGGTGGAATTTTATCTAAGCTTTCTTGGAAGCAAAAATACTACATCCACTTGTTTTGTGCCAGTAAATTTGACAGCTTGGATAAAGGTACGGCTCGGACATAACGAAGCGTCTATGGTCCATATCGCAACATAGGTTCTGGGTTCCTTATACTGTATCTTTTTGCAGGATGTAAAGTATATGATGTGATCCCAGTCCTTGAGCATTCAATCACCAGGAATAATGAGTGTCTTCTGATGTTTTGTATTAGGATAAAGACTTCTTTTTTACATGCCATAAAAGTCCACAAAGCGTGCTGCCCAAAATATGGCATTAAAGGAATAATTTAAAGGGAGAAAATCCGCTATTGTTTAGAGGAAAACTGAGCCACAGAAGCTGGCTTCGATATTAGACTTTGCTGCTGGGTCTAGGGCTGATTTATGATTGGACAGGCTTACCTTAGGAACAGAAACATTTTCCTATACAAACTGAAACCATATCGTACCCCATCTATTATAAACTGTCTCTTTGGCTTATTTCCTAGTTCGAAGTCCCATTTATCCACACACAGGTTTGACTGGACATAAACTGATCTGATGAATATTCTAGTCGTAAACTATTTTGACGGACACCAGTTGGGGATGTTCTCTCTGGATTTAACGACTCATTTGAGTGGTGCATTTTGGAGTAATGCCGAGAGCACCCTGGCTCGCTACATAAGTGTTTAAATCTACAAGCATCATCATAGTGACACCCACGAAGGCCAATAAATAGTCAACAAATTTCTTGGGATCTGTTTACCTGTCTCTGTTTGTTTCTTTTGCTACCATTTTAGCTTCCGTCGCTTCAGATTGATATGAAACAGGTGTTGTTCTTCGGTACCCCATCTAAAACCATGTCTGGCCTTCATGTAGTGATAATCACGTTCATACTGTAGTGCCGATGTGCGCCCTAAAACTCCAAAAAGTTCACAAATTTTGATAATATTTGCCAAATATTCTGTTAAATTGGCCTTATGTAGCTTGCCTTCTTGTAACAGTCTATCTATTATTCTAGCATCAGACAACAGTTTTCCCTTACTGGAAACATTTCAAGTTTTGGCTTTCTAGCAGCACTGTGAACAAAAATCTTTGAACCATTGCCCCTTCCAACAATGTGTTCTTCTGCAGCAAGAGGCACCACGTTTATTTTGTCAATAATATCATGACAACTAAAATTATAATTTTTCTCACCTCGAAGGTACACTCGTACGTCAGTGAGTCGACCAATTCCTCCGGCCACTACTGCCGCACCGGTAGCCTGTCCCCCAACGGCAGGATAAGTATGTGTCTTAGCGGTGCACAGTGACCATCATCATCAATTTTAACAGTTCAATTGAATTGAAGCCATTTAACAGAAGTTTCTTAATAGTCGGCTCACTGAAATTCCTTGCCTTTAAGTCTTAGGCCGTTGCTTCTCGGTCCTTTTTTTCTTATCAACCGTAACTACGTGCATTAAAAAAAAACTTAGAAAACACATGCTGTCAGGTGAGAGGCCAAGATGTGAGTGTACCGTGTAATGTACTATGGTTAATTTCGGGGGACTCTGGTCACTGGGCCGTGATATGTTGAAAATGGGGCATGGTAAAGCTTAATGGGACTATGTTTGAATGGCAGCATCGCGGCTGGAGTCTATAACTAGTTATCGGTTACGCAGCACCTAGGTTCAGGAATAAGGCCAGACATTGAGCTGTTTTTTGCTCAACGATCTTTTATAGAGCAGTTATTTCTGTTTGAACACGGGGCCTACTCAGATATTCATCAGTGTTCAAGCTGGTTCACGGTGAAAACAAAATGGCTACCGGTAAGTTTTAAGCATTGCTCACATAATTCTCTCTTTGAATGTTTATCTTGTTGTTTCAGTTATGTTTCTTAAGTAGTTGGTACGGATGTACTATTGTCGAAAGTCCCTAACAGTGTTGTCTCTGCGCCAAGTACAGGCAGTAGGTATACAATATGCGTATCGACTGTGTGTGTGCGTATGTAGCAAGTGTGTAGAATTTATGTTTTTCTTCAAGCTGACTCTGCGTACAAAAAAAAGAGAAGAACGGTAATTTCCTTTACGAAAATTCATTATGATACCTTTTTAATAGATATATGAGTTTGTATATCTATAAGCTAAAAGTAGCCAGGATAATGTTCTAATGCTTTCAATCAGAAGAATTATTTCACTACACTTATGTGATTGGCTGCACATATGCAGAAACCCCTGAAAGGTGCACTCGTTTGTGAGTGAAATGTGACTGATTGGCCCAGTGGTCTCATTAAGCCTACAGATCGCTCACCCTTGGTTTGGGCCAACCATGGAAAATATCATCGCCTAGGCTGAGACTCGAACTCACGATCTCCCGGTTTTGAGTTTTGTGCTTTACGCCTGAGCCACAATAGCCAGTATACAATAATGAACTGCCTGTGTGTCGTAAAATAAGTGTTTTCTGGCTTATATTTATAGTAAAAATTCAAGGTATTATCTATAGTTTATTACAGATATCGGAATATGCTCCTTTCATACAAATTCCTATAACACGTTTAGCGCATATTGGAATTGATATTAAAAGCAAAGCCGAATCCTTAGGGTAATAATAGCCTATATCAAATAATTCTAGAAAAAAAAAGTTTAATTTTATATTGATAAATATTTATATGTCTCTGTTCTTAATCATTTAAATCTATTTTTAGGACATAGAACAACCATAATTTTTATAGTTTGTACTCTATCCTTTCCTGAATATTAATATATTTTCAGACAATTAATACAAGTTTCCACTTAATGCCCCACCTCAGAGAACAAGACTAAAGTTTAACATCGATATTTTGTATTTTCTTGTTGTTTCATGTTTATGTAATTTCAGATACTGAGTATCTCTAAATTACCAGGCAAATACAGGGACAGTGGTTTAGGCAGAAATGAACCTGAACCTGAACAAGCTCATGGATTTCACTAACGATGTGGATGGTAAGGAAAACGGTGTCGCCATGAATGTCGCTACATGAAATTGTTTGACAAGCGTTTCGACCATAGGCCCATGCCTGTCTGCGAAATAGGAGTTTAAGAACCTGGTCCGATTTACATCTTTACGCAACGGTTATACACTACAGTTGCTCCTTTTGTTAAAACCGCTGCTTTGCATAGGTTTCTTTGGGTTTCGTCACCAGGGCTGTAAACAGACCAATGAGATAATAGTATCACATTGTCCATGCAAGGCCAAATGTCAAACCCCCGACATCCCGCTTTCATTGGTTTATACACATACGATGCCACGTTCTGATTGGTCTGATTACGATTCTTGGTCCTGTGTAGAAACCGCGAATCAAACTTTATTGTACAAAATTATAGGTAAAGCAAGTGATATCTTAAAGGACTTCAGGGTTGATATAATTTGAAACGCCAAATTATATTAAAGCAAATGAGATTATTTAACTAGCAAAAAACATCCATTTATCAAATGCAAATACATGTATATATGATTGTTTCGGTTCATATCTCCGCATGCATTGGTATTTGAAAGTAGGCCTATAATGGTGTTTGGCTAAATGTTAGTAACTTTATGAGAGATAAGTGATTCCTGTTTAGTGCTTGAGAGTTTACAGGAGACCTGGACAATCGAATGGTAACTATTCCGGCTCTCTCGCTGGCGAGCCGGGTTCGATTCCCGCCTGGAGTTGCCCGTCCTGGGTGTCTGGTTTTCACCGGGTCTTCAGCCGAAAGACACTACCGAGCGCCACCGTTTGAGCCATGGACACGGCCTCGCATTAGTTGATATAACTAGTTGTACAAATTCTATAAAATACTAGTAAATGCTAGACGGTATGACAAAGTTAATAGTAATGGGCAGATTTGCATATATCAGATCTTTTTTTTTATAAGGAGTTATGTGGCTCTAGTGATATATGTAGCATACATCATGTTTATTGTTCTGCCTAAGTAATAAGTAGATTCAGAGTAATAATAAGTAGAAAATATTTGAAGTAAACACACAGAAGAACCACCAGTCTGAAGCTTTGCTTGTGAAGTTGTACCGTACGACCACCTTATCACGCTCGATTCCAGCTTATTTGCCTTCTGTACAGGAGTAACCAAATGATTTAGAGCAAAATATTTGCAGAAACCAAAATAAGTTAAGCAGAATACATAATAATGCCCGTAAAGGTAGCATGCCTGGTATGTGAATAAGTCCCTTTAATATAGATTTAAGTATAAATCGACTATATTTTAGGGTAAAGCACCTTTTACAAGGGTACAAGCGTCTGCATTATTGTTACCCCTAGTAAAAACTCAAATAGTAATAGATTAATGATTTTATTTATTCCCCATGAAGCAAAAGATGGTTAACCTTAACCTTTCAAAGCTGGTTAATTCATGTATTTTCATAATTCCATATAAAATCATGTAAGAATCACAGATAAAAAAAACTGGTAGAGTCATTTAATGTGTTAATGAATATTTTGTACAAATTTATTATTCCTAAACAAAATAATGGCAATCTATGTATTTGTTATTCAGACGCTGAAGCTTTAGTATTAAATTTTAAAATTTTCGAGGGGAGGGGGAATTGCGAGCCCAATAACTCGGAGGATGTCGGTCGCAGTGACCTAATTTAAGGTTTTTTTCAGCATGCGTTTTCATGGACCTCCCTGAAATTGATGGTAGAAGATTCACGACGCAATGGATTCAATTTGTGCTAGGTCTGACTCACTGGGTGCTCAAAATTGTTTTATTTCAGCCTCTAGTTCGCAAAGTATGTCTGCATGAACTTCAGGTTTCAAAGGAGATTTAACTAGGAAAATCCTGGATGTACAGATAGAAACTTTTAGGTCTAACAGTTACGGTTTGGGTCCTATTAACTGCGAGACTGCTTCATTTCAATGTCTCAGAACAGAGTAGTATTGCGTCCGCAGGAACAGATGAAACACTCCATGATCAATATGATTGGTAAGAATCATGTCATTCAATGCCTTAGTTATTCAGATACTCGAGCTTTGGTATTAAATTTTTAGTTATTCTTGTTGGATACTAACAAGCCCCATAGCCCAGGGCTCAAAGATACAGGTCGTAGTTACCTAATATCAGGTTTCCAAAGAGATTTTTAATTTACCTACATGAAATAAATGTAAGAATATTCTAGGCGAAATGGATACAATTCGTGCTCCTCTGACTTACTGGGTTCTCAAAATCATGTTTATGGCTCGCGGTGTGCAAAATATAGCTCACCATGACTTAATTTAAGGTTTTCCAAGAAGATTTGTCCAGAACATCTCTGGATTACAGATAGAGGTTGCTAGGTTCAAAGGTGTTTTAACAGCCAGACTGCTTCATTTGAAGGTCTCGAAAATAGAGATAAAATGCGTAAAAATGCAAAAAATACGGGTGGCGCCACCCAACTCAAGTACCTAATGAACACGCAAAGATAAATATGCATGAAAATAATGATGGCTATCAGTGCATTGTGCAGATTAATATTATTTATTCAGATACTGGAGCCTTTGTATCAATTTTTGGGGTGGGAGGTCGGGAGGGGTTACTATAGAGCCGCATAGCTTGGAGGATATAAGTCACATTGACTAAATTTTAAGGTTTCTACGCAGATTTCTTAGCACCTCCATGGATGTCAAGTTAGAAGATTCTAGGTTTAACGGTTACGATTTTTACGACAGACAACCGTACTGCAGGACGGACGATGGACACAGAGTGATCGCTTTATTTCAGATGATATTCAGTCAGCTGAGCTTAAAACAATACTAATAAACAGGATAAGGCATTTGATTTAAACAACGAAATAAAAAGCGCCTGGTAAAGAATTTGCATAGAAAAGCATGAATAAAATAACACAGCTTAAATTATTCAAACTCAAAACCGCTATATTATAACCGGATGTAATGTATTTAAATACAATCCAGAAAAAATAATAATACGGGAGGGCATTGAAAAAACAAATCAACGACGTTAATAACACGACATATGTCTTTCTTAATACTAACCCAAGACATTTTATCACTTGGCATCTTAATGTATTAAGTTGAGCAATATGCATGCACTTGAGGTCGTTCTCCGTAAATACAGGGCAATTCCCTAGATACAAGTGTAAGGTCAGCCAAGAACCTGTTTATAGCTCAGCTAGGTATATTATATAAGCAATCGTGTCTGCATATGTCTGTGTTTGCGCGCCATCTGCTCCGATCTGTGAATCCCGTGCAGTCAAGCTGGTTCACCAGGCAAATAAAATGACTACCGGTAGGTTTTCACCATTGTCCCTTAAATGTTGTCTTTGAATTTACATTTTGTTTACACGGGTTTTAATTATACTGAAGGTGTTCGTATCATGTATGTAATATAAACATTACTTGCTATGACATGTGCTGACTCTAAGCCTAGTCAGGTAGGTTTACAATATGTTTATCGGTTGTAATATGGCCTTATGTCAATTATTTGCATATCTTGTCTGTAGAATTTATATGATTTCTAGCTTACTCTGTGTACATATTAATGATCTGTGGGTAAATCCTGTAAAGAAACGTTCTTATATTGCCGCTTTGACAGTTATGTGACCCATCTAGATGCTAGTAAACACGGTAAATGCACTAATGTTTACAAACAAAAACGTCATATTAATAATCAAAGTATATTGATTGCATATGAACGGAATTTGAAAGCATCTGGTTTTGCCAACTGCAAAGTAAACAAAACTTGGGTTGGACTGAAATGCAACTAGTTTTCCCTGTTGAATGGGTTTGGAAAATTTTTGCGGGCCCCTCACTTAATATAATCATGTGGATACATACCAAACGAACTATGTGTGGTGGGAATTTGTTTGTTTTCTGGCTTATTTTTATGAAAGGTTCAAGAAATTATCTTAAGTTGATAGATGTTAGATTTCGGAATAGGTCTCTTTAATAAAATTTGT